>CM038146.1:456090128-456690128 GCA_021437245.1 Aegilops speltoides | reverse complement strand
CGCCAAAGAGGTTGTACACTTGTTGCATCTCTTTTTTACTCTACATGTTATATATATTGTCCACTGAGCACACAAATTTGTTCCTTTAGTGTCTCCTTGAAAGACAAAATGTAGGAATTTTCATTTTCACTTGTCCTCCTTTTCAAATTCCTATTCATGAAGCACAAGACTAAGAGATAGTAGCATAATAGCATTATAACCGTACATTTTCTTGTGGTTTGACTTAACCTCACCATGCTTCTTTGCATCCTGTGATCTTCCAATTGTTGTGAATCAAACACCCAGATTGGCAGAAATCATGTGTTTTTAAATTCTTTGTTTTGCACGTGCATTCCTATCCTATTCCTATCTATTTCCTATCCCTGCATTGTTGGAATCCTCCAATTCAAACGAGCCCTTACAGAATTACTTCTCTTACAGATACTTGTCAAAGAAAACCTTGCATGGTTTGTCCCGGTCCTGGTGCGCCGTCGTCCACCCCAGCTCAGCTGCTCCAACGACAGAAGGGTCCAACAGAGCAGGGATCCGCCTCCACTGCGTTTTCGCCGCCTCGATCTTCTTCCCCACCGCAGCCATGAAAACTGCATTACCATCATCAACCGAGCAGATGACCTCGAGGACTACACGGGTCCGCAAGAGAGGTCGCACTCTTTCGTGTCTGCTTACATTATGCATCGCTTAATATTACATGCTACTTTATCGTCATGTTCACCGATTAGACTCTAAGTCAACTCCAAACTAATGGTCAAACTTGAGTTTTTAAATGGTTGTGGGGTACATATCGGGGCTGCTATCATTAATATCTATCTACTATCTGGTTAATCTCCGGTGTCTACTATGAGTTTCATGTTGGGTGGGAAACAAACAGTAAAGAAGCCATTATCTGTATTTATTAACTCAAGCCATTATCTGCCTGCTATTATTGGTTTTGGGTCTATCCACAAGTTGCTACCATCACTCGATTTCCGCACTCCTTACATAATCTCACTATGTTTTATTCCTATGCATGACAATTATTGTAAACAATGGAACTGAACATGTAGAGAAAAAGAGACGAGCCTTGCGTGGCAATATAATTTCATGCAGATGTCGCTCCATGGTAGGCGCAAAGGCAGCCCCCCTCCATGCATTTCGGATTGTAATCGAGAGGAAGATATCTGTTCTGAGGGGGATTCAGAAGGAGAAGATAACTCCTATTTACGCCCTAAGGTCTTCGCTCTACCTTGGCACGCTGATGTTGGTTATATCATGCATATGGTGTCTTGCATTGCTTACTTTATACATCAAACATGTCATCTGCTTAGTTTAGACATCCTTTGTGTGAATGCCATCTGTTTAGTTTATTCATCGTTTATGTGAATTATGCAACGCCACCTTGTTTAGCCAAGCATCATATATGTGAATTTTGCAATGCCATCCTGCTTAGCCAGTCATCTTATATGTAAATTATATCATGCTATCTTTTTTTCATTACATATTACATTCATCAACAATGTTAGTACATTCAACTGCTCTTCGTGTGCATCGGCCATTTGACACAGTGATGTCAAATTCTAGAGTGAAAACAAGGTCTTCTGAGCAGACTATGCTATCTGACGAAGCGCATATCTCGCTGGTTACGGATAGCTCCTCAGAAGAGGATTCAGAGACAGATGACTAGTCCCCCCCCCCGAGGTGTATGCTCTAACTTGGCAGGGTTATGTTGCTCATATCATGCGTATGGTGTCTCGCATTGCTATGCCATTTGATTAGTTTAGACATGCTTTGTGTGAATGCCACCTCTTCAGTGTCTAATTACCATATATGTGAATTATGCATTGACATCTTGTTGCAAGACATTATATATGTGAATTATACAATGCTATCTTGTTGCGAAGGCATTATATATGTGAATTATGCAATGCCATGCTGTTTAGCCAATCATCATGTATGTGAATTATATCATGCTATCATTTTTTTGTATTACGTGTTCCATTTGTCGACAACATTTGTATATTCAACTACTCTTCCCGTGCATCAGCCATTTGAAGCGATGATGGAAGTATCTCGAGGAAAACAAGGTATTCAGAGCGCATAATGGTACTCTGAAAGCGTACATCTTGTCACACAGAGAGCTCCTCGAGGAGGATTCAGAGACCATGACCAGTCCTATTTCCTTAGGTCTATGCTCAAACTTGGCAGGGTTATATTACCCATGTCATGCATGTTGTCTTGCATTGCTTAGTTTTTACATCATATATAGATTGCCATCCGCTTACTTGCTTACTATATAAATCATATATTTGAATTATATCATGCCATCATGTTTACATAGTACATACACATCATCTATCTCAATTATGGCATGGCAACCCATTTAATAAAGACATCATATAGTTATATCATGTCATCCTGCTTAGTGTTTACAACATCATATTTAGAATTATGGCATTCTATCCATGAATGTATGTGAATTATGGCATGCCAACCTATTTAATAAACACATTATATAGTTATGTCATGTCATCCTGCTTACATAGTCTCATATTTTGAACGATGTCTTTCCATCTTTTTAGTTAGCCATCATAATGTGAAATTGTGTCATGCTATCATGTTTAGTTAGCCATCATATATGTGAAATTGTGTCATGCTATCCTGCTTTGGTTAGACAACATAAATATGAATTATTGCATGCCCTCTTTATTCCCCACTATCCATTGCACCTGCTCATCATACAATGTCTATACTTTCAATTACTTTTCTTGTTTATCAGCCATTTGAATTGGAGAGCGTGATGGCGATTCTAAGGGAGTAACAACACGGTCTTCGTAAAAGATAGTGCTACCATTGATGCAGATAGAACCACGGTTGTACTTGCCCAAGGACCAGATCCACCACAAATAACCCAGACTCGCAGATTGTACCCCTACCCGCTGGACAGAGAACCAGCTACACCCCTTTTAACCCCAACCCCGCAGATAGTAACCTGGGCCCAGCTGACACAAAGACCATCTCCACCACAGAGCACCCAAACACGAAGCGGTTAGTATGGGAACTGCAGTGCCCAAAGCACGAGGACCACCACTCAATCCCAACTCAACGCTTAAAGGAGAAGAAGATTTGTTCTCGTGTCAGTTCTATAGCTATGGTTCATACTCCTTGCTCTTGCATTACTGTATGTACTCATACCAACTATTTTCAAATTTGAAGGATGGAATTGAAACTCCAATGGCGCAATGTATGTTTTAAACCTGCTTTTTAACTGGTTTGTTGTTGTAACCTGCTCTATGTTGATTTCAGTTTCAATTGAATAAACAGTTATGTTCTCATGTCATGCACATTACAAGTGTTGTTATTGCTCTATAGTTACACACACTTATATTCTGTCTATTCTGCTTTGTCTTGAACAAATATTATTTGAACTGTGTCTCTATCTTGATTTGGCAACAAAAACTAGAATGATATAGACCATAAAGTGACCATGGCACATAGATATATGTTTGTTTCATGCTATTATCCTGTCCACTTTACTACTGAACTCATTTACCAAAATGAGTTTCATATACAACATGGTAAACATGTGATGTGTCTGCTTGTTTCTCTTTTAGAATGCGGACAAAATATTGAAGAATAGTACCGCGTTATCCAATGGTAAAGTAAGTAATGCAAATAAGGTTCAAGATAGTGAGACATACCTGTTGGTCTCCAAGAAAGTCGATAAAACAGTTTTAAAGGATATTTTTATGGGCCCATTTAAAGGGCAAGATTACGGCCTAAAACAAGGCCATGGGTAATGGCCCCGAAAAAAGCAGGTGGAATCTTTGGAAATGGCCCAAAGAAATTTTTGGGCACGAAAGGCAAAGCTTTTTTAGCTTGAATGAATAACGGGCCCTTAAGGGTTAAAGGGGATTTTTTTCATAACGGGGGTTTTTTACCATGGGCCCGTTGGGGTGTAAAGTTATAAACCTTTTTCCATTGGGGGATAACCAGGGGGGCGGGTTTTTAGCCAAGGTTACTGGGCCCCATTGGGCGAAAGGCGTCAAAAATCCCCAATAATTTGGGCCCAAAGGGTAAAATTTTTGGCCGGATATGTCGGGTAATTCCGGGTTTTTAGGCTCCCTTTTCCAAAAGGGTTTTTATCTTGAAAAAGGGTTAAATTTTCCATGGGCGGCCAAAAACCTTTACAAAGTTTAACGGGGGGGTTTTTTTTTAAAGTGGCCCTTTCCCGGGCCCTTCAGTATTTCAAAGCGCCCCTTTTTAAGGGCTATCCCCAGGGGAGGCCCGGGGACCCAATGGATGGGATTTTAGGGGAAATTTCCCTTGGCAGGGAGGGGGTTATCCGGAAATCCAAAACTTGAAACCCAAAAGTTACCCGGGCCCAAAAGGGGTGGTGCCCACAAGTCATCCCCCACAAACTTTGTGGGATAGTCATGGGTGGAACCTTGTGGTTAATTTAAATTCGGCATTTGGAGGATCTTCCCATTCGCTAAATTTGGCATGGGTAACTTCAATGTCCCTTGGGGAAAACGGTTTTAAACAGGGGGAAGTGAATTTTTTTTAAAGGGCCCATGGAACCAAAACTTTCTTCCCGACCCCAAGGGCCCAATTCCCCCTTTAAAATTCCTTCGGACCGGGCCCAAAGGGAGGACTCCTCGGGGAGGAAAAAAGCTTCAGGGAGGTGGGTACCCCGGAAATGTCTTTGGGCTTGAAAGCGGGTTCTTTAACCCAACAAAGCAAGGGGAAATGTGTATCTAAAAAACCCCCCACAAGGAAGGGAAATGTTTCCCACCAGTCAATCACCCAAACAATTTTTTTGTTTGGGGACTCCTCTTGGAATTAATTGGAACCCTTTTAACAAGGTTTTTTAAAAGGGCTTTTTGGCGGGTTTAAAATCGGTTCCTTAAAACTGAAAAGATTTAATAAAGGGGACATGGGAACCCAAGGCCACAAGGGCCCCCTTGAAATAACCCTTTTAAAAGCGATGGGGGTGTAATTTGCCTTTAAAAAAAAAGATACCCCTTTCAGCCTTCCCTTCCTAGGCCCACCATTTTGGGGTTAACGCCAAGCCCCTTCCTTTTTGAAAACCACATAAAAAAAAATGGAACTTGGTTAAAAAAGGGAAAATAGAGGGGGTATTGCCCAAAAATTTGAATCATTTAAAAAAAGGGAGGATGTCTAACCACGACCCAGGGGGTTTTTTCTCTTCACACCCCGGGCCCTTGTTCCCTCAAAGTTTGAAGCGGGGACATGCTCACGGGTTCCCCCCACGGCCCCACCTCACCCCCTGGTTCCCCGCCTCCCCAAACCCCCTCCTGGGCCCAGGTCCCTTTAAAAGCGAGGGGGAGGCCCAAAGCCGGGCTTTAAACCCGGTGGGGATCCCCTTTACCTTTCCCTTCAGGGAGGCTTCCCAAGGGATGGCCTTTTAAAAAGCCCCGCCACCGAAACCCATCTTTTAAGAACCTCCTCCAAAAAATATGTTTTAGGAAATGTGAAAAATTTGGGAGGGTTTGAGAAAATGAAAAACAAAAATGGGGAAATACGGGTGTGTTTATTTCGTGGCCTAGTCCCTTTAACCCATTTAAAGGTTAAAGGGAAGAAAAAATTTGGGGTTTTTGAAAACACTAAACAGTTTAAAGGGTTTTCGGGTAATTTTAAAACAAAGGAATTTAAAAATTTTTAACCCACCCTTTTGGTTCCCTATTTTTTATTTTCCCGTTTTGGGAACGCCACAGAGCCACGCTGCCTCGTTAACACCACCGAGCCGCCGCCGACGCCACCGGATCCTTCTCGCCACAATCGCCTCCTCGCCACCGAGACGCCTGCCACCTCGCCCACCGGAGATGCCCTTCCTTCGCCGCCACCACGCCTCCATCGCCACCACCGAGCCATCCTCTCAGAAGCCCCCACCCTCCTCTCTCTCATGCATAGGTTAGCTAGTTTAATTAGGTTAATTATCTAGGTTAGGGCAAAAATTTAGTTAGGGCTTTGACAGAGAAGTAGTTAGGTTAACTAGTTTAATTAGGTTAATTATCTAGGTTAGTGCAAAAATTTAGTTAGGGCTCTGATAGAGAACTAGTCAGGTTAACTAGTTTAATTAGGTTAATTATCTAGGTTAATTAGTGCAAAAATTTATTTTGGGCTTTGACAGAGAACTAGCTGCATTAACTAGTTTAATTAGGGTTAATTATCTAGGTAAATTAGATTAACTAACTAGGTTAAATAGGTAGGTTAATTAGGTTCGTTGGATTAACAAGCTAGGTTAAGTAGGTTGGCTAGGTTAGAGGAAAATTTTATTTTAGAGCATTAGGTCAGAAGGGTTAGAGAAATGGAGTTCCTTTGCAATTTAATTGGGTTCTGTCCTAGGCAGAGAAGGGTTAGAGATAATAATGTGTGTTTGTGTGAGAGAGAGGAATAGCTAGATCAACATAATTTGTGTTCTGTCCTAGGCAGAGAAGTGTTTAGTGAGGTCATTTTGCAAAGGTTTTTGATTTTTATAAAGATCACTATTTTTCATGGAAAAGAATTTAGGCAAATTTTATTTTTCATTGAAGTGCTCATGTTATATCTTTTCATTGAAGTTGTTCGATTGTGACCAAGTGGCTTTGTTGTTTCTGTGAATGATGTTGAGTGGTTTATAGTTTTGCGGAATGTTGATTCATTTCTGTTCTGGCAAATTTCAGTTTCTCGATTTGTCCACTTTTTAGCAAAGGTCATGCCGAAATTTTCCATGAATTTCGGCATGACTTGCGCTACTAACTAGGACATATCGAGTGCCCCGGATTTGCCGCACCAGGAAGGAGTCAACATTCCTGCAAAACAATAGTCCTTTTTATGTCATTATTCATTTTTATTAGGTCTAGAATTAATTGACTAGATTTAATCATAGGAAACATGGCTAGCAACGATGAAGGACAGGGTTCTGGTGATTGCGACGACGTCTACCGGGCGACAGACAAATTTTTTAGCCTTACCGACGATCAACCAATGTTGTTGCTGGGCCCACCGGTGGCATCGGGATCGAGACCGACATGCGCATCGGTCTTGAGACTGTGACCGACATCGATATTCAGACCGCATCGAGACCGGCGCGAGACCGGTGCTGCCTCGGGAGCGGAGCCAGTAGAACCGAAAGCAAAGAGGCAACGGGTTCCTAACAAACTCAGGACTACTAGACTGGTGGTCACGGAGGTGGACGACGGCAATTTTGAGCCAAAGGTGCCCGAGGAAGATGCAAGGTGCTACGGCAATCAAATAGGCTGCATCGTACGGACAACTGCCACCATCAACGATGAGAAACTACAGAAGATAGAAAATTTGAGGAGCTCCCTCCTAAAGAAGTTTCACCAGATATTCTTGTTCCCGGGCCGGAATGAGAAGGATTATGAAGATCCAGACAAGGACCCAGCAATGAGGAAGATAAACAAACACGCCATGACCAAGTTTAGCGACGCATTGGCCGCCTGGAAAAATTGAGTGAAAGCAAAGATCAATGACGGGGAACCCTACTCCGAGATTGTAAAGGATAATCCGACAATCACGGAAGAGCAGTTTCAAATATTCAAGGAGGCTTGCGAGGCTGAAGCTGCCAAAAAAAGTCTAAGTACATGAAGGGGCTTCAAGAGAGGAACATTAGGAGCCACCACCTCGGAAGTCGTGGTTACGGCGGAAAGAGGTCCAAATTGGCCATGGAGGACGCGGAAGCCGTGAGTCCGGGCATCCCAGACCCCTTGGCGGATTTCACCGTCCCGTAGGAGCATGACATCCTGAGGGACCGGCACCGTTGGGACCTAGTGAAGAAGGTTTACGAGACAACACCGGTCATTACGGAGTTCATGAGACTGCTGGTAATTTTAGTTTCTGATCAATTCGACTGCACACATTAGTCATATTTGTAAATGACCCTTGTGCCTTTTGCAGAGAGAGCAACACCGGATTGCGGCCGAAAGCGACTCGCCGTCTGAGGCATTAGCGAGGCCCAAGTGGGAAACTCCATTGAACCGGGTGTTGAACATATTGAAACGACAACCGGTGGATACTCGACCGTCGTATGGACGCGTGCACGGTGTCGGAGACGGCACCACGTGAAAGAAGTACTACCGTGAGACCACGGAGGGGAGAAAGGAAATACGGAGGTTAACTGAAGAAAACATCGACAAGAAGGTTGAGATTGTGGTTGAGAAGAAATCATCTCAGACAATCGCAACAACGGTAGCTGCCGCAAAACAGGCAATTGCAGATATGTCTACTTCCTTGGTGACGGGCGTTTTCACTTGGACAAGGCAAAATCCAAAAAAAATGCAGAGGACTTTCCCCTTGCTGACTTCTTGGGAGCACCTGCTCCCGCACCGCCTCCCGTACCTGCTCCCGCACCGGACGTGCTCGGTGGTGCCTCCTCTTTGGCTGAGCTTGACGCCCTGACGGTATCTATCACACCGGCCCCCTTCAATATAAATGTATAATCTCCCATTTTCGTTGCCTTTCGGATGTCTCATGTCGCAGACTTTTCTTTGCAGGCCGACGAAACCCCGTGCACCATATTGTACACCATCGGCGAACAGAAGGTGGACGTGTGGAAGGCGACGATAATGGAGCCGAAGGAACCATTGTTCCACAGCCGGCCGATCCCCCCGAACGTCTTCAAGGTTTCCGTGGCCAGTGTCAAACCGGGCCACGAGAATTTGCCTCCTCTAATACTAGTGGGGGATAACGACGAGACCCCGCGGCGGCTTGGTGATTGTTGCCATGGGTGGGTCCTGTTGTGGCCAAAGAGTTTGCTTCGTCTGGAGGCGGCCGGGAGCACACCCACGAGCACGCAGCCTCAGCAAGGTATGGACATCAACACACCACCTACCCAATTAGCGTCGGGTGTCGGGTTGGGTGATAGCGGACGGGGTAAGGAGGAGGCTCCATTAGTCGCTGATAACGTCACCATGGATGAGGATGAGGATGACGATGGCGCTGAACAATATGTCTATACTGGCGCCTCCTTAGGGTTTGAGCGTCATGAGTAGGTGCCTGAATTACCGTCTCAACGTATTATTGACGACCTTCCGGTAGTAAAGAAGTCTAGGAAGAGAGCAAGGAAAGGCAAAAAAGCTGATTCTAAGATCCAGCCGCCTCAGCAGCCTCGGCTTCAGGACCGTATAGATATCCCCGATGTGGATAAATGGCATATCCCGGTCAACCAATCCTACCTGCAATAGCGCTTATGGGCCAGATTCGCGATCTAAGGAGACTTCATGACGATGTGCTACGGGTAGAGAAAGGCCTCATCGCCTTGAAAGATCCAGATACCCACTTCACGTGGTTAACGCCCGCGGAAAATGTCGTACATCGACGGCTTCCCCCGCGGATAAGTTCTTCCTCCGATTCGATTACATATTCGACATGTTTCACGGAAGAAGCTGGATTTTACGCTTGTCCGCCTTTATGCCTTGCACATGAACTACATCATTGGGTTTGAGCAAATCGCTATATCTCGTGTCATCGACCCGCATTACATGCACGACGGCTTTATGAGTCTGCGAGCAACGTGAATACGCGAGGGATTACATCGCGGCCTCATGCTCGCCAATAAGGACAAGGAGGCGATTCTCGTGCCTTATCATCCGTGTAAGTCATCCGCGCTGCTATCCTTCCTTCGATTTCAATAATTCAGTTGCACGGTGGAGGCTAATTAATTTGAGGTGTACTTATTTTATGCAGCGTGGGGCGCGCCGCCCTCATCATCCTCTACCCCGGTTCTCCCACGCTCTTTACTTGGACTCGTCAAGAACATTCACAAAAGGATTACGCCCACATCAAAGATGTTCTCGATAAAGCTATGTTTTACTACCAAGCAAGGGGTGGAGAGGTTAGGGACACGAAGAGAAGGGCGGCGGGCCGCCTTCAGCCATAAGACCGACTTCTCTCGCATCCAAAGAACCGAACGATTCTCTTAATGATGGATGCTATGTCCTACACCACATGTCGGAGTACGACGGGATCACCGTAACCTTCACATGTCACCTAGATCTGGTGATGCCCATATTCTACAATGGGCAAAGGACATAGGAGATATCGAGGATCATCGACTTGAGCTGAGTTCTATAACATCCAAATAACTTGCCCAAATCATCATGAAGGAGGTAGTCGGAAAACAGGGATGTTCTACACAGAAGGACAAATGTCGCGGCAAGACGTCCGAACATGGATAGCCTCTCAGCGTCTCAACATGAAGCCTTTCTCTAAGCTCGAGGACTATCTCCTTGACATGGATGGATGGCACGACATGATGGAGTGATTGTCGATATATGACAATGTGTCCGTTTAGTCCATACTTTCTGTATGAGAAAACTTTGAGCTATGCACGGTGAAACTTTATTTGTGATGTAATTAAACCGTCCTCCTCCTCGACTAGCGAAAATCACACTAGTTAGGGCATTTTGGGTACGATGAACTTTGTTATTTATGCTTATGATATGTTGTTTCTATTTTTGCCAAGTTTGTCTCTTTCTATTGCTCAACTAATGTTGCATATCATCGACTCATGTGACGATGCAGGTGCATAGATCATAGATGGCGAAGAAGTGCTACTCCAGGAGTATATATACGACAAGTGGCCGGAGTGTCGTGCCCGTGTACCAGCTTCGGTTTCGAGCTTACGTGCAGTAGTTAGTTTAGGTTCACGCTAATGCGAGAGAGGGATATGAACTCATGTACTCAAAGTGATTGTTCTTCTCGCGTATATCATTGTTTAGATGGATGACGATGTATTTGCAAGTAATCGAGACTTGTATTGCTATTTTCGAGATTGATGACGAGAGACCACTTTGTGTTGGATGATGATTATGATGATGACATGATTTGATGAGACTAATTCTATGTATATGCTATGATTACATTTGTATTTGGATGATATGCTAAAGATTATTGTATAAAGCCTATTCAAATACAAAACTAATACAAAACAAATATGTAGGAAAAAACTAATAAAACTAGTAGTAGCGAGGGGGGAAATTTAGCAGTAGCGCCGCCTTACTAGTAGCGCTTCCCTGTAAACAATACTGCTGCAGATAATATCAAGAGCGCCTTTTCTAAAGAGCGCCACAGCTATTCATGTATAACAAGAAGTGGACAACAGCGCCATCGCTATACGTTAGTCAGAAGCGCTTATTAGTAGCGCCCGCACCAGCCATCGAGAGGCCCAAACCAGCTGCTGCTAGGCTTTTCCTCGAAGTGATATATAGGGTTTCGGGAGAAAAATCGAGAGATGAAATAATCGCGTTTTACGACACGGAGCCGCCGCCAAGCCCTAATCTCTCTCGGAGGGCTGATCTCGAGTCCGCTCGGGGCTCGGAGAGGGGATTCGTCGCCGTCGTCATGATCAACCATCCTCCATCACCAATTTCATGATGCACACCGCCGTGCGTGAGTAATTGCATCGTAGGCTTTGTTGGACGGTGATGGGTTGGATGAGATTTATCATGTAATCGAGTTAGTTTTGTTAGAGTTTGATCCCTAGTATCCATTATGTTCTGAGATTGATGTTGCTATGACTTTGCTATGCTTAATGCTTGTCACTAGGGCCCGAGTGCCATGATTTCAGATCTGAACCTATTATGTTTTCATGAATATATGTGTGTTCTTGATCCTATCTTGCAAGTCTACAGTCACCTACTATGTGTTATGATCCGGCAACCCCGAAGTAACAATAAGCGGGACCAGTCCTGGTGATGACCATAGTTTGAGGAGTTCATGTATTCACTATGTGCTAATGCTTTGTTCCGGTTCTCTATTAAAAGGAGGCCTTAATATCCCTTAGTTTCCAATAGGACCCCGCTGCCACGGGAGGGTAGGACAAAATATGTCATGCAAGTTCTTTTCCAAAAGCACGTATGACTATATACGGAATACATGCCTACATTACATTGATGAACTGGAGCTAGTTCTGTGTCACCCTATGTTATGACTGCTACATGACGAACCACATCCGGCATAATTATCCATCGGTATTCTGGTGCCTACGAGTTTTCCATATAGTGGTTCTCGCTTATTTACTTTTCCGTTGCTACTGTTACAATCACCACAAAATACCAAAAACATTACTTTTACTGTCTTTACTTTTGTTACCGTTACCACCACTATCATATTACTTTGCTACTAAACACTTTACTGCAAATACTAAGTTTCCAGGTATGGTTGAATTGACAACTCAGCTGGTAATACTTGAGAATATTCTTTGGCTCCCCTTGTGTCGAATCAATAAATTTGGGTTGAATACTCTACCCTCGAAAACTATTGTGATCCCCTATACTTGTGGGTTATCAAGACTATTTTCTGGCGCCGTTGCCGGGGAGCATAACTCTATTCTTTGAGTCACTTGGGATTTATATCTGCTGGACATTATGAAGAACTTGAAAGATGATCGAACTACTATTTTGCCCTCAACTACGAGGGGAGGTAAGGGACTGCCATCTAGCCTTGCACTAGATTCTCCTTCTGTCATGAGTAAATTTGCGACACCTAAGCCTGCTACTGCTATTGATTCTGATATGTCGCATGTTATTGATGATGCCACTTCTGCTATGCATGATACTTATGATGAAGCTACTTCTATGCTTGATACCACTGTGCCACTTGGTGAATTTCTTGATGAGCAACTTGCTAGGTCTAGAGAAAGAGAAATTATTGAACCTGAACACGATGATGTTAGTGATGATGAACCTATGCCCGCTATTCCTGAGGGTTATCTTTTTGATGCTGAATCTTCTAAGGCTATTCTTGCTTGCCAGGATAAACATGAACGTAAGAGGTTGCTAGTTAAATGGAGTAAAGAATCTTTTAGAGGTAGAATGAAACCGACCCTCCTTTTGCTACTTCGCCTATCTGTGTGCCTAATCAGGATTATTATGATTTTTCTGTTGATCCAGATATAATTACGTTGGTTGAATCTGATCCTTTTTATGGCTATGAATCTGAAACTGTTGTGGCACATCTTACTAAGTTGAATGATATAGCTGCCCTGTTTACAAATAATGAGAGATCGCGCTACCTTTATTTACTTAAGATCTTTCCGTTCTCATTAAGGGATGATGCTAAGATATGGTATAATTCTCTTGATCCTGGTTGTGTGCAAAGTCCCCAGGATATGATTTATTACTTCTCTGCTAAATATTTCCCCACTCATAAGAAACAAGCTGCTTTGAGGGAAATATACAATTTTGTGAAAATTAAAGAAGAGAGTCTCCCACAAGCTTGGGGGAGGCTTCTCATGTTACTTAATGCTTTGCCTGATCATCCTCTTAAGAAACCTGAAATATTTGATTTCTTTTATAATGGACTAACTGATGCTTCCAGAGATTACCTGGATAGTTGTGCTGGTTCTCTTTTCAGGGAAAGAACACCGGATGACGCTGAACTTCTATTGAATAATATGTTGGCTAATGAAAATAATTGGGCACCTCCCGAACTACCTCCTGAGCCAGTTCCTGAGCCACTTACTGAGCCTATTCCTAAACCAACTTCGAAGAAGAGAGGTGTTCTATTTCTCAGTCCTGAAGATATGCAAGAGGCAAATAAATCTATGAAAGAAAAGGTATTAAAGCTGAAGATGTTAAGAATTTACCTCCTATTGAAGAAATACATGGTCTTAATTTACCGCCTATTGAAGAAGTATATGATCTCAATTACTTATTTAATGAAGAACCTCCCGATATCCCGACACAGGTAGTAAAGGTAAACTCTCTCTATAGATATGATAAAGCTGAAGTCCCTCCAACTAAAATTGCTAGTCAGTGCTTGGATGAGTTTGATGACTTTATGTTTAAGCAAGATGACTTTAATGCTTATTTTGGTAGACAATTAAAACAGAATACCTTTATGATTAAACGCTTGGGTGATTATATGGCTGATACTAGAGGTGAACTTAAACTTGTTAGCAAACATGCTTCTATGGTTACCACTCAAGTAGAACAAGTACTTAAGGCTCAGAAAGAAGTGCTTGATGAAATGAATAGTAAGAAAAATGATTATGCTGTTAGAGTGGCTACTAGAACTGGTAGAATGACTCAGAAACCTTTGTATCCTGAAGGCCACCCTAAGAGAACTGAGCAAGATTCTCAGAGAAACAATATTGATGTACCTAGTTCTTCTAACAGGAAGAAAAATAAAAATGATAGGACTTTGCAAACTTCTAGTGAACCTATCATTGAACCACCGAGAATCCAAATGATATCTCTGCTTTCGATGTTTGAAACACAATCGTGATGAACATGAACCTAGTGATAATGTTAATGATAATGTTCATGTTGATGCTCAACCTAGTAATGATAATGATGTAGAAGTTGAACTCGTTGTTGATCTTGATAACCCACAATCAAAGAATCAACGTTATGATAAAAGAGATTTTGTTGCTAGGAAACATGGTAAAGAAAGGGAACCATGGGTTCGAAACCCATGCCTTTTCCTCCAAACCATCCAAGAAAAAGGATGATGAGGATTTTGAGCGCTTTGCTGAAATGATTAGACCCATCTTTTATGTATGCGATTAACTCGATGTGCTCAAAACAAACCTTATGCTAAGTATATGAAGGATATTATTACTAATTAAAGAAAGATACCAAGCTGAAATTTCCACCATGCTTGCTAATTATACTTTTAAGGGTGGAATACCAAAGAAACTTGGAGATCCCTGAGTACCTACTATACCATGATCCATTAAAAGAAGTTATGTTAAAACTGCTTTATGTGATCTTGGAGCCGTGTTAGTGTTATGCCTCTCTTTATATCGTAGACTTGACTTGAATAAGTTGACACCTCTGAAATATCTTTGCAAATGGCTGATAAATCAACTGCTATACCTGTTGGTATTTGTGAGGATGTGCCTGTTGTGGTTGCAAACGTTACTATTTTAACGGACTTTGTTATTCTTGATATTCCCGAGGATGATAGTATGTCTATTATTCTTGGAAGACCTTTCCTTAATACTGCAGGGGCCGTTATTGATTGCACCAAAGGCAATGTCACTTTTCATGTTAATGGCAATGAGCACACGGTACATTTTCCGAGGAAACAACCTCAAGTTTATAGTATCAACTCTATTGGAAAAGTTCCATTGATTATATTTGGATGTTTCGAATTTCCTCTCCCTACCGGCAAGAAAAAGTATGATATTCTTATTGTCGGGGATTTTCATATTGAAAGTGCGTTATGTCGACTAGAGGGGGGTGAATAGGCGATTTTTATGAATTCTTCACTGAGGAATTTGCTGGTGAGGAAATTCCTTAGCGAAGAACTACTTGCAGCGAAATAAGTACTCAGAAGTAAGCATAACAGGATACAAACATAGTCATCATGATGAAATGAGGACCAGCACAGAGTACAGAAAGCGTAAACACAGGATAATAAGATGAAGACAAACAGACTGAAGAAATTGAACTGAGGAATTTGTGAAAGTCTTCAGTCAAAGTCTTCAAGCACAGATATGAACAACATACAACACAAGAATGAGGAAATGAAAGAGTTGAGGAAATAGAACCAGTTAGTTGGTGAAGACAATGATTTGGTAAACCAGTTCCAACTGCTGTCTCGGTTGTACGTCTGTTGGAGCGGCCGAGTATTTAAACTCGAGGACACGCAGATCCGGACACCCGCCTCTCGAGCCGCAACTCAGACACCCACCTCATCAGATTCTCCTTGAACTAAGACCACGCATGCCTCGTCCCAATCACTGTGGTAAGTCTTCAGTGACTTCCAAACCTTCACAGACTTGGTCACTCTGCAATCCACAATTCCTCTTGGATGCTCTAGACCTTGACGCCTAACCGTCTGGAAGAAGCACAGTCTTCAAAGGTAATAAGCATCGGATCCATGCAGATCAATTTCTTCATGATGCTCAATCACTTTGGGTTTGTGGGGTTTGGTTTCGGATTTTCCTCACTCGATGATTTTCACTCAAAGTCCTCGGAGGATGGGTTGCTCTCAAATGACAAGTGTCAAGTTCTCTCGAGCAGCCAGCCAACTAGTGGTTGTAGGGGCGGCTATTTATAGCCTAGGAGCAGCCCGACATGATAAGACATAAACGCCTTCAATGATATGACCGTTAGGTGGATAAGATATTTTGGACACCGGCGGCAAGAAGACAAAGAACGGTCGGAAATTTGACTCTCAAATTCCTCGTATTATCATGTTCTCATCGGTAGGCAATTCGCAATGGCGAATTCCTAACTCCTCGCCAGAAAAAGTCTCAAGGACTGTAAGATCTGCGTCTCACATCAAGAAATTGACTGAACTGTATGAGATTTCCAATGGCTTTACTCGAAGGGATTGGTAGATGTAGGATTTTGAGTTGAGCATCACATGGGAATTTTTCCTTAGTATTTCCTCGACCCCCTTTAACAGTACGGTGTTTCCTATGACTCAAGAAAGAGAAAATGAAACTACGAAAACAAAAGTCTTCAGGCTTCATGTTCCTCAAATGAATACCAAGTCTTCAAGGTCACACCAATTTCTTCACTTTCAAAGTCTTCAGAATATCAAAGTCTTCAGTCGAAGAACTTCATTTTTAGGGGTCGACTTTCTTTGTAAATATCAAACTCCTCATAGACTTATAGACCTGTGTACACTTACAAACGCATCAGTAATTACTTAACCTATAAGTCTTCAATACACCAAAATCACTAAGGGGCACTAGATGCACTTACAATCTCCCCCTTTTTGGTGATTGATGACAACATAGGTTAAGTTTTCAACGGGAATAAACATATGAAGTGTAAATACTGATATTGAGGAATTTGATTGCAAGATATAGAAGAACTCCCCTAATATGTGCATAGTGAGGAATTTTCTTTTGAGGCGATGCACATTTGAAGAATTGAATCATGGAGATCTCCCCTATATCTTGTAATTCATACACGATTTGATATATAATATGAAGAATTTGAAATGCATGATGAAATATGGTGCTGATGAGATTCAAAGATGCGTGCAATAATATTAACGAGGAATAAGCATGCAGAATAACACATCAAATGTATCAGAGCACAGTGCATCAGTCAGAGCACAATGCACCGTTCAAAAGTATCAGAGCACCATCGGATTTAAGATTACAACTCAATCCAATAAAAAGTTTCGGAAGAACAAGAGTTGTAACATAGCAAAACGCCCATAATATAAACCCGCTTGAAGACTAACTCAGATTTCTCCCCCTTTGTCATCAAATGACCAAATGGATCGAAACTGAGGACTAATGCCCCTGAAGAATTTCAAGTCGATGGAGGAGCGCCAGCGTTGTCGGGGTTGTTTGTTGAAGTAGGGCCTGCCGCAATGTTGTTCAAATCTTCATGTTCATCAGTTTCACGCGATGAAGAATAAGAACTGGCTACCAGATCAGGAACTTTGACTCTCTTGAATTGCTTCAGAGGTGGTGCGACCGACCAAATGCTTCCCGAGACCCATAGTCTTCGCTTCTTCCGAATATACATGAGTGAGAACAGCCCAAAAGCGGTTGAGGGTTTCATGAAGGTGATACTAATTTTTCTTCACCGCATTATGGGTTGAGGTCATGTTGTGAAGAATTGCAGCAAATTGACGTTTCACCCATTTGTGATTGTGATCAACCTTCTGATGAAGACCGAGGAGTAACTCACGGTCACCATCACCACGAGCTGTTGCTTGAGGCTTTTGCTTGGCGATGTATTTGCGGCAAAGTGTCATGTGTTGCGTAATCATCATTGGTGGAGTAAGATGTAGCCGACGGAATTGACCATCCAATGGACGAGTGCCTTCATCGATCACAAGCAGCTGCCTTGCCCTTATCATCGATGATGAAACCGGTCGCTTGAGGACTTCAATGGGCGGCAAGTAGCTACCATGGTTCGAGTATCGCCTTGTAATTCAAAGTGAAGATCTTGCCCTTATGAATCTCATAATCCAAGGCGCATAGGGCTTCAGCTCAAAAGGTGACATTGCAACATTTGCCAGAGTCCTCATGAAGAAATCATGGAAGTTGACGGGAACGCCATGAATGATGTTGAAAAGCATGTTCTTCATGATGCCAACGACATCTTCATCATTGGAGTCGTGGCCTTTGATAGGACTCATTGTCTTCGTCAGGATTCGATAGACAGTCCGAGGCACATACAACAATTCCTTGACGAGGAATTTGGTTCGAGGGGCCTGCCCTAGCTTCAAAGGCTTCATGAGCACTTGCATATAATGATCTATCAGTTCGCGGTCATTGTAGATGCAACGCAATCGTCATGGGGGATCAAGAGGAAGGACACGAAGCAATTCAGTTGCTGGTGCCTTGTAGTGAGTGTTTTCTATCATCCAATCCAGCACCCATGAATTGATATCTTCAGCATCTCCGGTGATATGCAAAGTGGCATAGAACTGAAGAATGAGTTCTTCATTCCAATCACGATATCGGTCAGCAGAATTCAAGAGTCCTGCATCGTGAATAACTCAGAGGACTAGCTCGAAGCACGGCAGAGATTCCATATCCACGTGAGGAATATGCTCATGATCGAAGATTTTGTCCTTGTCAAAGAGCACTGAGGAATAGAAGTTGGCTTGAGTAGCAGTCCAGAAACGTCTTTTCCTGATGCGAGCAGAGTCATATGGATTGTAATCGGTGAAGAACACATGCTCAGAAAAGAAGTCTTCAGCCTTGAATTGTTGCTTGCTAGAGAACGGATTCTTTGGTTTGGGCAGAGGAGTGTCAGTGATTTGCAGCACAACCTCAGGAATCACGATCTCAAAGCTTCAGTGAGGAATTTCTGGTTCCTCTTCTTGTGCAGTTTGGGGATCAGAAGAAGAGGTTCTTCAAAGACTAGCGGCTGGAATTTCTTCATGAACACAGACGATGTGGGATGAGTTTCTTCAGAGCCCATTTGAACAGTTGTAGCCGGGGACTGGGGAATTTGTTGAATAGGAGTGAAGAGAGGAGTATTGGGATGCTGACTTTCCCAAAAGTCATCGTTCATCACTGGTGTAGTGCATCCAATATCCACATCTTCTTCTTCTTTTTCAATTTCCTCAACACCAGCCTCTTCAGCTGTGAACTGAGGCATAGGTGAGGAAACGACTGGTGTTGAAGGGAAGGTTTCCACTTCAATTTCTTCATCAAACTGCTTTGAGGTAGCAATAGAATGATTTTCTTCATTAGATCCGCTTGGGATCTTGTAGTCTTCTCCATAAGGAACAATCTCCTTGGATGACATGGAGGAAATTGGAACGGCATCAATAGGATTTTCAAGCGAGCTGGTCATTGGCTTCATTTTCTTCATGGCCGAAGAATTTGATGCAGCTGATGCCTTCCTTTTCTTCACTGCAGCTCGCTCTGCAGCCTTGGTTTTCTTCACTTCATAAGCAGAAGGAAGAATTGGAGTTGGTGTTGGCGCAGGAGGAGCTGAGGACTATGGTTCATTTTCTTCAAAGAATCGTGCAATTGCCTCGATCTCTTCAGTTCTTCAGCGCACCACTAGTGGATGCCCGGGAATTTCTTCACGGCTGGAATGGAGTCATCATCCTCGAACTTGTATTCTCATCAAGCAGTTGAAAGTCATCAGCAGTCTTGGCATGTTCTTCAAAGAGCTGAGCAGAGTCTGCAGCCCGAGGATTTTCTTGTTGCGATGGGGCTGTAACAGTTGTCATTTTCTTCGTCAAATTGACGAATCTCACTTTGGCTCCTTGCCAATCAGCATTGTATGCATCGAAATCTTTGCTGAGGTCCTGGATCTCAGATTGAGCCTTGAGAAGTTCTTCAGGAGTCAGTCTAACGATGTTCTTCTTTAGAAGCTTTTCCTTTCTAGCTTGTTCTCTCGTTAACTCACGAGCCTTTTCAAACTTCCATTTCTCTTCAGAGATGAAATGGGTCAGCATATGACTTTGACCAGGAGTCAGAGGCAGATCAGGCATTGGAGTGTTTGGATCCTGATGCCATAAGTTGATGAAGTCGAGGATCTTCTTCGGATCCAAAAGCAGAGGCACATGTATTCCTTTGGCTCTAGCGGCCTTTGCTTGTCTGTCTCTGATGATTTCTGCAAGTTCTTCATCAGAAGCCTCGTCATCAGAGGGCACTTGGAAAGCAACCTGTTTCTTTCTTGGACTTGGTTGAGGACCGCGGCCAGCTGTTGCTTTTGTCTTCAGCAGAGTGGGGCCTGATGAGGACATTGGTGCAGCCGAGGAACTTGCCGAGACACCGTATAATTGAGAAACCCTGAGTCCTTTGACATGTAGCCAGATGCACAGGAGTTGAGGACTTGGAGGGAGCTGCTGAGGACTTTGGTGGAGCAGCAGTAGTCTGAGGAATTTGTCATGAGGGCGCAGCTGAGGAACTTGGCCATGAGGGCGCAGATGGTGAAGCACTTGGCTTGCGAGCAGGCTTCTTCAGCATTGATTTCCTCGGCTTGACCGAGGTCTTAGCGGCAGCAGCAGCAGCAGAATCCTCATTGAATTTCCTCACTGCCTCCTTGGCTTGTCTTGCCAATTTTGCTTGGCGCCTAGCCCATTCTTCAGGAAAGTCTTCACCACTTTTGATGCTAGTGGGATCAGCGACTTGGCCAGGTGCCAATGGAGCTCTTGGGCATGGAGGGTTTAAGGCGAATTTCTTCATGTACTTGGGAGTAACATATCGATATTCCCTCCATTCTCGCGCCCATCTTCGTTCAATCCTCTGAATGCGCACTTTGCGCTAATTTTTTTTTTTGCCAAACTTGGCTTCATCAGTGTGCAATAATCCTTGTATATTTCATCAGGGATCTCGAAAGCAGTCATGACCTCCGGTCTCTTTCCTCCTTTCTGCGGTCTCTTGCCTTCTGCCATTTTCTTTAGATGAGGATTTTGAACAATCGAACACTCTGAAGATGTATGCAGTTTTTCTTCGAGGAACGCTGCAAATGAGTTAAGTTGATGAGAACCTAGTGATTCAAAGAATGACATGAGTACCGTGAACAGAGTGTAGGTGCGAGGAATTTGGAGAGGTCATATGCTCTCGTAAGATTTTTCGAAAAGACAAGTTTTGAGGAATTTGACCAGTTGAGCCTTGAGGAATTTCACTAAGCGTTCTTGTCTTAGGTTCCAGAGTTGTACAGATCAAAAATCTGCACAATTGAGGAATCTTGAAGAATTAAGTGCTTAGAGAGATGCATCAAGAGCATACAGTGTGTGAGGTGTTCATATGTGAAGATTTGAAGAATAAAAACACCTTTGAAGATTTTCAAAAAAGTTTGAGAATCAAAGCAAGTAATAAAAGTGACTTTTAATTACCCGAACTGAAGAACACGACGAACAGAGATGAACAGCGATGAAGTTTGTCAAGTTAGATCTCCCACGCCCTAACTTGGTAGAGGGAGACAGCTACGGCGGCGGCGGAGTGAAGATTTCCAGCCGGGCGCGAGTACGACGGGCGACGAGGTCAAGGCAAGAAGCTCTTCCTCACCGGGCGGCGATGGAGAAGCGGCGGCTTAGGGTTTGAGGAGAGCTCGAGCAAGAGACAGCGACCGAGCGGAGTAAATGAAGTAAGGAAGGGGAGAGGGGGTATTTATAGCCACGGTAAAAACTGTTCGCCCGAAGATTTTGGGACGAACATGCCCCTGCCCTTTCTTCTTCACGCGGCATGTGTCACCCACGTACTATGCAGATGAGATCGTGTAAGATTGTGGGTGAATAACATAATGCATCGTGGGATGCGGAACGGTTTGAGCGGTAAAACCGAAAATCTGGATAAGATTTGTTTTAAAATTTCGTTCGCAATTTCTTCAGCTGACAAGGACACAGTGAAGACTTTGAACGAGTTTCAATCAGAACGCACATGAAGAATTTGTGAATAGATTGGGTTGAGTATAGCATAGAGGGGAAGGGTCCGATCACATTCACTTAGCGTAAATCGAACTTGAAGAAATAGCAATAAGTGAATGTCAGAGAGGACATAAACTCACATATATATATATATAGCCAAAGAAGAAAAACGACGGAAACAAAGGAAGATTTTGCAAAGTTGAAGAATTTGAAAGATCAAGAATTTCAAAATGAGGAAAAACTCAAATTGAAGATTTTCAACTTTTGTGGTGGCGTGACCCATCAGATAAGAATGATGATTTCAGACACCGCATACAATTGTCGAGGGTTCTAAGAATCAAATTCTTCATTAATTTCTTCACACTTAGAGTGTTATTCTTCATTGATTGAAGAAAAACGTTTCTTCATGTGTTGCACATCTAAGTCATCACTTCTGCATAAGGGTTAGGATGTGTGTCCTTTTCAAAGAACATTCGAAGATTCTAAGATATTTAGCTCACACCGCAACTTGCTAAATCTCTTCTCATCCAAGGGCTTAGTGAAGATATCAGCTAGCTGTTCTTCAGTCTTCACATGCTCGATGGATATGTCGCCCTTCAACACATGATCACGAAGAAAATGATGACGAATCTGGATGTGCTTAGTCTTCGAGTGCTGAACTGGGTTGTGAGCAATCTTGATGGCACTCTCATTATCGCAGAGGAGAGGCACATTCTTCACATTGACGCCATAGTCCTTGAGTGTTTGCTTCATCCAAAGCAGTTGAGCACAAGATGAGCCAGCAGCAATGTATTCAGCTTCAGCAGAGATAAGGATACGCAGCTTCTTTCTTCGAGGACCAACAGCACCAAAGATCGTCCGAGGAAATGACAAGTGCCGATGTTGACTTGCGGTCCACACGATCACCAAATAGTCGAGTCGAATATCCAATGAGATCAAAAGCAGAGCCCTTGGGGTACCATAATCCTAGTGTTGGAGTGTGAGCTAGATATCAAGAATATGCTTCACAGCCTTATGGTGTGATTCCTTCTAGCAGCTTGAAATCGGGCACACATGCAAACACTAAGCATTATATCTAGCCTAGATGCACATAAGTACAATAAGGAACCAATCATGGAGCGGTATACCTTGTGATCAAGTCAATACCATTTTCATCAAGGCATAGATGGCCATTTGTGGGCATAGGAATTTTGACGCTTTGCAATCTTGCATGCCAAATTTCCTCAAGACATCTTTGAGGTATTTCTCCGAGATATGAATATGCCATTGCGCTGCTTTTTAATTTGAAGACCTCGAAGAATTTCAACTCTCCCATCATAGACATTTGATATTCTTCACTCATCATATAGGCAAATTCATCACTATAACGTTGGTTAGTACAGCCAAAGATAATATCATCAACATATATTTGGCACACAAACAGTTCACCATCATATGATTTAGTAAAAAGAGTAGGGTCGAGTGAACCGGGTGTGAAGCCATTCTTCACGAAGAATTCCTTCAATGTATCATACCACGCCCGAGGGGCTTGCTTGAGGCCATAGAGGGCCTTATTGAGTCTGAAGACTTTGTCAGGATTCTTGGGATTTTCGAAACCTGGGGGTTGAGCAACATATACTTCTTCCTCAAGCTTTCCATTGAGGAATGCACTTTTCACATCCATTTGATATAAGATGATATCATGATGGTTAGCGTAAGCAAGTAATATGCTAATAGCCTCAAGTCTAGCAACAGTGCAAAAGTTTCAACGAAATCAATTCCTTCAACTCGTGTGTAGCCTTGAGCTACTAGTCGTGCCTTATTCCTCACCACAAGGCCATTTTCATCTTGCTTGTTGCGGTAGATCCACTTTGTGCCAATGATATTATGCTTGCAAGGATCTGGCGATTGACCAATTCCTGCACATTGTTCAGCTTGAACGATGTAATTCTTCTTGCATAGCCTGAATCCACTCCGCCCGTAAATGCTTCATCTACCTTAGTGGGCTCTGTGATAGAGACAAAAGCATAGTGCCCAAATAAGTTAGATAAATGTGATGCTTTTGAGCGTGTGAGAGGACTCGTGCGCTAATGTCATCGATGATGTTCTCCACTTGCACTTCTTTTGCAACACGTGGATGAGTTGGTTATCGCCGGGATTTTGATCAGATTTTCTTCAAAGACCATTTTCCTCATCTTATTCTTCAGTGCATCACTCGACGCTCTTCATGAACAGGAATGAATTCTTCAGCAGATTCTTCATGGAATGACATCCTCGCTTGCCTTGAGCTTGATAGCATCTTCGGTGCTGGTTCATCTAACACAAGGTAGGTGCTCTCTTTGCGAGCCATTAGTTTCATCGAACCGCACATCTACAAAGGTCAACAATCTTGTGAAGAACAATGTTGAAGACTCAGAGGTGTGCGAGTCCTTTCCGTAACCAAGCATAAAACCTTCATGTGCTTTCGTGCAAATTTAGAGTTGTGGTGAGGATTTCTAATCCAACATTTAGCAATCAAGACTTTGAAATAACTCACATTGGGTTTCTTGTCGCTGAGGAGTTCATAGGCGCCTTCTTGAAGAATTTGTGAAGATATACTCTGTTGATGATGTGGCAAGCAAGATCAATTGCATCAATCCAAAACGCCGAGGCGCTTTTGTATTCATCAAGCATAGTGCGAGCCATCTCAACAAGAGTTCTGTTCTTGCGCCCACGACACCATTCTCTGCGAGGAGTATAGGGAGCAGATAACTCATGAGTAATACCAAGTTCATCAAGATATGCATCAAGACCGAATTCTTGAACTCAGTTCCATTGTCACTTCGATATGCTTGATTTTCACACCAAAGTTGGTTGAAGCCCTCGAGGAAAATCGCTTGAAGACTTCCTGCACTTCATGTTTGTAAGTAACAATGTGTACCCATGTATATCGAGAATAATCATCAACAATGACAAAACCATATAGAGATGCATCATTAGTGACCGCTGAATAATGATTAGGTCCAAGAGGTCCATGTGAAGCAATTCAATGGACGGGTAGTGGTCATGATAGTCTTTGCCGGATGCTTGGCCTTGGTCATTTTTCCAGCCTCACAGTTCGCATAAGTGATCCTTGAGGAATTTGACATTCTCAATGCCAATGACATGCTTCTTCTTCGCAAGCGTGTTCAAATTCCTCATGCCTGCGTGACCAAGTCGCCGATGCCATAGCCAGCCTTCGAAGCTTTTGCAAGTAGACACACGGCTGGTTGTGGTCCCAGAGAGAAATCAACAATATCAGATCTCCTCTCCTAAAGCCTTCAAGACTTTGGAATTGTCGACTTCCATAATCACAACACAAATGATATTTGCCAAAGACAACAACCATATCAAGATCACAAAGCATTGAGACTGACATGAGATTGTATCCTAAGGATTCAACAAGCATGACTTTGTCCATGTACTTATCCTTAGAGATAGCAACCTTACCAAGACCCAATACCTAACTTTTGCCTTTGTCAGCAAAGATGATATGCTTTAGAGGTGACAATGATAAGGGAGCATCCATCAATAGATTCTTGTCACCAGTCATGTGATTTGTACATCCACTATCGAGGACCCATTCAGTGGTTTTGAGTTGATCATCCTGCAGATGAATTAGTGTAGCTTACAATCTCATATGCTTCATCAGTGAAGAATATGATATCAAGTTCATCGATAAATTTCATCAAGCAAAGAAATGATATAGCAATATGAGGACGTGTGAAATGAAAGTTCATTTCATCATGATTCGCCAAGGCCCTTCGTGCATTTTTGTCGTCCCAAAGAAATTCTTCAGACGTTAGAGCACGTCTGGAGACCTGACCCTGCAGAAGAGATTAGTTCTTTTTCTTCACCACCCACATCTGGAGGGGTGGCAAAGAGTTCATCATTCTGCGAGCACCATATGAGAAAGGTGGCAAAGATGCCAAACCATTTCGCTTCACATAAGAGGGGTTAGGGTAAGCATATGAATAAGCAGAGTAATTCTTCGAGGACTTATGAACATAATGGTTTGAAGAATAATGCACATATTCATAGCCCTTAGCTCTACCTCATGAGACAGAGTTGTTAGCACGATGATAATCATATGAGGACTTTGATCTAGTTGAGGAATTTGATCCATATGAAGAATTTGGTCCATATGAAGAATTTGATCTGGGGTTCCTGTTCTTCACAGGTGGTGTCATGAGGACATTCACCTGAAGACTTTCAAGACAGCTTTTGGGAACCCAGATTTTCTTCATAGGGGAACCGCTCTCGTAGTTAGTGCCAACATATCTAGCAAATACTTCACCATTCTGCTTTTTGAACAGTTTATAGTTGAGTCAAATGACTCATCGAAGAATGAGGAGATTCACATGTGAAGCCGGATAAGTTAGATGGATCAATTGAGGTTCCTTTGCAGCAACCCATGAGGTTTTGGGGTACCGCCAAAGCTTCCAATATGTTCCATCAAGATTGAGTTTCCTCTCAAGGCAATACCCTCTTTCCTAGGGTTTCGTTGAGGATCTACTTTTGAGCACATCACAAAGTGTCTCGATGCCCTTTGAGGCTTTTGTACATGCTGTCATGTACAATTCCTACAGCCCTGCATTGTCAAGGATACTAGCAATGTCCTCGATGAGGAATTAGTGATAGCAGAGGCGATGAAGAATTTGTAACATTTGAAGCATTTGAACATTCAGTGAAGAATTAGCGATTCACGCTCAATGCACTTTAAGCATGGAGGAACAAATTCTTCCCGAGAAGCGTTGATTTGTTGAGCTAGTAATGAATCGCGCCCTTCAAGATCTTCATAACACACTCTTAGCTTTTCAAGATCTTCCTTTCTTTGAAGAGATTCAAGAGAAAGCTTCTCGTGATCTTGCTTTTCTTGAAGAAATTCATAAGAAAGTTTCTCATGATCGATACAAGAGAGTTATGATGACCTTGAAGGTTATCAAACCTAGACTCAAGTCTCTGAAGATTTTCAGTCAAGGCTTTAGTGCGATCCATTTCTTCACCCAACATATCATCACTTTTATCTAGCATGTTTTGAACCTTTTCAAGAGCCCATTGTTGTTTCACAGCAATTTTAGCAAGTTTAGAGTAGCTGGGCTTGAGATCCTCATCAGATTCATTTTCACTAGAGTCAGAGGAGTTGTATTTGAGTACCTTAGCACCTTTCGCCATGAAGCAATAGGTGGGAGTGTAGCCATCATTATCTTCATCAGGCTTGTCGGTGGAGTCAGTTTCTTCAGTGTTGAAGATGGATTTGCTGACGAAGGCAGTAGCAACGGCCAGACTCGCAATACCGGACTGAGATTCTTCAGACTCCTCCTCTTCATCATTTTCCTCAGATTCAGCTTCAGAGTCCATCTCCTTGCCAATGAATGCCCGAGCCTTCTTGGAGCTGCTCTTCTTGTGAGATGAAGACTTCGAGGATTTTGATGATGAAGATTTTGACGATTTCTTCTTCTTCTTCGCATCATCAGAACTGTAATCCTTGTATTTCTTCTTCTTCATTTCCTTTTCCCACTGAGGACAATCTTGAATATAGTGACCAGGCTTCTTGCATTTGTGACAAAGTCTTCTCTTATAGTCACTGGATGAGGAATCATTTCCTCTTGAGGATTTTCCAAAGCGACCACGCCTTGTGAACTTCGAATTTCTTCACAAGCAAAGGCAAGATCCTCGCTCGCTTCTTCAGATCACCAAGGCTACTACCGTAATCCTCATATTCAGAGTCGACACAACCTTGGCCTTCGTGGCACGTGGTTTGCCATAGTTTGAGCCATAGAGATCTCTTTTCAGCAAGTCGAACTCGTGAGTGTTTAGCCTTCGAGGATATCAGCAGGATCAAGCGACTTGTAGTCAAGACGTTCTTGTATCATCAGTCCCAGAGTATCAAATGAGGAGTCAAGCGATCTCAGCAGCTTTCTTCACAACTTCATGATCGGTGATGTCGGTGGCACCGAGGGCTTGAAGCTCATTTGAGATGTCGGAGGCGATCAAAGGTTTATTGACATTCTCATTGTCGAGTCTTTTGAAGCGGTTGAAGAGATTCCAAGAACATCGACTCGAGAGTCATGCTGAGTTGAAACTCCTTCATTTACTTTGGACAGCCTATCCTGATAAGCTTAGCAGTTTCCAAAGCACTCACTCTTCCATACCGTCCTTTGCTCGATGGCCACATATGATATTCTTCGCTTGAGAATCGAGTTGTTTGAATCTCTTCACATCGGTAGCGCTCAAAGGAGGGAGTGACAAGGGGACACCATTTTCCACAACATACCGTAGATCGTTATTATTGCCTCAAGATGCATTCGCATCTTGTTCTTCCAAAGAGGGGTAGTCCGCTCCATCAAAGGTAGGACATCCAGCCGAGACCTTGATCATACTGCGGTCAACATAACTAATACTCCAAAGGTTAAACTAAAATCACACGTAACAAGGAGTACCTTGCTCGATACCAATTGAAAGTGCGTATGTCGACTAGAGGGGGTGAATAGGCGATTTTATGAATTCTTCACCGAGGAATTTGTTGGTGAGGAAATTCCTTAGCTAAGAACTACTTGCAGCGAATAAGTACTCGAAGTAAACATAACAGATACAAACATAGTCATCATGATGAAATGAGGACCAGCACAGAGTACAGAAAGCGTAAACACAGGATAACAAGATGAAGACAAACAGACTGAAGAAATTGAACTAAGGAATTTGAGAAAGTCTTCAGTCAAAGTCTTCAAGCACATATATGAACAACATACAACACAATAATGAGGAAATGAAAGAGTTGAGGAAATAGAACCAGTTAGTTGGTGAAGACAATGATTTGGTAAACCAGTTCCAACTCGCTGTCTGGTTGGAGCGGCCGAGTATTTAAACTCGAGGACACGCAGTCCGGACACCCGCCTCTCGAGCCGCAACTCAGAGACCCAGCCTCGCCAGATTCTCCTTGAACTAAGACCACGCAGCCTCGCCCAATCACTCGTGGTAAGTCTTCAGTGACTTCCAAACCTTCACAGACTTGGTCACTCGGCAATCCACAATTCCTCTTGATGCTCCAGACCTTGACGCCTAACCGTCTGGAAGAAGCACGCCTTCAAAGGTAATAAGCGCCGGATCCACGCAGATCAATTTCTTCAGTGATGCTCAATCACTTTGGGTTTGTGGGGGTTTGGTTTCGGGATTTATCTCACTCGATGATTTTCACTCAAAGTCCTCGGAGGATGGGTTGCTCTCAAATGACAAGTGTCAAGTTCTCTCGGAGCAGCCAGCCAACTAGTGGTTGTAGGGGGCGGCTATTTATAGCCTAGGGAGCAGCCCGACATGATAAGACATAAATGCCCTTCAATGATATGACCGTTGGGTGGATAAGATATTTTGGACAGCCGTGCCAAGAAGACAAGAACGGTCGGAAATTTGACTCTCAAATTCCTCGGGGCTATCATGTTCCTCATCGTGTAGGCAATTAGACCGGCGAATTCCTAACTCCTCGATCGAGCAAAGTCCTCAAGGACTGAAGATCGTCTCTCATATCAAGAAATTGACTGAATCTGTATGAGATTTCCAATGGCTTTACTCAAGGGATTGGTAGATGTAGGATTTTGAGTTGAGCATCACATGGAAATTTTTCCTTAGTATTCCCTCGACCCCTTTAACAAAGACGGTGTTTCCTATGACTCAAGAAAGAGAAAATGAAACTACGAAAACAAAAGTCTTCAGCTTCATGTTCCTCAAATGAATACCAAGTCTTCAAGGTCACACCAATTTCTTCACTTTCAAAGTCTTCGAAAGTCTTCGAATATCAAAGTCTTCATCAAGAACTTCATTTTTAGGGTCGACTTTCTCTCAGAATATCAAACTCCTCATAAACTTATAGACCTGTGTACACTTACAAACGCATCAGTTACTTAACCTATAAGTCTTCAATACACCAAAATCACTAAGGGGCACTAGATGCACTTACACATATCCCTGTTGAGGTAACTTAGTGTTATTCGAAATTTCTCCGGTTCCGTGATTATTCGGAATGAGTTTGTTAACAAGACTTGATCAACCTTGTTAGTGGGTTCATTTTGATGATCACGAGATGGATGAAACTAGAAGCACAACCTTCTGTACCCTCTTTATATTTTCTGTTATTTAGTAGAAATAAAGTAAAATAATATTTTTCTGTCTGTCTCCTGACTTATCCGTGCAATATAAAAATTTCCTGAAAATAAAAGTCCTCAGAATGCCATGCCAATTTAATATGATTTTTTCAGGAATATTTGAGAATTTACTGTGCAAAAATTACCATGGGGGGAGCTGCCACTTGGCCATGAGGGTGGAGGGCGCGCCCCCCTGCCTCGTGGGCCCATGGTGGCCCTCCTCCACTTATTCCTGCACCCATCTTCTTCCCCTGTCTCACACAAACACGAAAAACCAACTCAAGCACGAGTTCCAGCCCTCGTTGCTGTGATTTTCGATCTCCTTGCTCAAAGCACCTCTCGCAAAACTGCTTGGGGAGATTGTTCCTTGGTATGTGACTCCTCCATTGGTCCAATTAGTTTTTGTTCTAGTGTTTTATTCATTGCAAATTTATGCTGCATAGGTGACCATGTTCTTGAGCTTGCATGTCAAATTTATATGGTTCCAAGTAGTTCCAATGCTTTTTATAGGCCCTAGGCACTTGTGAGAGTTGTTGCTATCAATTTTATTGAAGTTGGTTCACTGTTATTTGAGGTTACTAAAAATTTCAGATCGTTTCAGAAATAATGAAGAGACTTTTGAGGGGCTCTTCGAGCCGAAGCTCTAAGGAAAAACAAAAGGAAGAAGAGGAGAAGCCCAAATTTAATTTGCCTCGCACCATGGAGGTCCGGCCGTGTGAATGGCCCTCCGATGACTTCTTGAGGAGAGCCGAGATTTGTGATTATTTCTATTTATTGATTGAGAACGCCGGCCTCACCAACTTCCTCCACGACTATTTGTTTATTCTTGGGATCCAGAGGAGGCTGCCAGCCAGTTGCAGTCAGAGTCTTCTTCGTCACACTACGACCCCAGCTACACCTACGGGTATCCGCCAGGCCATCCCTGGCATTAGACCAACTTAGGCCAAAAGCCTAAGCTTTGGGGAGTACGTATTTCCCACCGACATTACATTTATGTTCACACACACACTCATTGGTAGATGTCGGTGCTCATACTCTTTCACTGTATTATCCATGCTAGTTTAAATTTCTTTTTCCTGCCTTCTTTTTGTGTGTTTGATAAACTTTAAGAAAAACCAAAAAAATTAGTTAGTTTACTTTTCATGCTTGTAGTAGAATTAAAAAGAAAACCCAAAAATATTTCCCGTTCTTCTTTTTACTTGTTGGGAGCTTTCCCGTGTAAATAGTTTTTATTTCTTTTCCTTTCTTTGGGGGTCGAGAAAACCATATTGAAAATGCTTAGTGGCTCTTATATGCATGATTGATCATTTAAACTTAGAGCCCATATTACTTATCTTCTCTCTTGAGTTGAATGCTTGCAGATTCCAGCTTAGTCCAATGCACGTGCACTCTTATTATTATAAACACCGTTCGGTCGTGCAAGTGAAAGGCAACAATGATGATATATGATGGACTTATTGGGAAGAGAAAAGCTGGTATGAACTCGACCTCTCTTGTTTTTGTAAATATGATGATTCATCGTTCCTGATTCAGCTATTATGAAGTAAACAAATTTGCAATGACATTTAGAGATTATAGTTGCTTGTGCCATGCTTGATTAGCTATGAGTTATAATGGTTTACCTTGCGTGCCAACACCCTATTAGAATGATTATGATGTGGTATGATGGGGTGGTATCCTCCTTTAAATGCATTGAGTGACTCGACTTGGCACATGTTCACGCATGTAGTTGAATCCAATCAACATAACCTTCATGATATTTATGTTCATGGTGGATTATATCCTACTCATGCTTGCATTCAGTGTGAATTAATTTTAATGCATGTTTACGACTGTTGTCGCTCTCTCGCTTGGTCGCTTCCAGCCTTTTGCTAGCCTTCACCGCATTAAGCCGAATACTGCTTGTGCATCCAAACTCCTTAAACCCCAAAGTTATTCCATATGAGTCCACTATACCTACCTATATGCGGTATTTACCTGCCGTTCCAAGTAAATTTGTATGTGCCAAACTCTAAACCATCAAATAAACATTCTGTTTTGCATGCTCGAATAGCTCATGTGTCAACTAGAGTTGCCCTTATCTTCCGTGTTAGGCTGGTTATTCTCAAGAGGAGTGGACTCCGCTCCTCATTCACGAGAAAATGGCTGGTATCCGGGATGCCCAGTCCCATGCTTTGTGCAAACTAAATCAAAATAACTGCAAACAAAACTCCCCTTGGGACCCGTTGAATGTTGGAGGCACTTGTTGTTTTGAGCAAGCCATGGGATTGATGCATGTGGAGGAAGGGGAGTATAAACTTTACCATTCTGTTTGGGAACCGCCTATAATCTGTTTAGCATGGAAGATATCGTCGTATTTTAGTTGTTATGTTGACAATGAAAGTATGCCGCTCAAAATATAATTTATCTCTATTTCAAAACCGAGCTCTGGCACCTCTACAAATCCCTGCTTCCCTCTGCGAAGGGCCTATCTATTTACTTTTATGCTGAGTCATCACCCTTCTTATTTAAAAGCACCCGCTGCAGAGCACACTGTCGTTTGCATTCATTATTTTTGGTTTATATTGGGTATGAATTGACTGGATCTCTTTTACCATGAATTACAATGTTTAGTCAGTCCTTGATCTTTAACGATGCTCTGCATTTATGTTTTGCGGTCTCAGAAAGGGCTAGCGAGATACCATTTTGTTATATCATGTTATGATTATTTTGAGAAAGTGTTGTCATCCGAGTTTTGCAATTATAGCTCGCTAGCTGATTATGCTATTGATATGAGTAATTGTGAGACCTACGTGTCATTGCGAGTATGGTTAGTTCATAATAATTGCTGAGACTTGAATGCTGGCTTTTCATGTTTACAACAACAAGAGCAAACAGAGTTTGTAAAAAAATTTCTTTTTCTCTTTCAGTTTGTCAACTGAATTGCTTGAGGACAAGCAAGTGTTTAAGCTTGGGGGAGTTGATATGTCTCCATCGTATCTACTTTTCCAAACACTTTTGCCCTTGTTTTGGACTCTAACTTGTATGATTTGAATGGAACTAACCCGGACTGACGCTGTTTTCAGCAGAACTGCCATGGTGTTGTTTTTTGTGCAGAAAATAAAAATTCTCGGAATGTCCTGAAACTCCATGGAACACCTTAGAAAAATAAAGAAAAATCCTCGCAAAGATGAAGACCAGGGCCCACACCTTGCTCACGAGGTGGGGGCGCCTCGGGCGCCGCCTCACCTCGGGCCCTCGGTGGCCCTCCGACGCCAACTCCAACTCCATATATTGGCTTTCGGGGAGAAAAAAATCAGAGAGAAGAAATAATCGCGTTTTACGATACGGATCCACCGCCAAGCCCTAATCTCTCTCGGGAGGGCTGATCTGGAGTCCGTTCGGTGCTCCAGAGAGGGGGATTCGTCCCCGTCGTCATCATCAACCATCCTCCATCACAAATTTCATGATGCTCACCGCCGTGCGTGAGTAATTGCATCATAGGCTTGCTGGACGGTGATGGGTTGGATGAGATTTATCATGTAATAGAGTTAGTTTTGTTAGGGTTTGATCCCTAGTATCCATTATGTTCTGAGATTGATGTTGCTATGACTTTGCTATGCTTAATGCTTGTCACTAGGGCCCGAAAAGCCATGATTTCAGATCTGAACCTATTATGTTTTCATGAATATATGTGTGTTCTTGATACTATCTTGCAAGTCTATAGTCACCTACTATGTGTTATGATCCGGCAACCCCGAAGGGACAATAATTGGGACCACTCCCGGTGATGACCATAGTTTGAGGAGTTCATGTATTCACTATGTGCTAATGCTTTGTTCCGGTTCTCTATTAAAAGGAGGCCTTAATATCCCTTAGTTTCAATAGGATCCTGTTGCACGGAGGGTAGGACAAAAGATGTCATGCAAGTTCTTTTCCATAAGCACGTATGACTATATACGGAATACATGCCTACATTACATTGATGAACTGGAGCTAGTTCTGTGTCACCCTATGTTATGACTGCTACATGACGAACCACATCCGGCATAATTATCCATCGGTATTCTGGTGCCTACGAGTTTTCCATATAGTGGTTCTCGCTTATTTACTTTTCCGTTGCTACTGTTACAATCACCACAAAATACCAAAAACATTACTTTTACTGTCTTTACTTTTGTTACCGTTACCACCACTATCATATTACTTTGCTACTAAACACTTTACTGCAGATACTAAGTTTCCAACTGTGGTTGAATTGACAACTCAGCTGCTAATACTTGAGAATATTCTTTGGCTCCCCTTGTGTCGAATCAATAAATTTGGGTTGAATACTCTATCCTCGAAAACTGTTGCGATCCCCTATACTTGTGGGTTATCACCAGTCCGGTAAGCTTTTCCGTGCTTTCAAGGTATATCCTTTACTTGCATATTTGAGGAAGATGCCTAAGCCTCCCTATTGATTCTTTCAGACCTGGACAGAGAAGGCGGAGCGGATTAACTGTCCGGCTTCGCTACCAGAGGATCCGGAAATCCCGCTTCCCAAAAATATGTTGGTTCCGACGCCTTATCAGGCAGAAGAAGGCCAAGAAGAAGGCCAAGGAGAACCGAGGTGGTCTCCGACACAAGGGCACTTCGAACGTGACGTCCGAAGATGTCGAGGCTCATTCCTCCGTCGCCGAAGATGACAAGGAAGAGGAGGAAGAAGAAGAAAGTCACTCCCCCCCCCCAAGGAGGGAAGAAATAAAAGGACGGCCTCCACGCGTCTGGAGGACGAGGCGTCCAAGAAGGGAAAACATCCTTACGGACTACTCCGCAGCGGCCACCGACAGCAGCTGGGAGTGGGAGCCTAGGGACAAGCCCCTGGCTAAATCTTAAGTGTCCGGACACGTTCATATATCTGGGCTCTTTACTTCATTGTTTTAACGTGTTTAATCATGTATTTGCAGTCCGGCTCGGTCCAACCTCGAACGGTCCGTATCTTCGGAGGATTCGCTGGACCTGGAGGCGATGGAGAGCGGGACCCTTCCAGCGGCCTCCTCTCCCAAGGACATGGATGGCGCTGAGGCGTCGTACCGAAGGATCCCATGCCCGAGAGAGATTCAGGAGGCCGTCGGGGCGGCACCGAAGGGTGAGACCTCGGTTGCCAAACACATGGGGGAGCAAACCCCCATGGACACCAACGATGGGGGCCACATCCAATTCGCCCCCAGACGAATACTGTTCCAGAGACCCATGCGGCTTCGGAATCTGGCAGGCCACCTATTTCGAAAGAGGGAGGTGCGCCTACTCCACCGGTGACCTCTGTCCATCCAGAGGCAAGGATAGTTTGCTGGAAGAGCTGCGAGGCACTTCCATTGTGGAAGAACACCATACCCTTATGGGTACGGTGATTGAGAGGGTCCAGTACGCAAAGACCGGACTGACCGAAGCTTGTACAAGCCTCCTAACAGGCTTTGAGGTAAGAAACATATAAAAGAAAGTCACAATGTAGAAAATAGCCCCTGATACTCTGTCCGGTGTTCGGATAGAAAAGCCGAACAGAGGAACAAATAATTTTCATAGGAGACTAACTTTAAATGTCTATGTGAATAAGCAGCCGTCGCTTCTAGCTGCGACCTCTCATGCTGCTGAAGTCTCTGGACTGAAGCAACGTCTGGAGCGGACCGAGGAGGAGGTCGGCCACGTGAAAAAGCAACTGGAGGATAATCAAGGTATGCAATAACCTTGTATATATTCAAGAAGGATGAATGATTTGGGCTAACCCAAGTTCCATTTTATTTGTTAGGAGCAGCGACCGAGGTGGAAACCCTCAAAAAGGCGCTGGCTGAGGCTGAGGAGAAAGCGGCCAATTAAAAGGCCGCCCATGAGAAGCACGAGGACAGGGTCAGTGAGGTCCAACAGGAGCTCCAGGACGCCATCCAGAAGTGCGAGTCCTTGGAGCTAGACCTTAAGGATCAAGAGTCCAAGCTCACCAAGGCCCGCCCAACCGCACACGATGCCCGGTTTGAAGCCCAGGGCGCCCTCCAGGAAATCCAGGAGGCCAGAAAAATCGCGGCGGGTAAGGCCCTTATTATGCAGACCAATTATGTGAAGGAATGGTTTCTCTTACTGACCCGGATTTGGAGTTCTCCAGGGGCGTTTGCGGATCTGCCGTGCAGCGCTTCAGAAGTTGCAGAATTCTTTTGAGCCAAAGATGGGAGCTCTATGAAGAAGTTGTTCTGGTCGCAATATCTTGCGCCAGAACATCCGATGCTCCTTAGCGATCAGCTAAAGCAGCTGGTTGAACTACACAAGGCGGCCGAACTAGCCATGAAGCATTTAATAATCTGGCTATGGCCTGCCGAAGCCCTCCCCAGCAGCTACTTCGGACTCGTGAAGCGGCTTGTCAATGCCTGCCCTCGTCTTGATTCCATCAACACTACAAAAAAAATACACTTCCATGATGATACGTGTTTGTCACAGTAGGTCACGTTTTCTGTCATGCATGTACATCCATGACGATTTTATGATAGGATCAAGATAGTCATACATGTGCTATTATAGAAGTGTTCCATGACATTACCAAAATTATCATCACGGAAGTGGCCACTTCAATGGCGATAAATCGCGCGTCATAGAAGTGCTTTCGTCAAGGGTGGCTGACACATGGCATCCAGCATAACAGAACGCCATTAAGCTATTGGGTCCGGTTTTGGATCCGATAACCCGTTAACAGCCCCGACAAATGGGGATTTTCCACGTGTAAAATCATCATTGGCTGGAGTAAACACGTGTCGACTCACCGTTGGGACAGATGTCATCCACTCATTGAACCGAAGGCGCCTATGATACGTCGACACGTGGCACGGCCCAGCAGGGGCCCATTCCTGTGAAAAGGTCGGCCCGTTTGACTTGGTCAAAAGGTGGCAGGCCGACCCACGGAAAGCTTGTTAACGTCTTGTTCGCATATAGCCCATTTACATCCCGCTAACACAGGGCCCATTACGGCCTATCTGAATTAGGCCCAGTAGCCTCATTTGGGCCGTCCAATATGATTCCACCATGTTTTAACTTCCGGCCCATGTATGGCCCATGAGGTCTTTCGGCCCATATGAGGCCCTTTGTAACTCTTGGCCCATTTACGACCCGTGGTGAAACTGGCCCGTAATGAACAGTGTATCACTTTATACCCATTAACGGCCCATTATTCCGTTGGGATGTTTTGAGCCCATGTTATCTTTCGTCCTTCTCAGGGCCCATTTATTCTTGGGCTCATTTCCAAAGATTCGTTACTTACGGTCCGTTCTCGCATTTTTCGCTTGGGCCAAATTTAGCCTGTTGTTACAGTCGGCCCGTCTGTCGCCCGTTAATACATTGGGCCGTTTTCATAGCGTCATCAAATACATCTTATTAACGACGGCCCGTTATGGTCGGCCCATGAATGGACGATTCCAACTCTAGCCTGTTTACGGCCATAATGCGGTCTGTTATTGGCCCATGTTTGGCCGGTCGATCATGCGGCCCATATAAGGCCCATTGATGATACGACCCATAGAAGGCCCATTGTGTCTACGGCCCGTAGAAGGCCCATTGTTTCTACGGCCAGTAGGAGGCCCAGTGTCACTACAGTAAATATGTAGCCCATGGTAATTGTGGCCTAGTTTTAAAAAATAGGTTATTGCAACCACTAGCAAACCGCGGAAAAAGAACTGCACTGACTACAAGCAAACAAATAAACAAGACAACAAGGAAATAAATAAGCAAGCAACTAACGCTAGGATATCACGGCTATTACACATATTACATCCACTAGGCATCAAAGTTCGCCACCAGTGCAAATATAGGGAACAAAGCAGCATATAAACGCCGCAGCAAAACAAGTCCAGAACCGAAACCACTTCAGAAGAGCTCAAGGAACAATATCCTGGGTAACCATAATGCTGGCAAGATGCTTAGGAAGCTTATTAACTTTCTCTTGTTTGGCGCTTAAATCCTCCAAATATTGTTGCTGCACAAGAAAGTACGATCTCAATTCTCGCAGGACTTCCTCACCCTTCGCTTTTTTGCCGCAAAGACACCGATCGATGCCTTTCAGCTTGTAGCTGAGACTCAAGAAGCCAAGTGATTCAGCAATGAGTTCAAGAGTTTAAACCAGCGATATCGCCAAGAATCAACACTACATCAACGCAGGACTGTGGGGTTTTCTCACTGTCTACAAGATCGTTTTTATCACCTTTCTTGGAGACCAATAGGGTTGTCTCACTATCTTGAACCTTATCTTCATTACTTTCTCTAGCATTGCATAGTGGGGTGCTCTTCTCCAATATTTTGTTTGCATACTACAAGAGAAAGAAGCAGACACATCACAGGTTTAGCATGTAGTATACGAAACTCATTTTGGTAAACCGGTTCAGTAGTAAGGTGGACAGGGTAATAGCATGAAACAAACATATATCTATGTACAATGGTCACTGTATTGTCCATATCATTCTAGTTTATGTTGCCTAATCAAGATAGAGACATAGTTCAACTCACATATTTTTAAGACACAGCAGCATAGACAGAATATAAGTGTGAGAAACTACATAGCATTGGCAACACTTGTAATGTGCATCACATGAGAACATAACTGTTTATACAACTTAAACTGAAATCAACATAGAGAAAGAAGTTAGAAAAACAATCCAGTTAAAGAAATAGGTTTAAAACATACCTATTGCGCTGTTGGAGTTTCAATTGGATCCTTCAAATTCGAAAGTAGTTGGTATGAGTAAATACAGTGATGCAACAGCAAAGGAGTATGGACCATAGCTACAGAATCTGACCTGAGAACAATTGCTCTTCTGCTTTAAACGTGGAGTTTGGGTTAGCTATGGTGGTCTTCATGCTTTGGGCACTCTGTGGTGGATAAGGTGCTTTGTCAACTAGAAGTGGGTTACTATCCGCTGGGGTTGTGGTTAGATGGGTTGTAGCTGGTTCTCTGCCCAACGGTGTAAGTGTGCAATCTGGAAGAGTCTTGATTATGTGTGGTGGGGCTAGTTTGTGGGCCAGTACAACCATGGTTCTATTTGCATCTACGGGTAGCACTGTCTTATGTGAAGAACGGGTTTTTGCTCCCTTAGATACTGCCATCACCCCTCCAATTCAAATGGCTGATAAAAAAGAAAAGAAATTGAACGTGCAGACATTGTATGATAGACAGATGTGGTAATTCACATATATGTTGTCTAACCAAACAGGAAAGCATGACACGATTTCACATATATGATGCCTAACTAAACAGGATAGCATGACACAGTTACAGATATATGATGGATAACTTAACAGGATATAATGGTATAATTCAACATATGATGAGTATCTAAACAGGATGAGATGACAAAACTATATGATGTCTTTCTAAAATAGGTTGGGATGAAATAATTCACATACATGTTGTCTAAGTATACAGGATGGCATGATATAATTGACATAATTGATTGATATACTAAGCAGCTGGCACTCGCATGTATGATCTCTAAACTAAGCAGATGGAATTCAATATTGTGCATATGATGTCTAAACTAAGCAATGCAAGACACCATATGCATGATATGAGAAATATAAACATTGCAACTTAGAGCATACACCTCAGGTGGGATATAGGACTGGTCATCTGCCTCTAATCCTCCTCCGAGGAGCTCCTCAGAACCATTGAGATATATGCTTCAACAGGTACCATTGCCTGCTCTGAAGACCTTGTTTTCACTCTAGATTTTTTTCATAACCGGCTCAAATGGCTGATACACATGAAGAGTAGTTCAATATACACAGATTGTCGACAAATGGAATATGTAATGAAAAAAAAGATGGCATGAGATAATTCACATATTTGATGTCTGGCTACATGGCGGTGCATAATTCACATATATGATAACTGCTGAAAAGCATGGATTGCATAATTCACATATCCGATATAGAAAGCAAATAGGAGGCATTCACACAAAGCATGTCTAATCTACACATATGGCATGGCAATGCAAGACACCATATGCATGATATGAGCAATATAACCCTGCCAAGTTAGAGCATGCACCTCGGGGGATACGACTGGTCATCTGTCTCTGAATCCTCCTCTGAGGAGCTATCTGTAACCAGTAAGAGATCTGCATCGATAGGTAGCACTAATTGCTCAGAAGACCTTGTTTTCACTCCAGGTTTTCCCATGACTGACTCAAATAGCTGATGCACAGTAAGAGTAGATGAATGTATAAACATTGTTGACAAATGGAATATATTATGAAAAAATATGGCACGATACAATTCACATATATGATGACTGGCTAAACAGGATGGCATTGCATGACTCACGTATATGATGCATGGCTAAAGAAGACGGCTTTGCATAATTCCCATATACTCCCTCCATTCCTAAATATTTGTCTTTTTAGAGATTTCAAATGGACTACCACATACAGATGTATATAGACATATTTTAGAGTGTAGATTCACTCATTTTGTTCCGTATGTAGTCATTTGTTGAAATCTCTAAAAAGACAAATATTTAGGAATGGTGGGAGTATGATATAGAAACCAAACAGGTGGCATTCACACAAAGAAAATCTAAACTAAGCTGATGACATATAAGATGTATAATGTAAGCAATGCGAGGCGCCATATGCATGATATGACCAACATCAGCATGCCAGGTTAGAGCAAACACCTCAGGTGGTAAACAGGCATGGTCGGCTCCTTCTGAATCCCCATCTGAATTGTTATCTTCCTCTGGAATACAATCTGGAAATGCAGGAGGGGGGCACTTTGCCCACCATGGAGCAGCGTCTGCACGACAATATATTCCCACGCAACAGTCTTCTCTTTTTCTCTACATGTTCAGTACGATCGTGTACAACATCTGACATGCATAATAAAAAATTTAGTTGAATTTTGTAAGGCCTAAGGGGTGCATGCAAAAATCAAGACTGATGGTAGCAAACGAGTGGATGGATCCAAAACTAATGATAGCAGGTAGATTATAGCTTCAGTTTAAAAAGATAGGAAATGGATCATCTATTGTTTGTTGCCCACCCAACATGAACCACATAGAAGATCCTAGATGAACCAGATAGTAGACAAATACTATTCATTGCTGCCTCGATATGAGACCCAAGGGCATTTTAAAACTCAAGTTTGAACGATAAAGTAGCAGGTAATAATAACCGATGTATAACGTAAGCAAACACGAAAGACAGCGAACTCTCTTCCAGAACTGTGTAGTCCTCAGGTTCGTCTCCTCAGTCGATGATGGTAATGCAGTTGGCGTGGCCGCCGGCCACGGGGAAGATGATCTTAGGCGGCGAAAGAAAGTCTGCAGGGGGATCTCTATTGTAGTGAACGCTTCTGTCGATGGTGCACCTCAGGTGGGGTAGATGATGGCAGGGCAGGGGTAGGAATAACACACAGAGTTCTCTTTGACGCCTATTTGAAAATGTAGTAAATCTGTAAGGGCACCTTAGAATTGGAGGATTCTATAAACGCAGGGACAGGAAAAACACAGGAATAGGATTTCAGGAAAAACGCAGGGATAGGAATGCACGTGCAAAACAGAGCATTTGGAAACATAGGATTTCAGTCAACGTGGGTGTTTAGTTCACATGAATTGGAAGAACACAAGAATGGAGAAACGTGGTCAAATTAAAGTCAGACCACGTGAAAATGAAAAAAAAATAAGAATCTTATTATGCCAGTAATGCAATTAGTTCTGTTCTTCATGCATATTAATTTGAGACGTCCAAGTGAATATTAAAATTCCTATGTTTTTTCTTCAAAAGAGACATCAAAGGAAAAAAATCCTCCAGTTTTGCTTTGCTCCACTCCTTCTAACCAAATGCACGAATAGTACTACCATAGTAGTTCCATAGCAAAGGATCCCTGAGGGATTGACATGAATGTAGAGTAATAAAGTGATGCGACGAGTATACAACCTCTTTGGCATAGCCTTGTGGACCTCAGCATCATTGGGTTGGACGTGGAGGATGGTCATGCTGGTGTGACTGTCGGAGGCAGGGAAGAAGATCTGAGGCCTCTGGAAACGGCGCTGAGGGTAGTGCTCTGCTGTGATGGACGGTTTAGTTGTTGGAGCAGCTCCGGTGAGGTGTACGACGACGAGGCTGAAGCAGGACAAGACAGACAACGTTAATCTGAAGTGGGACTCTAATATCATCTGCAATACATGATGTAAAATACATCACCAAAAAGTGCTAGATGTAAAACGCATCAGCGGTTCCACGGCCACTCCAACAGATGTTGTAAGTAACGTTCACTCTGAACTTAACTAAAGAAACTGAACTTTATAGTCGAAACTGAATTTTACTATCGAAACTGATTGAACTAGTAGCAGAGCATTGCAATAGATGTTTTGGGCGTTTGAGCACTAGTAGCAGAGAAGCAGTGATCTAAATCAGCAGACGCTCGAGCAGGGAACACGCTAACAGAGAGCAAGGTGTGCAGCAGCGCGACCGACAACAAGAACAGAGCCGCAGCACGAGCGAGAGCCGGAGCAGCTGCAACTAGTGCCGGTGTGGAAGTCGTGTTGGGGAACGTTGCAGAAAATTAAAATTTTTCCTACGGTTTCACCAAGATCCATCTATGAGTTCATCTAAGCAACGAGTAACGAGAGAGTTTGCATCTACATACCACTTGTAGATCGCGTGCGAGCTTGCAAGGTGATGATGGAGTCGTACTCGAACGTGATTCAGATCACCGATGCCAAGTGCTGAACGGACAGCACCTCCGCGCTCAACACACGTGACGGACGAGCGACGTCTCCTCCTTCTTGATCCAGCAAGGGAAGGAGAGGTTGAGGAAGACAGCTCCACCGGCAAAGACGACGGCGTGGTGATGGTGGAGAAGCAAGATTCGGCTGTGGCTTCACGAGCTCTTCGGAGGAGGAGATGTGTTGGGAGGGAGGGCTGCGCCTTGGGAGTTGGTGCAGCAGCCCCTCCCCCTTTATATAGGCCCCAGGGTGGCCGCCCCTAGAGATCCAATCTGCGGGGGGCGGCGGCCAAGGGGTGGAGTGCCCCCAAGTCGGTGGGCGCCCCACCCCTAGGGTTTCAACCCTAGGCGCAGGTGGGCCTAGGGCGCACCAGCCCCTGTGGGCTGGTTCCTTCCCCTTTGTCCCATGGGGCCCTCCGGATAGGTGGCCCCACCGGTGGACCTCGGACCCTTCCTGGTCCCAGATTTTACCGAAACCCCAAACTTTCCCGATGGCGAAACACCACTTCCTATATATTATTCTTTACCTCCGGACCCTTCGAACTCCTCGTGACGTCCGGATCTCATCCGGACTCAACAACATTCGTTATTCACATACTAGTCTTCCTACTAACCCTAGCGCCACCGAACCTTAAGTGTGTAGACCCTACGGGTTCGGAGACACGCAGACATGACCGAGACGACTCTCGGGCAATAACCAACAGCGGGATCTGGATACCCATGTTGGCTCCCACATGCTCCTCGATGATTTCATCGGTTGAACCACGATGTCGAGGATTCTATCAAACCCTGTATGCAATTCCCTTTGTCAATCGGTACGTTACTTGCCCGAGACTTGATCGTCGGTATCCCAATACCTTGTTCAGTCTCGTTACCGGCAAGTCACTTTACTCGTACCGTAATGCATGATCCCGTGACCAACACCTTGGTCACATTGAGCTCATTATGATGATGCATTACCGAGTGGGCCCAGAGATACCTCTCCGTCATACGGAGTGACAAATCCCAGTCTCGATCCGTGTCAACCCAACAGATACTTTCGGAGATACCTGTAATGCACCTTTATAGTCACCCGATTACGCCAGTGACGCTTTGATACACCCAAGGCACTCCTACGGTAACCGGAGTTACACGATCTCATGGTCGAAGGAAGAGATACTTGACATTGGCAAAGCTTCTAGCAAACGAACTATACGATCTTTTATGCTATGCTTATGATTGTCTTGTCCATCACATCATTCTCCTAATGATGTGATCCCGTTATCAACGACATCCAATGTCCATAGTCGAAACCATGACCATCTATTGATCACAACGGGCTAGTCAACTAGAGGCTCACTATGGACATATTGGGGTCTAAGTGTTCACACGTGTATTATGATTTCCGGATAACACAGTTATAGCATGAACAATAGACAATTATCATGAACATTGAAATATAATAATACTTTTATTATTGCCTCTAGGGCATATTTCCAACAGTCTCCCACTTGCACTAGAGTCACTAATCTAGTTACATTGTGATGAATCGAACACCCATAGAGTTCTGGTGTTGATCATGTTTTGCACGCGAGAGAGGTTTAGTCAACGGATCTGCGACATTCAGATCCGTGTGCACTTTGCAAATCTCTATGTCTCCATCTTGAACATTTTCACGGATGGAGTTGAAACGACGCTTGATGTGCCTGGTCTTCTTGTGAAACCTGGGCTCCTTGGCAAGGGCAATAGCTCCAGTGTTGTCACAGAAGAGTTTGATCGCCCCGACGCATTGGGTATGACTCCTAGGTCGGTGATGAACTCCTTCACCCAAATCGCTTCATGCGCTGCCTCCGAGGCTGCCATGTACTCCGCTTCACACGTAGATCCCGCCACGACGCTTTGCTTGCAGCTGCACCAGCCACTGCTCCACCATTCAACATATACACGATCCGGTTTGTGACTTAGAGTCATCCAGATCTGAGTCGAAGCTAGCGTCGACGTAACCCTTTACTGACGAGCTCTTCGCCTCCTCCATAAATGAGAAACATGTCCTTTGTCCTTTTCGGTGCTTCAGATATTCTTGACCGCTGTCCAGTGTTCCTTGCCGGGATTACTTTGGTATCTTGCAACCAAACTTACGGCCAGGTTTACATCGGGTCTGGTACACAGCATGGCATACATAATAGATCCTATGGCTGAAGCATAGGGGATGACACTCATCTCTTCTTTATCTTTTGCCGTGGTCGGTGACTGAGCTGAGCTCAATTTCACACCTTGTAACATAGGCAAGAACCCTTTCTTGGACTGATCCATTTTGAACCTCTTCAAAATCTTATCAAGGTATGTGCTTTGTGAAAGACCTATGAGGCGTCTCGATCTATCCCTATAGATCTTGATGCCTAATATATAAGCAGCTTCTCCAAGGTCCTTCATTGAAAAACACTTGTTCAAGTAGGCCTTAATGCTGTCCAGAAGTTTTGTATCATTTCCCATCAAGAGTATGTCATCTACATATAATAGGAGAAATGCTACAGAGCTCCCACTCACTTTCTTGTAAACGCAGGCTTCTCCATAAGTCTCAAGATAAACCCAAACGCTTTGATCATCTCATCAAAGCGAATGTTCCAACTCCGAGATGCTTGCACCAGTCCATAAATTGATCGCTGGAGCTTGCATACTTTGTTAGCGCTCGAGGATCGACAAAACCTTCCGGCTGCATCATATACAGCTCTTCCTTAAGATGTCCGTTAAGGAATGCCGCTTTTGACGCCCATCGCCATATCTCATAATCATAGTATGCGCAATTGCTAACATGATTCGGACGGACTTAAGCTTCGCTACGGAGAGAATGTCTCGTCAGAAGTCAATCCCTTGAACTTGTCGATAACCCTTAGCGACAAGTCGAGCTTTATAGATGGTAACATTACCATCCGCGTCCGTCTTCTTCTTAAAAATCCATTTATTTTCTATTGCTCGCCGATCATCGGGCAAGTCTGTCAAAGTCCATACTTTGTTTTCATACATGGATTCTATCTCGGTTTCATGGCCTCAAGCCATTTGTTGGAATCTGGGCCCGCCATTGCTTCTTCATAGTTCAAGGTTCATTGTTGTCTAGCAACATGATTTCCATGACAGGGTTGCCGTACCACTCTAGTGCGGAACGTGTCCTTGTGGACCTTCGAAGTTCAGCAGTAACTTGATCCGAAGTATCTTGATCATCATCAATGATTTCCTCTTCAGTTGGTGTGGGCATTACAGGAACGGTTTCCTGCGCCGCACCACTTTCCCGTTCGAGAGGTAGTACTTCATCGAAGTTCTACTTTCCTCCCACTTACTTCTTTCGAGAGAAACTCTTTCTCGAAAGCATCCTTTCTTGGCAACAAAGATCTTGCCTTCGGATCTTAAGTAGAAGGTATACCCGACGCTTTCCTTAGGGTATCCTATGAATACGCATTTTTCCGACTTGGGTTCGAGCTTTTCAGTTGAAGTTTCTTGACATAAGCATCGCATCCCCAAACTTTTAGAAACGATAGCTTAGGTTTCTTCCCAAACCATAATTCATACGGTGTCGCCTCAACGGATTTAGACGGTGCCCTATTTAAAGTGAATGTAGCTGTCTCTAGAGCGATCCCCAAAATGACAGCGTAAATCGGTAAGAGACATCATAGACCGCACCATATCCAATAGAGTGCGACACGACGCTCGACACACCGTTTACCGAGGTGTTCCAGCGGCGTGAGTTGTGAAACAATTCCACATTTCCTTAAGTGTGTGCCAAACTTCGTGACTTAAGTATTCTCCTCCACGATCGATCGTAAGAATTTTATCTTTCGGTCACGTTGATTCTCTACCTCACTCTGAAATTCCTTGAACTTTTCAAAGGTCTCAGACTTGTGTTTCATTAAGTAGACATACCCATATCTACTCAAGTCATCAGTGAGAGTGAGAACATAACGATATCCTCCATGAGCCTCAACGCCATTGGACCGCACACATCGGTATGTATGATTTCCAACAAGTTGGTTGCTCGCCCATTGTTCGGAGAACGGAGTCTTGGTCATTTTGCCTAAGAGGCAAGGTTCGCATGTGTCAAACGATTCATAATCAAGAGACTCTAAAAGTCCATCAGCATGGAGCTTCTTCATGCGCTTGACACCAATGTGACCAAGGCGGCAGTGCCACAAGTATGTGGGACTATCGTTATCAACTTTACATCTTTTGGCATCCACATTATGAACATGTGTAATATTACGCTCGAGATTCATTAAGAATAAACCATTGACCATCGGAGCATGACCATAAAACATATCTCTCATATAAATCGAACAACCATTATTCTCGGACTTAAATGAGTAGCCATCTCGTATCAAACGAGATCCAGATACAATGTTCATGCTCAAACTTGGCACTAAATAACAATTATTGAGGTTTAAAACTAATCCCGTAGGTAAATGTAGAGGCAGCGTGCCGACGGCGATCACATCGACTCGAACCATTCCCGACGCGCATCGTCACCTCGCCCTTCGCCAGTCTCCGTTTATTCCGCAGCTCCTGCTTGTGAGTTACATATGTGAGCAACGGCACCGTATCAAATACCGGAGTTACTACGAGTACTTGGTAAGGTACACATCAATTACATGTATATCAAATATACCTTTGGTGTTGCCGGCCTTCTTATCCGCTAAGTATTTGGGGCAGTTCCGCTTCGAGGCCCTTTCCCTTGCAATAAAAGCACTCGGTCTCGTGCTTGGGTCCATTCTTTGACTTCTTCCCGCAATCGGCTTACGGGCGCTGCAACATCTTTGCCGTCCTTCTTGAAGTTCTTCTTACCCTTGCCCTTCTTGAACTTAGTGGTCTTATTGACCATCAACACTTGATGTTCCTTTTGATTTCAGCCTCTGCTGACTTCAGATCGAGAACACTTCAGAATGGTCTTTACCATCCCTTGCATGTTGTAGTTCATCACAAAGCTCTTGTAGCTTGGTGGGAGCGATCGAGGATTCTGTCAATGACCGCCTCATCTGGGAGGTTTATGTTCACTGGGTCATACGGTTGTGCAACCTGACATCTTCGTGATGTGCTCACCGACGTAACTGTTTTCCTCCATCTTACAATCAGAGAACTTGTCGAGACATCATATCTCTCGACCCGGCATGAGCTTGGAAAACTAGTTTCAGCTCTTCAACATCTCATATGCTCCGTGATGCTCAAAACGCTTTTGGAGCCCGGTTCTAAGCTGTAGAGCATGCCGCACCGAACGAGGGAGTAATCATCGAACGAGTCTGCCAGACGCTCAAATCGTCTTGCAATACCGAGAACAGTGGGTCACCTAACGGTGCTTCTAGGACATATTGTTTCTTGGCAGCTATGAGGATGATCTCGTGTTCCGGACCCAATCCGTATAGTTGCTGCCATCATCTTTCAGCTTGGTTTTCTAGGAACGCTGAAGTTCATGTTGACATTAGCGTTGGCCATTGATCTACAAGACATATTTGCAAAGGTTTTAGACTAAGTTCATGATAATAAAGTTCTTAATCAAAATTATGAACTCCCACTTAGATTAGACATCCTCTAGTCATCTAAGTGTTACACGATCCGAGTCGACTAGCCCGTGTCCGATCATCACGTGAGACGGACTAGTCATCGTCGGTGAACATCTTCATGTTGATCGTATCTTCCATACGACTCGTGTTCGACCTTTCGGTCTCCGTGTTCGAGGCCATGTCTCGCACATGCTAGGCTCGCTGTTAACCCTAAGTGTTTTCGCTGTGTAAAACTGTCTTACACCCGTTGTATGTGAACGTAAGGATCCATCACACCGATCATCACGTGGTGCTTAGAAACGACGAACTGTAGCAACGGTGCACGCTAGGGAGAACACTTCTTGAAATTTTATAAGGATCATCTTATTTACTACCGTCGTCCTAAGTAAACAAGATGCATAAACATAATAAACATCACATGCAATTATAAAGTTGTGACATGATATGGCCAATATCATCAAGCTCCATTGATCTCCATCTTCGGGGCTCCATGATCATCTTGTCACCGGCTTGACACCATGATCTCCATCATCATGATCTCCATCATCGTGTCTTCATGAAGTTGTCACGCTAACGACTACTTCTACTTCTATGACTAACGCGTTTAGTAATGAAGTAAAGTAGTTTACATGGCGTTCTTCAATGACACGCAGGTCATACAAAAAATAAAGACAACTCCTATGGCTCCTGCCGGTTGTCATACTCATCGACATGCAAGTCGTGAATCCTATTACAAGAACATGATCTCATACATCACAATTCATCATTCATCACAACTTCTGGCCATATCACATCACATGATCAATCGCTGCAAAAACAAGTTAGACGTTCTCTAGTTGTTGTTGCATCTTTTACGTGGCTGCGATTGGGTTCTAGCAAGAACATTTTCTTACCTACGAATCACCACAACGTGATTTTGTCAACTTCTATTTACCCTTCATAAGGGCCCTGTTCATCGAATCCGCTCCAACTAAAGTGGGAGAGACAGACACCCACCAGCCACCTTATGCAACTAGTGCATGTCGACCGGTGGAACCGGTCTCACGTAGCGTCGTGTAAGGTTGGTCCAGGCCGCTTCATCCCACAATACCGTTGAGCAAGAAAAGACTAGTAGAGGCAAGTAAGATGACAAGATCAACGCCCACAACAAATTGTGTTCTACTCGTGCATTAGAGAACTACGCATAGACCTAGCTCATGATGCCACTGTTGGGGAACGCTGCAGAAAATTAAAATTTTTCCTACGGTTTCACCAAGATCCATCTATGAGTTCATCTAAGCAACGAGTAACGAGAGAGAGTTTGCATCTACATACCACTTGTAGATCGCGTGCGGAAGCTTGCAAGGTGATGATGGAGTCGTACTCGAACGTGATTCAGATCACCGATGCCAAGTGCTGAACGGACAGCACCTCCGCGTTCAACACACGTACGGGACGAGCGACGTCTCCTCCTTCTTGATCCAGCAAGGGGGAAGGAGAGGTTGAGGAAGACAGCTCCACCGGCAAAGACGACGGCGTGGTGATGGTGGAGAAGCAAGATCTCGGCTGGGCTTCACGAGCTCTTACGGAGGAGGAGATGTGTTGGGAGGGAGGGCTGTGCCTTGGGAGTTGGTGCAGCAGCCCCTCCCCCCTTTATATAGGCCCCAGGTGGCGGCCCTCGAGATCCAATCTCCGGGGGGGCGGCCAAGGGGTGGAGTGCCCCAAGCCGGTGGGCGCCCCACCCCTAGGGTTTCAACCCTAGGCGCAGGGTGGGCCTAGGGGCGCACCAGCCCCTGTGGGCTGGTTCCTTCCCCTTTGGCCCATGGGGCCCTCCGGATAGGTGGCCCCACCCGATGGACCTCGGACCCTTCCTGGTCCCAGATTTACCGAAACCCCAAACTTTCCCGATGGCAAACACCACTTCCTATATATTATTCTTTACCTCCGGACCCTTCCGAACTCCTCGTGACGTCCGGGATCTCATCCGGACTCAACAACATTCGGTATTCACATACTAGTCTTCCTACTAACCCTAGCGTCACCGAACCTTAAGTGTGTAGACCCTACGGGTTCGGGAGACACGCAGACATGACCGAGACGACTCTCAGGCAATAACCAACAGCGGGATCTGGATACCCATGTTGGCTCCCACATGCTCCTCGATGATTTCATCGGTTGAACCACGATGTCGAGGATTCTATCAAAACCCTGTATGCAATTCCCTTTGTCAATCGGTACGTTACTTGCCCGAGACTCGATCGTCGGTATCCCAATACCTTGTTCAGTCTCGTTACTGGCAAGTCACTTTACTCGTACCGTAATGCATGATCCCGTGACCAACACATTGGTCACATTGAGCTCATTATGATGATGCATTACCGAGTGGGCCCAGAGATACCTCTCCGTCATACGGAGTGACAAATCCCGCCTCGATCCGTGTCAACCCAATGATACTTTCGGAGATACCGTAATGCACCTTTATAGTCACCCGATTACGCTGTGACGCTTTGATACACCCAAGGCACTCCTACGGTAACCGGAGTTACACGATCTCATGGTCGAAGGAAGAGATACTTGACATTGGCAAAGCTTCTAGCAAACGAACTATACGATCTTTTATGCTATGCTTATGATTGGGTCTTGTCCATCACATCATTCTCCTAATGATGTGATCCCGTTATCAACGACATCCAATGTCCATAGTCAGGAAACCATGACCATCTATTGATCACAACGGGCTAGTCAACTAGAGGCTCACTATGGACATATTGGGGTCTAAGTGTTCACACGTGTATTATGATTTCCGGATAACACAGTTATAGCATGAACAATAGACAATTATCATGAACATTGAAATATAATAATACTTTTATTATTGCCTCTAGGGCATATTTCCAACAAGTCGCCGCCGAGGAAGCAACGACATGGGGGAGAGACGTCGTGGATGATGTGGCCGGCGACGGCGCCGTCGATGGAGACCCGCCATGGCTGCTCGGTATCGAGCACCGGCAGCCCCGTGAGATCGAATAAAATATAAAATGCAGCGGTGAGTGCAGAACCTCCTTGGTGGTGCCGAGTTGGCCTCGGCTTGATCGGAGGAATTGGTGAGGGTGCTGCGGTTCCGGTGGGGCAGGTCAAGACGCCTCTGTGGGGATTCAGGTGGCGCGATAGATGAGGCGAACATCGGCGCAGCTCCTTGGAGGTGGAGGACGAGGCGGCTGAGCCGGCGGGACGATGAGATCGACGACGGATCCTCATCTAGTGCGGTGGATGAGGGACGACGAGCTGTTGTGGTGGACGAGTAGTTGGGGAAGAATCTCCGGCTGGGCGGCGGTCGGGAGGCCGACGGAGGAGCATGGGGTTTCACGGGTTTTGGCGGCCTCGGTGTACGAATGGGAGGGACGAAGTGGAAGGGAGGGGGCTGCTTAGGGACGTGCTTGTCCGAAATGTAGGGTAAGTTACCAGCGTACCCCCATCGGTTTTGACACCGCGACGTGGAGATTCATTTTTGGCTGAGGGGTAGAAGGGGGATTTCGCCTGTCTGGGCTGCGGGACCGATTTCGGATGAGGAGGGAGTTTTCGCGCGCGTCGAAATTTTGAGATAACAACGCGCGACGCGGGTTGAAGAGGCGGGAGTTTCAAAGTAGGTGAGACAAAAGATACTCGAGCTTGAAAATTTTGGGATAACAAGGTGCAGATTCCTTGTTCGGCAGAACAAACTTAACGTGTAAAAAAACCAATTCATACAAGACACAAGAGAGTCATGTCCCCTTTTACTATATTGCTATAGATGCCGTTGAAACTATAAGAAAAATGTAAACAAAATCGGGAGAACAAGATTACCCTATACAGCACCAAATCGATTCGCACTTCCCTCAACAACAACAAAAACAAATCAATTCCCACCAAAAGAAAGAGTAATGTCCCTTTTTATATGATTACAAATGCCAGGATCTCGAATTTCAATTATTGAATCCACGTTATGTTGAATTCAAATATATCGTTAGGTGACGTAGCGGTTTATAATTGATGTAGTCATACATTTTGATCTTCCATCATATATGAACATTTTACTCCACCATGTGAACAAATATATTGTCGTCTACCATATGGACTAAATTTGAATCAATTTTCCTTATTTGAATACGATTGTTGTCAAGTTATACAATAATTTAAATATTATCTTGATAACAAAAAACATGCATATAGCAGTAATCATATTTCACTATGCACTACATGTACCATACGATCTCCAATTCAAATATGTGTATCCATTTTATGTTGAATTCAAATCATAGTACATTGGTGTAGGTATCGAGATGTTCGGGATAATCTAAATCCTGTTTTCATATGTATAATTTTCGGCTGAATTGGGACAAATTTTGGTATAAGCTTCTTGCAAAACCGGAGATTCTCTCAACAAGCCTCGTGGTTCCGAGAGGGAACGTGTCACCTTTGTGTGCGAAACAATATACGCTGCCTCCCCCCTGATTTTCTTTATAGAGGCAACATAGAACTATATGAGTGCCGTGTTAAATTTTGGAATTATTTTGGGTTTGTTTGGCCTTTTTGTACATTAATTGAGTTTCTAGACTTTTAATGTGCATAATCCAAATTTGAACTGCAGGCACATGCTCCGGTGCACCAAAGTTGGTTGAAAAATCACATGTGTGTCCTTGGTTGAATTTCTAGGTCCCATGGAAGAAATGAGAATGAAATTCAAACATCTGGGCGTGATGACTAGGCCGAGAACATCGAGAAAGTTGGATTTTAAATTCATGTAAATCCAAAACTCGCCTGGAAATCATGAAACTTGGAATGATGTCATGTCATGGCACTAACATGTTGTGGTAAAAATTTGGGCCGATTTTGAACAAGTTTTGGTATAGGGGCCGTTTTGATTATGCCCACACCAGCCCGAACAAAACGATGGCATGCCAAAATTTTGGCGAAGGAAATAGCCGCCGGGAACTTTCCCACACGCTAGTGCAGAATCACAACGGCTGGCCAAAAAGTTGGATGTGAGCCAAAAACTTGGCTGCGATCCAAACACTAGCCCAACCTATGGTCAACGACCAAAATTTTGGAAGGGCAGCTTGGGGCTGCCATCCAAACCTCCCCATAAGCTTCTTGCAAACCGAAGCTTCTCTCAAGAAAGCTCGTGGTTCTAAGAGGGAACGTGCCACACCTTTGAGTGTGAAACGATATACACTGCCCCTTGAGTTTCTTTACAAAGGCAACATAGAACTACATGAGTGCCCTGTTAAATTTTGGAATTATTCTGGGTTCATTTGTCATTTTTTATACATTAATTGAGTTTCTGTTCATTTAATGTGCATAAGTCAAATTTGAAATACAAGCACATGCTCTCGTGCACCAAAGTTGGTTGAAAAATCACATCTGTGTCCTCGGGTGAATTTCTAGGTCCCATGCAAGAAATGAGAATAAAATTCAAACATCTGGGCATCGTGGCTCGGCCGAGAACATTGAGAAACTTGGTTTTAAAATTCTTGTAAATCCAAACACGTCTGAAAATCATGAAACTTGGCATGGTGTAATGTCATGGTACTACCATGTTGTGGTAAAAAAATTGGCCGAATAGGAACATATTTTGGTATAAGCTTCTTGCAAACCGAAGCTTCTCTCAAGAAGGCTTGTGGTTCTGAGAGGGAACGTGCCACCTTGGACTGCGAAACGATATACATTGTCCCCCTTGAATTTATTTACGAAGGCAACATAGAACTACATGAGTGCCCTGTTAAATTTTGGAATTATTCCGAGTTCGTTTGGCCTTTTTTTATACATTAATTGAGTTTCTGGCCATTTAATGTGCATAATTCAAATTTGAACTACAAGCACATGCTCCCGTGCAACAAAGTTGGTTGAAAAATCACATCGGTGTCCTCGGGTGAATTTCTAGGTCCCATGCAAGAAATGGGAATAAAATTCAAACATCTGGGCATCGTGGCTCGGTCGAGAACATTGAGAAACTTGGTTTTAAAATCATGAAACTTGGCATGGTGTCATGTCATGGTAGTACCATGTTGTGGTAAAAAAAATTGGCTGAATAGGAACAAATTTTGGTATAAACTTCTTGCCAACCGGAGCTTCTCTCAAGAAGGCTCGTGGTTCTAGGAGGGAACGTGTCACCTTTGTGTGCATATTTCAAATTTGAAATACAAGCACATGCTCCAGTGCACCAAAGTTGGTTGAAAAATCACATGTGTGTCCTCGGGTAAATTTCTAGGTTCCATGCAAGAAATGGGAATGAAATTCAAAATTCTGGGCGTCGTGGCTGGGCTGGGAACATTGAAAAACTTAGTTTTTTAATTCCTGTAAATCCAAAACACGGATGAAAATAATGAAACTTGGCTTGGTGCCATGACATGGCACAAATATGTTGTGATAATTTTGCAGTCCGATTTGCGAAGGCGCACACATTAACAATCAACAAAGTCATTTTGGAACAATCAACAAAGTCATTTTGGAACAAGTGTTGTCACGTTACAATCGGAAACACAAGTATTATTGAAACTGTGGGCGTTCTATTTACTACCATTTACGTGCCGCCACGCGTCCCCTTTTTTTATTAGCTAGGAGGCGCCGTGCAGGGTAGCTATTTGAGTACGAGAGGCATGCAATCAGACCCATGTTGCTTGTTTATCGGGAGGAGAGCCCTTTGACCTCCATCTGTCGTCCACCTTTCTCCCAAGGTCTCCATTAATGGCGCCCGAGCCTCTGTTTAATGGTGTCGCTATGTCTCACTCGACTGAGATTTAAGAGAGAAAAAAGAAAATCTGAAAGCACGGATCTTGATGTAAGATCCGACGGACCTATATAGCATCTACTGCGACTTATAGCAAGACTGATGAATATATAAGGACGACGACAGTGGATAATAATTGCCTTACATAATTAGGAAGATAATTTAAAAAGCTCCATGCGGCTACGCCCGAAATACACAAGGGCAAAAGAAGAAGGAAGACAAGGATCTGGCTCGCTGATCTCTACTTTCTTGATGCGTTGTCGCAGGCCGCGGGAACTATTCTCTGCGGCAAGCGGCGATGAGCTCTTTCGTATCCTCAAGACGCTGCTTGAGAGCATCCACGGATTCCTCCACCAGCCTTTGGCGCTCGATGTGGAGCATGTCCTTCTCGTCCATAAGTTTCTTGACGATGACGCCAGTCCTCTTCAACAAGGCACTGGTCTCCTCCTACTGGTCTGCACTTCGGACGATCTTCGCCCTCAGCAGGTCACGCTCGGCTCGGAGCCTCTCATTGCCCTCCCTTAGTTGCCGGATGACGCCGGTAGCCTGTTCAAACGAGGCTTTCATGTCGTCCTGCAACCTCGCCCAGCCAGAGATCTGATCCATCTAGCTATGGACGATCGCATGCATGTGCCTGTAAGAGTCGTCTCCTGCCCACGACACATTTTCCCAGGCCGCCGCGGAGCGGTGGGACATCTCTGCTGCATTCGCGACGCGGCAGGACATCTCTGCTGCTTCCGCGGCACGGCCGGACCAGTCTGCTGCATCGACGGTGCGGCGGGACCTCTGTGCTGCTTCGGCGGCACGACAGGACCTCTGTGCTGCTACTTCCAGGCGGCGGGACATGTCGGCTACTTTCGCGGCGAGGCGGGACATCTCTCGTGCTTCCGCTTCCATGCTCGCCTCTCCCTGGTGGTAATCTCTCGACCCAGAACTCACGCTGGCCATGGCAGACGCAAGGGAAGGATGCTGAATGACTTGTTTGTTTTTGTGGATGACGAGTTGAGGAGGAATGTGCAATCATCTTGGCATAGTAGTATTTATAACCGAGTACTAATACGCACCAAGTGGGAAACCGTTTAGGTTGTGATCAGTGTGAACAGGTTTGCAATTAGATATAGCATGGTTGTAGTAGTAATTTGGAATGTGACGAGATGCAAGCTCAAAATTTATTAGGTTCTAGTTTCGAAGTGCGGCACTATCCTCGGATGGCATAACGTGGGCATGTGTTCTCGGCCGTGGTGTAGCATATGCCATGGTAGTTCTTTTTCTACTGCTGTGTACATGCAATAACTGGCACCGTTGGATACACATCTTACGATTATTGGGGCGTTCGATAGGAATAGCCGCATGGTGAGCTATAGGCTAGTCTTTTTTTCAGGCGCATTAAACCTATCTCTCGGGAATTCTCGCACGCACCATCTCTAGCTCCCTAGGTCGATGCCACCCACATACACTTGCACTCTGAGTTTAGTACGTTATACAGGAAGAGAACAGGTGCACGCACGCACTCGTCCTCTCACACGTACATCTTTTTTTTCTTGAAAAGGAGGATGATGACCCCCGGCCTGTAGCTACGGATTGTAGTGTTCTCAACCATCCGATTGGCTCTATCATAGGATTCACGTTGCACCTTGGCCTTGAGATTGAGAACTTTAAAACGCGAGGCTAAGCTGGAGGCGCGAGGTTTTGGTTAATGTGCGGGCCGCACACGACACGAGCTTCATCTGCCTGGTGCGCAGTCCGGTGAGTTGTCCAACACAACTAGGCCCTTCTTGGTATCTGCGCCTGGACTTATGCGCAGAGAAATTAGGGTCGGAGGGAGTACTACTAGTAGTAGTACACTTTGTTGTGTCGCGTCAACTCGCACAAGTATGAAACACTTCATGAACAAACAAGCATATACTCCCTCCGTTCCAAAATACTAATCTACTTGACTTCCATTTGTCCAAAAATGGATGTACCTATATACTAAAACATGTCTAGATACATCTATATTTTGACAAATGGAAGGCATGTATTGTGGAACGGAGGGAGTGCTTGTTACTAAAATGGATAACAAGGGACGTATCTAGAACTAAAATACATCTACATACATTTTCTTTTATCCATTTTGTTGACAAGTAGTACTTCTTACCCAAAGGAAATTTATATCCAACAGACACAAAATATCCGTTCGACTGTTGGAAATTACTGATCTGATGTCGAAGTAATTGCTGCATCGCCACCAAAACCCACCATTTCTTAAGCTAAAGTAGACCGAGCTAATCCCTATATTAGCATATTACTAAGATAAACAGAAGGCACTCTAGAAACATTTAGGACGTGAGCTTGTCAATCTGAATGTGGAGGGACACCAGCTTAGCCCCAGCCAGCTCCTGCACGGCGACGTCACCAGGATCATTGCTTCTTGTCACCTCCATTTCCACCGTGATGGCGTCGGTCCTGCCTTTGGGCTCCCCCAGCGGGCCGTTCGCCCATAGCTTGGCCACGTAGTGCGGCAATGGGGACGCCCCCGCTCTGATGCAGACGACCAACATGGCGATAGGCGCACCGATGTCGAGCACGCCGCCGACCAAGAAAAACACGTGGCTGTCCTCCTCCGTGAACAGCAAGAGTCGTGGCTCCGACAGTGGCACTTGCAGCTGGAGCACCTTGCCGTACTGGATCCTATGCACGGGCATGGGATGCGCGGCACTGATGTGGTGGTAGAGCACCGGCGGCAGGCCTTCGTAGCCGCAGACGGGCACGGGGCATTTGCAGGGCGCGAGCGGACACACGCTCTGGTGATCGGCGAGCTTGTGGTAAGTGACGTAGAGCCCACAGCCTTCATGCGGGCACTCCACCCTCACCGACGAAAGGACGGCGGCCACAGCCATATTCCGCACGTCGAAGCCACCACCGCGCTCACACTTCTGGCACTGCCGCTGGTTCTCGGGGCGCTTGACGCGGCAGTCCGCATAGTCCAGGTGCCCTCCCTTGCACTGCAGAAATCAATCGAACAGCACATCAATCGAACGGACGAGGTGTATTCGAACCTCATACACTGGAGGCGTCAAGGGGCAAAGGCACAAGGGGCAGTGGAGCACGGTGAGGTCCATCGAGACCTTAGAGAGCTCCATCGTCGAATCTTGTTCCGTCTGCATGATCTTGCCCTCCTCGTGCACAACCATTTCTGGCTTTAGGGCCGGGGCATTACAAAGCTTTACCGTCACATATTTATACTACTTCAAGGTGCATTAAATCAACACATGCAAGTATCAAAAGGAGAGTCACGGCATGCATGCATGCGTTGTAATTAATGCATCGGTAAACGCAAATTATTGAAATATATCTAGTGCAGTGCTTTGATGTGTCGCGTCAACTCATACATCAATGAGAAGTTTGATTATCCTCTCCCTCGCGGACTTAACTGCACCTGCCTTTGGCCGTATGACAGGTTGGCCACCCACCTGTCGGGCCCACTTGTCATACACGCAAAGGAAGGAACGTCACTCCCTCGCCCATGAGCGTGGTGGCTGGCAAGACTGGGAGAAGTTTTCGCCACACACTCTCCCTCCCGCACGTGTGCAGCAGTTCAATCGGTGCCAGTTGGCCAGAAGCGTACTATAGTACTCCTCCAGTGCAGTAGTACTCCATCATTGTTCGACTTCCCAAAGAGGCGAAGAGCCAAGCGCAACCCGGCTCATGTGGCAGTTTCATGTGTAGAGTAGTCTAGGATAGCGTGTGTCGTGCCTGTAAGCTTAAAATTGTTGGGGTTGGCTCCATGCTATGTGGTCGTCTCGAAGTTTTTTTAATTAAAATAGTATTCTAGCCCTACCTATCATCCTAGTGATTGTAGTTTGCACGCTCATCTGGTGAAGACAGGAATATATATTTTAATTTGTGGTGGGTAAATGTTAGAGGTTGCAGCAAATATATTGTACATTGCGGGTCTTTCAACCAAGTTTAGAGGCAAGCATGTGGGGCCAGTGCTACGATGTGTCGCGTCAACTCGTACAACGAGGAGAAGCTTGATTTTACTACTACATGCCTTCTCCCTCGCCCATGCACGCAGTTGCTCGCAAACGAGGACAAGCTTTTGCTTATAGTACTACAACAAGCTATCCCTCCCGCTCGCGGTGGACGGACATGCAGCAGTGGATTCGACACTATAGAAGCAGTAGTAGTAACATCATTGTTCGTCTTCTCGAAGAGGCGAAGAGCCAAGCGCAACCCGAAAGTGGCGATTATAACATTGAGCACGATATAGCCGAGCTCTTGCATGAGACAAAATTGCTACGTGAGCCCACTATTGTACTAGTACGTACTACTACTTGCTAGTATAGCCCTGTAAACCAGAAAGGAGTATTTTCCTTTCTAGAGATTTCAACAAGTGACTAGACTACACCAAGACGGAGTACATATGGAGCAAAATGAGTCAATCTGCACCGTAAATAAATACGCAATTCTCTCGTTTTCCTCTCCGAGGTGCACAATATTGAGTATACAGACTAGTCTCTTTTTGACACGCATTTTTTTGACACAGTATAGATGCAAGCGCTCATATACACGCGCATACACTCACCCCTATGAACGCACACACGCACACCCTACCCCTATGAGCACCTCTGAAAGACTGAGACGGCACTATCATCTTGAAATTTACGAAGTCAACATAGGCACCTCGTTGTCGACGGGAACGTCTCCTGACACGCGATAGATGCGAGTGGCAGTCGCCTCCATAGGTGCTTGAATGCCAAGGATGGAGAGGGTAGCAGTTCCCGAGACGTTGAATGGTCAATGATGCATCCTCAGTTACATCCAGAGGGAATTTATGGGAGAAGCAGAATAGAGCCAGCACGATGTGAATGCAACAGAGTTTGGACTCTCATATAAAGGCGCCCGACCACTCCAATCCATCTACTCCTAAGTCTCTGCGCAACACTTCTCACTCCAATCCAAGACCAAGTGACCAGAAGCCACAAGCACCTATGGAGGCGATGGACGCGAGTGGCAGTCGGCTGTGCCAAATCGTCCAAGGCGCCGGCCTGCGGCCCCGCACCGCGCAACATTTCCAGACGATGCTGGCGACCGCCGGCATCGTAGCCCTAGCTGACGCTGGCTTTGCCTCTCGCATGGACGACATGATGGTCAACTCCATCCGCAAGTTCACCAGCATCAGGAAGCACGCAGACGACCTTGCCGTACTGCTCCAGCCTGCGCGCCCAGGCTCCTCATTGCCTGCCACCCTCATCGGCATCCATGGTGATGAACTCTTTCAAGCCCTGGTGGCCCTGCAGGTGCCGGAGGTCGCAACAAAGAATGTGCACTTCAAGGCCACGCTTGCCATGCCATGCAAGAAACCGTCGACCTGCACATCCACGTCTACGAGGAAATCATCTACATAGGCCACTACAAGGCAAGCGAGGACAGAAAGACGTTGGCCTTCTTCCAGCGGCTGGAATCTTTGGACGCCATTGTTCAGAAGCACGTCGACCTGGCCATGAAAGCCGCTGCTACTTAGGCGTCGTTCGATGGGCCGGCGCCCTGAGTCGAGAAGGTGGACGTCGTCGATGGATGCATCTCTTCTTCTTTCCTCCTGTAACCAGCACCGCATCGCCTCGTAGCCTTAATGCTTTATTAGTATAGTACTCCCTCCGTTCCCAAATATAAGTCTTTCTAAAGATTTCGGCAAGTGACTACTACATACAGAGCAAAATGAGTGAATCTACACTCCAAACTATGTCTACATACATCTGTATGTTGTATTCCATTTTTTCACGCATTTATCCTCCTATATGTACTCCTAGGCTATTTCCACGTGCTCCCATTCGCCGACATGTGGGGCATAGAGTATCTGGGCCGTAGTGCGTGCACGACTTGGAGCATATGCCGGGGTACTTTACATTTCAGACCTCACGAATTACATGCAAACCCCTCGTAGAAGAATAAATAAATAAATAAAGTACTACATGAAACCGAATTATTTTCATAGAAACCGGAGCACGTTCATTAAATTTTCGACATAACACGTTTATAAAAAATGACCGAACCTAAACCAGTCTAAGGGTCTCTTTGATTTTTCTTGCAAAAAAGGGCCTCTTTGATTCACAGGATACTGAAAACACGGGAATGGGGAAAGTATGATGGCGATGAACCGAGACGAGGAGAACTCTAACTCAGTTAGAGGTTAGAGTTAGATTCTAACCCTAAACTAACTCTAAACCAAAGTGGTGTATGGATGGCAGGGTTAGATTGACAATAAATTCTCTTTCTCAATCATTTAACTACTTTGGACCCTGTTTCCTGCTAGATTTGCTGTGGCTAGCTCTTGTGTGGCCTCCTCCCGCTCACAATTGGCATAAACGAACCATCTTTACAAATCAAGCATGCAAAACATGATAATTTTTACTTTGTCCATACAAATGAGATATCCCACTTAAACTTATAAGTCGTCAATCTTCACAGAAAACACTCCACAAAACAAAGCATGAGCTAACTCATCATGGAAGTCATTCACGATAGGGAGGGAGCCCGGAGCCCCTCACGGACCGAGGAAGGAGCTCGTCATCGTCGCACTGGAGGAAGGCTCTGTAGAGCCCAAGCCTCGGGAACCCCTCTGACGCTGGCCCTTGTGAGTTGAGGTCGACACCGCCATGGGTAGCAGGGCTGCTTGCCGCCGACTGGGAACTTAATATTTGGGCCTCTAGAAATAATGCAAGCCTGAAACTAAAATACCAAGATAGGTGAACTGAATCTTTGGGCCTCTAGAAATACTGCAAGCCTGAAACTGAAATACCTAGAAAGGTGAACTGAGTCTTTGGGACTCTAGAAATCATGTAGGCCTGAAACTGAAATACCTAGAAAGGTGAACTGAATCTTTGGGCCTCTAGAAAGATTTATTACCTCCTCAAGCAGCATCAAACAATTCCATGCGTGCACCACAAATCTATACCAAGTTTGATATAGGATCTAGTTTTCCAAATCAAAATTAGCGCTAGAGCGAGCAAGCTCAATGATATTGTTTTGAGACAGAGAAGGAACGAACAAACTCACCCCTCTCGCGACCTCCCTGGTAGATGCGCCATCGCCGTGCATGGCAGAGGGGGGAAAATGACCGGTGAAGGGGGAGCAGGGCGACCTTCGAAGGCCGGAGGGAGAGGGCGGCCAGAGGAGAGAGAGGGCAAGCGGCGCTTGGGCGGGCGGCCCTATGGGGAATAGAGAGGAGTCGTGCGAGAGGGGGGCGATCTGGTGCGGGCAGGGGAGATTTTTTTAGTTCTCTTTTAGTGGGCCCGAGGATAACTAACCCAATTAGAACCTCTCCACGGGCTAGTTTTTTTAGCTGGGTTAGAGCAAACTAGCTCAAACTAACCCCTCCTGTTTCGATAATTTGAGGCTATTTCAACCCAAACTAGCTCTAACACAGGGATCCAAACAAAGAGGAGTAGTACTGTACATGCTACAGTCTGTACCTTAGCACATTGTTTTTTATGGCCATATCACCACATTGTTTTCTACTGCTGGTTCACTGGGGTACCGTGGTTCACACTGCTGGTTCACTGGGCTGCCGTGGTTCGCACTCCTCCGACCTGAGTAGTAGTTGTAGTATATAGCGCATCATTCTTTGCTCCTTCTTACTACGACATACTTCGCCGACATGTGGGAGAGCCAGCATCCGGGTCGACGTGCCATGCACCAGATTAGAGTGCGGAACGGAAGGGGGGCATCACCCCGGTCGTAGCGCCAATAATTCATGACTATAGTGAGTAGTCATATCACAAGTCTTTCCAGCAGTAACGCACCGTCAAATCACGTAGCCCAACCTTTCCAGCAGTAAGTTTGAGAATCCGCCACTAGCTCACCCTCCTCGCCTCTGTGTCAACCCGCCTACCCGAAAACTGTCGCGCGTACTACCCGGGAAAATCCCCGCCCTCAACTTTTAACTATGCAAAAATAGTTCGAGCTTGTTCGTTCTATATAAATACTTACTTGTATGTTTATTCACCCATGGGGTTGTTCAATGAATGGAGGGCCGGGGAGCACAAGTGAACAATACTAGTACTACTAGTAGTAAGTAGGAGTCGTACAGTAGTCACCTTAAATAGAGAGTTTCTTTTCTTTAAATCCACGCACAAAAATTGAAACGCTTGTTGTGGAGAGAAAAAGATAATCACTCCACTATATATGTACGCAGGGGCCTGAGCGCTTGCTTTACTAGGGTTGCTCTCTTCATTCTCTCATCCTATCCAAATCTAAACAAGACAACGGTAGCAACATTTTCTCTCTGCTCACCGCTGGTCACAGATCCGGCCGGATCCCTCCGGCCGGTGTATGTAGAGAACTAAAAGGTGCATCATTCACGCGGTCATCACCGTCAATTGTAGAAACCCACAGCTGCCGGTAGGGCCCGATCCTCTGCCCGTGTCGTTCTCTCTGACACATCGCCGGCTCAGGAGGTCCTCCGACCCTTCTACCTCCCTGCCGTATTGTGCGCAGATCGGACCTGCCGCCACCGACATCCCGACGAACCTCAGGTACAAGTTCTTTGAAAGTGGCCTTGCTCTACTGCCCCAACGTGTCTGCATGTGCATCTTTTTCTACTTCCATCAGCTCTTCCAAATCCACCTAAATTTTTAGTATTATTAAAGGTAAAGCTACTTCATGCATTCGAATCTAGGACCTGGTTCAAACAACAAAGAAAGGGAGGAAACCGATAGCATGAATCTAGGACTTGATTCAAAGAGGAAATAACAGGGGGAAAGTAGTAGAGGGAACGTAGTAATTTCAAAAAAATTCCTACGCACACGCAAGATCATGGTGATGCATAGCAACAAGAGGGGAGAGTGTTGTCCACGTACCCTCGTAGACCGAAAGAGGAAGCGTTAGAACAACGCGGTTGATGTAGTTGTGCGTCTTCACATCCCGACCGATCAAGCACCGTAACTACGGCACCTCCGAGTTCTAGCACACGTTTAGCTCGATGACGTCCCTCGAACTCCGATCCAGCCGAGTGTCGAGGGGGGCACCGCACACGGCTAAGAGATCAAGATATCAATTGTTGTGTCTATGGGGTGCCCCCCTCCCCCATATATAAAGGATTGGAGGAGGGGGCCGGCCAAGGGGGTGGCACGCCCTAGGGGGGAGTCCAACTCCCACCGGGAGTAGGACTCCCCCCTTTCCTATTAGGAGAGGGAGAGGGAAGGAAGAGGAAGGAGGGAGGAAGGAAAGGGGGGCCGGCCCCCTCCCAATTCGGATTGGGCTTGGGGGGCGCCCCCTCCCATGCTCCTTTACCCTCCTTTCCACTAAGACCCAATAAGGCCCATATACCTCCCGGGGGGTTCTGATAACCTCCCGTAGGTCCGGTATTGTCCCAATCTCATCCAGAACCTTTCCGGTGTCCAAATATAGTCGTACAATATATCGATCTTTATGTCTCGACCATTTTGAGATTCCTCGTCATGTCTGTGATCACATCCGGGACTCCGAACAACCTTCAGTACATCAAAACTCATAAACTCATAATATAACTGTCATCGAAACCTTAAGCGTGCGGACCCTACGGGTTCGAGAACTATGTAGACATAACCGAGACACGTTTCCGGTCAATAACCAATAGCGGAACCTAGATTCTCATCTTGGCTCCTACATATTCTACGAAGATCTTTATTGGTCAAACCGCATAACAACATATGTTGTTCCCTTTGTCATCGGTATGTTACTTGCCCGAGATTCGATCGCCGGTATCTTAATACCTAGTTCAATCTCGTTACCGGTAAGTCTCTTTACTCGTTATGTAATGCATCATTCCGTAACTAACTCATTAGTTACATTGCTTGCAAGGCTTATAGTGATGTGCATTACCAAGAGGGCCCAGAGATACCTCTCCAGCAATCGGAGTGACAAAACCTAATCTCGAAATATGCCAACTCAACATGTACCTTTGGAGACACCTGTAGAGCTCCTTTATAATCACCCAGTTACGTTGTGATGTTTGGTATCACACAAAGTGTTCCTCCGGTAAACGGGACTTGCATAATCTCATAGTTGTAGGAACATGTATAAGCCATGAAGAAAGCAATAGCAATATACCAAACGATCAAGTGCTAAGCTAACGGGATGGGTCATGTCAATCACATCATTCTACTAATGATGTGATCCCATTAATCAAATGAAAACTCATGTCTATGGCTAGGAAACATAACCATCTTTGATTAATGAGCTAGTCAAGTAGAGGCATACTAGTGACATTATGTTTGTCTATGTATTCACACATGTATCATGTTTTCGGTTAATACAATTTTAGCATGAATAATAAAAATTTATCATGATATAAGGAAATAAATAATAACTTTATTACTGCCTCTAGGGCATATTTCCTTCAGTCTCCCACTTGCACTAGAGTCAATAATCTAGATTACACAGTAATGATTCTGACACCCATGGAGTCTTAGTGCTGATCATGTTTTGCTCGTGGAAGAGGCTTAGTCAACGGGTCTACAATATTTAGATCCGTATGTATCTTGCAAATCTCTATGTCTCCCAGCTGGACTTGGTCCCGGATGGAATTGAAGCATCTCTTGATGTGCTTGGTGCTCTTGTGAAATCTGGATTCCTTTGCCAAGGCAATTGCACCAGTATTGTCACAGAAGATATCCATTGGTACCGATGCACTAGGTATGACACCTAGATCGGAAAGGAACTCCTTCATCCAGACTCCTTCATTTGCTGCTTCCGAAGCATCTATGTACTCTGCTTCGCATGTAGATTCCGCCATGACGCTTTGTTTAGAACTGCACCAACTGATGGCTCCACCGTTCAATATAAACACATATCCGGTTTGCGGATTAGAATCGTCCGGATCAGTGTCAAAGCTTGCATCGACATAACCATTTACGACTAGCTCTTTGTCACCTCCATAAACGAGAAACATATCCTTAGTCCTTTTCAGGTATATCAGGATATTCTTGACCGTTGTCCAGTGATCCACTCCTGGATTACTTTGGTACCTCCCTGCTAAACTTATTCCTAAGAATACATCAGGTCTCGTACATAGCATTGCATACATGATAGAGCCTATGGCTGAAGCATAGGGAACATCTTTCATTTTCTCTCTATCTTCTGTTGTGGTCGGGCATTGAGTCTAACTCAACTTCACACCATGCAATACAGGCAAGAACCCTTTCTTTGCCTGATCCATTTTGAACTTTTTCAAAACTTTATCAAGGTATGTGCTTTGTGAAAGTCCAATTAAGCGTCTTGATCTATCTCTATAGATCTTGATGCCCAATATGTAAGCAGCTTCACCGAGATCTTTCATCGAAAAACTTTTATTCAAGTATCCCTTTATGCTATCCAGAAATTCTATATCATTTCCAATTAACAATATGTCGTCTACATATAATATCAGAAATGCTACAGAGCTCCCACTCACTTTCTTGTAAATACAGGCTTCTCCAAAAGTCTGTATAAAACCATATGCTTTGATCACACCATCAAAGCGTTTATTCCAACTCTGAGAGGCTTGCACCAGTCCATAAATGGATCGCTGGAGCTTGAACACTTTGTTAGCACCTTTTGGATCGACAAAACCTTCTGGTTGCATCATATACAACTCTTCTTCCAGAAATCCATTCAGGAATGCAGTTTTTGACATCCATCTGCCATATTTCATAATCATAGAATGCGGCAATTGCTAACATGATTCGGACAGACTTAAGCATCGCTACGGGTGAGAAAGTCTCATCGTAGTCAACCCCTTGAACTTGTCGAAATCCTTTCGCAACAAGTCGAGCTTTGTAGACAGTTAGATTACCATCAGCGTCAGTCTTCTTCTTGAAGATCCATTTATTCTTGATGGCTTGCCGATCATCGGCCAAGTCAACCAAAGTCCATACTTTGTTCTCATACATGGATCCCATCTCAGATTTCATGGCCTCAAGCCATTTTGCGGAATCTGGGCTCATCATCGCTTCCTCATAGTTTGTAGGTTCGCCATGGTCAAGTAACATGACTTCCAGAATAGGATTACCGTACCACTCTGGTGCGGATCTTACTCTGGTTGACCTACGAGGTTCGGTAGTAACTTGATCTGAAGTTTCATGATCAATATCATTAGCTTCCTCACTAATTGGTGTAGTTGTCACAGGAACTAGTTGTTGTGATGAACTACTTTCCAATAAGGGAGCAGGTACAGTTACCTCATCAAGTTCTACTTTCCTCCCACTCACTTCTTTCGAGAGAAACTCTGTTTCTAGAAAGGATCCGAATTTAGCAACAAAAGTCTTGCCTCAGATTTGTGATAGAAGGTGTACCCAATAGTCTCTTTTGGGTATCCTATGAAGACACATTTCTCTGATTTGGGTTCGAGCTTATCTGGTTGAAGTTTCTTCACATAAGCATCGCAGCCCCAAACTTTAAGAAACCACAACTTTGGTTTCTTGCCAAACCACAGTTCATAAGGCATCGTCTCAACGGATTTTGATGGTCACTATTTAACGTGAATGCGTCCGTCTCTAAAGCATAACCCCAAAACGATAGCGGTAAATCAGTAAGAGACATCATAGATCGCACCATATCTAGTAAAGTACGATTACGCCGTTCGGACACACCATTTCATTGTGGTGTTCCAGGTGGCGTGAGTTGCGAAACTATTCCGCATTGTTTCAAATGTAAACCAAACTCGTAACTCAAATATTATCCTCCACGATCAGATCCTAGAAACTTTATTTTCTTGTTACAATGATTTTCCACTTCACTCTGAAATTCTTTGAACTTTTCAAATGTTTCAGACTTGTGTTTCATTAAGTAGATATACCCATATCTGCTCAAATCATCTGTGAAGGTGAGAAAATAACGATATCCGCCGCGAGCCTCAATATTCATTGGACAACACACATTAGTATGTATGATTTCCAACAAATCAGTTGCTCGCTCCATAGTTCTGGAGAATGGTGTTTTAGTCATCTTGCCCATGAGGCACGGTTCGCAAGTACCAAATGATTCATAATCAAGTGATTCAAGAAGTCCATCAGTATGGAGTTTCTTCATGCGCTTTATACCAATATGACCCAAACGGCAGTGCCACAAATAAGTTGCACTATCATTATCAACTCTACATCTTTTGGCTTCAACATTATGAATATGTGTGTCACTACTATCGAGATTTAACAAAAATAGACCACTCTTCAAGGGTGCATGACCATAAAAGATATTACTCATATAAATAGAACAACCATTATTCTCTGATTTAAATGAATAACCGTCTCGCATCAAACAAGATCCAGATATAATGTTCATGCTCATCGCTGGCACCAAATAACAATTATTCAGGTCTAAAACTAATCCAGAAGGTAGATGTAGAGGTAGCGTGCCGACTGCGATCACATCGACTTTGGAACCATTTCCCACGTGCATCGTCACCTCGTCCTTAGCCAATCTTCGCTTAATCCGTAGTCCCTATTTTGAGTTGCAAATATTAGCAACAGAACCAGTATCAAATACCCAGGTGCTACTGCGAGCATTAGTAAGGTACACATCAATAACATGTATATCACATATACCTTTGTTCACCTTGCCATCCTTCTTATCCGCCAAATACTTGGGGCAGTTCCGCCTCCAGTGACCAGTCTGCTTGCAGTAGAAGCACTCAATCTCAGACTTAGGTCCAGATTTGGGTTTCTTCTCTTGAGCAGCAACTTGCTTGCTGTTCTTCTTGAAGTTCCCCTTCTTCTTCCCTTTACCCTTTTTCTTGAAACTGGTGGTCTTATTGACCATCAACACTTGATGCTCCTTCTTGATATCTACCTCAGCAGCCTTTAGCATTGCGAAGAGCTCGGGAATAGTCTTGTCCATCCCTTGCATATTATAGTTCATCACGAAGCTCCTGTAGCTTGGTGGAAGTGATTGAAGAATTCTGTCAATGACACCATCATCAGGAAGATTAACTCCCAGTTGAATCAAGTGATTATTATACCCAAACATTTTGAGGATATGTTCACTGACAGAACTATTCTCTTCCATCTTGCAGCTATAGAACTTATTGGAGACTTCATATCTCTCAATCAAATATTAACTTCAACTCCTAGAACATATCATATGCTCCATGACGTTCAAAACATCGTTGAAGTCCCGGTTCTAAGCCGTAAAGCATGGCACACTGAACTATCGAGTAGTCATCAGCTTCGCTCCGCCAGACGTTCTTAACGTCATCAGTTGCATCTGCAGCAGGCCTAGTACCCAGCTGTGCTTCCAGGATGTAATTTTTCTGTGCAGCAATGAAGATAATCCTCAAGTTACGGACCCAGTCCGTGTAATTGCTACCATCATCTTTCAACTTAGCTTTCTCAAGGAACGCATTAAAATTCAATAGAACAACAGCACGAGCCATCTATCTACAACAAACATAGACAAGCAAAATACTATCAGGTACTAAGTTCATGATAAATTTAAGTTCAATTAATCATATTACTAAAGAACTCCCACTTAGACTGACATCCCTCTAGTCATCTAAGTGATCACGTGATCCAAATCAACTAAACCATGTCCGATCATCACGTGAGATGGAGTAGTTTTCAATGGTGAACATCACTATGTTGATCATATCTACTATATGATTCACGCTCGACCTTTAGGTCTCCATGTTCCGAGGCCATATCTGTATATGCTAGGCTCGTCAAGTTTAACCTGAGTATTCCGCGTGTGCAACTGTTTTGCACCCGTTGTGTTTGAACGTAGAGCTTATCGCACCCGATCATCACGTGGTGTATTAGCACGAAGAACTTTCGCAATGGTGCATACTCAGGGAGAACACTTCTTGATAATTAGTGAGAGATCATCTTATAATGCTACCATCAATCAAAGCAAAATAAGATGCATAAAGGATAAACATCACATGCAATCAATATAAGTGATATGATATGGCCATCATCATCTTGTGCTTGTGATCTCCATCTCCGAAGTACCGTCATGATCACCATCGTCACCGGCACGACACCTTGATCTCCATCGTAGCATCATTGTCGTTTCGCCATCTATTGCTTCTACGACTATTGCTACCGCTTAGTGATAAAGTAAAGCAATTACAGGGCGCTTGCATTTCATACAATAAAGCGACAACCATATGGCTCTGCCAGCCACGATAACTCGGTTACAAAACATGATCATCTCATACAATAAAATATAGCATCACATCTTGACCATATCATATCACAACATGCCCTGCAAAAATAAGTTAGACGTCCTCTACTTTGTTGTTGCAAATTTTACGTGGCTGATACGGGCCGAGCAAGAACTGTTCTTACCTACGCATCAAAACCACAATGATAGTTCGTCAGGTTAGTGTTGTTTAACCATCGCAAGGACCGGGGGTAGCCACACTCGGTTCAACTAAAGTTGGAGAAACTGACACCCGCCAGCCACCTGTGTGCAAAGCACGGTTGTAGAACCAGTCTTGCATAAGCGTACGCGTATTGTCAGTCTGGGCCGCTTCATCCAACAATACCGCTGAACCAAAGTATGACATGCTGGTAAGCAGTATGACTTGTATCGCCCACAACTCACTTGTGTTCTACTCGTGTATATAACATCTACGCATAAAACCTGGCTCGGATGCCACTGTTGGGAATGTTGTAATTTCAAAAAAAAATCCTACGCACACGCAAGTTCATGGTGATGCATAGCAACGAGAGGGGAGAGTGTTGTCCACGTACCCTCGTAGACCAAAAGCGGAAGCATTAGAACAACGCAGTTGATGTAGTCGTACGTCTTCATGGCCCGACCGATCAAGCACCGAAACTACGGCACCTCCGAGTTCTAGCACACGTTCAGCTCGATGACGTCCCTTGAAATCCAATCCAACCGAGTGTCAACGGAGAGTTCCGTCAGCACGATGGCGTGGTGACGATCTTGATGTTCTACCATCGCAGGGCTTCGCCTAAGCACCGCTACAATATTATCGAGCAGGACTATGGTGGAGGGGGGCACCGCACACGGCTAAGAGATCAAGAGATCAATTGTTGTGTCTATGGGGTGCCCCCTCTCCCCCGTATATAAAGGAGTGGAGGAGGGGGCCGGCCAAGGGGGTGGCGCGCCCTAGGGGGGAGTCCAACTCCCACTGGGAGTAGGACTCCCCCTTTCCTATTAGGAGAGGGAGAGGGAAGGAAGAGGAAGGAGGGAGGAAGGAAAGGGGGGCGGACCCCCTCCCAATTCGGATTGGGCTTGGGGGGCGCCCCCTCCCTTGCTCCTTTCCCCTCCTTTCCACTAAGGCCCAATAAGGCCCATATACCTCCCGGGGGGTTCCGATAACCTCCCGGAGCTCCGGTATTGTACCAATCTCATCCGGAACCTTTCGGTGTCCAAATATAGTCATCCAATATATCGATCTTTATGTCTCTACCATTTCGAGACTCCTCGTCATGTCCGTGATCACATCCGGGACACCGAACAATCTTCGGTACATCAAAACTCATAAACTCATAATATAGTTGTCATCGAAACCTTAAGCATGCGGACCCTACGGGTTCGAGAACCATGTAGACATGACCGAGACACGTTTCCGGTCAATAACCAATAGCGGAACCTGGATGCTCATATTGGCTCCTACATATTCTACGAAGATCTTTATCCGTCAAACCGCATAACAACATATGTTGTTCCCTTTGTCATCGGTATGTTACTTGCCCGAGATTCGATGGTCGGTATCTTAATACCTAGTTCAATCTCGTTACCGGTAAGTCTCTTTACTCATTATGTAATGCATCATTCCGCAACTAACTCATAAGTTATATTTCTTGCAAGGCTTATAGTGATGTGCATTAACGAGAGGGCCCAGAGATACCTCTCCGACAATCAGAGTGACAAAACCTAATCTCGAAATACGCAAACTCAACATGTACCTTTGGAGACACCTGTAGAGCTCCTTTATAATCACCCAGTTATGTTGTGACGTTTGGTAGCACACAAAGTGTTCCTTCGGTAAACGGGAGTTGCATAATCTCATAGTTGTAGGAACATGTATAAGTCATGAAGAAAGCAATAGCAACATACTAAACGATCAAGTGCTAAGCTAACGGAATGGGTCATGTCAATCACAACATTCTACTAATGATGTGATCCTGTTAATCAAATGACAACTCATGTCTATGGTTAGGAAACATAACCATCTTTGATTAGTGAGCTAGTCAAGTAGAGGGCATACTAGTGACATTATGTTTGTCTATGTATTCACACATGTATCATGTTTCCGGTTAATACAATTCTAGCATGAATAATAAACATTTATCATGATATAAGGAAATAAATAATAACTTTATTATTGCCTCTAGGGCATATTTCCTTCAACTGGGTACCCAACTGATCGCTTGGTTGAAAAGGGAGATAATGGGAAAACTCGGTACAAACTGGATAAGGGACAGATCTATTATTGGTTGAAAAATGGATAGAAAGTGGCGGCTGGTGGAAAAGTCAACAGAGTATGTCCATGATTAGATTTGCTGCCCTCACATAGTAAAAGGTCTCCTGGATTAGATTTGCTGCCCTCACATAGTAAAAGGTCTCCAGGATTAGATTTGCTGCCCTCACATAGGAAAAGGTCTCCAGGATTAGATTTCCTGCCCTCACAGAGCATGAACAAACTCGGCATCACCACTTTATGCCTCTTTGTAGGTACATTGTGCTGATGCGTCCACTATCATGTGTCCTTATACCAACCTTTTGCTGTTGTTAATGTAAGGGCACATGTAAAATGAAGCGATCACACTGTTACCTTAAGGACATGTCTAACCAGTGTTATTGTTAATCTAATGCCTCCAATGATATGATGCAATTAAACTGTGTTAACAAATGGTACTCCTGCTGTTTTCCCAAGTATGTAAGTAAATTGCTTCTTTATGCTGCTGAGTGACCTGGTGTCCCCATGGTCCCATGCCCTTAAACCAACTCTTTAGCTGCTGTTGATTTACTGTATCTGGTAAACAAGCAATGCCACCATTAAAGTAATCCCATATTTGAGGAATGTCATAGTTGATCGTAATGCTTCCAGTAACATGAAGCATTGCTAGCGTTTTAAAATTTCTACTGTCCTTGCGTGATTGCCATGAACATCATTAATATGCTTCTTTTCATTTCATGTATGTTTCGTATATTCTTATTGACCAGCAACTGTTTACTTTCTATCTTTTTGTGCAGATCGGGATATCCATCTCACCTATTGCTATTGTGACCTTTTGGTGAACTGCACAAAACACTTTATTTGGAATGAGTGTCTTGTGCAGTTCAACTAAAATGTCACGTGGGCAACATATCTCAATTTTGGTGGAACTGCAACAAATGGTGAATGGAGTTTCCAAAATCTCCATCAAATTCTGCTGGTAATCTCGTACAACATTTTATTAGCTTTTGCAAGATGAGCCCTCACTGTCACAACAATGGCACTTTATTTTAGTGGAACTGCACAAAGCAATAAGCAAATTATAGTTGCACCTTACATGAGCAGGACAACCAACCTCAATGTCTCGAAATTTTAGTGCAACTACTAAAGAAGAACCTGCCAGCTCACGAGAGCAAGTACTTCTTACTAGCTTAATGATGCAATCTTTGCTTCATTTCAGGTGAACTGCAGAAAAAGGCGCATGAATTGAATCATGGAACTCCAGGCTGGCCTCATCCGAGTGGAGTTGCAGGTTCACCACATCGAGTCGTGGCGGTATAGGGCCCCTCACACCAGTTGCTTCAACTAGTGCCACTATTATAGTAATCATGCTCTTTCTTATATGTGCAAATATGAATACTCTACTACAGATGTTGTGATGGTCTAGAGCATTCGCCAAGTTCTTGGGTTGTATGACACGGCTAGCCAAGATGGATTTAATCCCGATATTCACTTTATCAAAAGGCCCCAATGGGTTGGTTCTGAATCTTGCAAGCTGGGAATCAATGAGATGTGTAAGCATCTTTGTTGTAATTATTATTTGAATCTTATTTGTTGGTTCTGAATCTTGGAAGCTAGGAATCAATGAGATGTGTAGGCATCTTTGTTGTACTTATTATTTGAATCTTATTTGTTGGTTCTGAATCTTGCAAGCTGGGAAACATGGCATGATGATGTAGAGGACAGCAACCATAACCAAGTGTTCAAACTTGGTAGTATTTTTCGGTGTGTAAGTGCAGCAAATGTGCTGATCATGTGCGTCCATAGACTAATAATTCTAATTGTTGTGCATGTTAATCCTGTGGTGCTGATAGAACGAGCCAATGCATTGGTTGTTTTAAGAATACATTCTAATTAAAGCTAATTAAATTTAAGTAAAGTGACCACTAACACTTGTTATTAAAGTATCAATACATACCCACTCGTGAACCGACGTGTGTGGGCGGAATAGGTTTCTGAATGGAGGCATTTGAATGCGCCGAGGGTGCATATTCTGTCGGGCGTGCAGTGGGCGAAGGAGGGGTAGTAACTGTTGTCGCCTATACACACTCACTTTACTGTTGAATCTAGTTCCCCAAGAGCTGAAAAAGAAACTGCTGCTGCCGCCTACTCACTCGTTCACTTGAAGAGACTCCAATGGCGATCCGAGGGGTGATCCTGCTGGATATGGACTTCAGCAAGGAGTTCACCTTTGAGTTCTCCATTCAGTCCCATGGCGGCACCAAGTTGAATGTGATGTACACCAACGATCCGGACTCGGTGAAGCTCTGCCTTGCTGAGTTCAAGCAGAACCTACAGGACGAGGAAGCACAAGGTCGTAGGACCAGACCTTGTGCCCATCCATTCGTCTCCTGACAGGGACCAGCGGATCGCGGTCGCCCAGGTATGCGTGCGAGACAAGGTTCTCGTCTACCACTGTCCACTGTTGTAGGGCCATCAGAGGTTCTGGAGCATTCGCCCGTTTCATTGGTAGCGCCGACTGCACCTTCACAACGGTGGAGAGAAGGAAGAACGTGACGATTCGGCCATCTGGTGCAGCAAGCTTTTTGACATCTAGAAGAAATACAAGATCATCGGCAACGGGCAGGAGAAGGACTCCGTGGTTGACCTAGCCGAGACCATAATCAACCCCTGCTACGCCAACATGAAAGAAGACAACAATACCAAGGAGCTCCACCAGCTACCCTGCATCCGAACAAGTCAACCCTCATACTCCCCTCCGCCTGCGTCTTCCCCCGCTCCGGTTCGTTTGGTCCACGGTCTCGACGTCGTCCTCCACCTTGGTGCTCTCTCCGTGGCGCCGTCATCTGTCATTCCCAACATGGTTAGCAAAACAAGAGGAATCGGGAGACAACTGTTTGTCGAGAGGCTGACAGTCCCGGGCCCACCAGGTCCATGGCCTAGGTTTTGTTGTTTAACATGGGCAGCCCATGACATGTTTCAACATATTTTGGATCAAGCGGCCTCTGGGCCTCCCAACCTAGCTTGTCTATAACATCAGCAGCCCAAGTTATGTTTGTTTTTTCAAGACGACGCACAGCTCAGTTCTTTTTTCCTATAAGAATGCAAAACTGAACCTATGTTTTTCCTTCAATAATAATAATAATAATAATAATAATAATAATAATAATAATAATGATAATAATAATAATAATAATAATAATAATAATATAACTTATTTTATTTTATTTTATTTATTTATATATATATATATATATAGAAACAACATAAGGTTCCGTTAAACTTGTTGTTCGTCCAACCATTTTATAGACCTTCCCACTTCCTTTATTTTTTTGTTTTCATTAATCCTATATTTGAATTTTCTTCCTCTTTCTTTTTCGATGTAAACTGAGTTTTCTCTCAGTACTTTTCCCTAGAACCAACTCAATTGTCCCACGTCTAGCCTAAAAAATAATAATACCCCACGCCCTATTAACTCATCTAATTAAAATGATATTTTATTTCATAAATTGAAAGTTCTTATAATATAATAATAGTAATTGTTTATATATAACTTGGCAAGTTAACTCCTAGTGATTGCGTACATAAGCTTGCAAAGATTTTACTAACCAATGCAGTAATAGACGTGTAATCATGTGTTTATGTTTCTATAACATTTCTCCGTCCAGCCCAACATGATATTTTCACCCAGCCCAGCAAGTTGCGGATTTCGAGAAAAATGCAAATGGGCTTTAAATTCTACCATACATATAAACGGGCTGCATAGATGCTACATCATTGTTTCACCCAGCCCACCAAATGGACTAAATAACAAATGGACTGGCTGACATGTGGGCCAGTAGGTCGAAGCCTAAGCAAGGCTTTGGATTTACATCCAACGGCTGGCATTCTTCTTCAATCTCTTGTCTTCTTCCCCCAGCGCTGCCGGGACCGCCTGATCCAGCCTCTGGCGTCCAGCAACGTTGTTTTGTGCGCCTCGCAGCGAAACGCTACCCCGCCGATGGCAAGGCCATCCCTCCACTCCGCACCTCCTATTATTCTCTGCCGAGTGTAGGCCCACCCCGGACCTGAACCAGTCAAGTTTCCCACTCCTCTCCGTCTGCGACTCCACTGCCGTGTCTTCCCCATCTCCGGGTCGTTCCAGTCTAGGGCCTCGCCGTTGTCCATTGCCTCGCTGCACTCGGCGTGGCGTGTGATACATCTCCAACGTATCTATAATTTATGAAGCATTCATGCTATTTTATTATTTGTTTTCAATGATTACAGGATTTATTATACACTTTTATATTACTTTTGGGACTAACCTATTAACCGAAGGCCCAGCCCATATTGCTGTTTTATTGCTTGTTTCAGTAATTCGAAGAAAAGGAATATCAAACGGAGTACAAACGGAATGAAACCTTCGGCAGCGTGATTTTTTTGGAAGAATATGATCCGGGAGACTTGGAGTTCATGTCAGAAGATCCTTGAGGAGGCCACAAGATAGGAGGGCGCCCCCCCCCCTCTACTGGGCGCGCCCCCTGTCTCGTGGGCCCCTCGAGCACCTCCCGACCGACTTTTTCGCCTATATAAGCCTACGTACCCTAAAAACATCGAATATCAAGATAGATCGGGAGTTCCGCCGCCGCAAGCCTCTGTAGCCACCAAAAACCTCTTGGGAGCCTGTTCCGGCACCCTGCCGGAGGGGGGATCCCTCACCGGCGGCCATCTTCATCATCCCGGTGCTATCCATGACGAGAAGGGAGTAGTTCACCCTCGGGGCTGAGGGTATGTACCAGTAGCTATGTGTTTGATCTCTCTCTCTCTCTCTCTTTCTCTCGTGTTCTCTCTATGGCACAATCTTGATGTATCGCGAGCTTTGCTATTATAGTTGGATCTTATGATGTTTCTCCCCATCTACTCTCTTGTGATGAATTGAGTTTCCCTCTTGAAGTTATCTTATCGGATTGAGTCTTTATTTGAGAACACTTGATGTATGTCTTGCCGTGTTTATCTGTGGTGACAATGGGATATCACGTGCCACTTGATGTATGTTTTGGTGACCAACTTGCGGGTTCCGCCCATGAACCTATGCATAGGGGTTGGCACACATTTTCTTGACTCTCCGGTAGAAACTTTGGGGCACTCTTTGAAGTACTTTGTGTTGGTTGGATGAATCTGAGGTTGTGTGATGCATATCGTATAATCATGCCCACGGATACTTGAGGTGACAATGGAGTATCTAGGTGACATTATGGTTTTGGTTTATTTGTGTCTTAAGATGTTATTCTAGTACGAACTCTTGAATAGATCGATCCGAAAGAATAACTTTGAGGTGGTTTCGTACCCTACCATAATCTCTATGTTTGTTCTCCACTATTAGTATCTTTGGAGTGACTCTTTGTTGCATGTTGAGGGATTGTTATATGATCTATCTATGTTATTATTGTTGAGAGAACTTGCTCTAGTGAAAGTATGAACCCTATGCCTTGTTTCCTATCATTGCAATATCGTTTACGCTCACTTTTATCATTAGTTACCTTGCTGTTTTTATTATTTCAGATTACAAATACCTATATCTACCATCCATATTGCACTTGTATCACCATCTCTTCGCCGAACTAGTGCACCTATACAATTTGCCATTGTATTGGGTGTGTTGGGGACACAAGAGACTCCTTGTTATTTGGTTGCAGGGTTGTTTGAGAGAGACCATCTTCATCCTATGCCTCCCACGGATTGCTAAACCTTAGGTCATCCACTTGAGGGAAATTTGCTACTGTCCTACAAACCTCTGCACTTGGAGGCCCAACAACGTCTACAAGAAGAAGGTTGTGTAGTAGACATCAAGCTCTTTTCTGGCGCCGTAGCCGGGGAGGCTAGGTAAGCGGCACTCACTCACACCCCGTCAACTAAGCTCTTTTCTGGCTCCGTTGCCGGGGAGGTGAGTGCTTGAAGGTATATCTTTAGATCTTGCAATCGAATCTTTTTGTTTCTTGTTTTATCACTAGTTTAGTTTATAAAAGAAAACTACAAAAAAATGGAGTTGAGTTTGTCTCATACGCTTCGTCTTTTTAATATCTTTCGTGAGTATGATGGAAAGGAAAATTGTGCTCAATTGCTAGAAAAAAATGCATTAAAATGCTTGGTACTGAATCTTTGAATAATGAGCATGATTGCAATGTTGTTAGTATGAATTCCTTGATTATCAATGATGCTAATGATATGCAAAGCCACAAGCTTGGGGAAGCTATGTTTGATGAAGATGATATTTTTTGTCCCCCAAGTGTTGATCAGAATATTTATTATGATGAACGCATGCCTCCTATTTATGATGATTATATTGGTGAATGTGGGTTCGGAAGAGTGTCAACTTTAGGAAGTAGTGATCCCACTATTTTGGAGGATGTTGAATCTTATTGTGATGATTATGAAAGTGGATTTCGAAGAGTGTCAACTTTATTTAGTGATTCCACTATCTTGGGAGAGGTTTTAATCGATTATGATGAGAACGAAGTTGCTACTTATGATGATTATTGTGATGAAACTTATGCTATAAAAAGTAGTGATGATTATATTTAATAATCTTCTCATGATTATGATTACCCTTTTTCTGAACATTACTCTTTTAATGTGGAAACAATTTTTAGTGTTCCAGTCTCTTATGATACTCCCACTATTCTGAAAGAGAAGAATTTTGCTTATGTGGAGAGTAGTAAAATTTCTATGCAAATAGATCATCAAAAGAATGCTTTAGGTGCTGGTTATATTGTTGAATTCAATCATGATGCTACTGAAAATTATTATGAGGGAGGAACATATGCTTGTAGGAATTGCAATAATGTCAAGTTTCCTCTCTATGTGCTTAAAATCTTGAAGTTATGCTTGTTTTGCCTTCCTATGCTAGTTGATTATTGTTCCCATAAGTTGTTTGCTCACAAAATCTCTATGCATAGGAAGAGGTTTAGGCTTAAATGTGCTAGTCATATGCTTCATGATGCTCCCATTATGTTTCAATTCTTATCTTTTATGTGAGCATCATTGTCATCATCATGCCTAGCTAGAAAGGCATTAAAGAAAAGCGCTTGTTGGGAGACAACCCAATATTTATCCTTACTGTTTTTGTGTGTTCACATGATTATTCTACTGTAGTAATCATGTTTTATATCTTTTGTTTCAATAAAGTGCCAAGTAAGACCTTTAGGATGGCTTACGGTGATAGTTGTGTTGATCCTGCTGAGAATCAGAAACTTTTGCACCCAGTAAATTAGTTTTTTTTAGTTCACAGAAACGTGCTTCTGGTCTCATTATTTTTTGTCTGGATTGGTACACAAATTTCTTAGGACTTCCTAATTTGGTAGAATTTTTGGAGTTCCAGAAGTATACGTTTGATACAGATTACTACAGACTGTTCTGTTTTTGATAGATTCTGTTTTCTATGTGTTGTTTGCTTTTTGATGAATCTATGAGTAGTATCGAATGGTATGAACCATAGATAAGTTGGAGTACAGTAGATATTACACCAATATTAATTTATAATGAGTTTATTGCAATACCTAAGTGGTGATTTTATTTTCTTATACTAATGGAGCTTACAAGTTTTCTGTTGAGTTTTGTGTTGTGAAGTTTTCAAGTTTTGGGTAAAGATTCGATGGACTATGGAATAAGGAGTGGAAAGAGCCTAAGATTGGGGATTACCAAGGCACCCCAAGCTAATATTCAAGGACAACCAAGAGCCTAACCTTGGGGATGCCCCGGAAGGCATCCCCTCTTTCGTCTTCGTTCATCGGTAACTTTACTTGGAGCTATATTTTTATTCACCAGATGATATGTGTTTTGCTTGGAGCGTCATTTTATTTTGTTAGTATTTGCTTGCTATTATTTAGAATAATGTTTTGCATATTTATTTTCAATAAAAATGTCAAGGATAGCCTTTGCCATGCTTATTTTGCTAGTATACATGTTGCTGTTTGAAAACAGAAATTTTACCGCTGTTGCAAAAATTCCCTAGAAAAGTCAGAGAATGATATAATGTTGAAACATTTTGCATAATGAGATATGATAAATTTAATATAGTGGGAATTTTATTTCATAATTTTTGGAGTTAGGTAAGTATTGTTACTCTTGCATTCTTTACAGACTGTACTGTTTTGACAGATTGCTGTTATGTTTGCATTGTTTGCATATGCTTGCTTGTTTAATGATTCTATTTGAGGATAGGAGTATTAAATATACAGAGGCATTTAGTATTCGATGTTGAATAATAATTTAAGTGATTTGTTACAGTAGAAAATGATATGGTTTTGCATGGGTTTATACTAACCTATCTCACGAGTTCTTGTTGAGTTTGTTGTGGATGAAGCTTTTTGATAAAAAGAGAAACCATGATATGAGAGGAATTAAGGAGACACAAAAGTTCAAGCTTGGGGATGCCCAAGGCACCCCAAGATAGTATTTCAAGATGTCTCAAGCATCTAAGCTTGGGGATGCCCCGGTAGGCATCCCACCTTTCTTCTTCAACAACTATCGGTTAGTATCGGTTGAGCCCAAGTTTTTGCTTCTTCACTTGAGTTGTGCTATCCTTGAAATGTCATTTTATTTTGTTTTGCTTGCTGTTTGAATACAAAACCAAGATCTGAAATTCTTATATGAGAGAGAGTCTTCACATAGTTGCATAATTATTTAGCTACCCATTGATCTTCACTTATATCTTTTTGGAGTAGTTTGTCATTTACTCGTGTGGTTCACTTATATCCTATGAGTAAATGGTTGAATGAGTCGATTGTCATAAATCTGAATTTATATATGTTTCATTTGCTTATCCCATGGGGAGTAATGACTTCACATCTAAGAAGTAGAGGTTGTAAATTTACTGAAGGTTAGCAAGCATTGTATTGGTCATTTGAACAATTCATATTGAAGGAAGAGAGAGTTCACATATAAATACACTATCTTAGACATCTTTTATAATTGGGAGCACTCATTAAGTATGACATGCTAAAGAGTTGATGTTGGACAAGGAAGACAATGTAATGGGTTATGTTTTCCGACATCTCAATTAAAGTATATTGTCATGGATCATTCAAACATGTTGAGCTTGCCTTTCCCCCTCATGCTAGCCAAAATTCCTTGCACCAAGTAGAGAAACTACTTGTGCTTCCAAATATCCTAAAACCCAGTTTTGCCATGAGAGTCCACCATACCTACCTATGGATTGAGTAAGATCCTTCAAGTAAGTTGTCATCGGTGCAAGCAATAAAAATTGCTCTCTAAATATGCATGACTTATTAGTGCGGAGAAAATAAGCTTTGTACGATCTTGTTATGGAAGCAATAAAAGCGACGGACTGCATAATAAAGGTCCATATACAAGGGGAAATATAAAGTGGCGTTCTTTCGCATTAAGATTTTGTGTATCCAACCCTAAAAGCGCATGACAACCTCTGCTTCCCTCTACGAAGGGCCTATCTTTTACTTTATATCTTTTACTTTATGCAAGAGTCAAGGTGATCTTCACCTTTCCCCGTTTTCATTTTATCCTTTGGCAAGCACTTTGTGTTAGGGTGATCCTGATATATATATATATATATATATATATATATATATATATATGTGTGTGTGTCCAATTGGATGTAAGTTAGCATGAACTATTATTGTTGACATCACCCAAAGGTGAATACGTCGGGAGGCAACACTATAAGCCCCTATCTTTCTCAGTGTTCGATTAAGACTTCATAACCACAAGTATTGCGTGAGTGTTAGCAATTGTAGAAGACTATATGATAGTTGAGTATGTGGAGTTTACTATTCCTGAAAATAAGATGAATTGCAATTGTTTGATGACTGAGAATGAAGTTTGCTAGTTTTCAAGAAAGTTTATGATCTATGCTTTGACATGTGAATTGCTTGTTACTTTATCAAGAGAACTTTTATGAGATGGACTACTGTTATGACATACTATCATGCTAGAAAAGGTGATTGAAATTATCATTGATCAAACTTGTGCACCTTCTAGCATTCACACTTCATAAATTCTTTCTTTATCATTTACCTACTCAAGGACGAGTAGGAATTAAGCTTGGGGATGCTGATACGTCTCCAACGTATCTATAATTTATGAAGCATTCCTGCTTTTTTATTATCTGTTTTGAATGATTACGGGCTTTATTATACACTTTTATATTACTTTTGGGACTAACCTATTAACCGGAGGCCCAGCCCATATTGCTGTTTTATTGCCTGTTTTAGTATTTCGAAGAAAAGGAATATCAAACGGAGTCCAAACAGAATGAAACCTTCGGCAACGTGATTTTTTGGAAGAATACGATCCGGGAGACTTGGAGTTCACATCATAAGATCCTCGAGGAGGCCACGAGATAGCAGGGCCCCCCCCCTACTGGGCACGCCCCCTATCTCGTGGGCCCCTCGAGCACCTCCCGACCGACTTCTTTCGCCTATATAAGCCTACGTACCCTAAAAACATCGAATATCAATATAGATCGGGAGTTCCGCCGCCGCAAGCCTCTGTAGCCACCAAAAACCTCTTGGAAGCCCATTCCGGCACCCTGCCGGAGGGGGGATCCCTCACCGGTGGCCATCTTCATCATCCCGGCGCTATCCATGATGAGGAGGGAGTAGTTCACCCTTGGGGCTGAGGGTATGTACTAGTAGCTATGTGTTTGATCTCTCTCTCTCGTGTTCTCCCTGTGGCACGATCTTGATGTATCGTGAGCTTTGCTATTATAGTTGGATCTTATGATGTTTCTCCCCCTCTACTCTCTTGTGATGAATTGAGTTTCCCTCTTGAAGTTATCTTATCGGATTGAGTCTTTATTTGAGAACACTTGATGTATGTCTTGTCGTATTTATCTGTGGTGACAATGGGATATCACGTGCCACTTGATGTATGTTTTGGTGACCAACTTGCGGGTTCCACCCATGAACCTATGCATAGGGGTTGGCACACGCTTTTGACTCTCCCAGTAGAAACTTTGGGGCACTCTTTGAAGTACTTTGTGTTGGTTGGATGAATCTGAGGTTGTGTGATGCATATCGTATAATCATGCCCACGGATACTTGAGGTGACAATGGAGTATCTGGGTGACATTAGGGCTTTGGTTGATTTGTGTCTTAAGGTATTATTCTAGTACGAACTCTTGAATAGATCGATCTGAAAGAATAACTTTGAGGTGGTTTTGTACCCTACCATAATCTCTACGTTTTTTCTCCGCTATTAGTAGCTTTGGAGTGACTCTTTGTTGCATGTTGAGGGATTTTTATATGATCTATCTATGTTATTATTGTTGAGAGAACTTGCACTAGTGAAAGTATGAACCCTATGCCTTGTTTCCTATCATTGCAATACCGTTTACGCTCACTTTTATCATTAGTTACCTTGCTGTTTTTATTATTTCAGATTACAAATACCTATATCTACCATCAATTTGCACTTGTATCACCATCTCTTCGCCGAACTAGTGCACCTATACAATTTGCCATTGTATTGGGTGTGTTGGGGACACAAGAGACTCCTTGTTATTTGGTTGCAGGGTTGTTTGAGAGAGACCATCTTCATCCTACACCTCCCACGGATTGATAAACCTTAGGTCATCCACTTGAGGGAAATTTGCTACTGTCCTACAAACCTCTGCACTTGGAAGCCCAACAACGTCTACAAGAAGAAGGTTGTGTAGTAGACATCAGCGTGGTCAACAAACGAGAGTCATTGGAAGAGGACTATACATGAGAGCCTAGCGGCTAGGACCCACGAGGTCCATGGTCGCACGCAAGGAACGTTCCTCCTTATTAAGCTGTTTCCATCCCCTGATAGTTGGGACCCACCGACTGTATCTTCGCATGGAAGGAAGTGCCTCCTTGTTATGCAAAAAAAACTATTCCTCCCGATGACAGCTGGGACCCGGCAGATTTGGTGGCTGACTTGTGGGCCTACTAAGCAGACGTGTACGCAGGGCTTTTTCAACTTAATCAACAAATGATTCTAGCAGCTGGACCATTGGATGTTAATCCAACAGTCGTGCTTCTTCTTCAACCTCTGTTCTTGCTCCTGTCTCCCGTGGGTGGCAGTGCTGCCGCGCACCCAAACCAGTCAAGTTTCCCACTCCTCTCCATCTGTGATTCCACTGCCGCGTCTTCCCCATCTCCGGGTCATTCCAGTCTGGGGCCTCTCCGTCGTCCACTGGCCTTGGTGCGCTCGGCACGGTGTGGTCAACATGGTCAACAAATGAGAGTCATCGGAAGCCTCACACCACAGTCGAACCAGTGAACCCTCATACTCCTCTCCGCGTGGGCTTCCACTGCCGCGTCTTCCCCAGCTCCGTGTCGTCCCCTTCCTAGGCCTCGCTGTCATCCACCGCCCTGGTGCTCTCGGCGCGGCATGGTCAACGTGGTCAAGGAACGACTTCCATCTGAAGAGTACTGTACGTGGAGAGGCTGACAGGTGGGTCCATGGCGGCCGCAAGGAAGTGCCTCCTTATTACGCACAAAATAATTATTCCTCCACCTGACAGCAGGGACCCACCGGATGGGCCACCGTATTTCGTGAAAAAAATGTTTCCCCCTGACTGCTAGGACCCACCAGCTACATCTTCGCACGCAAGGAAGTGTGTCCGGGCAAAAAAACGATTCGCCCCCCTGACTGCTGGGACCCACCAGCTACATCTTCGCATGCAAGGAAGTGCCTGGCAGTCGGGACCCACCTGGTCGAAGCATACGTAGCGTTGTCATTCTGGTCGCGAACGTGTACATACATACTGGTTGATGTAGAGGCACGCACGTGTCGTAGTAGAGGCGCGCACGTAGCATGTACACGTACGTAAAGCGGCCAGTGTGCAAGAAAGAAACTACGGCCACATACGTACATACGAGCGAGGTCTCGAACGCCTACTCGCATATACGTATGGCCAGGGCTTGTGTACATGGCTGGATCAGAACATAGAAACTGTGTCGTCATCGTGTTCATGGGGAGACAACGGAATGCGTCGTGTTCATGGGGAGGCAACGGAATGCGTCTTGTTCTTCGGGAGGCAACGGAATGCGTGGGAGCCAACCGGCTTAGACGGAACAGCTGATGGAAATGAGGCTTGGTGTACTGCAGAATGGAGGAAACGGCCTTGTGTTCGACCGGCCACATTCGAATCGGGATCCTGTTCATCGAGAGGGGTCTGGCATACCGCAAAACGGAGGAAACGGACTTGTGTTGGACCTCCTACGGTCGAAACAGGGTCCTGTTGATCGGGAGGAGTATGGCGTACCGCAAAACAGAGGAAATGGACTTGCAAAACGGGACTCCATGGGATACTGTTCATCTCCATCGTCGACCTCCCCTAGCCTCCATGGGCTACTGTTCATCCACCGTCAACCTCCTCCAGCCTCCACCTGCGACTGTTCATCCACGGGCTCCTGTTCATCCATCCTCCATCGTGCGCTACTCCACCGGCTATTGTTCAACCAGCCCTCTCCACGGGCTCCTGTTCAACCACCCCTCCACCGTCTACTGTTCATCCAGCCCTCCACGGGGTCGTCCTATTCATCCAGCCCTCCATGGGGTCCTGTTCATCCAGCCCCAACCGGCTCGATCGGGGTCCTGTTCATCCAGAGGCAACACCATGGGGTCCTATTCATCCACCCCCACCGGGAACTATTCATCCAACCCCCCCCCCAGCAATGCTCACTGTTCATTCAGATGCAGCATTGATCGGCTTCAGTTAGCAGTAGTAGCAAAGGAATTGCTCGATCACTTGGGTTCAGTAACGCGTAGCCTGCAGTGCAATCATTCGGGTTCAGTTAGGCGACAGCTTCCTCGGGTTCAGTTAGAGCCCACCTCGCACACACGCGCGTATGTGTACGAGAGAAACACGCATCGCTCGGCCCCCGACCACCCACCGTAACCGGGAACTCCCCGAAATTTTCCTCGCCATCACTTCTACCATGGTTTTTTCCATCATGGACGGCCCAAAGAATGTCATGCAGCTGCGTCTCCGGCCCGCCCAGGACGAAAAGCCCATTTTCTGTCATGATTTTTTGTCATAGAAGTAGGAGCCCACCACATCTATGATGATACCGGGTTTTGTGACAATTATCATCATAGAAGTGTCATAAGTATGATAGAAAAAAATTCGTTCGGCCCAAAATGTCACGGATGTGTCTTTTTTTTTGTAGTGCAAGCGGTCTGTCTGCATCGAAGGCGCGCGCATGGCCTTCGCCCGAGTCAAGATGCATTGGGTGAAGATGGACGTCGTGAAGGTTGCAACTGAGGGACCGCCAGCGGGCAAGGAGCACCGCACGCCCGAGCTGTATTTTGATAATGCCCTGGATGGATGCCGCCGTGTGGCAGAGCAATGTGCTATGGATGTAATCTTTGAATGAATATTCTTATGGCATCCCTTCCTGTATTATGAAACAAGATCGTTATGTAATATAATGCTTGTTATTTAAAAATTGTACCTCCTGTGCAGCCGTATTATTAAATCTGAGAGTTGGCCAGTCGTCGGCTTCTGCCCCCATGTAGGTAGTACGGGGGTGTTCGGGATAAATCTAAACACTCTTTACTCCAAAGTTTGGTCCTTAAAGGAGGTGTTTAGCACAAGGAACAAGGCAATCGGACTATACGGCTTTATCACCTTCACTTAGCCATAGGAGTTTGACAACAAAAACTTAGGCGCAGCCCTTAGTGTTCGGAAGTCCGAACTTGGGGTGCTTTAAAAGCCTGATAGGATAAAAACAGATTCATCGCATAATGCAGAAAAAATCGCTAATGATTTGAAACCTCTCGAACAGCTAACCGGCTCTCGCCTCATCATGACAGTCAGTTTTCGGCTTTCTCTACTGAGGCGCTCATCCGGACGAGCCAGGGCACAATCGCAGTAGTTCTCCCTTTACTACCCTAGCTGATATAGCGGAACATAAGGTAGTAAGCACAGGAGCCGGGCAACCCAACTATTGACCAAAGACATTATTCGGAGCCGATGCATATAATGCTATAAGTTTGGGGTGTCAAACTATAATGTGAAAAAGTGTTCGGACTTTGTTGCCGTATTGGGGCATAAGGAAGCCCCTGGCGAATTAAAGCGTACCAGAGTTTACGGGTGCAATTGATAAGAATATCATAAAAAAGGAAAAATGAAGTAATAGGCTAATGCCGCAAAAATTGGGCCGCAACTATTTTTCATTATATTTTGATTAATACGTCGAAGCATATTTACACAAGTAGTGCGATAAGCAACAGGGCTATTTAACATGTCGTCACCAAGGGAGAGCTGCTTGCGGGTCCACAAAAACAGGTATAACGATCGTTTAAAGAGATCACCTGAAAATTCCCTTTATGTCAATTCTTCGTGTCGTCTTGGTGTATTTGTCCCTCTATAGGTCCGTCGATCTGGTCGCCAGAAAGGACCTGGGAAAGAAAAGAGACCTGAAAAGAAAAAGAGAAAGTAAAAGTATGCAGGTCCAGGAGCGGTTGAGCCGTACTATGGACCACCATCTAGTTGTGCCTCCGTCTATGCCCATGGTATTTTAAGTGCGTAGTTATGTACGCGTGGTACGAATGTCGCCGCTTGGTCGGGACTGTGACGGAGGCTGGATTCCTAGTCAAGCTCTTGACGAGACGGATTGTCCTGCTGCAGGGTAGTTCGGACTCGTTTGACAGTGTCCAGGAGCTTGATCATCGAATTAAGGTTCTGCCTCAAAAGGTCGCTCTATACTTCTGCTGCGAGGGCAGCGGTGTGCTCCTCAGTATAGAGGGAGCGTTCCGTGTTTCCATTGACTGTAATGACACCATGTGGTCCGGGCATCTTGAGCTTGAGATAAGCATAGTGTGGCACCGCGTTGAATCGAGCGAATGCCATTCGTCCGAGCAGTGCGTGATAGCCGCTGTAGAAAGGGACGATGTCGAAGATCAACTCTTCGCTTCAGAAATTGTCCGCGGAACCGAAGACCACTTCCAGTGTGATTGAGCCTGTGCAGCGGGCCTCTACACCTGGTATGACACCTTTAAAGGTGGTTTTTGTGGGCTTGATCATTTAGGGATCGATACCCATTTTATGCACTGTATCCTGATATAGCAGGTTCAGGCTGCTGCCACCGCCCATAAGGACTCACGTCAGATGGAACCCATCAATGATTGGGTCAAGGACCAGTGCGGGTGAACTGCCATGACGGATACTGGTCGGATGGTCCCTGCGATAAAAGGTTATCAGGCAGGATGACCATGGGTTGAACTTTGGGGCGACTGACTCTATCGCGTAGACGTCCCTAAGCGTGCGCTGGCGCTCCCTCTTGGGGATATGGGTAGCGTATATCATGTTCACCGTTTTAACTTGGGGGGAAACTTCTTCTGTCCCCCTGTGTTCGGTGGCCGGGGTTCCTTGTCCTCGTCTTCACTTTGCGACCCCTTTTCCTTGTTCTCGCAATTTAACTTGCCAGCCTGTTTAAAAACCCAACACTCTCTGTTGGTATGATTGGTTGTTTTATCAGGGGTGCCGTGGATTTGACATGGATGTTTGAGTATGCGATCCAAACTGGACAGGCCCGGATTGTTTATTTTATATGGCTCCTTCCGCTGACCAGATTTAGAGCCACTGAATCCGGCATTGACAGTCGTGTCTTCGGTGTTGTCCCTGTTGTTTCGACGCTTGTGTCTGTTGCATCGGGGCTTGCCGTTGCTGTTTCTGGCTTTAGAAGTGCCAGGTTCGCCTGTGTTGTTATTGATGCGTGCTAGCCAGTTGTCTTCGTCCGCACAAAAGCGGGTCATGAGTATCGTGAGGGCTGCCATAGACTTCGGTTTTTCTTGGCCGAGGTGTCGGGCGAGCCATTCGTCACGGATGCTATGTTCAAAGGCCGCTAGGGCTTCGGCACCTGGACAATCGACGATCTGGTTCTTTTTAGTTAAGAACCTAGTCCAGAATTTCCTGGCTGACTCTTCGGGCTATTAGACTATGTGACTTAAGTCATCGGCATCCAGAGGTCGGACATATGTACCTTGGAAGTTGTCAAGAAAGGCATTGAAGGAAATATGCCCTAGAGGCAAAAATAAAGTTATTATTTATTTCCTTATATCATGATAAATGTTTATTATTCATGCTATAATTGTATTAACCGGAAACATGATACATGTGTGAATACATGGCAAACTTAATGTCACTAGTATGCCTCTACTTGACTAGCTCATTAATCAAAGATGGTTATGTTTCCTAACCATAGACATGTGTTGTCATTTGATTAATGGGGTCACATCATTAGGAGAATGATGTGATTGACTTGACCCATTCCATTAGCTTAGCACTTTATCGTTTAGTATGTTGCTATTGCTTTCTTCATGACTTATACAAGTTCCTACAACTATGAGATTATGCAACTCCCGTTTACCGGAGGAACACTTTGTGTGCTACCAAACGTCACAACATAACTGGGTGATTATAAAGGATCTCTACAGGTGTCTCCAAAGGTACATGTTGAGTTGGCGTATTTCGAGATTAGGTTTTGTCACTCCGATTGTAGGAGAGGTATCTCTGGGCCCTCTCGGTAATGCACATCACTATAAGCCTTGCAAGCAATGTAGCTAATGAGTTAGTTACGGAATGATGAATTATGTAACGAGTAAAGAGACTTGCCGGTATCGAGATTGAACTAGGTATTGAGATACCGACGATCGAATCTCGAGCAAGTAACATACCGATGACAAAGGGAACAATGTATGTTGTTATGCGGTTTGACCGATAAAGATCTTCGTAGAATATGTAGGAGCCAATATGAGAATCCAGGTTCCGCTATTGGTTATTGACCGGAAACAGTTCTAGGTCATGTCTACATAGTTCTCGAAGTCGTAGGGTCCGCACGCTTAAGGTTCCGTTGATAGATTTATTATGAGTTTATGAGTTTCGATGTACCGAAGGTTGTTCGGAGTTCCGGATGTGATCACGGACATGACGAGGAGTCTCGAAATGGTCGAGACAAAAGATCGATATTGGACGACTATATCTGGACACCGGAAAGGTTTCGGGTGAGATTGGGACTATACCGGAGCTCTGGGAGGTAATTGGAACCCCCCGGTAAGTATATGGGCCTTATTGGGCCTTACTGGAAAGGAGGGAGAAGGAGCAAAAGAGGGGGCGCCCCCCCCCCCAAGCCCAATCCGAATTGGGAAGCCCCCCCATTTCCTTCTTCCCTCCCCCTCTTCCTTCCTTCTCCTACTCCTAATAGGAAAGGGGGGAGTCCTACTCCCGGTTGGGGTTGGACTCCCCCCCTAGGGCACTCCACCCCCTTGGCCGGCCCCCTCTCCTCCACTCCTTTATATACGGGGGAGGTGGGCACCCCATAGACACAACAATTGATCTCTTGATCTCTTAGCCGAGTGTGGTGCACCCCTCCACCATAGTCCTCGATAATATTGTAGCGGTGCTTAGGCGAAGCCCTGCGACGGTAGAACATCAAGATTGTCACCACGCCATCATGCTGACGGAACTCTTCCCCGACATTCTGTTGGATCGGAGTCCGGGGATCGTCATCGAGCTGAACGTGTGCTAGAACTCGGACGTGCCGTAGTTTCAGTGCTTGATCGGTCGGGCCATGAAGAAGTACGACTAAATAAACCGCGTTGTTCTATTGCTTCCGCTTTCGGTCTACGAGGGTACATGGACAACACTCTTCCCTCTCGTTGCTATGCATCACCATGATCTTGCGTGTGCGTAGGAATTTTTTTGAAATTACTACGTTCCCCAACAGTGGCATCCGAGCCTAGGTTTTATGCGTTGATGTTATATGCACGAGTAGAACACAAGTGAGTTGTGGGCGATACAAGTCATACTGCTTACAAGCATGTCATACTTTGGTTCAGCGGTATTGTTGGATGAAGCGGACCGGACCGACATTACGCGTACGCTTACGCGAGACTGGTTTTACCGCCGTGCTTTGCACACAGGTGACTTGCGGCTGTCTGTTTCCCCAACTTTAGTTGAACCGAGTGTGGCTACGCCCGGTCCTTGCGAAGGTTGAAACAGCACTAACTTGACGAACTATCGTTGTGGTTATTGATGCGTAGGTAAGAACGGTTCTTGCTCAGCCCATAGCAGCCATGTAAAATTTGCAACAACAAAGTAGAGGACGTCTAACTTGTTTTTGCAGCGCATGTTGTGATGTGATATGGTCAAGACGTGATGCTATATTTTATTGTATGAGATGATCATGTTTTGTAACCAAAGTTATCGGCAACTGGCAGGAGCCATATGGTTGTCGCTTTATTTAATGAAATGCAAACGCCCTGTAATTGCTTTACTTTATCACTAAGCGGTAGCGATAGTCGTAGAAGCAATAGATGGCGTAAACGACAACGATGCTATGATGGAGATCAATATGTCGCGCCGGTGACGATGGTGATCACGACGGTGCTTCGGAGATGCAGATCACAAGCACAAGATGATGATGGCCATATCATATCACTTATATTGATTGCATGTGATGTTTATCCTTTATGCATCTTATCTTGCTTTGATTGACGGTAGCATTTTAATTGATCTCTCAATAAATTATCAAGAAGTGTTCTCCCTGAGTATGCACCATTGCGAAAGTTCTTCGTGCTGAGACACCACGTGATGATCGGGTGTGATAGGCTCTAGTTCAAATACAACGGGTGCAAAACAGTTGCACACGCGGAATACTTAGGTTAAACTTGACGAGCCTAGCATATACAGATATGGCCTCGGAATACAGAGATCGAAAGGTCGAACGTGAATCATATAGTAGATATGATCAACATAGTGATGTTCACCATTGAAACTACTCCATATCACGTGATGATCGGACATGGTTTAGTCGATTTGGATCACGTGATCACTTAGATGACTAGAGAGATGTCTGTCTAAGTGGGAGTTCTTAAGTAATATGATTAATTGAACTTAAATTTATCATGAACTTAGTACCTGATAGTATTTTGCTTGTCTATGTTTGTTGTAGATAGATGGCTCGTGCTGTTGTTCCGTTGAATTTTAATGCGTTCCTTGAGAAAGCTAAGTTGAAAGATGATGATAGCAATTACACGGACTGGGTCCGTAACTTGAGGATTATCCTCATTGCTGCACAGAAGAATTACGTCCTGGAAGCACTGTTGGGTGCCAGGCCTGCTACAGCTGCAACTGACGATGTTAAGAACATCTGGCAGAGCAAAGCTGATGACTACTCGATAGTTCAGTGTGCCATGCTTTACGGCTTGGAACCGGGTCTTCAACGATGTTTTGAACGTCATCGAGCATATGAGATGTTCCAGGAGTTGAAGTTAATATTTCAAGCAAATGCCTGGATTGAGAGATATGAAGTCTCCAATAAGTTCTATAGCTGCAAGTTAGAGGAGAATAGTTCTGTCAGTGAACACATACTCAAAATGTCTAGGTATAATAATCACTTGATTCAACTGGGAGTTAATCTTCCTAATGATAGTGTCATTGATGTAATTCTTCAATCACGCCACCAAGCTACAAGAGCTTCGTGATGAACTATAATATGCAAGGGATGGACAAGACTATTCGAGCTCTTCGCAATCTTGAAAGCTGCGGAGGTAGAAATCAGAAGGGCATCAAGTGTTGATGGTCAATAAGACCACCAGTTTCAAGAAAAGGGCAAACGGAAGAAGAAGGGGAACTTCAAGAAGAACAGCAAACAAGTTGCTGCTCAAGAGAAGAAACCCAAGTCTGGACCTAAGCACGAGGCCGAGTGCTTCTACCGCAAGCGATCGACATCGAAGCGAACGCCCCAAGTATTTGGCGGATAAGAAGGATGGCAAAGTGAACAAAGGTATATGTGATATACATGTTATTGATGTGTACCTTACTAATGCTCGCAGTAGCACCTGGGTATTTGATATTGGTTCTGTTGCTAATATTTGCAACTCGAAACAGGGACTACGGATTAAGCGAAGATTGGCTAAGGACGAGGTGACGATGCGCGTGGGAAATGGTTCCAAAGTCGATGTGATCGCGGTCGGCACGCTGATTGCTCCATGCTACTTTATCTACTGTTTTGGACTATATTGGGCTTTATTTTCCACTTTTATATTATTTTTGGGACTAACCTATTAACCGGAGGCCCAGCCCAGAATTGTTGTTTTTTGCCTATTTCAGTGTTTCGAAGAAACGGAATATCAAATGGAGTCCAAACGGAATGAAACCTTCGGGAACGTGATTTTCTCACCGAACGTGATCCAGGAGATCAAGTTTTGATGTACCGAAGGTTGTTCGGAGTTCAGGATGTGATCACGGACATGACGACGAGTCTCAAAATGGTTGAGACATAAAGATCGATATATTGGATGACTATATTTGGAAACCGAAAAGGTTTCGGGTGAGATTGGGACTATACCGGAGCTCCGGGAGGTTATCGGAACCCCCCCCCCCTCGGTAAGTATATGGGCCTTATTGGGCCTTAGTGGAAAGGAGGGAGAAGGAGCAAAGGAGGGCCCCCCAAGCCCAATCCGAATTGGGAATGGGGCCGGCCCCCCTTTCCTTCTTCCCTCCCCCCTCTTCCTTCCTTCTCCTACTCCTAATAGGAAAGGGGGGAGTCCTACTCCCAGTCGGGGTTGGACTCCCCCTAGGGCGCGCCACCCCCTTGGCCGGCCCCCACTCCTCCACTCCTTTATATACGGGGGAGGGGGCACCCCATAGACACAACAATTGATCTCTTGATCTCTTAGCCGAGTGCGGTGCCCCCCTCCACCATAGTCCTCGATAATATTGTAGCGGTGCTTAGGCGAAGCCCTGCGACGGTAGAACATCAAGATCGTCACCACGCCGTCGTGCTGACGGAACTCTTCCCCGACATTCTGCTGGATCGGAGTCCGGGGATCGTCATCAAGCTGAACGTGTGCTAGAACTCGGAGGTGTCGTAGTTTCAGTGCTTGATCGGTCGGGTCGTGAAGACGTACGACTACATCAACCGCGTTGTTCTAACGCTTCCGCTTTTGGTCTACGAGGGTACGTGGACAACACTCTCCCCTCTCGTTGTTGTGCATCACCATGATCTTGCGTGTGCGTAGGAAATTTTTTGAAATTACTACGTTCCCCAACAGGCATCCTCCAAGTCCTCCCAGCTGCCATTGGAGTTTTCGGGCAGACTATTTAACCAGTACCTAGCTGGTCCCTTGAGTCTTAGCGGGAGGTATTTGATGGCGTGGAGATCATTGTCACGGGCCATATGAATATGGAGAAGGAAATCCTTAATCCATACCGCGGGGTCTGTTGTACCATCATATGATTCGATGTTCGCGGGTTTATACCCTTCTGGGAATTCATGTTCCATTACTTCATCAGTGAAGCAAAGGGGGTGTGTGGCGCCTCTATATCAGGCCAAGTCATGACGTAGCTCAGATGGAGTTCGTCTGCGGTTATCGGCACGGATGTGGTTATATTTTTCACGTCCGGGTTGTTGGCCATCATCGCGCGTACAGGCACGCCCCCGCGATCCGTAGATCGATCTTGTCTGACCTGCTCTGTTTTCCATGTCATGCCGCAGGTCATGTGTGTATCCCCGAGCTGTTGTGTCTCTGCTTTTATGGCGAGGTGGTGCGGGCTGGTGTCCGGCTTGAGTTGCCATTTTGTCTTGCCCGCGTGGTGGTCGGTCAGCCGCATTGTGTGTTGGTAGGACGGGCTCTAGCGCCTCGTCATTGAATTGGGGTAACAACTTGCACTTCGGGTAACTTTTGGTTGTGCGCTTGAGGCCGTATTCTTCGGCTTCTAGGATATCAGTCCATCTATCATTGAGCAGATCTTGATCAGCTTGAAGCTGCTGCTGCTTGGTTTTCAGGCTCCTTGCAGTGGCAATTAGCCGGCGCTTGAAGCGCTCCTGTTCGACGGGCTCCTCAGGCACGATAAAGTTTTCGTCGCCGAGGCTCACCTCGTCCTCGGAGAGCGGGAGGTAATTGTTGTCCTCCGTGTCTTTGTTTGTAGCCGGTTTGTCAGGGCTAGCCTTCCCATCTTCCCGTTCGTCCTGTTCGGAAGTTGGCTCAACGGGGTCTTCATTTTCTTCGGGGTCGTCCAGAGTGTTATATTCTCCTGTACCAGTACTGCTATTTTTTCCACGGCGTGGTTTAGAGCGGCGCCGCTGTCGTCGATGCTCTGGCTGTATCTCTGGAGGTTTAGCCTCGTCTGGATCCTTCTCATCGTCGTCGTTGTTCTCTTTAGGTGTATCCACCATGTATACGTCATACGAGGAGGTGGCTGTCCAAAGCCCTATGAGCGGCGGTTTCTATGCCTGCTCCTCTCCGGCATCGTCGTCCATACCGTTGATGTCTTCGGAGTCATAATCAAGCATGTCGGTTAGGTCCTCGACAGTGGCTATGCAGTGGGTGGTGGGTGGGGAGCGAAATTCTTCGGCCTCAGCTTCCAATTCTAACCAGATATAGTTTGGCTGAGATTCTCCTGATAAGGAGAGGGCTCTTAATGAGTTCAGCACATCGCCAAAAGGTGAATGTTGGAAGGTATCCGTGGAGCTGAACTCAACGATCGACTCCCGATCAGGTTCGATAGGTGCGGATGCATGCGGTTCAGAACCTATGGCCGAAGACGAATCCGAGGTTCTGATGACACAGGGCCCACTCGAGGTTGGATCTGTGTGCGGTCCTATCACCGCTGAGTTTGTGGCTTCCATGGCGGGGTCAAGCTTCCCGTCCTTGGACGACGCAATCTGCTCCGGATCTAGGTCCAGAGCGGGTATAGGTGCTATCCCCTGAGTGCGGCCAGATGACAGATTTAGGTCTTGTTCATCAAGGCGGCGGGGAGCGGCTGGCAAGGGCTCGAATCCGTCGAAGATCAAGTCTCCACGGATATCGGCAGTATAATTCAAGCTTCCAAACCTGACCTGATGGCCAGGGGCATAGCTGTCGATCTGCTCCAGGTGGCCAAGCGAGTTGGCCCACAGTGTGAAGCCGCCGAATACGAAGATCTGTTCGGGGAGGAAAAACTTCCTCCTGGACAATGTTGTTGTGGATGATTAAAGGAGACATCAAACCTTTTGGTGACGACGCAGCGGAACTCTCAATGAATGCAGCAATGTCGGTGTCAAAACCGGCGGATCTCGGGTAGGGGGTCCCGAACTGTGCGTCTAAGGTCGATGGTAACAGGAGACAGGGGACACGATGTTTACCCAGGTTCGGGCCCTCTCTATGGAGGTAATACCCTACTTCCTGCTTGATTGATCTTGATGAATATGAGTATTACAAGAGTTGATCTACCACGAGATTGTAATGGCTAAACCCTAGAAGTCTATCCTATGGGATTATGATTGTGATTGCCTCTACGGACTAAACCCTCCGGTTTATATAGACAACGGAGGGGGCTAGAGTTACACAAGGTCGGTTACAGAGAAAGGAATCAACATATCCAAATTGCCAAGCTTGCCTTCCATGCCATGGAGAGTCCCATCTGGACACAGGAAGAAATCCTCTATCTTGTATCTTCATAGCCCAACAGTCCGGCCCATGTAATAGTCCGGCTGTCCGAGGACCCCTTAATCCAGGACTCCCTCGGCGGCGTCTAGCTCTGCTGTTGGTCCGACTGCTCCCAGATCTGATCCACCGCTGGGCCCTGCAGTGCCCCCGTGTCCTATCGCTCGCTCGGGTGGTGCTAGATCTGGGAATGGCGGGCGGGTCTATGGTGGAAGCGGCGGTGGGCCAGCGGCAGAGGACGGCAGTACTAGGGAGGTGGGTATGGTTCTTCCTATCCCTACAAGACACACAAGTTCACTCCTTCGGATCCTGGTTCCTCCTCTCTTGCCGCTGGTGATGACATCCTCCCTCCCCCTCCTCCCCTTCTGTATGGTCGGTCCTCCCCTCATCTGGTCCTTCGTCTACACTCACCTGCTTTACTTGCCACCGGCCGGGGCACTTCCAATCCCGATGCACCTTCCCCCTATTTTGCCTCATCTGCCGGGCCGAGGGCCATCTTACTGTGGATTGCCAGAACCACTGCAAGCCGCCGGCCTTCAAGCACTTTGTCCTTGGTCTTCCGGGTTGTTCCTTCTTTGCTTTGGAAGGTGATCTGGTTATGGCTGTTGTGGCACCTGCTCTTTCCGACGCTACCATCATATCTGTGAAATCCCAAGTGGTATCCTACCAAGTCATCACGGATGAGCTCAAAGAGTGGGGGCTCGAGGGCTGGGACTGGCAAGTGCAGCAGGTTTCTGAGTCGGAATTCGCAGTTGTCTTCCCATCTAAGGAAAGTTTGAAGATGGTTTCTTCTTGCACTAGTTTCACTTGCCCCTCAATCAGATTGTGGTCTCTGTCAAAGCGACGGAGGGTGGTGCTTAGGTTGTAGGTTCTCAGTCAGATGTTTGGACTCTGTTGGATGATGTTCCGTCGGGGCTCCGCACCTCTCCTTTCCTGCTGGCATTTGGTGAACTGGTTGGTAAGCCAATTGAGGTTTATCTATCTTATCTTGATCATCCTGACCCTGCTCGTATGAAGACTTGGTGTCTAGATCCGGCTTGTGTTCACGGCTCTATTGATGTCTTCCCCTTGTAAGTGCATCTAGTGCCCCTTAGTGATTTTGGTGTACTGAAGACTTATAGGTTAAGTAACTGATGCGTTTGTAAGTGTACACAGGTCTATAAGTCTATGAGGAGTTTGATATTTACAGAGAAAGTCGACCCTAAAATTGAATTTCTTCGATCAAGACTTTGATATTCGAAGACTTTACGAAGACTTTGAAAGTGAAGAAATTGGTGTGACCTTGAAGACTTGGTATTCATTTGAGGAACATGAAGCTGAAGACTTTTGTTTTCGTAGTTTCATTTTCTCTTTCTTGAGTCATAGGAAACACCGTCTTTGTTAAAGGGTCGAGGAAATACTAAGGAAAAAATTCCATGTGATGCTCAACTCAAAATCCTACATCTACCAATCCCTTGAGTAAAGCCATTGGAAATCTCATACAGATTCAGTCAATTTCTTGATGTGAGACGCAGATCTTCCGGTCTCTGAGGACTTTGCTCGATCGAGGAGTTAGGAATTCGCCAGTCTGAATTGCCTACACAAGGGGGACATGATAGCCCCGAGGAATTTGAGAGTCAAATTTCCGACCGTTCTTTGTCTTCGCGCCACTGTCCAAAATATCTTATCCACCTAACGGTCATATCATTGAAGGGCATTTATGTCTTATCATGTCGGGCTGCTCCTAGGCTATAAATAGCCGCCCCTACAACCACTAGTTGGTTGGCTGCTCGAGAGAACTTGACACTTGTCATTTGAGAGCAACCCATCCTCCGAGGACTTTGAGTGAAAATCATCAAGTGAGGAAAATCCGAAACCAAACCCCACAAACCCAAAGTGATTGAGCATCATCAAGAAATTGATCTGCATGGATCCGACGCTTGTTACCTTTGAAGATCTGTGCTTCTTCCAGACGGTTAGGCGTCAAGGTCTAGAGCATCAAGAGGAATTGTGGATTGCCGAGTGACCAAGTCTGTGAAGGTTTGGAAGTCACCAAGACTTACCACGAGTGATTGGACGAGGCTGCGTGGTCTTAGTTCAAGGAGAATACGGTGAGAACTGGGTGTCTGAGTTGCGGCTCGAGACTGGTGTCCGGGGCTGCGTGTCCTCGAGTTTAAATACTCACCGCTCCAACCAGACGTATAACCGAGACAGCAGATTGGAACTGGTTTACCAAATCATTGTCTTCACCAACTAACTGGTTCTATTTCCTCAACTCTTTCATTTCCTCATTCTTGTGTTGTATGTTGTTCATATCGTGTTTGAAGACTTTGATGAAGACTTTCACAAATTCCTCGCTTCAATTTCTTTAGTCTGCTTGTCTTCATCTTGTTATCCCGTGTTTACGCTTTACGACTCTGTGATGGTCCTCATTTCATCATGATGACTATGTTTGTATCTGTTATGTTTACTTCTGAGTACTTATTCTGCTGCAAGTAGTTCTTCGCTAAGGAATTTCCTCACCAGCAAATTCCTCGGTGAAGAATTCATAAAAATCGCCTATTCACCCCCCCTCTAGTCGACATAACGCACTTTCAATTGGTATCAGAGCAAGGTACTCCTTGTTACGTGTGATTTTAGTTTAACCTTTGGAGTTTTAGTTATGTCGACCGCAGGTATGATCAAGGTCTCGGCTGGGTGTCCTACCTTTGATGGAACGGACTACCCCTACTGGAAGAACAAGATGCGAATGCATCTTGAGGCAATTGATAACGATCTCTGGTATGTTGTGGAAAATGGTGTCCCCACTGTCACTCCCTCACTGAACGCTACCGATGTGAAGAGATTCAAACAACTCGATTCTCAAGCGAAGAATATCATATGTGGCCATCTGAGCAAAGGACAGTATGGAAGAGTGAGTGCTTTGGAAACTGCTAAGCTTATCTGGGATAGGCTGTCCAAAGTAAATGAAGGAGTTTCAACTCAGCGTGACTCTCGAGTCGATGTTCTTCGGAATCTCTTCAACCGCTTCAAAAGACTCGACAATGAGAATGTCCAACAAACCTTTGATCGCCTCACTGACATCTCAAATGAGCTTCAAGCCCTCGGTGCCACTGACATCACTGATCATGAAGTTGTGAAGAAACTGCTGAGATCGCTTGACTCCTCATTTGATACTCTGGGACTGATGATACAAGAACGTGCTGACTACAAGTCGCTTGATCCTGCTGATATCCTCGAAAGGCTAAACACTCACGAGTTCCAGCTTGCTGAAAAGAGAGATCTCTATGGCTCAAACTATGGCAAACCACGTGCCCTGAAGGCCAAGGTTGTGTTTGACTCTGAATATGAGGATTCTGGTAGTAGCCTTGGTGATCCTGAAGAACTGAGCCAAGATCTAGCACTGCTTGTGAAGAAATTCCAGAGGTTCACAAGACGTGGTCGCTTTGGAAAATCCTCAGGAGGAAATGATTCCTCATCCAGTGACTATAAGAGAAGACTTTGCCACAAATGCAAGAAGCCTGGTCACTATATTCAAGATTGTCCTCAGTGGGAAAAGGAAATGAAGAAGAAGAAATACAAGGATTACAGTTCTGATGATGCGAAGAAGAAGAAGAAATCGTCAAAATCTTCGTCATCAAAATCCTCGAAGTCTTCATCTCACAAGAAGAGCAGCTCCAAGAAGGCTCGAGCATTCATTGGCAAGGAGATGGACTCTGAAGCTGAATTTGAGGAAAATGATGAAGAGGAGGAGTCTGAAGAATCTGAGTCTGGTGTTGCGAGTCTGGCCGTTGCTACTGCCTTCGTCAGCAAGTCCATCTTCGACACTGAAGAAACTGACTCCATCGACAAGCCCGATGAAGATAATGATGGCTACGCTCCCACCTATTGCTTCATGGCGAAAGGTGCTAAGGTACTCAAATACAACTCCTCTGACTCTAGTGAAAATGAATCTGATGAGGATCTCAAGCCCAGCTACTCTAAACTTGCTAAAATTGCTGTGAAACAACAACGGGCTCTTGAAAAGGTTCAAAACATGCTAGATAAAAGTGATGATATGTTGGGTGAACAAATGGATCGCACTAAAGCCTTGACTGAAAATCTTCAGAGACCTCAGTCTAGGTTTGATAACCTTCAAGGTCATCATAACTCTCTCTTGTCTGATCATGAGAAACTTTCTTATGAATTTCTTCAAGAAAAGCAAGATCACGAGAAGCTTTCTCTTGAATCTCTTCAAAGAAAGGAAGATCTTGAAAAGCTAAGAGTGTGTTATGAAGATTTCCAGAAGGAGCGCGATTCATTACTAGCTCAACAAATCAGCGCTTCTCAGGAAGAATTTGTTCCTCCATGCTTAAAGTGCATTGAACGTGAATCTGCTAATTCTTCACCTGAATGTTCAAATGCTTCAAATGTTACAAATTCTTCATCTGCCTCTGCTATCACTAATTCCTCATCGAGGACATTGCTAGTATCACCGACAATGCAGGGCTGAAGGAATTGTACATGACAGCATGTACAAAAGCCTCAAAGGGCATCGACACTTTGTGATGTGCTCAAAAGCAGATCCTCAACAAACCCTAGGAAAGAGGGTATTGCCTTTGAGAGGAAACTCAATGCTGATGGAACATATTGGAAGCTTTGGCGGTACCCCAAAACCTCATGGGTTGCTGCAAAGGGACCTCCAGATTGATCCATCTAACTTATCTGGCTTCACATGTGAATCTCCTCATTCTTCTGATGAGTCATTTGACTCCAACTATAAATTGTTCAAAAAACAGAATGGTGAAGTATTTGCTAGATATGTTGGCACTAACTGCAGGAACGGTTCCCCTATGAAGAAAATCTGGGTTCCCAAAAGCTGTGTTGAAAGTCTTTAGGTGAATGTCCTCATGACACCACCTGTGAAGAACAGGAACCCTAGATCAAATTCTTCATATGGACCAAATTCTTCATATGGATCAAATTCCTCAACTGGATCAAAGTCCTCATATGATTATCGTCGTGCTAACAACTCTGTCTCGCAGGGTAGAGCTAAGGGCTATGAATATGTGCATTATTCTTCAAACCATTATGTTCATAAGTCCTCGAAGAATTACTCTGCTTATTCATATGCTTACCCTAACCCCTCTTATGTGAAGCGAAATGGTTTGGCATCTTTGCCACCTTTCTCATATGGTGCTCGCAGAATGATGAACTCTTTGCCACCCCTCCGATGTGGGTGGTGAAGAAAAGAACTAATCTCTTCTCTGAGGTCAGGTCTCCGGCGTGCTCTAACGTCTGAAGAATTTCTTGGGGACCCGACAAAAATGCTGAAGGGCGCAGAGAATCATGATGAAATGAACTTTCATTTCACACGTCCTCATCTTGCTATATCTGCTTTCTTTGCTTGATGAAATTCATCGATGAACTTGATATCATATTCTTCACTAATGAAGCATATGAGATTGTAAGCTACACTAATTCATCTGCGGGATGATCAACTCAAAACCACCGAATGGGTCCTCGATAGTGGATGTACAAATCACATGATTGGTGACAAGAATCTATTGATGGATGCCCCTTATCACCGTCACCTCTGAAGCATATCATCTTTCTTGACAAAGGCAAAAGTCGTATTGGGTCTTGGTAAGGTTGCTATCTCTAAGGATAAGCACATGGACAAAGTCATGCTTGTTGAGTCCTTAGGATACAATCTCATGTCGATCTCAATGCTTTGTGATCTTGATATGGTTGTTGTCTTTGGCAAATATCGCTGTGTTGTGATTATGGAAGCTGACAATTCCAAAGTCTTCGAAGGCTTTAGGAGAGGAGATCTCAGTATATTGTTGATTTCTCTCAGAGCACAACCAGCCGTGTGTCTACTTGCAAAAGCTTCGAAGGCTGGCTATGGCATCGACGACTTGGTCACACAGCATGAGGAATTTGAACACGCTTGCGAAGAAGAAGCATGTCATTGGCATTGAGAATGTCAAATTCCTCAAGGATCACTTATGCGGAGCCTGTGAGGTTGGAAAAATGACCAAGGCCAAGCATCCAGCAAAGACTATCATGACCACTACCCGTCCATTCGAATTGCTTCACATGGACCTCTTCGGACCTAATCATTATTCAGCAGTCACTAATGATGCATCTCTATATGGTTTTGTCATTGTTGATGATTATTCTCGATATACATGGGTACACATTGTTACTTACAATCATGAAGTGCAGGAAGTCTTCAAATGATTTTCCTCGAGGGCTTCAACCAACTTTGGTGTGAAAATCAAGCATATCAGAAGTGACAATGGAACTGAGTTCAAGAATTCCGGTCTTGATGCATATCTTGATGAACTTGGTATTACTCATGAGTTATCTGCTCCGTATACTCCTCAGCAGAATGGCATCGTGGAGAGCAAGAACAGAACTCTTGTTGAGATGGCTCGCACTATACTTGATGAATACAAAACGCCTCAGCGTTTTTGGATTGGTGCAATTGATACTGCTTGCCACATCATCAACAGAGTATATCTTCACAAATTCTTCAAGAAGACTGCCTATGAACTCCTCACTAACAAGAAACCCAATGTGACTTATTTCAAAGTCTTCGGTGTTAAATGTTGGATTAGAGATCCTCACCACAACTCTAAATTTGCACTGAAAGCACATGAAGGTTTTATGCTTGGTTACGGAAAGGACTCGCACACCTACAGAGTCTTCAACATTGTTCTTCACAAGATTGTTGACACTGTAGATGTGCGGTTCGATGAAACTAATGGCTCGCAAAGAGAGCACCTACCTTCTGTGTTAGATGAACCAGCACCTGAAGAGGCTATCAAGCTCAAGGCAACTGAGGATGTCATTCCAACTGAAGAATCTGCTGAAGAATTCATTCCTGTTCATGAAGAACGTCGAGCTGATGCACCTGAAGAACAAGATGAGGAAAATGGTGCCGAAGAAAATGCTGATCAAAATCCTCAGCGACAACCAACTCATCCACGTGTTGCAAAAGAAGTGCAAGTGGAGAAGATCATCGATGACATTAGCGCACCAGGTCCTCTCACATGCTCAAAAGCATCACATTTATCTAACTTTTGTGGGCACTATGCTTTTGTCTCTATCACAGAGCCCACTAAGGTAGATGAAGCATTTCTGGAGCCGGAGTGGATTCAGGCTATGCAAGAAGAATTACATCGATTCGAGCTGAACAATGTCCGGAATTGGTCAATCGCCTGCATCCTCGCAAGCATAATATCATTGGCACAAAGTGGATCTACCGCAACAAGCAAGATGAAAATGGCCTTGTGGTGAGGAATAAGGCACGACTAGTAGCTCAAGGCTACACACAGGTTGAAGGAACTGATTTCGATGAAACTTTTGCACCTGTTGCTAGACTTTGAGGCTATTCGCATATTACTTGCTTACGCTAACCATCATGATATCATCTTATATCAAATGGATGTGAAAAGTGCATTCCTCAATGGAAAGCTTGAGGAAGAAGTATATGTTCCTCAACCCCCAGGTTTTGAAGATCACAAGAATCCTGACAAAGTCTTCAGACTCAATAAGGCCCTCTATGGCCTCAAGCAAGCCCCTCGGGTGTGGTATGATACATTGAAGGAATTCTTCGTGAAGAATGGCTTCACACCTGGTTCACTCGACCCTACTCTTTTTACTAAATCATATGATGGTGAACTGTTTGTGTGCCAAATATATGTTGATGATATTATCTTAGGCTGTACTAACCAACGTTATAGTGATGAATTTGCCTATATGATGAGTGAAGAATATCAAATGTCTATGATGGGAGAGTTGAAATTCTTCTTAGGTCTTCAAATTAAATCGACAAGCAATGGCATATTTATATCTCAGAGAAATACCTCAAAGATGTCTTGAGGAAATTCGCATGCAAGATTGCAAAGGCGTCAAAATTCCTATGCCCACAAATGGCCATCTATGCAATCGATGAAAATGGTATTGACTTGATCACAAGGTATACCGCTCCATGATTGGTTCCTTATTGTACTTATGTGCATCTAGGCGGATATAATGCTTAGTGTTTGCATGTGTGCCCGATTTCAAGCTACACCAAGGAATCACACCATAAGGTCAGTGAAGCATATTCTTCGATATCTAGCTCACACTCCAACACTAGGATTATGGTACCCCAAGGGCTTTGCTTTTGATCTCATTGGATATTCGACTCGACTATCTTTGGTGATCGTGTGGACCGCAAGTCAACATCGGCACTTGTCATTTCCTCGGACGATCTTTGGTCCGTTGGTCCTCGAAGAAATAGAACTGCGTATCGCTTCATCTCTTTGAAGCTGAATACATTGTTCTGGCTCATCTTGTGCTCAACTGCTTTGGATGAAGCAAACACTCAAGGACTATGGCGTCAACGTGAAGAATGTGCCTCTCCTCTGCAACAATGAGAGTGCCATCAAGATTGCTCACAACCCAGTTCAGCACTCAAGACTAAGCACATCCAGATTCGCCATCATTTTCTTCCCGATCATGTGTTGAAGGCGACATATCCATCGAGCATGTGAAGATCAAGAACAGCTAGCTGATATCTTCACTAAGCCCTTGGATGAGAAGAGATTTAGCAAGTTGCGGTGTGAGCTAAATATCTTAGAATCTTCGAATGTTCTTTGAAAGGACACACATCCTAACCCTTATGCGAAGTGATGACTTAGATGTGCAACACATGAAGAAACGTTTTTCTTCAATTAATGAAGAATAACACTCTAAGTGTGAAGAAATTAATGAAGAATTTGATTCTCGTAACCCTCGACAATTGTACGCGTGTCTGAAATCATCATTCTTATACTGATGGGTCACGCCACCACAAAAGTTGAAAATCTTCAATTTGAGTTTTCCTCATTTTGAAATTCTTGATCTTTCAAATTCTTCAACTTTGCAAAATCTTCACTGTTTCCGTCGTTTTTCTTCTTTGGCTATATATATATATATATATATATATATATATATATATATATATATATATATATATATATGTGAGTTTATGTCCTCTACAGCATTCACTTATTGCTATTTCTTCAAGTTGCGATTTCTGCTAAGTGAATGTGATCGGACCCTTCCCCCTCTATGCTATACTCAACCCAATCTATTCACAAATTCTTCATGTGCGTTCTGATTGAAACTCGTTCAAAGTCTTCACCATGTCCTTGTCAGCTAAAGAAATTGCGAACGAAATTTTAAAACAAATCTTATCCAGATTTTCGGTTTTACCGCTCAAACCGTTCCGCATCCCACGATGCATTATTTTATTCACCCACGATCTTACACGATCTCATCTGCACAATACGTGGGTGACACATGTCGCGTGAAGAAGAAAGGGCAGGGGCATGTTCGTCCCAAAATCTTCGGGCGAACAGTTTTTACCGTGGCTATAAATACCCCTCTCCCTTCCTTACTTCATTTACTCCGCTCGGTCGCTGTCTCTCGCTCGAGCTCTCCTCAAACCCTAGCGCCGCCGCTACTCCATCGCCGCCGGTGAGGAAGAGCTTCACTGCCTCGACCTCGTCGCCGTCGTACTCGTGCCGGCTGCGGAAATCTTCACTCCGCCGCCGCCGTAGCTGTCTCCCTCTGCCAAGTTAGGGCGTGGGAGATCTAACTTGACGAACTTCATCGTTGTTCATCTCTGTTCGTCGTGTTCTTCAGTTCGGGTAATTAAAAGTCACTTTTATTACTCGCTTTGATTCTCAAACTTTTCTGAAAATCTTCAAAGGTGTTTTATTCTTCAAATCTTCACATATGAACACCTCACACACTGTATGCTCTTGATCCATCTCTCTAAGCACTTAATTCTTCAAGATTCCTCAATTGTGCGGATTTTCGATCTGTACAACTCTGGAACCTAAGACAAGAACGCTTAGTGAAATTCCTCAAGGCTCAACTGGTCAAATTCCTCAAAACTTGTCTTTTCGAAAAATCTTACGAGAACGATATGACCTCTCCAAATTCCTCGCACCTACACTCTGTTCACAGTACTCATGTCATTCGCTGAATCACTAGGTTCTCATCAACTTAACTCATTTGCAGCGTTCCTCGAAGAAAAACTGCATACTTCTTCAAAGTGTTCGATTGTTCAAAATCCTCATCTGAAGAAAATGGCAGAAGGCAAGAGACCGCAGAAAGGAGGAAAGAGACCGGAGGTCATGACTGCTTTCGAGATCCCTGATGAAATATACAAGGATTATTGCACACCTGATGAAGCCAAGTTTGGCAAAGAAAACAAGAATCAGCGCAAAGTGCGCATTCAGAGGATTGAACGAAGATGGGCGCGAGAATGGAGGGAATATCGATATGTTACTCCCAAGTACATGAAGAAATTCGCCTTAAACCCTCCATGCCCAAGAGCTCCATTGGCACCTGGCCAAGTCGCTGATCCCACTAGCATCAAAAGTGGTGAAGACTTTCCTGAAGAATGGGCTAGGCGCCAAGCAAAATTGGCAAGACAAGCGAAGGAGGCAGTGAGGAAATTCAATGAGGATTCTGCTGCTGCTGCTGCCGCTGAGACCTCGGTCAAGCCGAGGAAATCAATGCCGAAGAAGCCTGCTTGCAAGCCAAGTGCTTCACCATCAGCGCCCTCACGGCCAAGTTCCTCAGCTGCGCCCTCACGACAAATTCCTCAGACTACTGCTGCTCCACCAAAGTCCTCAGCAGCTCCCTCCAAGTCCTCACCTCCTGTGCATCTGGCTACATGTCAAAGGACTCAGGGTTTCTCAATTGCTTCTGGTGTCTCAGCAAGTTCCTCAACTGCACCAATGTCCTCATCAGGCCCCACTCTGCTGAAGACAAAAGCAACAGCTGGCCGCGGTCCTCGACCAAGTCCAAGAAAGAAACAGGTTGCTTTCCAAGTGCCCTCTGATGACGAGGATTCTGATGAAGAACTTGCAGAAATCATCAGAGACAGACAAGCAAAGGCCGCTAGAGCCAAAGGAACACCTGTGCCTCTGCTTTTGGATCCGAAGAAGATCCTCGACTTCATCGACTTATAGCATCAGGATCCAAACACTCCAATGTCTGATCTGCCTCTGACTCCTGGTCAAAGTCATATGCTGACCCATTTCATCTCTAAAGAGAAATGGAAGTTCGAAAAGGCTCGTGAGTTAAAGAGAGCACAAGCTAGAAAGGAAAAGCTTCTGAAGAAGAACATCGTCAGACTGACTCCTGAAGAACTTCTCAAGGCTCAATCTGAGATCCAGGCCCTCAGCAAAGATTTCGATGCATACAATGCTGATTGGCAAGGAGCCAAAGTGAGATTCGTCAATTTGACGAAGAAAATGACAACTGTTGCAGCCCCATCGCAACAAGAAAATCCTCAGGCTGCAGACTCGCTCAGCCTGCTTGAAGAACATGCCAAGACTCGCTGATGACTTTCAGCCTGCCGATGAGAATACAAGTTCGGGGCTGATGACTCCATTCCAGCCACGAAGAAATTCCTGGGGCATCCACTAGTGGTGCGCTGAAAAATCGAAGAGATCAGGCAATCGCACCGATTGCGCTGAAGAAAATGAACCACAGTCCTCAGCTCCTCCTGCGCCAACACCAACTCCAATTCTTCCTTCTGCTTATGAAGTGAAGAAAACCAAGGCTGCAGAGCGAGCTGCAGTGAAGAAAAGGAAGGCATCAGCTGCGTCAAATTCTTCGGCCGCGAAGAAAATGAAGCCAATGACCAGCTCGCTTGAAAATCCTATTGATGCCGTTCCAATTTCCTCCATGTCATCCAAGGAGATTGTTCCTTATGGAGAAGACTACAAGATCCCAAGCGGATCTGATGAAGAAAATCATTCTGTTGCTACCTCAGAGCAGTTTGATTAAGAAATTGAAGTGGAAACCTTCCCTTCAACGCCAGTCGTTTCCTCACCTATGCCTCAGTTCACAGCTGAAGAGGCTGGTGTTGAGGAAATTGAAAAAGAAGAAGAAGATGTGGATATTGGATGCACTACACCAGTGATGAACGATGAATTTTGGGAAAGTCAGCATCCCAATACTCCTCTCTTCACTCCTATTCAACAAATTCCTCAGTCCCCGGCTACAACTGTTCAAATGGGATCTGAAGAAACTCATCCCACATCGTCTGTTCATGAAGAAATTCCATCCGCTAGTGCTGAAGAACCTGCTGCTGCTGATCCCCAAACTGCACAAGAAGAGGAACCAGAAATTCCTCAGCCTGAAGCACCTGAGATCGTGATTCCTGAGGTTGTGCTGCAAATCACTGACACTCCTCTGCCCAAACCAAAGAATCCGTTCTCTAGCAAGCAAAAATTCAAGGCTGAAGACTTCTTTTCTGAGCATGTGTTCTTCACTGATTACAATCCATATGACTCTGCTCGCATCAGGAAAAGACGTTTCTGGACTACTACTCAAGCCAACTTCTATTCCTTAGTGCTCTTTGACAAGGACAAAATCTTCGATCATGAGCATATTCCTCACGTGGATATGGAATCTCTGTCATGCTTCGAGCCAGTCCTCCGAGTTATTCACGATGCAGGACTACTGAATTTCTGCACTGATATCTGTGATTGGAATGAAGAACTCATTCTTCACTTCTATGCCACTTTGCATATCACCGGAGATCCTGAAGATGTCAATTCATGGGTGCTGGATTGGATGACAGAAAACACTCACTACAAAGCACCAGCAACTGAATTGCTTCGTGTCCTTCCTCTTGATCCTCCCCATGACAGTGCACGTTGCATCTACAATGACCGCGAACTGATAGATCATTATATGCAAGTGCTCATGAAGCCTTTGAAGCTAGGGCAGGCCCCTCGAACCAAATTCCTCGTCAAGGAATTGATGTATGTGCCTCGGGCTGTCTATCGAATCCTGACAAAGACAATGAGTCCTATCAAAGGCCACGACTCCAATGATGAAGATGTCGTTGGCATCATGAAGAACATGCTTTTCAACATCATTCATGGCGTTCCCGTCAACTTCCATGATTTCTTCATGAGGACTCTGGCAAATGTTGCAGTGTCACCTTTTGAGCTGAAGCCCTATGCGCCTTCGATTATGAGATTCATAAGGGCAAGATCTTCACTGAATTACAAGGCTGACACTCTGAACCATGGTAGCTACTTGCCGCCCATTGAAGTCCTCAAGCGACCAGTTTCATCATCTGATGATAAGGGCAAGGCAGCTGCTGTGATCGATGAAGGCACTCGTCCATTGGATGGTCAATTCCGTCTGGCTACATCTTACTCCACCAATGATGATTCTGCAACACATGACACTGCCGCAAATACATCAGCCAAGCAAAAGTCTCAAGCAACAACTCCCAGGGTGATGACTGACCGTGAGTTACTCCTCAGTCTTCATTAGAAGGTTGATCGCAATCACAAATGGGTGAAACGTCAATTTGCTGCAATTCTTCACAACATGACCTCAACCCATAATGCAGTGAAGAAAAATTAGTATCACCTTCATGAAACCCTCAACCGCACCTGGGTTGTTCTCACTCATGTATATTCATGGAAGAATCAAGACTATGGGTCTCTGGAAGCATTTGACGGGTCTGCACCACCTCGAAGAAATTCAAGAGAGTCAAAGTTCCCGATCGGTGGCGAGTTCTTATTCTTCATCGCGTGAAACTGATGAACATGAAGATTTGAACGACACTGCGGCAGGCCCTACTTCAACAAACAACCCCGACAACGTTGGCGCTCCTCCATCGACTTGAAATTCTTCAGGGGCGTTAGTCCTCAGTTTCGATCCTTTTGGTTATTTGATGACAAAGGGGGGGAAATCTGAGTTAGTCTTCAAGCGGGTTTATATTATGGGTGTTTTGCTAAGTTACAACTCTCGTTCTTCCGAAACTTTTTATAGGATCGAGTTGTAATCTTAAATCCGATGGTGCTCTGATACTTTTGAACGGTGCATTGTGCTCTGACTGATGCACTGTGCTCTGATACTTTTGATGTGTTATTTTGCATGCTTATTCCTCGTTAATATTATTGCACGCATGCTGAATCTCATCAGGCACCATATTTCATCATGCATTTCAAATTCTTCGTATTATATATCAAATGCGTGTATGAATTACAAGATATAGGGGGAGATCTCCATGATTCAATTCTTCAAATGTGCATCGCCTCAAAAGAAAATTCCTCACTATGCACATATTCAGGGGGAGTTCTTCTATATCTTGCAATCAAATTCCTCAATATCAGTATTTACACTTCATATGTTTATTCCCGTTGAAAACTTAACCTATGTTGTCATCAATCACCAAAAAGGGGGAGATTGTAAGTGCATCTAGTGCCCCTTAGTGATTTTGGTGTATTGAAGACTTATAGGTTAAGTAACTGATCTTGTAAGTGTACACAGGTCTATAAGTCTATGAGGAGTTTGATATTTATAGAGAAAGTCGACCCTAAAAATGAAGTTCTTCGATCAAGACTTTGATATTCGAAGACTTTCAAGACTTTGAAAGTGAAGAAATTGGTGTGACCTTGAAGACTTGGTATTCATTTGAGGAACATGAAGCCTGAAGACTTTTGTTTTCGTAGTTTCATTTTCTCTTTCTTGAGTCATAGGAAACACCGTATTGTTAAAGGGGGTCGAGGAAATACTAAGGAAAAATTTCCATGTGATGCTCAACTCAAAATCCTACATCTACCAATCCCTTGAGTAAAGCCATTGGAAATCTCATACAGATTCAGTCAATTTCTTGATGTGAGACGCAGATCTTCAGTCACTTGAGGACTTTGCTCGATCGAGGAGTTAGGAATTCGCCAGTCGAATTGCCTACGCAGATGAGGAACATGATAGCCCCGACGAATTTGAGAGTCAAAATTTCCGACCGTTCTTTGTCTTTGCCACCTGTCCAAAATATCTTATCCACCTAACGGTCATATCATTGAAGGGCATTTATGTCTTATCATGTCGGGCTGCTCCTAGGCTATAAATAGCCGCCCCTACAACCACTAGTTGGTTGGCTGCTCCGAGAGAACTTGACACTTGTCATTTGAGAGCAACCCATCCTCCGAGGACTTTGACTGAAAATCATCGAGTGAGGAAAATCCCGAAACCAAACCCCCACAAACCCAAAGTGATTGAGCATCATCAAGAAATTGATCTGCGTGGATCCGACGCTTGTTACCTTTGAAGACTGTGCTTCTTCCAGACGGTTAGGCGTCAAGGTCTAGAGCAACCAAGAGGAATTGTGGATTGCCGAGTGACCAAGTCTGTGAAGGTTTGGAAGTCACCAAGACTTACCACGAGTGATTGGACGAGGCTGCGTGGTCTTAGTTCAAGGAGAATACGGTGAGGATGGGTGTCCTGAGTTGCGGCTCGTAGAGGCGGGTGTCCGGACTGCGTGTCCTCGAGTTTAAATACTCACCGCTCCAACCAGACGCATAACCGAGACAGCAGTTGGAACTGGTTTACCAAATCATTGTCTTCACCAACTAACTGGTTCTATTTCCTCAACTCTTTCATTTCCTCATTACTGTGTTGTATGTTGTTCATATCTGTGCTTGAAGACTTTGACTGAAGACTTTCACAAATTCCTCAGTTCAATTTCTTCAGTCTGTTTGTCTTCATCTTGTTATCCTGTGTTTACGCTTTCTGTGCTCTGTGCTGGTCCTCATTTCATCATGATGACTATGTTTGTATCCTGTTATGTTTACTTCTGAGTACTTATTCCGCTGCAAGTAGTTCTTCGCTAAGGAATTTCCTCACCAGCAAATTCCTCAGTGAAGAATTCATAAAAATTGCCTATTCACCCCCCCCCCCCTCTAGTCGACATAACGCACTTTCACCCCTCTACAAGTTCCTATCAGATTCGTGTTCGCGTTGAAGGTCAGGCGGCCCAGCACCCCACCATCTCCTCCCAATCATTCTCCCCGTGCACCATGTGATGATGATGCCCATGGTGATAGCAAGGGGGGGCGATTCTGCGGCCCCATTTACCAACTCTGAATGGGAGGGCCTGGGTTCCAAGGTTCGTGGCCTATTTAAATCAAGTGCTCGTACTGGCGGCGCGACCGAGTGGATGGCGCCCCAGCCTTCTGATGTTGCCACTCTGAGGGTGCCCCTGTGGACCATGTTGTTTCTGTAGAGAAGGGTTTGGGCACTCCGTTATCGATGGTGTATCCTGCATCTCCCTCGCTTTCTGGGATTGTGGATGTGCCTCCTTCCCCGGTCTCGTCCGCCTTGGGCCCTATAAGCAAGAAGAAGTCCACTGTTAAGAAGTTCTCTGCCAAGAGTCGGGACTCGTCGGGTTCAAAGCAGTCGGTGGCTGGTTTTTGTAAATGACTGGATGCGGATTTGGGTGGGGTGGTGGCTGGTGTCTCCACTGGGGCTACGCCGTCGCCATCGGCGCGCTCAATCCCGCTCCGTTCTCCGGTGTCCACCGCTCGCAAGTGCAGCGGAAGATGTGTTGCCACCAATTCGTTAAAATATAGCGAATAACTTTTAGCTTTCATTTAGAATAAATATACTTGTTGAAGCAATTCTTACCCAGAACAAAGATAATGGTAGCTTATGGGCGATATCTTGAACCACCACCCTTAGAGTCCATAACATTCACTCGGACACAATAATTCGCAATAAGATAATTTCCTACTGTTTTCCGTTACAAAAAAAATGGCCTACGTATAGAAATATAGTCATGGCAAATTCCAAAATGAGCTCATCTCTGCACATGATGATTGTTGGATAAAATCAATGGCACACCAGAGATCACCGGTTTTCATCTCTACTAGAACATATAGGCGCGCGTTGCTGAGCCCGTCCATGTTGAAGAAAAAAAATGCGGAATCTGAAGAATATCAATATGCTCTTGACATTGCATAAATGAGTGACACAGATCCAATAAGAATCTCTTCATTTTGGTCCAAGAGACAAAGGTTTTACAAATGCAGGTTTGGATGGATCACACACACCAATGCTATTTGCTATAAACAGCTCGTTGTCGTCATGTCATATGCTACTGTTAAGAACTAAAGATACAAACGATCAGTAACATGGCAGGAATGGGTGTACAAAGTTCAAGATCAGTATTATCCTAGTTAATGAAACTGAGCTAATATATGCTAAATACTCTCACTAAGCCTGCATCTATGTCTTCTCAGAGTGAGAGTCAAAATTAATGGGTGCACATGCTCTAATGTGGCTCCGCCCATGAGAATATATTATGTAGGATCAACAGCAGAATTTTTTCCTAAGAAAAATATAAACATAGCATAAAAGACATGGAAGTTACTGATATAGATCTTGAATGGAAAACGAAGGGGGCATGTCCATCACATACAAAATTGTAAGCCATGTTCATTATTTTCGGAAACCAGATTTGTCATGTTTCTCCAACTGTATCAAAAGACTGGTTTCAGTGTTTGGATGAAACTTGCTTTGAGAACCTAGAAATTGGATTAAGAGATTAGCTATTGAAAAGTTTGAGACATTGTAGAGCTAAGATAAACTGAAGAGACAAAGCACGGAAAAACAAAGAAATCATCATGGACGAACCGAAAAGAATAGCCACGGACGAACTGAAAGACAGAGCTCCTGCTCCTCAGCACCGTACTCATCCACCTTTTCGTGCAGCTTGGCCGGGCAAAGACCAACAATGGCAAGCGCCCTGCCAAACCCGCTCGGCAGTCTGCTGTTGCTGCGGAACTTCTGGTCCTTGGTCGATGCGGAGCCCCTCTTTTGGCGCTTCCTCGCGCGTCAGACTCATCGTGTCGCTGACTCGCTGTTGCTAGGCTCCCCATGCGGCCCTGGTGGAACGCTGCGCCGCTCTGGCTATCCACCCATAGGTCAAACGCGGCCTTCTCGGCAAGATCACCAACACCATCTTGCACTCCGGACGGGCGCCTGCGCCACAACCTTGTCTCCGAGACTTTGCACCCGTCGCACGTCTACCTCTTTGCACCGGCGTGCACCTGGTGCAGTCGTGTGCAGTTGTGGGAGCGGGAGTCCTCCAGCCTCAAGAATGAGACGCCGCCCCGACCGCGGTGACGGGTCTGCCTCCTCGTGCTCATGTTCTTCGGAGAGAGGCTCGAGGACGCTACCGAAGGTCGCTAATGGAGATAGGAAAGCCACGAGGGATGTGGACATGTGGTGCGTGGATCGAGCTTCTGAGTGGGGCGAGCCATGCGGCGGAGTAAGTTGAGCGCCAGATGTAAGCACGCACGGAGGAAACAAAAGTAAGAGAGGGAGTGGTGGTGGACGCCGGCGGCCGGCAGGAATCGGTGAGAGCGATGCCGGGCAAGGAGAACCAGCACAAGGCACAACCGCCGCAGCTGTCGGGTAGGGAATGTGTGTAGCCGTGGAGGGGCCGGTCTCCAAAATGCCAATTTAACGATGGGGCCGCAGGGTGAACCGAAGCTGGCCCAGGTAGATTTGCGGAGCAGCTGCCCAGCTACGTAGGCCCAATTAGTAATGCGTGATTCTTCTAAAAAAAGTAATGCGTGATCAAATGGCTGACTGGCCGGAACCGTCAGTTTTTTGATCGGACGGTTGGGGACGGCAAAACGCTGAAAGGCCTCCTAGACCATATAGGCGCGCGTTGCCACGCCCGTCCATTTTAAGAGTAACAATAGAGTTGTTTGAGAAATGTTGAGTTATCATAACATATCGTAAAATTTGTATGGTTCAAAATATCATATACCAAAACGCCCAAAAGGGAGATATAATTTATCCTGCACAATGTAATATACAGACTATAAATCAATCCTAATGTTTATGTTCCCTAAAGAGAATCTCATTTCTAAAAAGAGGTTATTTTTGTACAACGCAACACATGGAATAATAGTATGATGGATGGGCAAGAGAGCCTCAAATTACCAACAATCTAGCGAGTCGGCATATAAAGGGATCGCCTCCTTCTAAACCAGTAAAATGATGCATGGAGACCTCGCTGGAGCTTGCCTACATCATCGTATGACCACATGACGCTAATCCTTTTTCACTGTGGAAAAATGAACAATAGTGAAATGCAAATGCCAGCACATGGTGAACACTAAGATGAACTAACTCTTTGATGTCTTAAGGATATAAACCACCTATGCTCTATGTCGCTACAATGCTACCTCTGATCATCCCCGTGGCAGCTATAAAAGGCCCCAATCAAATTGTAAAGAAGGAAAGATAAGATAAACATCATAGAAGTAGAAAGAAACTGAGGCACATACATTCAATACAAAGGTTGCCAAGCCTATCAGTGAATATAGGCACCATAGCTTCTTATCTTGCCAAGGAAATAGAAACAAACACTTGAAACAGAGGAAATAAAAATTATTCATTATCAGAAAAAACAGGGAGGTTTCATACTTCATACCTTACGGTAGGGCAATACCTGACATTGGTTTTCTCAAAATTGTGCTTGGAGATTTGTGTTACTTCTTCCATGTTAAGTGTTCTATGGTAAGTAAATCCAGTTCGTGGTGCCAAGAATATGGAGATCAAATGAACTGAGGTAGCATATGCACTGGAGAAGAGTATATATTTTTCTTGTCAGACCGAATAACATTCGGGAAAAGCAAACAGACCAAAAACAAGGAGTCGGTACAAACTGATGAGCTTTTGGGAGCCAGCATACACCATCCGGATCGGGAGCCAACGAACGAGCGAGACGATGAGCAGAGTCAGGCTGACGAACTGGCCGTCATGCCAAAAACTGGAGCAGACGCGTGTCGAGGAGGTTCTCATAGCCGCGCGGCGGACCTGGTTCGCAGCTGGTGTCGTGGCGACACATGGAGCAGTCCCAGCGAAGTGGAGAGGAGCGGCGGGAGGCAGGATCTCCTTGGTACAGAACAATGGGGATGAGGACGGAAGCTAGCGATGGTGGGGATACCAATGATACAAATGAATCATGGTATAACTGAATCATAATTTTCTCTCCATCCACTTGAATCATAACTTACACTCCATCCACTTGTGTTCTGGTCACCCATTTTCAACCAATAGTGTATATGTTGTAGCTCCAAATCCTGAATACGACATGACGTCTAAGCAGCAGATCAGCAGTGTTGGATGGTCATTTATCCACATGTTGTGATTACTCTAGGTACCACAGACCTAATTAATCAAGCACAGCGGACAACCTATAAACAAAAGAGATGGAAGATCATCTCATTATTTCTTGCAAAGTAAAATGAATAAACGATGAAGCAGATGCAGTACATGTAGTCATGTAGATGTAGGACAATTGCAATATGATATTTGTGCTCACTTGGATATCAACGGAGAAGAGCCGCACTGTCACCCCCATCCCCTCATCGCCCGTATCACGGAGCAACACTGCCACGCAGAGGAAGATGAAAAAACATCCCTCCGTTACCCATCTGTGTCGGCGTCTTTGGGGAGAGGGTGCCGACGGCTGCCGCAGCCGCAGCCGCGATGGACAAACGCTGCAAGACACGAAATAGAAAAAATAGTAAAAAAGGGCTGTGGTTGAAGAGTAGGGCGGGTAGAAGGAACCGGCGCGGAGGCGTTCTCGCAGAAGAACCTCGTCGACAGCAGAACGACGGCGTATCGAGGAGGATAGAACAGCGGCGCATTGAGGAGCATGAACCGGCGGCGCATCGAGGAGAGAAACTGCTCAATGGACGTGAACGACATGGGCTGTTAGCGTTCTTACAGACGTGGGCCTTGGAAGGCCCGGTTACGGAGAGGAAAACCAACTCGCTCCGCGGAGCAGCAGCCCGCTAGATGGTGCGTGCGGTGCGTGAGCGATCTGGGACGACCAGACTTGTCGTGGATCGTAGATTCAAAGATCGAACGCTTCAGACAGTCAAATCGCTGTGGCGGCTCGTGGCTAGCTGCGTTATACTGTTTCTCAATATATGATATTCTGCAAAAAGGTTGGAAAAACCACGTTCTTAGTGATAGTTGTGTCAAGCAATCTTTTGATAACATCACTTAGAAAGAAGGGATAGATGAATATAACATTAAAATTCATATAAGTGTACACGCAAAATGATGTCTGCCAGGCTGCTCGGTCCATCTAATTTGATGCATATGATGTCTAGCACAAAACTGGTCATTCGCATGCTTAACCTGAAAAAATAAATGCAGTGTAGATGGCCTAAATATATAACACCTTTAAAGCCCTCAAAAAATGCCTATGGGGTTATTGTCAATGCCGGGCCCCCAAACATACTCAAGAAGTAATTACTTTCATTGTAAATAAGAAATAGCTTGTTGCAAGCATATTAGATATAATAAAGTAATTAATCATCGGACAGGAAAAGGAAACATAAAAAAGAGTGTTGAAAACTGAAAATTGCACTCATAGTGGTCCACCTTCTCATCAACTATGGTAAATCAATTGCAAAATCAAGAAAACATTGTGTTAGATTCACACTTCCAAAATGCGGTGATTTCTGAGTACCAAACTCATACCTTCACTTGAGGAGCTGCAAAATCTGTCTCTATTTGTTTGGCATGTTCCTCTAAGTGAACAAATGACAATACAAAGAACTTCATGACGTGCTCAAAATGCTGGACCATCAGACTTAGAGCATCTCCAACTGCCGCGCTTCGCGCCACGCGCAAAAAACCTATTTGCCGCGCGCGCTTCGGCTGGTTTAGCGCGGCCGTCAGCGCTGGCTCCAACGGCCGCGCTATAATGCAATACAAGACGCGCCGCTTCCAAAGAAAGACAAAATACAGCGCAGCAAGCACGCACAAACCACATATACATTTCAAAAAAGAGGAGCAAAAATGATCAAACAAACAAAATAAATCAACAATAAATAGTTCAATTTCGTTATCATTACAACTCAAACAAATAGTTTATCGTTCAGTGCAACAAATAATGCAATAAACACAACAAATAGTTCATGAACAATACAATGTCAAATGCAGAAATCATGCTCTTTGTCGTCCATGCCATGCCCACCACTCTTCAATCAGATCATTCTGAAGTTTATTGTGCGTTGCGAACGCCGAATGGCATAATAGGAGGCAATAAAACGGGCTACCCTTTCAGCCCTCCGTCGCACTCGCACGGGATGTCCCAAGAGCTCATATTGTGAGTAGTCTAAATCTTGTCCATGCTCATTCTCGATGATCATGTTGTGCATGATCACACAAGCGTGCATGATGTACCAAAGCATTTTTGATCCCAAAATCTAGTCGGTCCTCTCACAATAGCAAATTGGGCTTGCAAAAATCCTAAATGCTCTCTCCACATCTTTTCTAGCCGCCTGAGCATTGTGGAAATCAAGATTTTTCTTACCTTCCGGCTTTTCAACGGCTTCACGAAGGTTTGCCACTTTGGATAGATGCCATCCGCTAGATAATAGCCATAGTTGTACGTACGGCCATTTGCTACAAACTGCACCGGTGGCAACTCACCATTTGCAATCTTATTCATCAGTGGTGACCGGTTGACAACATTGATGTCATTCAAAGATCCAGACATTCCAAAGAATGCATGCCAAATCCAAGTCTCCTGATCGGCCACTGCTTTAAGGATTATAGTGGAACCCTTTTTTTGATCGTGGAATTGCCCATGCCATGCCTTTGGACAATTCTTTCAACTCCAATGCATGCAATCTATTGAGCCAAGCATGCCAGGAAAGCCGCGCGATTTGTTCATCGCCAATAGCCTTGCGGCGTCTTCAGCAGTGGGAGATCTCAAATACTCCTCACCAAACACTTGCACAATTCCCACTGCAAAGCGCTTGACACACATGATGGCTTGGCTCTCACCCATAGCCAAGTGATCATCAACTAGATTAGCCGGGATACCGTATGCCAACATACGCAAAGCGGCTATCACCTTCAGAAAGGTGCTATGCCCGAGCTCTCCGACGGCATTCCTCCTTTGCTCGAAAAACCAGTCATGGCTCGCTAGTTTCTCTGCAATGCGCCTGAACAAGTCGGTGCTCATCCTAAACCGGCGACGAAAATACGACTCCGGGCATGTGGGATTCTCCACGAAATAGTTCTTCATCAATCTGTTATGGGCATCAATCCTATCTTTCCAAATTTTCTTCCGACCCATAACCGAACCACCGTGCTTCGGTTTTTTATTGATATACATAGCTATGATCATTGCAAGATCCTCCTCCTCTTCCATATCAAATTCTTCTTTGGAAGAATCATACGACGAACTCATCTACAATGTTCAATACTATACAATAAAAACTACAATTCAAAACATGCACCAAATTCATGAAGTTTGAGCAATACATACCTTGAAGGCGTTTTGTCCAACACCTTGCGGGCGCGGCGCGGCAGCGAGCGCTCGGGCGCTGTTCCTCGGACGATGGAGGCGCGCGAGGGCCGGCGGGACTAGGAGGGGATGGGGCGGAAGCGCGGCGGCGCGGGGATAGGCCGGGAAGCGCTGAACGGTCGCCGGGGCGCGGCGGCGGGCGGCGGCCGGATGGGGGTGGAAGTGGGAGAGGAAGTGGGAGAGCGAGCGCGCGAGAGTCCACCGTGCGGGAGCGGGCGCAGCAAATAAGGGGCGCGCGATTGTGTTTCGGCCAGCGCGCTGAACTGCATATGCCGCGCGCGCCGTTTTTGCACGCCCGCTGGAGCCACCCGCCGCGTTGCGCACGCGCTAAAACGGTCTGATTTGCGGCGCGGCGCTAGTTTAGCGCGGCTGTTGGAGATGCTCTTAGCAGGTATAGAAACAGTCAAAAAACAAACGAGACCTGCAACAACCAAAGGAAGCAAGAAACCATAAATAAATCCCAATCTGATTATCACAGTGTTATTCACACCTTATATAGGACGAAAGTTCAGATTAGTGTGGTTCATCGACTGATATTATAATATGATAGGCGGAGCGATATTTTGTACAACTATAACTAATGCTCTTTCCGTCCGAAAATACTTGTCGAAGAAATGCATAAAAATGGATGTATCTAGAACTAAAATGCGTATAGATACATCCATTCCTCCGACAAGTATTTCCGAACGGAGGGAGTAGTTCCCAGTCAAGGCACAAACCACCGAACCAAAATAATGGGAACAATTTGTAGGCTAAAATAGATGACGACAGTTCCCATCGAGCAGGTGGTCTGTATATGTAACCAAGCTTCAATTCTAGAGATTCTTATATGGAATGCTGCTACGGCCTACAGCAAGGAATCGTATGCATTGCCGTTGTCAGCCCAACAAGCTACCGTAGCTCCTCCAGTCATCATCCAACCCCCAGCAGCAATACTTCCATCAACAAAATCACATATTCAATAGCAAAATTACACATCTAGCTTCCTGCCTTCATATCTACCATTCTTAAGAAGTTGCTCCCCACTACTTTCCATTCTCTCATCATGCACACTATCCACATCAGCGTTGTGCCACATCATCTTCACCCTTAAGTAGTTCATCCCCACTATTGCAATTTCCTGCACATGCAAGGCTTCCACGTCACCATAACTGCCGTGTCATCAGCTCACATCAATGTTTCTTTTTTTTAGCAAAACTTAAGCTCCGGCTGCGGTGATACGGCCCAATAATCTTCCAGTAACTCCCCCACCGATTGATTTTCCATGCCCCTTTTCATCTTCTCCACCGCCTTTTCTTCTTCTCACGGAATAAATAGAGCAGTAACAGATGCAATTGTTCTAGCTTCAAAAAAAAGATGCAATTGTTCTCCCCAGTACAAATTGCGCCTCTGCTCGAGAGGATTAGCCACATATTTAGGTTTAGCCCTTGGAAAATTAGGAGACAAGCGAATTTGCAGCCCAGCTCTTCACGCTTTTTGCTGCTGGTACAGGAAAAGAAGAGGAGGCGGAGGGTGGAAACTTCTAGAACCAGCAGGCCGCCGATGGGAGACCAGACGCTGCCTCCGCACGCAGCCTACGCCTACGGCGTCACCCTCTTCTCCTACCTGGCCGTGTTTGCCAACTCCCGCTGGCCCGCTCCTGACCGTCGTTCTCGCGTTCACATCGCCCAGTACATCAAGGTCTTCAGGACATGGTATGTCTCTTCTCGTGCCCGACCGGCCCTACCTCGACATTTGCACCAACCCGGCCAAGCGGCGCTGGCACTTCACCGGCACGCTTGCCTCGCTCGTCTGCACGCTGCTCGCGGCCGTCACTTGCCGGGACGCCTCTGACTGATGCGTCTCTTTGCGTCGTATCATCAATAAAAATTTCCATGCGCTTGCAGGTGTTGATTTAGGTGAAAAATAAGTTAATCCTATTTAGGTGCCTATCTATCAGGCTTCTGGTTGTATGTGTTGTTGTATATCTCGCTACGCAACACAACAATAATACCATATGCCTTTACTTCCTATATGTACCGTATATTATTTTTTTGCGGGTGAATATATATATTGTATATGATTGCTCTTGCTTTCTCTCCTCGGTTTGGTTAGTTCTATCACAAACTGGACCATGACACAACAACTTCTGATTTATTTGCTGTACTAAACTAACATAACACAGGGTTTCCAAAGCACACATGTTTGATAAGTACAACCACACAAGAATCCCAATAACAAATGACAAGTATATGTCTAGACGTCCTTAATTTTACCAGGGTGGTTTCTTTTTTGTTGGTGGAAATCACACGCAATTTTTTTAAACGGAAAATCACACGCATCTTTTTTTTTCGAGATTATTGCTCATACATTGCTTCTGTTGATTTTGCCTGACGCCTGATACATCTGAAAGAAGCACAAAGTGTGCCAATCGGCATCACTCCTTGATGCTCTCTGGGCTCTATCACTGGGTCTGTGAGCGTGTTGGTACAAAAGTGATTCATTGGGATGCGAAGCAGCTGGTGGGCTTCAGGAGATATCACCATCTTCGTATTCAGCCACCTGTGCCACACTCACCGTTTCCATAGGCCTACAGGAAGGGTTCAGCAACACCCTCATTACCAGGCTTCTCTCTTGATTGTTCTAGCTGTTGAAAGTTTTGTATCTTTTTATTTGGATCGCCAACCTTAAAAGTAGTACCCTTCTCGATAAATAATATGGTAAACCTACATCAATTGGTTTATTTCTTGGACCACTTAAATAGTTAATTTTAAGTCAAGACTGAAGTTTTAGTAAGCCTAAAGACGGCACATCTTGGTTTAGTTATTGATTAAAAGGTACAGTACATGTGAGAAGAAACTGTGAACGCCTACAACCTGTTGAAACCTCTTTACATAGAGGATAATGGATGTGGTTGGGGCCATGCTGTAGTGGTGATATTGTTTGACTTTGATGATGTACTGTTCGGATAAGCGATACAAGGTTACCACGATACACATCGATACTCCTATCTTTCCTTTGATGGCACCGATAACCCTGCCCGTGAGCATCCCTTATTGTGTAATTAACCTCATTGTGTAATTTATTTGCTCCCTTAACGTATATTCCTCTCATACACGTTATACTGCTTGGAGAAATTTGGGTTTCCCCTTGGATCTGCTGGTACATGCCTCTGACTCTCATGGCATCCAGTTCATAGCAAGATGTTCCTGAGTCCTCCATGGCTCCATTCTTAATTCTCATCTACTATATTGCTACTCACTGTGAGGTTATCCTATATGATTTGCTGATTTTTAGAAGAAAGAACATTTGTATTATTTGCCATCCCAGCAATGCATGTTTATTGGTTCTTCTCTTTTATTGTTAAATTGTGCTATTTGATTTTGTACATCAGAAGAACGAAATGTAGATGGTTACGGTACATGGATGCCTGGAGTTCCATAATTTATTTTCTCATGCACAACATCAAAATAAGATTGTAGAGCAATTACAGCACTACAAATTGTTATACCGTACATAGTTCCTACTTGAATTTTATCGTCCAGTTATCTAAGCACATGTTGTCTGACTGCCGTGCCGCGCTTTATCAGGAGATCTTGCAGTTTCTACCCATTGGTAATCTTAATGACATGGTTATGAACCAGTAAATGTAAATCTATGTATGTTTGTGCAAATATGTATTTCTACCAACATCTCAGATGTAAATATTACATTGGATCTATAAGACTGTAACATCACATTTTCAAATGTACAAGCCATATTTCCTTTTCATCCAAACTATATATGATATTCATCTGATATGCTCATGATGAAAACCAAACAGTCCCGCGGCAACGCGCGGGGTGTCATCTAGTATACTAGAATGTGATGCGCGCTTTGCTGCACCGTCCTTCACTCATTGGCTAAATCTTATGTTTTTATTCTGTACGAAGTCTTTTTACGGTTAGTTGGCTCGCACTTATCAACAATTTCAGCCGTTGGAGCTGAAGACGATGAGTAGTCACTGGATGAACATCGTGAATGATGATGCACGCTCGAGCGGTCACACCTGAGTTGCTTAGGTCGTCGATGCTCCCTCTGCAACCCGGATCCAAGAGAGGAAGAGAGTTGGAGCAAGGAGACAAGGCGAGCAGTAGGTCGTCGCCTTCGTCCCTGTAATCTGGGTCTATGGAGAGGGGGATGGGGGTACACAGAGGACGTGATGGAGAAGGGGTTGGCGGCAACTACACATGATCAAAGAGGGGAACGGGCCGCAATAGCTCGAACGGGCTCAAGTGGACCTACAACCGAGCTTTTCAGGGTGCCGGACAGCCTTTTGATGACATTCCCGGAGGAGCAGATCCACCTCGATTCACGATGATGGTCAGATGGACAAAAAACGTGCTTGTCTGCGCTCCCACTTGAACTGCTTTTCTCTTAGATTGCAAATTCGCCTAGCGACTGAAAAGTCAGTATTTTGGTGAGCTCAAAGGGTTCTCGTATTATGTGAAAGGTCACATGAGCACTCAGATAGGTTGGGGAGCGAGCTTTTTTTGGGGGAGTTGCCAGTTGCCAAGTTGGGGAGTGAGCTGTTTTTCTTTAATAAAAATGTCAACTTTTTTAGACAAAAAAGGTCATTTTTTAGGCTAGAGTGAGCTGCTGCAACGACCTGACTGTTAGGGCATGTACAATGCATAGCCCCAAGGTGATGCCTCGCATGCCATGTAGGATCGGATATGACGTAAAGTAGGTTCGGATAGGGAAGCGGGATCCTCTCCAGGAGGCAGGTGCTTGGAGAGAAAAAGTGTGGTCCAGGGTCAAAAGCTGGAAAGGTTGGAGTGAAAAGTAGAGATGCATGTGTACTAAAGTTTTTATTTTCTATTTTTTAATGAGGCCCACTAGTAGTAGCTTGCATTGGGAAGAAAAAATAAATGTATGTGTCTCAAACTATTTTTTATCATGGGGCATCTGTATTCATATGCTACCATTGTACATGCCCTTAACCACTTGGGCCTCAGAAAGAGAGCGGGCCATTACGCGTGTGTGGGCTGGTGAGCGTGCGTCTTCTCCTTTACTTCTCTCTCCGTATAGGAGGAAATGCCGGGGATTCAGCCAGTCCTTCTTGAACTCTCCAGATCCCAGCCTTCATTGCTATCCTGCCAACCCCAAATCCCCAGCTCCGCCGAGGTTCCCACATCCAATCTGGTGCGTAGCAGCGTCCGCCGGCGATGGGCGGCAAGAGGAAGAGCACCGGGGACGTGAAGACGCCGCCGACAGTGGGCCGGCGGCCGGGCCGCCCGAGGAAGAACACGCCGCCGGAGGCGATCCGGCGCCCGGGCCGCCCGAGGAAGAGCGAGCCGGGCGTCGAGGTGCCGCTGGCGCGCAGCCCGGTCTCGGTGCAGACGCTGGCGTCGCCCAGATCCGAGCACGAGGAGGAGGCGAACGGCGGGCTGCTGGAGCTCGCGCGCGGCGCGGCGGCCATAGCCGCGGCGGAGGAGGAGGAGGAGCAGGTCAGGATGCGCTGCGACCTCTGCCATGGCCCCCTCAGGCCCCCCATCTACCAGGTAATTAGACAAGACGCCCAAAGCGCTCCCCTTTCAATCCGCTTGCCTTGGTCACGGCCAAGATTTGATTGATTGATGAATTCGTGCCGCGTTGGCCGCAGTGCACCCGCGTGCAGCACGTCGCGTGCCGCGACTGCGGCGCCGGCGAGTGCCGCCCGTGCGGCGGCGACCCGGCCGCCGTCTTCGTCCACAACGCCCAGCTGGACGCCCTCTTCGGCTACATCAGGGTGCCGTGCCCGTTCCGCAAGTTCGGGTGCGCCAGCTCGGTCGCCTACCGCGACCTGGCGGCGCACGAGGAAGCGTGCGCGTGGGCGCCCTGCGCTTGTGCGGAGTGTGGGTACAAGGGGCCCCCGTCGGGCCTCCTGCGTCATCTCACGGAGTTGTCCGGCCGGCATGCCTGGACCGCGCACAGGATCACCTACGGGATGGACCACCAGTTCGCCGTCCCCGTGCCGGAGTCGTCGGAGCAGCAGTGTGACGACCGCGGCCTCCTGATCGCGGAGGACGGCGCCGTGTTCCTCGTGGCCGTGGGGGGCGCCGGGGGCGTCCGCCGTGTCACCGTCGTGTGCGTCAGGGGTAACGTTGGCACCGGGCCAGTGTACAGCTCCTCCGTCGAGGTGGCTGGCCCAGACGAGGCGCGCCGGCTGAAGCTCGAGAAGAAGGTGGCGCCGAGCTGCTCGGCCCCGGTCGAGTTTGATGTGTTGGCGCAGCCGGAGTGCGACACTGTCCCCGTGTATCCCGAGATGCTGCACGGGGAGGAGCTCCATCTGTGCATCCGTATCGGCAAGACGAAGATCATCTGTCCCTGAACCTAAGAGAAGCGTCAGCAATGTAGTTCTGGAGACATGCGTCTGTGCATCCGTATCGGCAAGACAAAGATCATCTGTTCCTGAACCTAAGAGAAGCATCAGCAATGTAGTTCTGGAGACACATGTGTCTTCTGTAGTCTCGTTGAAGTATTGGATTACCTTTGTTTACCTGGCTTAGGTATGGTGGTAAGTTGCTTCCAGTCAGTCCTGTCAAGTATTCAGGGTTCAGTTGAGAACTGGGGTTTGGTGTTCAAGGTGACTTGGTTCAGTTGAATTATCTGTCCGTGAAATTTGGTGTTTGATTGGAGTCGCAGTTGATGATAATTTCCTCTTATCATTCCAAAATGGAGTAGGAGTATTTGGAACGATGCTTGTTTGCAATGTTTATGCTTTCAATCTGCCTGGGTTAGTTCTCTTCTTTGTGCTTGGAGGTTGAGGACTCGCTGCTTCTGTCTACTGTGATAATCGCAGGGTTTGGGGGTTGTGTACTAAGTTGAGTGATGCAATTCAAATCTTCAAAAGCTGTTGAGAAAGGGTATTTTATGTAAACTTGATGCAATAGATAAGCACTCTGAGCAATTTGGGCTCACTGCTGCTGATAGACAGAAGCAAGAATTGAAATGGCTTCGGAGCTCTAAAGAGAAATAGGTTAAGGAGGGTGATTCTAATACCTATATATTATCATGCTAAAGCTGCTGACAGAAGGAGAGAAAATAGGATTGTTCGAGGAAGCTAATGGATTACATTAACAATTTTACTAAAGCACATCTAGATGTGACATAAGTATTACACATCTAAGTCCTGTGTCATTGATCTTACACGGGGATTCATGTCAGTATTTTCTTTTTTTTCCTTTTCTTTCCTTTCTATGCTTGATTTTTTTGACAAAATTCCTTTCTATGCTTGATTGAGTCACTTAGATGTGCAATAACTACGACACATCTAGATGTGCCCTAAACAAAAACTTTTTGGTAGACCTGATGATTAAAATATTTATTTAGATATTGATGCGGCTAAGAAGATTTCTAATCTGGGGGCTAATAGAGTCATTAGTGATTTCTCCATGAAAGAAATTCATAAAGTTGTCTTTCTATGTAATGTAAATGTCCATGGATTTTCAGTTGAATTCTATCACACATTCCAATGCTTGATGACATTCACAAAAGCAATATTAATGGATTTCAATATAAATCTGATGTTAGATGTATAGTGTTAAAAATCTGATGCCCTCATGTACGTCGAATCCAGATTGAACGCATGGCAGTTAATCATTGTAGCATGGCAAATTTTTCTGTTGATTTTTCATGCTGCAAGTCAATTTTCACTACAGAACATGGCAAATCCTTTTATTGAAGCATGGATTTGTTTTCACATGGCAAATCTGGTCGTCAGATTATTAGTGATTTTAATATTTCCTACTGACTCTGTCCTAAATATAAGTCTTTTTAGATATTTCTATATGGACTACATACAGATGTATATAGACGTATTTTAGAGTGTAGATTCACTCATTTTGCTCCGTATGTAGTCCATATTAGAATATCTGAAAAGACTTATATTTAGAAGCGTAGGGAGTATATCAGTTTGGTTAGGTTGAACTATGGATCGTTATTTAGGTCCTAAAAGTATAGATGCCTAATAAATTCAGAAATTCTTTGCTTGCTGAATGTGAAGTTTCAAAATTTTCACAAAATCCTTATGAAGAGACTTGACGAGGTTGTTGTCTTGTTGGATCTTTGATTTCTCATGTTCGAATTGCTTTTATTAAAAGGAAATATATCATGGAAGGTGTGTTCATTTTACATGAGGCTCTAAACAATATTCATACTAAAAAAGACAAAGTATTATGCTTTTCAAAGTGGATATTCAGAAAGCATATGACAAGATTAAATGGCTTCTTGTTCACAAAATGTCATCTCTTAAAGGGTTCCCTGATAAGTGGAATGACTGGATTATGAAAACCATGAGGGGGGTCTAAGACAGGGAGAGTCACTATCCCCTTTGTTATTTGATTTGGCTATTAAAGCTCTTGCAAATACTTTAAATAATGCTAAAAAATTGGGTCATAAAAGGGATGATGGAGGAACTTTGTGGGGTGGGGGGAGGGGTAAACATGCCGCAACATGTAGATGATAACATCTTCCTTGACTCCTCGTACTTGATGATCTCTCAAGTGCACAAATTCTAAAATCATACTATGTGCATTTGAGAAGATGTCTGGATTAAAAATTAACTTACATAAGAGTGAGATTTTCCTCTTTGGGGATGGTGTAAATAGAGGAGAGGATTATAGGGGGGAAACACTTGCTAATTGAGGAGCCTGCCCATGAAATACCTGGGGATTCCTCTTAATAAGGTGAGATTCAGAAATAGAGATTAGAGGCATGTAGAATGACAAGATTGAAAATAGATGTGCATGTTGGCAAGGTAGAATGTCTAACATTGCTGGTAGACGTGCTCTAGTTCAATCCAGTCTCAACAACCTGCCTACTTTCATGATGTCCTTCTATCCTATACCTATGGGGGTAAGGAAAAGAGTTGACTTCTTTAGAGCCAGAATAACTTGGCAGGGGGGCTAAAGATAAGAAAAAGATATCACCTTGTCAGATTGGTTGAGATTTGTCAACCCAAGAAACAAGGAGGTTTGGGGATCGTGGATTGAGATATAATGAATAAGGCATTGCCTATCAAAAACATGTTTTACAAATTTGTGAAGAAGAAAGTATGAAATAAACTAGTACCAGATTTTGGGAGGACTGGTGGGTTAATGATAATTTGGATCAAGCACCCCCTCTCCCCAAATTTATAGGATCTATGTTTTACTAAAAATATTACTGTGGCTGAGTTGTTTGAGAAAGTCTGGGATTGTTTGAGAAAGTCTGGGATCACTTTACCTTTGCGAGAACCCTATACTCTGATACAGTGTAATGAGATAAAAGTTGCATGTTCTGAAACTAGATTAAGTGGAAAGAACGATTACTTAATTAGTCTTTAACAACCCATGGAAAGTATTCTGTCAAGTATTTTACAATCTTAAGATTTTGAATGAGATGCAATTTCCTTTTCATTTTTTGGTGCTCACCATCCTTGTCAGGAGAATCAATGTTGATGGTGTATGACTCCTGGGTGTCTGGATACTCAAGCATCGACGAGCCTAGCGGCTGACCTGAGCCCATGGCATGCTTTCAGGTTGCCAGCCCGAAGGAGAACATCTGTTGCATCCGGTGGTAGTTCTGGATAGGTGTGTTCAGGAACTCTGTGTCCTTGGGATGAGCCTAAGAAAGAAACAGGGCAGAGCAGGGCGGTTAGTTAGGATGTCAATGGTCCATAGGCTTAAACAGCTGGTTAGTTAGAATGGCATGGTTTATGAGCTAACCGCGATGTGGTCTTGGTAGTGCTCTGCCTCCAAAAGGATTGAGTAGGTGTCCTCATTCCATGAAGCACCGCTCAGGTCTCTGAGCTTGGACACAGCGATCCACCTTGCTCTCCACTTCCTGAGGTGGTTGTGGACCTGAGTCGATCTGACCTCATGTCCACAAAACTAGAACACCTGCTTTGCAACAGCATTCAAGTGCACCTACTTGAAGCCCTTGTCAGTCCTCACCCCACTAACTATGAGCTCACACATCTTGTTAAGCACGAAAGTCGAGAGGAACGACTGCCATTTCATAGAGTTCCCCCTACCATCCTTCTTCTCCTTTGCGGCTGCCTCTTGAGCAGCAGCATGAGCTACAACATTGGGTTGAGCCAGCACAAATGGAGGATTGTAGGCGGCACCTTGAAGACATCTAAATCAGGAGGCATCTGGTCAATGGTAGGCTGGGAGTCCTCAACGTAGGACGCCGGGAACTGGCTCTCAAATAGGACAATCGCCTGACTAAACTATTGTGTGCTCATCTCCTACGAACTAAAGCGTCGTCAACACCAGAACACACTACACATCGACAGTAGAAACTACCAGTAAACATGGACATATCGAACTAGCAGTAACACATGGACACATGGATGATCTAGTTCAAGACAGCACTACCAAATCCATGAAAGCATACCACAACACGACACAACAGAACACATCACTAATCATGGACACATGGACGATCTAGTTCAACACTTGCACACTAGCATACCACACATCTAAGCGTACGACCAATCCATCCATGAACACTAGCTACCAATCATGGAAAGAACTCCTAGCATGCTTCAAATCCATCACAACTAGCTACTAGTACATCACAGTCACACAGATCGAAAGATCTAACACTGCCACACGGACATATCTAGCTAGAACTAGCTGCGAGGAATGGGTGGTTGAACTCTCAGACGCCATCGAAGGAGCCGTGGAGGAGGCGATGGACACGTCGGAGAAGAGGAGCAGTCGATTCGCCGCCGCCGTCAACTGGTCTCCGGAGCAGTTGTGCCGCTTACCTCATCGCCGATGTGGAACCACGCCGGAGGGAAAGCTCAAGATAGGGTAAATGGTGGTGGGAGCTTTGCCGATGTGGTCACTCTGGCTATATAGGGCGACCAAATCGGTAGGTGTTGATGCAAAATCGTCCCGCCGCTTTTTCGGAGACACGCGTAAGCTCCCACCATCTCCCTGCTCGCAGCTAGTCAGCGCCGCATCACCCTCCCCTGCATCGCTCGAGCCGCTGGAAACTGCCGATTCGGCTATTCCTAGCAGGTCTGGCAGAGGACTGCTTTAAAGTTCGTGCGGGCCAAGATTTTGATGCGGGCCAGGCAACCAAACAACTTGTTTTCTTCCCGAGCGAGCGTGGCTGCGCCAAATGCGAGCAACCAAATGCATCCCGAGCTGACTCCGCCTCCGCACGCCTTGGCCGGCCAGTAACTTAGAAGATATGTGAAAAATAGCCATCTTTGACATGATATTGCGGATTAGCCTCGATATAATAGAAAAGAAATTTAAAATTAGCATTAAAGATGAACATTGTCATGATTATCTTTATATGTTATGATCATTTTTTTAAAAATTGCACAAATACATTTTTACATTTCATGGATATTTGTTTAAACATGTGAATGGTTTTTAAATGCCATAAACATTTTTTTGAATGATATGATCATTTTTACAATTTATTATAGTTTTACGAACATTTGAAAAAATTCATGAACATACTTTAAACGTGTGAGCCATAAATATATATTTGAATTATAAAAATATTTTTAAGAACCGCAAGAATAAAGTTTCACATTTCCATGAACATTTTTAAAACATTATTAGGTATGTGTCCATGGCAACGGCAGATATTTATTAACACAATAACACAACCTCACGAGACAAATCTTGATGCAAAATAAATAAACAAAATAAAACTATTTGGCTATATAAAGCGTACTTTTTCTTTCATTTATGAAACTGACAAAATATGTATGTGCGTGTAATTGATTTGCTTTATTGGATTTCCAAAAATAAAAGATTGATTGAGGGTTTATTTGTCTACACACAGGAAATTCATTCTTATTTATTTATTTACCAAAGATGTCTCACCGGTATCAAGTTTTACTATAAGAAACAATTTATTTATGGACCATGAGTTTATTGCCATATACCATAGATTTTTTTTAGTCTAAACACACTTTATTTATTACTCAACAATGTTCCTAGGGATACAAGAGATGTTTGGAGGGTTTAACAGCCATACATGGCGCCCAAAATCCAAACCAAAAGCATGCTTAGCAAGACTATGTGCCTCAATATTCGTTGCCCTACCCTCAAAGATGAAGGTGCAATCATCAAAATTATTCTTTGACTCCACTATCTCTCTAATGGTACTAGCATAGACACCACCAGTGCCATATACCATAGATTGATTTGGTTTATTGATGGAGGATGAAAGGTTGGACAAAGGGGCGGTGGGAAGAAAATGAAACAGGGAACCTATGTTTTTTTATAATAAGAGAAAAAAAGAGAGAGATAGAGATAGAGAAGAGATTTTTTGCTAAAAGCCAAGGGATCCGGCTTGCCTGCTCCCTCCCCATGCCCCCATCCGTGCTCTCACCTCATCCTACGGTTGTCTTTTTTCCTTTTTCCTTTCTAATCTAATCATCTCCTCCCTGATTTTAAGGGGGTGGGGCCGGGCCTTATTTTGTTCCAATTAAATCAAGCCATGTATGCGGGAGCACGAATGGGCACACACGCGGGGAGCAGGCAAGTCTCGTCCAAAGCCAAGGGCGTGGAAAACCGAGAAAATTTGATGGAGGAGTGGTCAGGAGAAAGTGAAAAATGAAATCTTATTTTACTTCTTCAGTAGTAGAGATAAGGGAAGTAATATTTTTCATATATATACATGAAATGTTTTTGTATATAAGTAAAGAAAAGAGAGAGAGAAAATGAAGAATGCGCTCCTCGCGCTGGAGCAATTCTGAGGTTGCACCGGTACGGGCTCGGGGCTTCCCTGAAGAGCGCTCCTTCTGGCCGGCCCCAGCTAAGAGCATCTCCACATGGGCTTGAAATAGCGCCGCCTGGGGGCGCGTCGGCGAAAAAATCGGCGTGAGAAACCGAACCCCCACGGCCGCCCAGATGCCGTTATTTGAATAGTACAATCGGCCGAAGCTCGGCCAAACGTAACACAAAACGATTTCATTAATATTTGTATAAAAACTGGAAACATAAATTAAAAAGCAAACTAGGAGCATTCGGCGACGCAGCCCGTTGAAATCACGTCCGCTGCCATGCTCGCTTGGGATTCATGTCACTTTTGAAGTAATGATTTATCATGTGTGAATACAAGACCCACACGTAGGATGAAACAGTTTGTACCTGTTCTACGTCATTTAATATATGTGCACGGGAGACACTAAAGTACAGAACAAGACGTGGCGAATTAACTCTCTCCTATCCCCTTTCTTTCTGCTTCACGCGTTTTCATCAAATACTAAGAGGTTGACGTGGAGGATGAAGGCGAAGAGGTTGCAAAGCATTGCATGCAAAAAAAGGCTTAAAGCAACTTTTACAGACCCCGCATCCCGCCGACCGACAAAACGCGTTTGCAGTTCGCGGAAAACGTTTTTGCGGGCCGTCACAGACGGCCGCAGATGCAGACCTCCAAACGGACCCATAAACAGGCATATTCGCGAAATATACCTTTATACGGGTCGTCTTTGCGGAGTCTGCTCTTGTGCCTGCTGCATACCGCATCCCACTGGCGGAGCTACATGTACTTCTACAGGGGCCATGCCCCCCCCCCCAAACTTGACAAAATCTCTGAAGAAAAAATATTTAAAAATGCCTAATTAGAAAAAGTATAGTGTTTGGCCCCCTCAAGATGTTGTATTTGCCTTTCGCCCCTGCAGCATTTCCTATCTAGCTCCGCCATTGCCGCATCCCACTGGTTCGCAAAACATGAATACCACACCAATTATCAATACCAACACAATACAACAATCATCCACATTACAAATAATTATTCAAATCACCGAATACAAATACAAACAATTCAATACAAAACTTGTCCTGAATATAAATACAAATACAAATGAATGGAAAAATGAGTTTGCTACTGTCCAGCCATTTGCCAATGGTGCTCAATGAGATCCTCTTGAAGCTGAAAGTGGGTGTTTGCATTTTCAATCTCCTTGTATGTTTGAAGAAAAGCTCTAATGTGGTCAGGGTCTCTAGCTGGTTTGACACGGCTGCCTACATTGTCGTAGAAGAATTCCAAGTCCATGCCTCTCTCATCTTCGAGAATCATGTTGTGAAGAATAACACAACATGTCATGATGTTCTTCAAGGTCCGCTTGTCCCAAAAACGAGCAAGACCACGAGGTGAGGTGGATACATTGGATTCTCCGTGATGTAGTCTTGCATCAACATCTCGTTTCCGAGATGGCGATTCCGAGGGATGCAAATACGCCCGACGGTCGATCCTCGCCGCCTCTTGCGGTTCTCGTCTTCGTGCTCCTTGACGGCAAGAGCCATCACTAATGTTTGCTGCCGGAAGTTTAAGAGCATCATCTCAACATCCGAGTCGTCCGAATTGGACGAATCGGAGAGCAGAAACTTCTCGCACGGGGTCAATTCCATCTACATGAACGAGGAGCACACGTCACGTCAACCAACCGAGCTCAAATTCCATCGACACGAAGCAAAATAACACTATCCGGCGGCGACGAGGGGCGTCTCAAGGGCGGTCGTTCCCCGGCGGCGACGAGGGGGCGTCTCGAGGGCGGTCGTTCCCCGGTGGCGACAGCGACGAGGGGCAGCTCTTCTCGTCGGATCCACGCGGGCGGTGCGGCCTAGCTATGGTGAAGGGTGCAAAAGGCCCCGCCGACGTGATTCCGCCGCCTGATTTGGCCGGAATTGGTGGCGGCGGACGGGCGGAAGCTGTGGCGGACGGCGGCAGAAGGAGGAGGGGAAAGGAGCGCGGGCTGAAATGTCCCTCCCGCCAAATGCTTCACTGCGATATGGGATACCGCAGGGGCGGGGGAAACCCGTGAATACGCGGGTTGGGACCGAGTTTTTGCCGCTCCCCTCAAAAAAATTTGCGTGTCGGCCGCGTTTGCGGGGTCTGTTCGGGCATGATTTTTGGCGCCGGCCCGCATTTTGGCCGTTATTTTGCGGGTCGGGACCTTTTGTGGAGTCCGCTAGAGTTGCTCTTAGATCACTAGGCCCGCTGTTGGATAATACACAAGAGCTCCTGGGTGCTCCACACACCTATATGAAAAATAATCGTAAAAAATATCAAAAAAATCAAAAAAAACCTAAAATTTGGGGATATCAAACATGGGTTCTCAATCTACTCCCGTGTGAAATTTTGTGGAAAAATTTCCCATAAACGTATCCGTGTCGAAGGAAATACTATCCGAACAAAAATCTACCCAAACAGTTTTTTCTATACATAATTTTTTTTGTCTTTTTTGACACGAACGCATTTCCTGATATTTTTTCATGAAATTTCACACAAGAGTAGATCCGAAACCCACGTTTGATATCCCAAAGTCCTAGATTTTTTTTTTCCAAATTTCTCGGTATTTTTTCGAATGAATTGTTTGTATAGGGGTGCGGAGCACCCGAGTGCTCCAAATCCTCATCCGTCTGCTGTTGGCATAGCTAGTTAGGCACTTACTATTATGTTTATTTAAGGAGTTATGTTACGTATGGTATGGATGGCCTAGCTCTGAGAATAAATTATTTAAGATCTCGATTATGATGTAGCTACTGGTTTAATCTAAAGCTTTTGGTCTGGACTTGGTATATTAATAAATCTTTATCTCTAATTGTGTTTATATTTGTGTGTAATTGAAATCCAGCGTGTACGCCTTTTCAATGGTGTGGCCGATTTGTGAGAGACATTTCGAAAAATGTTTTTTCTCCCGCAGCGTTTTTTTTCAATTTATTTCTCGCACAACGTTTTTTAGTTTATTTATCCAGCTAAAGGATATATGAATTTTAAGAATGCCAAAGTTATTAAAAAGCAGCCTATGTACCAAAGTGGCTAGCGGTGTTCTCGTGCTAGGTGAGCTTCTGCGTTTGAATCCCTGTTCCACTTGAGCATTTACAGGGTAGCGTGTAGAGCGAAACTTCGTGTCAGAAAGTCGCTTAAACTTTTACATCGAGCATTTGACACATTATTATTACCGAAAAAGGCTTTCGTCCCGCTTTATAAATAAAGCAAACCGTCACAGAGCACACGTACAGAGTCAGGATCACACGCACACACCCAAGTCTCACAACATAGTACTACCTCTGTCCTGGTTTATTAGTCTCCTTTGTAATTTATGCTAAACTTTGATCAAAAAATTAACTGACAAAATATTAATGCATGTCAACAAAAAAATATATTGTTGGATTCGTATCTGAACATAGTTTCAATAATATAATTTTTTGTGACATGCATGAATAGTTTGTTAGTTAAATTTATGGTCAAAATTTGGCACAGATTACAATGGGGACCAATAAACCCAGACAAAGATAGTACAAAGGTTCTGCTGAGGGCACAGCTCAACAAGCTCAGAGAAAAATAAAAAACAACAACAAAACGCGCCGGACGAAGAGACCGCCTAGTCTGGTTCCGGCGGAAGACACATTAATATTCAAACCAATACACAGCGAGAAAGCGTGGTAAAAAATAAAGTTGCGTCATACTAAAGCTAGACACTCGTAAATGTAGCATTAACTCGTCTGGCAAGTCAGTTGTCACAGTGGCATGCTTTATTTTAGGCAAAATAAATTAATTCCCAAGAAATTTCCTGGACGTCAAGGTAGCCTTGTCAACTAGTACAACGCAGTTTTCTTTTTACATCAACGGAGTTGATAATATTCGCAAAAAGAAAAAAAATCAACGGAGTTGATAAAGCAGAAACGCTGGCTAGGCATTGAACTCTATTTAGGTGGTTGGGCGTTCTTAGGTGAGCTCGCCTCCATGCTCAGGACAAAAAATTTGCAGTGCGGAACAAAAACGTGTGGACTTTACGTCTGATACACTGAGCAGTGAAAAGAGAATACAAGATGATAGAGCAGTGAATACAGTGGGGCTATTATATTGGGTGAAGATCCCGAAACGACTAGACGGGCGGAGCCAGAAAATTTAGCCATTGGGTTCATTCGTTGACTAGTTACGAAAATTTTGTATGAACTAGTCCAATTTTACGCCATATAACAAGAAGATTATAGCACCCAAACAAAGCATAATGAATAGAAATATAATATCACTTATTACAAATAGGTATTTCATTAAAATTGAAGAGTGAAAGACATACCGATTGGATGAAATTATAAAATCACTTAGTAATACCAAAGTACCTTCTTAGGTTCAGGTGCAACTTCTGATCTTCCTAAAGACAGTGAGGAAATAACAAGTCAATTCTTCGGAAAAGATTCTCACCCTGCTTTATATATATAAAGCAACAAATAACAAGTTAGTTTGACATGCTTAAAATGAAAGTACCATCATGCGAAAGAATCATGTAAAGTCACTCACATTTGGGAGCTTCCCTTATTGATCCTACATTCCAACAATCCAACACATCATCATTGCCAATGGTAGAAGACATGTCTTTCTCCACATACCAAATTAGATACAATTACTCATGAAGTGATCGTTCATTTTGTTACGCGACCTTTTCATGACAACATTCATAGCTGAAAAGTATCTCTCCACAGATGTTGTGACAACGGGCAATATCAGCTAGCTTTAGATCTGATAGACCAAAGGAAAAATAACATGCTTATTTATCTGCATCATTAACTTAGCAAGATCCATAATCCCGTCCAAACTGGAAAATCTTTCATCTGCTCACGCACTATCAATGTAACTATGTAAGTATCTACAATGTCCCTGTGTGGACAAACAAATATAGACGGCGGCCTACAAAATCCCCTGGTTTAAAATATTATTTTGGTTCTTAGGATTTTTTTTGTGTACTTTTAAATTCTCTTCTGATCAGTTGAATCATAAGGCAATTCATCTATATTAGTTTCTCTCTGAATGGAAAACTTCAGGAGACTAATTTGCAGCGACAAATGGCACCTTTTACGTCTAACGGATGACTTCGAGGAGCCCACATCAAATCATCGTTCCATACCCTAGATCAATCAAAGTCCATAGGAAAAACAATTATAAAACTAGGGCAAAAAGATTACCGTACATAATAGATAGAGCATGTACAAGAAGGGGGAGATGTGGGGATGTGATTACTACGTCGTATTTGAACTGAGGTTATGTGCTTGCCGCTGTCGATCTGCAATTGCACGCTTTTTGCCGCCGGCGTTCGAGGAGGCGGGGACCAAGCGACAGGAGGCAGGACGAGACCAGCAGAGGGAGGCGAGTTGGGGAAGCGAAGGGGACGGCGGCTGCCGTCATCGTACAGGCTATAGATCGCCAATAAACAAAATTATTGATCAAGTAACGAACAGGCCTGGACGTGAGCATGAAAGACAATTTGTAGGTGGGCTTTTAGGCCTTTTATTACTGGTCCATTGACGTGGGCTTGGTAGCTTGATGGGGTCAGGCTTAATTTTTTGTTGGGTTCATGCTAAAAAAGTTGTACGTACATTCACGTAGCTGGCAAATTTTGTTGGGTTCAACTGAACCCAACAACAATACGCTGGCTCCGCCTCGGATAGGATTTCAGTGAGGGTGGTCGCCGAGTGCTCCCATGCAATTTCGCAACAAAATACTACTACTAGTACTACTAAAGCCGCCGCCACGGCCGCCGCCCATCTTCTACATGCCGAGCAGCCTATACATCTTGGTGTAGTCGTCGTCGTCACCATCGTTATACGTGCCACCGCCGTCCCTTCTGCACCCCTGACCAGCGTCGTCGATGCGCGGGGGGTTGGACGGCCCGGGAGCCTCCTCGTCGCTGTCGTCGAGGATGACGATGCCGCCCTCCTCGCAGCCGCGGCGCCGGGCCGCGATCTCGTCGAGGGCACGGCGCTGGCGCGGCATCTCCTCGCGGACGTAGTCCTCCCGCGCCCATCTGAGGGCGGTCTCGTCAGCGGCAGCCATGCCCTCGTGCTCCTTCTTCACGGGGAGCAGCCCCGGTTTGGTCTTTAGCCGGACGAGGCGGGAAGAGGGAGGAGAGGTGTCACGGCCGCCCTCGTTGATAATGAGGGCGCCACCGCGGGGGCGGTGCCTGAGCGGCATCTCCTATGGCTCCGGCTTGATGGGACGCAGCGCCGGCGAGCCGAAGGGGAGGGAGCCTGTAGACGAGGAGCTCGTCGTCTCCATTCGCCGCGGTGTCCAGGAATTGCCACGGCGGCGAGAAAAGGAGGGGGCGCCGGGTACTCCAGGCGCGGCGTGTTGCCGGCCTCAATGTACTCGAGGACGGCCTCGGGGGTGCGGTCGGGGATGCCCCACCATTGGCGCCGCCCGCCGGAATTGAGGCGGCCGCAGGGCTCGACACCGTTTGTGGAGGCGAGTTGCTCCTCGTGGCGCCGGTCGAAGTACGCCATCCACAGCGCGTTGCTGTCAGGGGTGTACCTCGGCTCGTACCGCGCTGCCGCCGGCAGCGAGGACCGGATGCGCGCAATTTCGGGGCGCCGATCAACTCCGGCGAGCACTAGAGGCACCGGAACGCCGCCGATGCTGAGCCTTCATGAGCCCGACACCCGCATGTCTGGCGGTGCCGGGTAGTCGGCCTCGTAGAGGAGGCGTGCCTCGTCCTCGTGCACGTGACGGTGGCCGAAGCCGTTGGCCGCGACACCATCGCCTAGGTAGCGCTCTACCATGCTCGTCATCAGGGGAAGAGAAGAGAGACGCGCGTTGGCGGTGAGAGGTCGAGAGGGGGAGAGGGTTCTGTGGCGATGATGTGTGCGCTCACCGGCGAGGAAGGGACGGCTTTTATAGTCTGTGTTGGCGGCGAGAGGGCGGCCGGAGTGCGTACGCGTGGCGGGAGCGGGCGGGACGCGCGTCGTCGCGCCTTCACTGCACCACCGTGAGGCATCAATGGAAGGCTGACCGGCGCGGCAACGCGGCAGACTTGGCATTGATTCCCTGCATGAAACCGAGGCGATGAGGACGACGAGCGCGACCGGCCGGTGACTCGATGGGCCCGCCAGGCTTTCGCGCCAAAACCGCTTCCCCCAGCGCGCCCGGTTCGGTCTGGGTCCGCCGGCGTCAAATTCGCCCCTAACCGGCGAAAAATGAGCTTCTGGGGGCGCGACTGGGCCGACTTTTAGGCGCCGGCGATAAAAAAGGGCCTTGGGGGGATTATTGCGGGCGCGGCTGGAGATGCTCTAACTTCCTGGCCATGGTCACGCACGGGACCTAGCCCATCCCTGCCGTTGGACGGGATGCCCGTGAGGCTGCGACCAAGCGCAGCGGCTGTTACCTCGTGCCGGCGGTCGGGCCGCCGAAGTCATGTCGCGCACCAACAGGCTAACTCCGCCATCGCGGCTGGTCTCGGCGGTCACCTCCCGCCGTCGGAACCGACGGCCGAGGTAGTGGTGTGCCACCAGGCAGCATAGTGGACGCGCAACCGTTCTGCCGCCCCGTCCTGCATTGCCAAGTGCTTGTTTGATCCAATCTTCTACTGTGTGCCTGGTAGGTGGGCACTTGGTCATCCTAATCCTACTGTCTGGCCATCTGTCGTAAATCTAGCTGGCGTGATTCCAGAAGTTGTCCGGTAAGTTCCCTCGAACATCATGTGTACAATGAGCAAAGGGACTGCTGTCTGCGCCTTCGAACCTTGCTAATTTATCAGTAATTACTGACTTAAAATGAAGTATCAAGTGAAGATGAACACAAAAACACACTCCTGGCCTCTCCAAAGTTAGAATGCACGCAACACCAATGCGCACGTACACACACACAAAAACGTCAGCAAGTACTAAAGTCATACAATGCCAATGCTAGGTGTAAATGAGGAAAAAGAAAAAACCCTGAAGCCATACAAACAACGATCCACAATCTACAACAATTAACAAAATTATCACATCCCAAACAGGGTCCAACAGTATAAGAAAAGATCTTTCGGAGTTCCACAGGGCTTGGATCCGGATGGTCAGTGGTATTCTAGCAACAAGCACAATATTATACAAGTGGTTTCCATTCTTTTGACAAATAAAATTATAGCAGTGGGCAGAATGCCTTTTGTAAGAAATAGGCAAGAAGGTCTGATGGAGACGTCCGCTTCTCTGGTAACGGTGCTGGCGCCCCGCCCCCGCCCGTGGCGGCCGCCGCCTCCACCGTCCCCTCCAGCTGCTGCGCCGCCTCGGCCCCCGCGGCTCCGTCCCCTTCGCCGGCGCCGGCTGTTTCGGCCGTCAACCCGCCTCCCGTGCCCGCTCCCGCCCCTGCTTCCCGGGCCCGTTGGGTGGACCTCGCCGGTGAAGACCCTCCCCTCCCCCGCTGGCCCCTCCTCGCCCCCCGCAGCCACTTCCCGTCGCATCGCGCAGCCCAGCTAGGCCGGTGGCTCAGCCCCCCAAGCGCGGGGTTCTGCTACTGGCTCGCAGCCGCTGCGGTCGCCGACGCCGCCCTCGAGCTCGCCTCGGGCAGGTGGGATCCAGGGCACGGCTTTGCGGAGCAGGGCTGCACGTCGCTGGCGGATGCGGGCTTGGGGTGTGGCGGGCCGCTCCGATAGGGGCTCCGCCCGCTCCTCTTGGTGCCGCCCAGCGGCCGGGATTCGTCCGGTGGTGCCTCCGGCGCCGCCCGCGGCTCGCCGTGGCCCCTCTTCCTCGCCTCCGGTCGTGCGTGCCTCGCCATTCCGGTCGTTCATCACGGCTTTTGGATCCTCGTTGCTCCGCTTCCATCACTCCGCCCTGGGCTCTTCCCCGATCCTACCCACGTCGTTGCCTCGTCGTCGGCGGCGGCGGCGTCCTGCTCCTCGGGGGAAACCCTACGGGGTTCGGGGCTGCCACGCCTGCTGGACCGGGCCTCCCCCTGCTGGGCCGCCTTCGCCTCAGATGGGCCGGCCCGCGGGACCTGGGCTGCTTGTGTGCCCTAGGCCCAGGGTGCCGGCCGCTTCGATATGGCTCCCGCGTGACCTCCCGTTACCTCCTGTTTCCTCCCTCGCCGCCGCCTCCCACAACCCAGCCATCCCCTCCTTCGGTCCCTTGGTCGCCGCGCCCCCTTCCCTTCCCTACGTCTGGTCGCCATTGCTACGCCTCCCCCGCCCCCTCCTCCCTCACCGCGGCAGGTGATGCCACGCAAATGGGACGACGGCGCGGCCCGGCACAAGCGCGTGCTGACGACCGGAGCGACTCCTCCCGCCCATCGCCGGACTCGCTCCGTCACGAGCTGCGTGAGCTCTGGGAGGGCCCTCGTGACGACCGCCGCTCCCCTGCCCGCCGCGACGCCGGGGGCCGCTCCCGCTTCCCTCGTCTGGCCGCGTCGGGGGATTGGCGAGCCCGGCACCGCTCCCCTTCTCCAGCTCCTCACCACGGTCGTTCCCCCTCCCCACCCCGGTCTTTTCGCCCCACTTCCCCACGCACCCAAGCCCCGCCGCCTGCCCCTGCAGCGCGGAGGTACGTGCCGCCCCACGCGGCTGCCTCCTCGGCTCCGGCTGCGGCGGCTGCCCCGGCGATGGCCCTGCCCGCGGTCGTCCTCGACCGGCCAAGAAGAAGAAGCGCCGTGGCGCCGGTCGTGCTGCCCAGCCCATGCTCCCCCCGCGGCCCCGGGCACCTCTGCCGATCCGAGCCCCGTCTCAAGCCTTCCCCCCTGCTTCAACTATGGGGTGGCGGGCCACTCGCAAGTCGACTGCGTCAACCCTCGGTGCTGCTACCTCTACAAAGACCCTGGTCACATCGCCCTCCTGTGCCCGGATAGACCGGTGGCGTCAGAGCTCATGATGTACGGCCACGACATCGAGTGGTTGGGCTTCTTCCACCTCAAGGTCCTCGACGTGCCGCCTCCTACTCCCACCCTCCAGGCGGTCGTCACTGTGGTCGACGGGGTGGCCTCCCCGGAGATGATTGAGGCCGAGCTCAACCACCTCTACCGGCTCCAGTGGGACTGGGTGGTCACTCCCAGCGCTGGCCACATCTTCACCGTCGTCTTCCCCGACTCCATCAGCTACGTTTATGCCACTCGCAGTGGCCGGATCACGCTCGCCCTCAACCAGCTCGTCGTCAACATCACCGAGCCAATCCTTGATGCCGAGGCCGTGGCCATCCTGGACACCGCCTGGATTCTTGTGGCCGGCCTCCCTGATATTGCCCGGTCCGAGCTTGTCATCCGCCAGATGTCCCGGATCTTGCAAGGTTGTGGTGGTTGACGAGCTCTCCCTCCACAAGGAGGAGGAGGTCCGAGTCAAGGTCAAGTGCCTCGACTCCTCCAAGCTCCGTGCAACCATTCGTGTGTTCTTCAACGACCAGGGCTTTGACCTCAGGATCGCCTCCCGAGCCCCCCAACCACGTTGGCCGCACCCGCTCCTTCGACATTGGTCATCCCGATGGCAACCCGGGTACTGACGGGGACTACCACGATCGCCACCGCCCCCGCTCCCACCGCTCGGAGGAGGAGGGGGCTCAGAGGACTCGCACTCCCATTCTTTGTCCCCTTCCTCCACCCCCTACCGCCGGGGGGAAGGGCCGCTAGGCCATGCCCGGCTTGCTCCTCGACGGCCCGTCTGACTCGGTGGTACGTCGTCAGAGGCGAGCGACATCTCCAGTGTCGGCCTGGTCATCTGCCCGACCTCCTCCCCACACTCTCCCGCCCTGCCCGCCCCTGTTTCGCTGGACCTGGAGCCGAGACCACCTCCGGCTGCGGTGCCGGATCCCAGCCTGCTCCTGTCGACCCCGGTGGCGGCCCCCGAGGATATCGTGCCGCCTGAGGCCACCGCCTCTCCTCCGGTCCCCCTCCCTGCGGTCATGCTACCTCCGTCGGACATGTTCCCGCCACCACCGATGCTGCCTCTGGTGGTCCCGGCCACGTTCGTCGCCTCCCCTGCTCTGCTCCTGGTGTGCTCGTCCCTGACTCTGACTCCGACTCCGTTGCTCCTCGGCTGCGCTGGGACTGCTCTTCAGGTCCCGCCCGCGGCGGATCTCGCTGCGGATGGGCAGACCCGGGTGACCACCCCCATGGCCGCACAGCCTCCCCCTCCGCGGTCTGCGGCCTACTCCCGTCGCGGCTGGTCGGCCTCCTCCCTGGTGATCGCGGCCGGTCGGCCTCCTCCCCGGTGATCGTGTCCCGACGGAGCGATCGGCTTGATGCCGCGCACCCCGAGGGCGGTCTGGCTCTGCCCATCCCTGAGCAGGCGGAGCTCCGCGCTGCTACTCGAAACCTGGAGCCAGGTACGCCTGTCGTTCCCCCTTCGGTTTCATCTTGTTCCTTCTCTGCTCTCGAGTCGGTTCCCCTCGGAAACCTCGCGAAGGTTGCATCGGACTCCGCCTTCATCTTTACGGAGGAAGTTGCCCCCCCTTAGTCCAGATCGAGGCCATTAGGGCTCGGGAGATTCTTGACGGGAGGCTTGCGGAGGCTCGTGCGGCTTTCCTTTTGCCACCCGCCCCCCCCCCTGCGGCTAGGGAGGACCCCTCCCCGGCGCCGTCGAGGCGGACCGGTGGTCTTCTCCCGCTTGTTGGGGCCAAAATCTGCGGCCGCACCCGCTCCCGCACCGCGGCCCTCCGCGCACAAAGCGCCTCTGGTGTCCTGGGGTCAAGCAGCCCCCCAATGGCGCCTTAATGCGAGCCCTCTTCTGGAACATCCGCGGTTTCAGCCATGATGGCTGTCGCCGCCAACTCGTGGAATACATGCGTGATGAACACGTTGACATTGTCGCCATCCAAGAAACCATGCGTTCTGAATTCTCGCTCACTACTAGGGAAAAGCCTAGCAGTAGCGCTGGTTTTTGGCCTATCGGTAGCGCGGGGAAGCGCCGCATCGATAAGCGCTTCTAGTTAAAGCTTAGCGAGAGCGCTTGCTGCACGCACGCCATCTTGCTATATCTACTTAGTAGTAGCGCTTTCCCAAACGAGCGCTACTTCTAATTACTAGTAGCGCTTTAGAGAACAATCGCTACTACTATTATTCCTAGTTCCATTTCTTTTTTATTTTAGATCGTATTCATACACCTGTATACAATTTTTCATACAGTAGCAATTTAGAGTAGTGGCTTCCTGAGCTTGACCGTCTGAGCTCCCACCTCTTTGCGTGGCATTGGCTCTGATCCCTTCTAGTGGGAGCGTCGGCCACTCGGGGGCATCCTTTTAGGCGTTAAGGATGCCACCTTTGAGGTGGGTAGCATGGACCGGGGGGGATTCTTTGTGAGCATGGATCTTTTCGAGCGGGCTCTTAACTTCAAGTGGGAGGTTATCATCGTCTACGGGCCGGCAGACCATAGCCGGTCTGCCGCCTTCCTCAAGGAGCTCCACCGAAAGATTTCTGCGGCCTCCCTTTCGGTGGTGGTTGGAGGCGAACCTCCTTCGCATTGCGAAGGACAAGAGCAATGCTAATGTCAACTTTGCGCGGATGCAAATGTTCAATGACTTCATTGCTGATCTTGGTCTCCGCGAGATTGATAGGATTGGTGCCAGGTTCACCTGGACCAATCGGTAGGCCTCCCCGACCTAGTCCGTCCTGGACAGGGTCCTAGTTTCCCCGGATTGGGACCTCCGTTGTCCCCTAGCTTCCCTTCGCGCCATCACCCGGATTGGCTCTGACCATGTCCCGCTTCTTCTGTCCTCTGCCGATGAGCGACCGCCGATTACGCCACGATTCCAGTTTGAGACCTTCTGGCTGTCCCAAACCGGGTTCGTGGAGGCAGTTGGCGCCCGCTGGGTGGAGGCCCGCGCTCACCCTCACCCCCGTCCCCCTTCGTCCATTGACTCGTGGCACTTCTGTGCCAAGCGTGGCCGGCAGTTCATGAAGGGGTGGGGCGCTAACTTGGGTCGAGACCTCAGCGATCGCAAGACGGCCCTGTTGACCACCATTCAGACGCTTGACTTGCGTGCGGATGCAGTTGGGCTTTCTCCCGATGAGTGACTCTCTCGCTATGACTTAGAAGATCAACTCTCCATCATCTACACTAATGAAGAGGCCTATTGGCGCCTCCGTGGTGCCCATAAATGGGTTTTGAAGGGCGACGCGAACACGGCCTACTTTTAGGCTATCGCGAATGGCCGCCATAGACGCAACACCATCCCCCTCTTGTGGGATGGTGCGACCCTCCTTCAAGACCCCCGTGACATTCAGACCCATGTTGATGGGTTCTATTGATCTTTGTTCTCTATCGCTCCTAGGAGCGGCCTCTCCCTGGCTCCTGGTTGCTGGACCGGCCCCCAGCTGGTCTCTGATGCGGAGAATGCGGCCCTTACAGCCCCCTTCTCCGAGAGCAAGGTCTGGGCTGCCATTAGGGGCATGAACCCTACCTCGGCACGGGGTCCTGACGGCCTCCTAGTTAAATTCTTCCAGGCCTTCTGGAACGTGATTAAACTGGAGGTCATGACCATCTTCGAAGAGTTCTACGTTGGATCCATCAACCTCGGACGCCTCAACTTTGGGATCATCTCTCTCATCCCCAAGGTGCTTGGCGCTTCTGACATCCGCCAGTTTCGCCCAATCACGGTCATTAACGTGATTTTCCGGATTCTAGCAAAAGGGTACGCCAATAGGGTGACCCTTCTTGCTGACCGCGTTACTCACCCCCAACCAGTCAGCCTTCATCCAAGGTCGGTATATTCTGGATGGGGTGCTTGTTCTTCATGAAGTCCTCCATGAGGTCCGCACCAAACACCTCAAGGCGGTTTTCCTGAAGATTGATTTCCATAAGGCCTATGACACTGTTAGCTGGTCCTTCCTTGGGAAGTTTTGCTCCGAAAGGGCTTCGACGACCGTTGGATCACCAAAGTCATGCAGATGGTTTCCTGCGGTCGCACGGCCGTTAACATCAACAACGAGATCGGTCCTTTCTTCCCCACCCTATGTGGGGTTCGACAAGGCGACCCCTTCTCCCCGTTCTTATTCAATATGGTGGTGGACGCTCTTGGTGCCATCCTGGATAAGGCAAAGGCTGCTGGCCATATTCGTGGGATCACCCCCCACCTTGCCGGAGGTTCCGGGATTTCCCTCCTCCAGTATGCTGACAACACCATCATCATGGTTGAAGGCTCGGAGGCGGACATCTCCAACCTCAAGTTCCTCCTCCTCTGCTTCCAACAAATGTCTGGCCTTAAGATAAACTTTGACAAGAGTGATGTTATGGTGATGGGACACTCTCCCGCGGAGTGTCTGGCCATTGCCAACCGGCTTAACTGCCGCCTGGGCTCCTTTCCGCCCATTAGTGACTCCCGGCTCACCGTCGCGGACTTGCGCCCGACCGTGGCCAAGCTTCAAACGCGCATCGAACCGTGGCAGGGGAGGTGGTTATCTAAGGCATCCCGGACAATTCTAATCAACTCTTCCCTCTCCAGCCTTCTCTTGTTTCTCATGAGTTTCTACAGCCTCTACGAGACGCTGCACCATGAGTTTGCCAAAGTCCAGTCTCGTTTCTACTGAGTTGGCGACAACGATAAGCAGAAATATCATATGGTCAGTTGGCCGGACATTTGCAAGCCCAGGGATCAAGGAGGCCTTGGCATTATGTGCTCTAAGTGCATGAATATCGCCCTCCTATCCCGTTGGCTTTGGCGCATCTCGCAAGGTCACGGTGGCCTTTGGCTCGACATCATTCGGAACAAATACCTGCACGGACAGCCCCTCGCCTTTTGCCAGAGATCTGGTGGCTCCCAGTTCTGGTAGTCGGTCGTCCAACTTCTTCGGGTTCTCCACATCGGGACTTCCATCTCGGTCGGCTCCGGGACGTCGACTTTGTTCTGGTTCGATTGTTGGGCCGGAGACGCCCCCTTTGTGGCACGCTTTCCCGGCCTCTTCTCCATCTCCGTCGATCCTGTGATCTCCGTCGAGAGGGCCCTTATTGACTTAGGGCGCCTCGCCTTCCGAAGGCCATTTGGGCCCCCGGAGTCCGCCGCTTGGCGTGAGTTACTGGACTGTGTTGCCCTCCACGAACCGATGGTGGACGGTGGACCCGACCAGGTGCGTTGGCGCCTGGAGCCTTCTGGCCAGTTCTCCACCAAGTCTCTCTACCTAGCCATCGCCCCCTCCTCCGCCCCTCTCCCCCTTATGACGGTGTAGTCCATCCGCCTACCTCTGACGATCCGGATCTTCATGTGGCAATGGATTCGCGGTTGGGTCCCGTTCGGGGTCAAGGTTCGCAAGCGAAATGGCCCGGGCACTGGCATCTGCCCGCTCTGCGGTGTCCCCAAAGACTCGAATCACATCTTCTTCTCCTGTGTGTCCGCTCAATTCGTTTGGAGCTGCTTTCGCGAAGCGGTCGGTGGAAATTGGTGCCACACCAACTTTCCCGACTTATTTGCCGAACTCCAGAACTCCCCCTTGACGTCTCGCCACATTAGGTGGCTTGAGATTGGGTTCATTGCTTGGACCCTCTGGACGATCCGCAATAAGCGTGTGATCCAGCGCACTCCTCTTCGACGAGCTACTGACGCTATCTTCAAACTCTCTGGTTTCTTGCAGCTTTGGTGGCCGCTTAGCCGCCCTCAGGACCGCGACGCCATCTCCGCCTTCATCGCTGACCTTCGCTCGATGGTCATCCGTTTGTCGCCGCCACCCCCGCCGCCCCCGCCGAAACCTGACCAGACGCTTATTCCGCTCTCCGGCTGTTTTCTTTTCATTTGCCTGGGCTTGTTGAGCTGTGCCCTCGGCAGAACCTTTGTACTTTTTTGTGAGACTTGGGTGTGTGTGTGGACTAGTACTTGTATGTGTGCTCTCTGACGGTTTGCTTTATTTATAAAGTAGGGCGAAAGCCTTTTTGGTAAATCTGAAAACATGTTGTTCAAAGAAATAATATGGTTGAGATGTCGATTCTGTCAGCCGTAGGATTTGGTCCGATGGATCAAAACAAATCATCCCCACAGCACTGATAGACTCTTCTTGGCAAGATTAGAAAATGAAAGTAAAGTGCCAACACAAGAAATGTTATATTTGTTTTCTTTTTTCAACTGACAACGTTATAAGTACCAAATGAGACTATAATACATGTTTGTCGCTGCACATGCATAAAGTGTCACTATCTCCTCCATGTGACAACTAAATAAAGTTAAAGATTAAGAAACTACTAACCATTGTGATTAGGCAAGATAGATCATCTAATCATTGGGAATTATCAATGTTGTTATTTAATGCAATGTATGACACATTAGATTTATAAAGGCTCTGTATTTCTAGTGGTCATTACGTTTCTCATTTGGTCTTGCACAGCAGGGCTGCTTATCACCATAATCCAGGATAGATTTTATTCCATCTTTCTACAGTTTGATATGGTATCCTGATATCTTTCTATGAACAATCTTTTAAGTCAGCTAAATACTCTGCAGCTGGCTTGGGCCATGCATATTTTTTATGATGCTGAGGCGAAAAGCAGCCCTTTTGTTGCATGTTCATGTGTAACCTTTGTGTGTTCAGGTTGTACTCTGTTAGGCAGGATATCTGCATCATATGAGTTGTACTACAGTATAAACAGCCGCAGAAAAGCTTGAACCTGTCAGTTCTTTGAGGCCTGACGCCTGAGCCATTTCTCTGTAACCTTGTTTCAATGTTCAATAAATCTTGGTTCTTATACTATGGCCTCAATTATATGCGCATCTTCACATTGAACCACATATCCTGCTGGTTATGATAAGTAGTCTCCACCACTAGAACACTCAAAGATGGACACGTAGCATCTCAATCCACTGCCGGCACAATTTATCTTTCTTTGATTGGCAAGCTGCTTTCCGGAGTAGAATACTCGAAGGCAATAAACTGATAGTTTGTTATACGTGGACAAGCAGCAGTTGGTATTACGTGGACACTCATAGATGGACACATAGCATCTCACCTTCTCCGGTGCATGTTCCCGCAAAAGAAATGCAGATGCTTTTAGCTCAGGAACTAAAATATGCACTAGCATTAAATGAGCACACAACACTGAGGCACACAGATGAACTTCTTGCTCTAGCGTTGCGAATCGGCCTAAACAGTTTTTTTTAAAAACAAGGGAAAATATTTGCCATTTCATTGATTAAGGAAGACGGTTTTCGACAAAAGCCGCAAGCGGCAAATGAAGACTACTCTCATGGCATTACAACACCCAAGTGGTTGGCACCCACCAGAGCCCAGAGCGATACCTCTTGTTTGATTTTGTTAATGATGACCATCGAAGGAACCCAACGTTGCAGAAGACTAGCATTTCTCTCGGACCAAACCTCCCAGGAGATGAGCATCGTCAAGGAGGCAAGGGCTTTGGGAGAGCCGAGACGATTCTGTAGATTGCCATTCCACCATTCTTTGACCGAAGACCTCACGGGCCAAGGAATAGTAGAGATGTGATGCATTCCAAGCCATGGAAAAATGTCATTCGAAATGCGCAAAGTGAAGCGGCATTGGAAGAGAAGGTGAGTCGCGGATTCCTCAGCTTGTTTGCAAAGAGGGCACAGACCGCAGCTGGGCCAGCCACGACGGATCAAGCGGTCGGATGTCCAAATCCTATTCTGAAGAACAAGCCAAGCAAAAAAATTCCACCTTGGGGGAGCCCACACCCTCCACACGAACTGAACGAGATCAGGGGAGATGAGGCCTTCAAATTGAGCCTTGTAAGCCGAGGAAGCTGAGTACATCCCATCCATAGTGAACTTCCAAATAATCGAGTCTTCCATGTCGTCAGCAAGAGCCACCATTGATAGTTTGTCCCAAAGGTCAGCAAACTGTTGGATATGCGCAAGGGAGAGACCATTGTTGCTGTCAATATTCGTGATCCAATGGTTGTTAGTCATGGCTTGCTAGACCGAGGAGTTCTTTTCTCGTGAGAGATCAAAGAGGCCCGGCGCGATGTTGCGAGGGCGCAAGCCATTAAGCCACGATGAGTTCCAAAAACGCGCAGTCTGACCATTTCGAACTGTGACCGTAGTGGCAGCCGCAAAGAATTGACAATCTTCCTCCGTGCATGGTGTTTCCATGCCAATCCAGGGCTTACTTATCTTCCCATTCGAACTATAACCATCGAAGCCGCAGGGCCATAGCAAACTTATCCAGGTTGAGCACACCTAATCGCCTTTGTCCTTGGGTTTGCAGACGAGATCCCAGTTAACCTTACACTTTCCTCTAGATACCTTGTCAGAGCCCACCCAAAGATATGCACGGTGGATGCTATCGATTTTCTTGAGGACCTCCACCTGGATGTCAAGGGGTGTGAGATGGTAGATAGCAATGGCAGTTAGGACAAGTTTAACCAGAACCACTCGGCCAGTAGAGGCCACATGTCTTCCTTGCCAGGGAAGGAGTTTGCTTGCAATTTTATCCTCAAGGTACTGGAAGTGGATTCGCTTGAGACGCTTGACGGATAACGGAAGGCCAAGGTAACGCATCGGGAACGAGGTGTGCACCGCCGGAAAAGCATGCAAGACATCGTCAAGGTTGATGTTATCACGTCGAATGGGAGCAACCAGACTTTTGGCATAGTTGGTGACAAGACCAGTCACCACTCCAAAAGAGGCCAGGGTAGCAGCGAGGAATTGAATGTCTCCTCTAATGGTCTTAACAAAGATGGCGGCATCATCGGCATATAGCAAAGCTCGAACGGGTGAAGATCTACCACACAGAGGGTGGAGGTGCCCTTGGGCCGTGGCCTGCAGAGGAGATGCTGGAACGGGTCAATGGCCGAGACGGAGAGAAGAGGGGACAATGGGTCCCTCCAGCAAAGGTCACGTCCATGCTTCAATAGGTCGCCCAAGACCCCATTGATCAACACCCTCGAGGTGGTGGTAGAGAGCAAAGCTGAAACCCAATCACGGAACCTGTCCGGGAAGCGAAGATGCTTCAGTAGATCCATAAGAAAGTCCCAATGCACATAGTCAAATGCCTTTTTGATGTCGAATTTGAACAGGAGCATCCGGGAGCGAATGTGATGGGACTTTCTCGCCAAGTTTCTGACATACATGAAGTTGTCGTGGATGCTTATCTTTTTAATGAAGGCACTCTGGGCGTTGGAGACAAGATCATGCATGTGGGGAGCCAGCCGGGTAGCCATCATCTTAGCAATGATCCTCGCGATGGCATGTATGAGACTAACGGGACAGAAATCCGAGGTGCGTTCCGCCACATTCTTATTTGGAATGAGAGAAATATTCGCCGAATTGAGCCAGTGTAAATTCCTGGAGTGCAGATTGGAGAAGTGGTTGACCGCAAGCAAAATGCCATCTTTTATGATCTCCCAACATTCCTTGAAGAAGGCCCCGGAGAAGTCGTCTGGTCACGATGCTTTCTCACTAAGGAGGTCAAAAATCGCCTTGTTCACCTCATCCTCCGAGAAGGCAGCCCCAAGATCCGTGGGATCGCAAGCAGGCACCGGGATGTTGTCCCAGTTGATGTCGATGTTGTGCGGCTGACTATGTTTCATAGCCTCTGAGAAGTGGTTTTGAATGATGGGTTTCTTATGGGCATGCTCAGTAACCCACCCATTGTTGTGTTTGAGGCGGTGGATGAAGTTCTTTCTTCTTCTATGGTTCACGCGAAAGTGTTAGCATCACCATCTTTTAAGTTCGCAATTCTCAAACTTTGTCTTTTCCGCGCACGCTCAAGAACAACAAAACCAATCACTTTTCGCTTAAGTCTCTTTCAGAGGTCTTGCTCGCTGGCACTGAGGGTACGAAGCTCTTGAGCCACATCCAAGCGAAGAATAACTTCTAGGGCCATATGGATTTGCACCTTCAAGTGTGCGAACATCGTCCTGCTCCATTTCCTTAATTTTTTGCTAGTCTCTTTTAGCTTGTGAAAGATAATGTGGTATGGGTCAGAGTAACAATTATTGTTCCAAGCTACCTAGACAACCTCTTTCAACCCAGGCATTTTGATCCAAAAGTTTTCAAAGCAGAAGGGCTTTGATTTTTGGGGGCCTTTGTCATTTGCGAGGAGGAGAGTGCAGTGATCTGACAAGGATGAAGAAAGCGCATGCAGGATGTGCGTGCCAAAATCAAGGTCCCAATCTTCGTTGCAAAAGAAAGAGTCGAGCTTGCTGAGAGTTGGGTTGCTCTACTCATTGCTCCAGGTGAATTTTCTGTTTTGCAGATGGACCTCTTTGAGCTCACGCAGATTAAGCGTGTTTCTAAGCGGACAGGCTCCAATTGACATTTGTTCTACTATTGTCTTGTGCACGGTAAATTTGATTAAAATCACCAGCGACCAACCACTTTGAGCCAGGGGGAGGCTTCTATTTGATCAACTTTTGAAAGAAAGCATCCTTGAGATTGCTTCTCGTGGACCATAAACGGTGGTGAGTTTGAAGGTTGTGTCTGAGGAAACAATTGTGAAGTTGCAGGAGAGGAAAAAGGTGCCAATGCTTATATCCTTGACATCCACAGCACTCTCATCCCATAGCAGCAGGATGCCACCATGAGTGCCCAAGGTAAGGCATTGAGCAAAGTTTTTCGGTCTATGACCACCAAGGAATAAAGCGATGGACGGGTCGACGAGCTCTAGCTTGGTCTCTTGCAGACAGACAATGTGGCATGGAGTAGTTGTGATCGTTTCCCGGATAGTCTGGACAATTTAAACCTCGCACATTCTAGTTCAGCATACTAAGATTTTGCTCTAACATGGGTAACCTAAAGTACATCAAAGTTGGAGCAACTTAAAGCACACAAGCATCCAACAACAACAGAGACTACCATGAGCAGAGCACACATACTAAGAAGAGATAACATAATGCCTTGCCAAGGCAACAAGAAGCAGGCATCAACACCAACGACTGCAAAAAGGCATACACACACTAACGAAGAGGTTGTAGCTAACATGTAAACCGAAGAACATCTTATGCGTGAGCCTAAAGGTTGCTCAGTCATGCCGCCTTGCCGGCCACTTCTCCGCTTTTTGCCTGAAGCTCAGGTCTCGCCTGTACACCATGCTCGATCAACACAGTCTCAACCGCCTTCGCAAGGTCGCAATAGAAGTTGAACAGGGCCCGGAGAGCCGACACCATGATATTGGGCAGCTGTCCCGGGAACATGGCCACGAATTTGTTGATGGACTCCTTTGTTACTTTCTCCCCTTCATCGATGACACCCATTCACTGGCAGAGCAGCTTCTTAGCCATCTTGGCAATTGGCAGCTTTGTCTTCTTGGCCTGGAGACGTGGGCTAGAGCGGCTAATGTTGAAACCCACCACTCCAGCCAGGTTCTTCCTTCTCTTCATTGGCGGCCTTGGCCTTGGGGATGGTGATTTAGGTGCAACAAGGAGTGGTGGATGGTAGGTAACAAGTAGAGGGTAGCACATCGGTAGTTCTGGAGCCAGGGTGACCGGGTCCGACTCAGAGACCGGAATGGCGGGTCAGGTTCGGAGCACAGGGAAGGATTGTGTGGTGGTGTGGCAGTAGCATCACCGTCTTGTATAGTAGGGGAGGAGAACGGAATGATCTCAATCACATCCATCGCCGTGGTGTGTGGCCATGTCGGTGCTTGCATGGGCGAGATAGGGCACACAACCACGGGTCATGGACTGGCCCCGAAGCAGGGGTGATCCATCATAGCCAAGAGGCCTCACCACAGGGGGAGCTGAGTTGTACCACATCGCAGGAGGTGGTCCGCAGCGAGGAAGGAAGCGATCATCCACTAATGTCCTTGCAGACCTGACTGGCAGCACCTCCATAGCGCCCAGGGCGTGTCCGACAGTCTGTGGAGCGGCTACGATCGCGCCTACCAGAGGCCAGAATGACAACTCCATCCGGCAGGCGCTGCACAAGCTTCAATTTGATGCGGCACGCGTCTTGGGCCTCAGGGCGGTAGCGGCGTCCATCACGGCCACGATCGTCCTAGCGGTCATTTTTGTCATCGCGTCGGCCACCACGCGAGCCATGATGTCCCTCGCCATCGCGGCGCTTTGGAGCGTGTCATGTGCTCCGGAAGAGGCGCTCCCTCCAGGAAGGGTGTTCATCACGATCTCGGCGCCCGCGGTCGCAGTCGTCATCACGATGGTCCTTGTCTTTATCTTCATCTCGGCATCGCACAGCCACCTCAGTCATGTCCCGCATCCTGGACTCTCCATCAATGACCCCCAAGGTGATGGATAATGGATGCGGGGAGCGAGGGTGTCAAGGAATATTGTCGTTGACATCAGGTGTGAAATCTTTCACCAGGTTGACGTGCACTCTGGCGCGGCCTGAACAGTTTTTCACCACTAGTTCGTCAAGCATATGGGCAAAGGCAAGCACAGAGGATTTCATGTTCTCCTAGAGCTACCTTTCATATTGGGAAACTGTCCTTGGAACATGGCCACGAATTTTGTCGATGGCCTCCTTTGTTACTTGCTTCCCTTCATCGATGACACACATCCGCTCGCAGAGTAGCTTCTCAGCCATCTTGGCAATTGGCAGCTTCCTCTTCTTGGCCTGGAGACGCGGGCTAGAGTGGCTAATGTTGAAGCCCACCACTCCAGCCAAGTTCTTCCTTCTCTTCATTGGCGGCCTTGGCCTTGGGGATGGTGATTTAGGCACAACAAAGAGTGGTGGCTGGCAAGCAACAAGCAGCGGGGAGCACATCAGCGGTTCTGGAGCCGGGGTGACTGGCTTCGGCTCAGAGACCGGAATGCCTGGTTAGGTTCGGAGCATAGTGAAGGATTGCATGGTGGCGTGGCAGCAGCATCACCGTCTTGCATAGTAGCGAGGAGACCAGAATGATCTCAATCACATCCATCATCGTGGTGTGTGGCCATGTCGGTGCTTGCATGGGTGAGACAGGGCACACAACCACGAGTCAGGGACTGGTCCCGAAGCAGGGGGTGATCCATCATAGCCAAGAGGCCTCGCCAGAGGGGGGCTGAGCTGCACCACATCACAGGAGGTGGTCCATGGCAAGGAAGGAGGCGGCCGTCCATGGATGTCCTTGCAGACCGGACTGGGAGGACCTCCATAGCACCCAGGGCATGTCTAGATAGTCTGTGAAGCGGCGACGACCGCGCCTGCCAGAGGCCGGAATGACAACTCCATCCGGCAAGTGCTGCACAAGCTTCAATTCGATGCAGCGCGTGTCTTGGGCCTCAGGGTGGTAGCGGTGTCCATCACGGCCACGATCGTCCCGGCGGTCATCTTTGTCATCGCACCGGCCACCATGCGAGCCACGACATCCCTTGCCATCGCGGCTCTTCGGAGTGCGTGATGTGCTCCGGAAGAGGCGCTCCCTCCAGGAAGGGTGTTCATCATGGTCTTGGCGCCCGCGGTCGCGGTCGTCATCACGCTGGTCCTTGTCTTTATCTTAATCTCAGCGTTGCAAAACCACCTTAGTCATGTCCCACATCCTGGACTCGCCATCAATGACCCCCAAGGTGATGGAGAATGGATGCGAGGAGCAAGGGTGTCAAGGAATATTACCGTTGACATCAGGTGTGAAATCTTTCACCAGGTCGAGGTGCACTCCGGCGCGGCCTGAACAGTTTTTCACCACTAGTTCGTCAAGCATATGGGAAAAGGCAAGCACAGACAATTTCCTGTTCTCCTAGAGCTACCTTTCATATTGGGCAGCTGTCCTTGGAACATGGCCACAAATTTGTCGTTGGCCCCCTTTGTTACTTGCTTCCCTTCATCGATGACACCCATCCGCTAGCAGAGCGGCTTCTCAGCCATCTTGGCAATTGATGTCTACTACACAACCTTCTTCTTGTAGACGTTGTTGGGCCTGCAAGTGCACAAGTTTGTAGGACAGTGGCAAATTTCCCTCAAGTGGATGACCTAAGGTTTATCAATCCGTGGGAGGCGTAGGATGAAGATGGTCTCTCTCAAACAACCCTGCAACCAAATAACAAAGAGTCTCTTGTGTCCCCAACACACCCAATACAATGGTAAATTGTATAGGTGCACTAGTTCGGCGAAGAGATGGTGATACAAGTGCAATATGGATGGTAGATAAAGGTATTTGTAATCTGAAATAATAAAAACAGCAAGGTAACTAATGATAAAAGTGAGCGTAAACGGTATTGCAATGATAGGAAACAAGGCCTAGGGTTCATGCTTTCACTAGTGCAAGTTCTCTCAACAATAATAACATAGATAGATCATATAACAAGCCCTCAACATGCAACAAAGAGTCACTCCAAAGCCACTAATAGCGGAAAACAAACGTAGAGATTATGGTAGGGTACGAAACCACCTCAAAGTTATTCTTTCGGATCGATATATAAAAGAGTTCGTACTAGAATAACACCTTAAGACACAAATCAACCAAAACCCTAATGTCACCTAGATACTCCATTGTCACCTCAAGTATCTGTGGGCATGATTATACGATATGCATCACACAATCTCAGATTCATCCAACCAACACAAAGTACTTCAAAGAGTGCCCCAAAGTTTCTACCGGAGAGTCAAGAACGTGTGCCAACCCCTATGCATAGGTTCATGGGCGGAACCCGCAAGTTGGTCACCAAAACATACATCAAGAGGCACATGATATCCTATTGTCACCACAGATAAGCACGGCAAGACATACATCAAGTATTCTCATAAAAGACTCAATCCGATAAGATAACTTCAAAGGGGAAACTCAATTCATCACAAGAGAGTAGAGGGGGAGAAACATCATAAGATCCAACTACAATAGCAAAGCTCGGGATACATCAAGATCGTGCCATAGAGGGAACACGGGAGAGAACACGAGAGAGAGAGAGAGAGAGAGAGAGAGAGAGAGAGAGATCAAACACATAGCTACTGATACATACCCTCAGCCCTGAGGGTGAACTACTCCCTCCTCGTCATGGAGAGCACCGGGATGATGAAGATGGCCACCGGTGATGGATTCCCCCTCCGGCAGGGTGCCGGAACAGGCTCTCGAGAGGATTTTGGTGGCTACAGAGGCTTGCGGCGGCAGAACTCTCGATCTATCTTAATTTCCGATGGTTTTAGGGTACATAGGCTTATATAGGCGAAAGAAGTCGGTCGGTAGGTGCTCGAGGGGCCCACGAGACAGGGGGCGCGCCCTCCTATCTCGTGGCTGCCTCGAGGATCTTCTGACGTGAACTCCAAGTCTCCATGATCATATTCTTCCAAAAAATCACGCTGCCGAAGGTTTCATTCCGTTTGGACTCCGTTTGATATTCCTTTTCTTCGAAATACTAAAATAGGCAATAAAACAGCAATATGGGCTGGGCCTCCAGTTAGTAGGTTAGTCCCAAAAATGATATAAATGTGTAAAATAAAGTCCATAAACATCCAAAAGGGGTAATATAATAGCATGGAACAATCAAAAATTATAGATACGTTGGAGACGTATCAAGCATCCCCAAGCTTAATTCCTGCTCGTCCTCGAGTAGGTAAATGATAAAAACAGAATCTTTGATGTGGAATGCTACCTAGCATATTTCTCAATGTAATTTTCTTTATTGGGGCGTGAATGTTCAGATCCAAATGATTCAAAATAAAAGTTCATATTGACATAAGAAATAGTAATACTTCAAGCATACTAATCAAAGTAATCATGTCTTCTCAAAATAACATGGCTAAAGAAAGTTATCCCTACAAAATCATATAGTCTGGCTGTTGCTCTATCTTCATCACACAAAGTATTTAATCATGCACAACCCCAATGACAAGCCAAGCAATTGTTTCATACTTTAACAATCTCAAACTTTTTCAACTTTCATGCAATACATGAGCGTGAGCCATGGACATAGCACTATATGTGGAATAGAATGGTGGTTGTGGAGAAGACAAAAAGGAGAAGATAGTCTCACATCAACTAGGTGTATCAACGGGCTATGGAGATGCCCATTAAAAGATATCAATGTGAGTGAGTAGGGATTGTTATGCAACGGATGCACTAGAGCTATAAATATATGAAAGCTCAACAAAAGAAACTAAGTGGGATGCATCCAACTTGCTTGCTCACGAAGACCTAGGGCACTTTTGAGGAAGCCCATCATTGGAATATACAAGCCAAGTTCTATAATGAAAAATTCCCACTAGTATATGAAAGTGACAACATATGGTACTCTCTATCATGAAGATCATGGTGCTATTTTGAAGCACAAGTGTGGAAAAAGAGATGGTAGCATTGTCCCTTCTCTCTTTTTCTCTCATTTTATTATTTTTTCTTTTCTTTTTCCTTTTTTTTCTTTTCTTTGGCCTTCTTTTTTTTGGCCTTTCTCTTTTTTCTTTTTTTTCTTTTTTTTGTAAAGTATGAAGTCTCATCCCGACTTGTGGGGGAATCATAGTCTTCATCATCATTTTCTCACTAGGACAATGCTCTAATAATGGAGATCATCACACTTTTATGGATTTACAACTCAAAGCTAGAACAAGATATGACTCTATATGAATGCCTCCGGCGGTGTACCGGGATATGCAATGAATCAAGAGCGACATGTATGAGAATTATGAAGGTGGCCTTGCCACAAATACAATGTCAACTACATGATCATGCAAAAAGCAATATGACAAAAGTAATGCGTGTCATATGAACGGAACGGTGGAAAGTTGCATGGCAATATATCTCGGAATGGCTATGGAAATGCCATAATAGGTAGGTATGGTGGCTGTTTTGAGGAAGGTAAATGGTGGGTATATGGTACCGGCGAAAGTTGCACGGTACAAGAGAGGCTAGCAATGGTGGAAGGGTGAAGGAGTGCGTATAATCCATGGACTCAACATTAATCAAAAGAACTCATATACTTGTTGCAAAAATCTAGAAGTCATCAAAAACCAAAGCACTATGCGCATGCTCCTAGGGGGTTAGATTGGTAGGAAAAGACCATCGCTCGTCCCCGACCGCCACTCATAAGGAAGACAATCAATAAATAAAATTGTGCTCCAACTTCATCACAAGGCGGTTCACCATACGTGCATGCTACGGGAATCACAAACTTCAACACAAGCATTCTTTAAATTCATAATCACCCAACTAGCATGACTTTAATATCACTACCTCCATATCTCAAAACAATTATCAAGCATCAAATTGATCATAGCATCCAATTCACTTTCTATGATAGTTTTTATTATACCCAACTTGGATGCCTATCATTCTAGGACCAACTTTGTAACCATAGCAAATACCATGCTGTTCTAAAAGACTCTAAAAATAATATAAGTGAAGCATGAGAGACTATAAATTTCTACAAAATATAACCACCACCGTGCTCTAAAAGATATAAGTGATGCACTAGAGCAAATGACAAACTACTCCGAAAGATATAAGTGAAGATCAATGAGTAGCTAAATAATTGTGACACTATGTGAATACTCTCTAACATTAAATAATTTTAGATCTTGGTATTGTATTCAAATAGCAAGCAAAACAAAATAAAATTCCATTGCAAGGATAGCACAACTCATGTGAAGAAGCAAAAACTTAGGTTCAACTGATACTAACCGATAGTTGTTGAAGAAAAAAGGTGGGAGGCCTAACGGGGCATCCCCAAGCTTAGATGCTTGAGACTTCTTAAAATATTACCTTGGGGTGCCTTGGACATCCCCAAGCTTGAACTTTTGTGTCTCCTTAATTCCTCTCATATCATGGTTTCTCTTTTTAAGCTTCATCCACAACAAACTCAACAAGAACTCGTGAGATAGGTTAGTATAAACCAATGCAAAACCTTATCATTTTCTACTGTAGCAAATCACTAAAATTATTATTCCACATTGAATACTAAATGTCTCTGCATATTTAATACTCCTATCCTCAAATAGAATCATTAAACAAACAAACATATGCAAACAATGCAAACATAACAGCAATCTGCCAAAACAGTACAGTCTGTAAAGAATGCAAGATTCATCATATTCCCCTAACTCCAAAAATTATGAAATAAAATTCCCACTGCAGTAAATTTATCAGAGCTAATTATGAAAAAAGTTTCAACATTATATCATTCTCTGACTTTTCTAGGGAATTTTTGCAACAGCGGTAAACTTTCTGTTTTCAAACAGCAACATGTATACTAGAAAAATAAGCATGGCAAAGGCTATCCTTGACTTCTTTATTGAAACTAAAAATGCAAAACATTAATCTAAATAACATCAAGCAAATACTAACAAAATAAAATGACGCTCCAAGCAAAATACATATCATGTGGTGAATAAAAATATAGCTCCAAGTAAAGTTACCGATGAACGAAAACGAAAGAGGGGATGCCTTCCGGGGCATCCCCAAGCTTAGGCTCTTGGTTGTCCTTTGAATATTAACTTGGGGTGCCTTGGGCATCCCCAAGCTTAGGCTCTTGCCACTCCTTATTCCATAGTCCATCGTATCTCTACCCAAAACTTGAAAACTCCACAACACAAAACTCAACAGAAAACTCGTAAGCTCCGTTAGTATAAGAAAATAAAACAACCACTTAGGTAGTGTAATGAACTCATTTTAAATTCATATTGGTGTAATATCTACTGTATTCCAACTTATCTATGGTTCATACCACTTAATACTAGCCATAGATGCATCAAAATAAGCAAACAACACATAGAAAACAGAATCTGTCAAAAACAGAACAGTCTGTAGTAATCTGTATCAAACGTATACTTCTGGAACTCCAAAAATTCTACCAAATTAGGAAGACCTGAGAAATTTGTGTACCAATCCAGAGAAAAAAGAATCAGATCATAAGCACGTTTCTGTGAATTAACAAAACTAATTTACTGGGTGCAAAAGTTTCTGATTTTCAGCAGGATCAACACAACTATCACCGTAAGCTATCCTAAAGGTCTTACTTGGCACTTTATTGAAACAAAAGCTATAAAACATGATTAATACAGTAGCATAAGCATGTGGACACACAAAAACAGTAAGGATAAATATTGGGTTGTCTCCCAACAAGCGCTTTTCTTTAATGCCTTTCTAGCTAGGCATGATGATGGTAATGATGCTCACATAAAAGATAAGAATTGAAACATAACGGGAGCATCATGAAGCATATGACTAGAACATTTAAGCCTAACCCACTTCCTATGCATAGGGATTTTGTGAGCAAACAACTTATGGGAACGATAATCAACTAGCATAGGAGGGCAAAACAAGCATAGCTTCAAAATTTTAAGCACAAAGGGAGGAAACTTGACATTATTGCAATTCCTACAATCATATATTCCTCCCTCATAATAATTTTCAGTAGCATCATGAATGAATTCAACAATATAACCAGCACCTAAAGCATTCTTTTCATGATCTATGAGCATAGAATTTTTACTACTCTCCACATAAACAAAATTCTTCTCATTCGGAATAGTAGGAGTATCATAAGAGACTTGAACACTAAAAATTGTTTCCACATTAAAAGAGTAATGTTCAGAAAAAGGGTAATCATAATCATGACAAGATTTGTAAATATAATCATCACTACTTTTTATAGCATAAGTTTCATCACAATAATCATCATAAGTAGCAACTTCGTTCTCATCATAATCGATTGAAACCTCTCCCAAGATAGTGGAATCACTAAACAAAGTTGACACTCTTCCAAATACACTTTCATCAATATAATCATCATAGGTAGGAGGCATGATATCATCATAACAACTTTGCATATCAAAACTTGGGATGCTAAAAATATCATCTTCACTAAACGTAGCATCCCCAAGCTTGGGACAAACATTAATTTCAGCAAATATACTCTCAAATATGTCACTCTCATCAAACATAGCTTCCCCAAGCTTGGGCCCTTTCATATCATAAGCATAACCATTCTCATCATTAAAAATATGGATAGCACCAATAGTAAAGCAATTATCATCATCACAATGATTAGTAGGAGCAACATCATTTGGGAGGGATACCTTTTTACCTTTGTTGCTCCTTCTTTTCTTTTTATTCTTCACATTAAGTGTGGGTTCAACCTTCCTCTTTGAGCTCCTTATTGACGAGATTGGTTGAATTGAAAGCTCCTCCTTGTTACCTGAATCATCATAAGAAATAATAGGAGGAGATTGGGAAGTCTCTTCCCTTTCATTAGTATTCTCATCATCTTCTATTTTCTTTCTTTTCTTTATGTAATTGGCAATATAAGGATTTTCAATGCAATTCTCCACACAAAACACATAAATATCCTCTAGATCAAAATCAAGAAATCTATCAAGATTAAATTTTGGAATACCCTCAGTTATACGTTTCATTTCTTCATACCCCAAAAGAAGACTAAGCTCTTTATGATGCCCAAGGGTAATCAAGCTATCACAATTTTTGGACACGATTCGATCATAAAATAATTTGCATTGGAGATTTAAATGACCACGTTTATTGCAAAGTTCACAAGGAGCACGAAAAATATTGAATCTTCTAGCACACTCATCAAGACTTTCTTGCAAACATTTAGTTTTTAAGTACTTATGGCTCTTGCAATATCTATTTTCTCTATTTGGTGTGTCCATGCAAATATAATCTACTCCACAAAAATGAACATGCTTATAGGAGACATTTTCATCATAACTAGTGCAATTATCATTAGTACTATGGATATTCAAAGAGTTCATACTAACAACATTGCAATCATGATCATCATTCAAAGATTTAGTACCAAGCATTTTAATGCATTCTTCTTCTAGCAGTTGAGCACAATTTTCTTTTCCGTCAAACTCACGAAAGATATTAAAAAGACGAAGCGTATGAGACAAACTCAATTCCATTTTTTTAGTTTTCTTTTATAAACTAAACTAGTGATAAAACAAGAAACAAAAAGACTCGATTGCAAGATCTAAAGATATACCTTCAAGCACTCACCTCCCCGGCAACGGCGCCAGAAAAGAGCTTAGTTGACGGGGTGTGAGTGAGTGCCCTTTACCTAGCCTCCCCGGCAACGGCGCCAGAAAAGAGCTTGATGTCTACTACACAACCTTCTTCTTGTAGACGTTGTTGGGCCCGCATCTGCAGTTTGTAGGACAGTAGCAAATTTCCCTCAAGTGGATGACCTAAGGTTTATCAATCAGTGGGAGGCGTAGGATGAAGATGGTCTCTCTCAAACAACCCTGCAACCTAATAACAAAGAGTCTCTTGTGTCCCCAACACACCCAATACAATGGTAAATTATATAGGTGCACTAGTTCGGCGAAGAGATGGTGATACAAGTGCAATATGGATGGTAGATAAAGGTATTTGTAATCTGAAATAATAAAAACAGCAAGGTAACTAATGATAAAAGTGAGCGTAAACGGTATTGCAATGATAGGAAACAGGGCCTAGGGCTCATGCTTTCACTAGTGCAAGTTCTCTCAACAATAATAACATAGATAGATCATATAACAAGCCCTCAACATGCAACAAAGAGTCACTCCAAAGCCACTAATAGCGAAAAACAAACATAGAGATTATGGTAGGGTACGAAACCACCTCAAAGTTATTCTTTCGGATCGATCTATAAAAGAGTTCGTACTAGAATAACACCTTAAGACACAAATCAACCAAAACCCTAATGTCACCTAGATACTCCATTGTCACCTCAAGTATCTGTGGGCATGATTATACGATATGCATCACACAATCTCAGATTCATCCAACCAACACAAAGTACTTCAAAGAGTGCCCCAAAGTTTCTACCGGAGAGTCAAGAACATGTGCCAACCCCTATGCATAGGTTCATGGGCGGAACCCGCAAGTTGGTCACCAAAACATACATCAAGAGGCACATGATATCCTATTGTCACCACAGATAAGCACGGCAAGACATACATCAAGTGTTATCATAAAAGACTCAATCCGATAAGATAACTTCAAAGGGGAAACTCAATTCATCACAAGAGAGTAGAGGGGGAGAAACATCATAAGATCCAACTACAATAGCAAAGCTCGGGATACATCAAGATCGTGCCATAGAGGGAACACGGGAGAGAACACGAGAGAGAGAGAGAGAGAGAGAGAGAGAGAGAGATCAAACACATAGCTACTGGTACATACCCTCAGCCCTGAGGGTGAACTACTCCCTCCTCGTCATGGAGAGCGCCGGGATAATGAAGATGGCCACTGGTGATGGATTCCCCCTCCGGCAGGGTGCCGGAACAGGCTCTCGAGAGGATTTTGGTGGCTACAGAGGCTTGCGGCGGTGGAACTCCTGATCTATCTTAATTTTCGATGGTTTTAGGGTACGTAGGCTTATATAGGCGAAAGAAGTCGGTCGGGAGGTGCTCAAGGGGCCCACGAGACAGGGGGCGTGCCCTACAGGGGGGACGCGCCCTCCTATCTCATGGCTGCCTCGATGATCTTCTGACGTGAACTCCAAGTCTCCAGGATCATATTCTTCCAAAAAATCACGCTGCCGAAGGTTTCATTCCGTTTGTGATATTCCTTTTCTTTGAAATACTGAAACAGGCAATAAAACTGCAATATGGGCTGGGCCTCCGGTTAGTAGGTTAGTCCCAAAAATGATATAAATGTGTAAAATAAAGCACATAAACATCCAAAAGGGGTAATATAATAGCATGGAACAATCAAAAATTATAGATACATTGGAGACGTATCAGCAATTGGTAGCTTCCTCTTCTTGGCCTAGAGACGCGGGCTAGAGCGGCTGATGTTGAAGCCCACCACTCCAGCCAGGTTCTTCCTTCTCTTCATTGGTGGCCTTGGCCTTGGGGATGGTGATTTAGGCATAACAAGGAGTGGTGGCTGGCAGGCAACAAGCAGAGGGGAGCACATCGGCGGTTCTGGAGCCGGGGTGACCGGCTCTAGCTCAGAGACCCGAACGGCGGGTCAGGTTAGGAGCACAGGGAAGAATTGTGTAGTGGCGTGGCAGCAGCATCACCGTCTTGTATAGTAGGGGAGGAGAGCGGAATGATCTCAATCACATCCATCGTCGTGGTGTGTGGCCATGTCGGTGCTTGCATGGGCAAGACAGGGCACACAACCACAGGTCTGGGACTGGCCCCAAAACAAGGGGCAATCCATCGTAGCCAAGACGCCTCACCAGAGGGGGAGCTGAGTTGCACCACATCGCAGGAGGTGGTCTGCAACGAGGAAGGAGGCGATCGTCCACGGGTGTCCTTGCAGACCGGACTGGCAGCACCTCCATAGCGCCCAGGCCGTGTCTGACAATCTGTGGAGTGGCAACGGCCGCGCCTGCCAGAGGCTGGAATGACAGCTCCGTCCGGCAGGCGCTGCACAAGCTTCAAGTTGATGCGGCGCGAGTCTTGGGCCTCAGGGCGATAGCGGCATCCATCACGGCCATGATCGTCCTGGAGGTCAACTCTGTCATCGCACCGGCCACCATGCGAACCACGACGTCCTTGACCTCACGGTGCTTCGGACCGCGTGATGTGCTCCAGAAGAGGCGCTCCCTCCAGGAAGGGTGTTCATCACGGTCTCGGCGCCCGTGGTCGCGGTCATCATTGCTGGAATTCTGTCCAGTTTGGGCCTAGCCCAGTAGCAGTTTCAGAAATTCCTAATAAATCCTAGAGGCCCACGCAGCCCATTTGTGCAAGGCAAGGGGTGGAACTAAAGTTTAGTCCCACATTGCTAGTTTAGAGGGAGTTGGACCTCTTTATAAGGGAGGCTCCTTCCCCACTTGTATGAGCATGAGAACAAGAGGGACATCCACGCGCGCTCCTCCTCCGCCGCCCGCCTCGCCACGCCACGCCTCGTCACGACACGCCGCGGGTTGCGGGAATGAGCCGAGCCGATGTCTAAATTTTTGCCACGCACTACGGGTATACGAAAGGTCACTCGGGAGATGGAAAGTTTTTGCTGTAGTGGAGATTAAATGCGAACGCTGCACCCTTCGGCTACTGTCTGTTCATTTTATCTTCCTCGGTCCCTTCAGCTCCCGGCGCTGCCCTCTCGCCTCCTTCTCTTGCGCCTATAAAAGGGAGGTCGCTCCTCTCAGCAAGACGCACCAGAACTACTTCTTCCTCTCGCCACCGGTTCCTGAGCACTGCGCTGCTGCTATGATCTTCTCCATACCAGCTTGCGGCATGCACCGCAGATCGGGACAGTAGGCCTCCGAAACCGCACTCTTTGAGTCCTGTACGGGAGAAGGGTGATAAGGTTTTTGAGGAGCGCTTTGCGCGACTACTGGCTGCTTCATCACGGACGATCCGGTCGCCGACGACTACTTCCTCGATGACGACTTCTTCCCCGACGTCCACGACCTCCTCGACGACATGGCAGGCAAGGACACCGACCCCAAGTCCAGCGCTTCTGCTGTTGTTGTGCCGTACGTGTTCTTCTCCTTTCTGTTAGAAGTCCTGCTACAGTTCTTGGCTCTAGTTTCTGTCCTACGTATGTTAGGTTCTATGTCATATAAGCAACTTAATCTAGTGACTGTTCTAGATGTGTTTACCTCAAGTTCATATATGCATAACATGTTTACCTTCTCTCTGTCGATTGCATGACTTGCTTTATATCTGCTATTTTAGTCATGTTTTATCTACTATTTCATTAATAAAATCATTTGGTAAATTGCTCATATTTCCAACAATCCAAAAACCTTATTATAGGCAATTTACCTCGAATGGTTTTGCTGCTTCCATGAGACCTCCTATGTTTGAGGGTATCCACTATAAGAGGTGGCGCGTGAGAGCAGTCTTATGGTTTCAAACCATGAGTTGCTATGACGCCACTCTTGGCAAACCTGAAGGAGAGCAAGATGCCCAACAGCACAAGCTTTTCGTAAAATGGATACCTTGTTTAAGGCTGCTCTCTTGAGTGTTCTTGGTGAGAACATAGTTGATGCTTATGCGTCAATTGACAATGGAAAAGATATGTGGGACGCACTCGAGGCCAAGTTTGGGGTCTCGGATGCTGGCACTGAGCTGTACATCATGGAGCAATTCTATGATTACAGGATGATCAAGAGCGCCCGTGGTTGAGCAGGCTCACGAGATATAGTCATTTGCTAGAGAACTTGAGCACTTCAATTGTATCCTGCCGGACAAGTTTGTTGCCGGGGGTATCATCACTAAGCTTCCTTCTTCGTGGAGGAACTTTGCTACCTTACTGAAGCATAAGAGACAGGAGTTTTTCGTTCCGGATCTCATTGGCACTCTTGATGTGGAAGAAAAGGCGAGAGCAAAGGACACACGTGCTCGAGGTATTGAGGAGGATCTAGTGCCAATGCATGTAAGAAAACTTCCATCCCACAAGTTCAAGAACAAGGGCAAGTTTGATGGTAAAGGAAAGTTTGATGGGAAGAACAAGGCTGTGCAGCACACAAACTTCAAGAAGAAGAATGACAAGAAGAAAGGTGCTTGTCATGTGTGTGGAGATCCCGATCATTGGGCTCCTAGTTGCCCCAATCGCTATGACAAGCGTCATCTCGGAAAGGCGGCAAGACCGCTAATGTTGTCATCGGAGACACCGACATGAAGGATGCTGGGTATGGTATATTTCCCACTATTCTTTCAAGATGTCATTCTCTGATTGGTTGATTGACACGGGTGCCAATGTGCATGTATGCGGTGATATTTCCATGTTTTCGTCTTATCGATCATAGGGACTTCAACCGTCTGATGGGCAACGGTTCAAGTGCTTCGCTTGTGGTGTTGGCACGGTCGATCTGAAGTTTACTTCGGGAAGATCGTGGGGTCAAGAACGTGCATTATGTCCCTCCGTCAATAAAAATCTTGTTAGCGGATCTCTTCGTAGAGATGGCTATAAGCTTGTCTTTGAGTCGAATAAATTTGTAATATCCAAGTATGGAACCTTTGTTGGTAAAGGCTATGAGTCAGAGGCCTGTTTCGTTTATCCTTATCGACGCTTGCAATAAAGTTGTTAATCATATTTGCAACAATAGTGAATCAAATGTGTGGCATTCACGACTTTGTCATGTTAACTTTGGTTGCATGTCGCGACTAGCTAAGTTGAACTTAATCCCTACTTTCACCACCGTTAAGGGATCTAAGTGTCAAGTGTGTGTGCAAGCTAAGCAACCTCAGAATCTCACGTGATCGCAGAGACGAGAAATCTTGCACCACTAGAACTTATACATTCAGATCTATGTGAAATGAATGGTGTTTTGACAAAAGGTGGAAAGAAATATTTCATGATGTTAATTGACAACTCCACTAGATATCTTGTTGTGTGTATCTTCCAAGTCTAAGGATGAGGCTTTGAATTTTTCAAGATCTATAAAGCTGAAGTGGAAAACCAACTTGATCGAAAAATCAAGAGGCTTAGGTACGACCGTGGTGGAGAGTATTTTTCCAATGAATTTGATGCTTTTTGTGCGGAACATGGTATAATCCATGAGAGGACGCCTCCCTACTCACCTCAGTCAAATGGGGTGGCTGAAAGAAAGAACCGTACTCTAACTGATTTGGTTAACGCCATGTTAGACACATCGGGTCTCTCCAAGGCATGGTGGGGGGAGGTGATATTAATAGCATGTCATGTCCTAAATCGAGTTCCCACAAAGAACAAAGAGATAACTCCATTCGAGGAATGGGAGAAGAAAAGGTTAAAACTCTCTTATCTGCGAACATGGGGTTGTTTGGCGAAAGTCAATGTTCCAATTCCAAAGAAGCGGAAACTTGGACCAAAGACTGTGGATTGTGTTTTCTTGGGATATGCTTTTCATAGCATTGGCTATAGATTCTTGGTTGTAAACTCTGAGGTACCTGGCATGCATGTCGGTACGATCATGGAGTCGAATGATGCGACTTTCTTTGAAGATATCTTTCCCATGAAGGATATGGCTACCTCATCTAATCAGGAGATGCCTAGTTCATCGAATCAGGAACTAGTAGGCGTAATCGTGAGTCAACAAGTGACTCGAACTGTGTGTAAAAAAAGAAGCATTTTTTTTACAGAATATTTTTTAAACTAAAAATAAAAAACAATTACTGAACCTGCCATTTCAATGGAACACTTTGAAAGTCCTGTGGAGGAGAACAATGAAGTTCCTATTAGGAGAAAGAGACAGAGGACTGCAAAGTCCTTTGGTGATGATTTTCTTGTGTATCTCATAGATGACACTCCCAGTTCTATTTCAGAGGAGTATGCATCTGAAGATGCTGACTACTGGAAGGAAGCAGTTCGTAGCGAGATGGATTCCATCTTGGCGAATGAAACTTGGGAGATAACTGATCGTCCTTATGGGTGCAAACCTATAGGATGCAAATGGGTATTCAAGAAGAAGCTTAGGCCTGATGGTACTATTGAAAAGTACAAGGCTCGGCTCGTGGATAAGGGTTATACCCAAAAGGAAGGTGAAGATTTCCTTGATACTTGCTCACGTGTGGCTCGACTGACCACTATTCGAGTTCTACTTTCACTAGCTGCCTCACATGGTCTTCTCGTTCATCAAATGGATGTTAAGACTGCTTTCCTGAATGGAGAGTTGGATGAGGAAATTTATATGGAACAACCAGATGGGTTTGTAATAGATGGTCGAAGGAAAGTGTGCAAGTTGTCAAGTCTTTGTACGGACTCAAGCAAGCACCCAAACAAGGGCATGAGAAGTTCGAAGAACTTTAACAGTCTGCAGCTTTGTTGTGAACGGTTGACAAATGTGTGTACTATCGCCATGGTGGGGGCGAGGGAGTTATGCTTTGCTTGTATGTAGATGACATACTGATTTTCGGAACAAATCTGAATGTTATTAAGGAGGTCAAGGATTTCCTATCTCGTTGTTTTAAGATGAAGGATTTAGGAGTGGCTGATGTCATTCTGAACATCAAGTTGTTGAGAGATGATGATGGTGGAATTACATTGCTTCAATCTCACTATGTGGAAAAGATCTTGAGTCGCTTTGGCTATAGTGACCGCAAGCCCTCTCCAACACCATATGATGCTAGCGTCTTTGCTTGAAAGAATCAAGAATTGCTAGAGATCAATTGAAGTATTCTCGATTATTGGCTCGCTTATGTACTTAGCCGATGCTACAAGACCGACATCTCTTTTGTTGTTAGCAAGCTGAGCCGGTTTGTCTCAAAACCGGAGATGTGCATTGGAAAGCTCTAGAGAGAGTTTTGTGTTATTTGAAAGGCATCAGAATTATGGAATTCACTACACCGGGCACCCAAAGGTGCTTGAAGGGTATAGTGACTCAAACTGGATCTCGATGTCGATGAGATAAAGGCCACGAGCGAATATGTGTTCACTCATGGAGGTGGCGCTGTTTCTTGAAGTCTTGCACGCAGACCATCTTAACGAGGTCAACTATGGAAGCAGAACTCACAAAGACTAGATACAGCTACGGTCGAAGCAGATTGGCCGCCGACTCTTGAATGACTTGCCGGTAGTTGAGAAACTCTGTACGGGTATCCTTATGAACTGTGACAATCAAACTGTGATCACGAAAGTAAACAGCTCTAAGGATAACATGAAGTCATCAAGACACGTTCAGAGAAGGTTAAAGTCTGTCAGAAAATGAGAAACTCCGGAGTTATTGCATTGGATTATATCCAAACGCCTAAAAATCTGGCGATCCTTTCACTAAGGGTCTATCACGTAATGTGATAGATAATGCATCGAGGAGATGGGTATGAGACCCACAATATGAGTTGTTCATAGTGGTAACCTATTCTTTGTGATCGAAGATCCCGTGAATTAGATGTGGAAGACAAGCTGTTGGTCAACTGGGAGGAGAGTATCCTTACTATTAAAAATACCACTCCATGAAGATGCAATACTCTCCTAATCTGCATGGCAGGTTGATGTATATCTTAATGTGTTCTAAGTGGCTCTTTGAAGCGTAGATGTTGTCTGCGTAACATCTTTTGAAGAACACACCTATATGAGTCTGATTGTCAAACGTCGCAATCTATGAGAGTAGGGTTCTCTCTAGTAAACTCATGAAAGGTCACGGAGTATGACGATAAGCTCCACCAGCGGGAAGACCCACGGTAGCCACGTGATCGTCAAGGCTTTATGTGAAGCTAGATTCGCAGAAAACTTGCGCTTCAAGGCCCATCCACTGCTCAAGTTGCTTACTAGTGTAGCATAGAGTTCTAGGTGGAAGTTCAACTTAACAGTCTCCACTGCAGAACCGGTATATAAAACAGTGTTTTGGAACCAAAGGCAAATTTTGTGTGCCTCTGGGATCTGGTGGGGGATTGCTGGAATTCTGTCCAGTTTGGGCCTAGCCCAGTAGCAGTTTCAGAAATTCCTAATAAATCCTAGAGGCCCACGCAGCCCATTTGTGCAAGGCAAGGAGTGGAACTAAAGTTTAGTCCCACATTGCTAGTTTAGAGGGAGTTGGACCTCTTTATAAGGGAGGCTCCTTCCCCACTTGTATGAGCATGAGAACAAGAGGGACATCCACGCGCGCTCCTCCTCCGCCGCCCGCCTCGCCGCGCCACGCCTCGCCTCGTCACGACGCGACACGGGTTGCGGGAATGAGCCGAGCCGATGTCTAAATTTTTGCCACACACTACGGGTATACGAAAGGTCACTCGGGAGATGGAAAGTTTTTTCTGTAGTGGAGATTAAATGCGAACGCTGCACCCTTCGGCTGTTGTCTGTTCGTTTTATCTTCCTCGGTCCCTTCAGCTCCCGGCGCTGCCCTCTCGCCTCCTTCTCTTGCGCCTATAAAAGGGAGGTCGCTCCTCTCAGCAAGACGCACCAGAACTACTTCTTCCTCTCGCCACGGTTCTCGAGCACTGCTGCTGCTGCTACGATCTTCTCCATCCCGGCTTGCGGCGTGCACCGCAGTCGGGACAAGAGGCCTCGAAACCGCACTCTTTGAGTCCTGTGACGGAGAAGGGTGATAAGGTTTTTGGGGCGCTTTGCGCGACTCGGCTGCTTCATCACGGACGATCCGATCGCCGACGACTACTTCCCGACGACGACTTCTTCCCGACGTCCACGACCTCCTCGACGACATGGCAGGCGAGGACACCGACCCCAAGTCCAGCGCTTTTGCTGCTGCTGTGCCGACGTGTTCTTCTCCTTTCATTAGAAGTCCCGCTACAGTTCTTGGCTCTAGTTTCGTCCCACGATGTTAGGTTCTATGTCGTATAAGCAACTTCATCTAGTGACTGTTCTAGATGTGTTTACCTCAAGTTCATATATGCAGAACATGTTTACCTTCTCTCTGTCAGATTGCATGACTTGCTTTATATCTGCTATTTTAGTCATGTTTTATCTACTATTTCTGTTAATAAAATCATTTGGTAAATTCCTCATATTTCCAACAATCATCACGCTGGTTCTTGCGTTTATCTTCATCTCGGCGTCGCACAACCACCTCAGTCATGTCCCGCATCCTGGACTCGCCATCGATGACCCCCAAGGTGATGGAGAATGGATGCGAGGAGCGAGGGTGTCAAGGAATATTGCCGTTGACATCAGGTGTGAAATCTTCAACCAAGTCGAGGTGCACTCCGGCGCAGCCCGAACAGTTTTTCACCACTAGTTCGTCAAGCATATGGGCAAAGGCAAGCACAGAGGATTTCCTGTTCAACATCATCAAGTATTTATTTTTATTGGAATAAATAATACTCATGATTAATTAGCCACGTAATTAACATTTTTAGCTTGCATGATGCCAGGTAATTAAGGGACTTGGTCATCCGGGCTGGCGGGCGTTGAGCATTGATGGTTCTTTTCCGGAAGTGGACAAGACAGCGGGAGCTGGCATGGTGCTTAGAGATGAATGTGGTGCAGCCATCTAGTGGTTAAGATGAGCTTTGCCAATCGTTATGCAGTCAGATTGCTCAGAGGTTGTTAAGATGACCATTGATCAGGGAGACAACAAATCAGCATATATGATGATGGTCCAGGAGATTAAATCATTACTTCGTCACGATAATAGGGAGTTCATATTCAAGCATGTTAGGCGGGAGCAAAACGTTGTTAGCCGCTTCGGTCAGGACCGGACGAGGTACCTAACCTATGTAATGCAGACTTGACCGCCGCTTGAGGAATGAATTCTCTTTTTCCTCACAAAAAAAGGGACTTGGTCATCTTTTTACGGAAACACCTCAAACATTTTATTTTTTGGCTGAAACAACTCAAACCTTACCCAAAAGAATAAATTAAATCCATCTTAATTGAAATGATCTTGTAATTACATTTAATAAAATATAAAGGCATTTTAGAAATCCTCTATAACAAGAAAGCACAACAAGAAAACACATAGTGCAACTGTCAAAAAAGATCTATGATTTTCTAAAAGACATGCATGATGCAAGAAAATAGTCCAAGTGCAAAAACACTGCACATCGTCAAGGTATTTATATTGTATAACATTTTACTTTGTGATCAGATAGAATGTCACTTCTTAATATAAGAGTGTAAATAAAAACACAATAGAGAAAATCACAACCAAGGTCCAACGGACCCAGATCTTAGGTGTTCCTCCTTTGCCCATTCAACTCATCTGAGGTGTTGCAGCTAGTTTGGTAACATGCTTTCCATACCTCGTGCCCTTGAGGCTGCAACGGTGTGTAGCTCAGCAAACATCAACATGGAGAGGTATTTAACATGCCCTCACTTGGTACTACAACGGTGTGTACCTCAGCAAACAGCAGGGAGCGGTATTCAGCTAAAAAACAGGGAGGAGCATTTACCTTTAGGATCTGTACACGTGAAATGAGCTACAACTTTGATACTTTGTGAAGCTGCTGGAGTACTCTGTCTACGAATATCACTTTGTAAGTCTCTAAGTAACTAATAGGGTCTACTTAGGGCTCACTCATTTCCCTCACGTACAGCATTTGGTTTTCTGTTACGCGCCTGACTGTTTTTTCTCTTCTTTGTGTTGTATTTGGTCTGGGTTTGTTTTCGTTGGGTTGCATTTCTTAGCTTGTATCCTCTCTTTGGGGTTGCTCCTTGTCTTGGTTTTTTTTCCTACAACAGCAAATACGCTAGTAAAAACAATGTAAAATTGTCCCATGCCACAACAAAAACGGTGTATTGTTGTGTGCTTGTGCTTCTTACAATCAGCAAAACTGTTGCCCTACTTGGGCCATTTGTGCTTGTTCTGCCAGGATGGGCTCATGTCCGGTTTTAGCTATTTTTTAATAGATCCAAAAGGATCTGATAAATTTAGTTTCAAAAATGAGAAAGAAAAAAAATCATTGCATATTTTCCAAATTTTCACCGCATAATACAAAGTCTTCATCGTGTATTTAAAAATCATATTCATTACATCTTCATCGCGTATTTGAATAATGTTCATGCATTAAAACTAAAGCATGGAAAGGAGAAATGAATGGGGGAAATGAGGCAGAAGAAAGAAAAAATGTATCTGCGTGTGTAGGTGCTGACCATTGTCTATGTTTTCAAACTCAGGTTGCATGGTTCGATAAACTTTAAGGTCACCTACTTTAAGAGAAAATTGTCCCTTGTTACAAACCCTTGCACTTGGGGGGCCAACAACTTACTGGTTCGGAGGAAGCGACTAGCAATAAGAGTGTTATAGGGTGGAAACACAGAGCTCAAAGACTTACATTAATCACAAAGAACTCATCAACCAAATAAGTGTCTCATGGGTTTGATTGGTAGGTTCAAGACCATCGTTGGCAACATCAATGACGCTAGTCTCTAATGGTTGCATGCAAATAAATGTAAGCAGTTTCAGCTTCTCAAAAGCCGCTAGGGATTATATATCCCATGTAATATGTTAGTAGTTTCTATGAAATTTTGTCTCCATGTAATATATCCCATGTGTGTGATAATATTTGCTTCCATCCACGGAAACTTATGTTTTTACTGTACTAATTTTCTTCAAGAATGACTAAATTTATCTGGACATCACTTTATATTATTCAAATTGTTGTAAAGATAATTTGATCAATTGTGGAATTTGCTTCCACTACAACTAAAATATGTTTTGAGCCGATAGAATTGTTGCCATACACTCTTTCTAATGCTACTACTCGGCTAGAATTATCGTGCTTCATGTGTTCATATACCATGTTTCGAACAGCATACATATTTGCTTCATTCAAGTTGTTGAAATTCATGCACTTCATCCATTCATATGACTTGTTGTTTACTACAAATACATTTGCTTCCTTTATGTCGCAAATATTACACTGCTTTATATGCTCAAGTCTATGCTTTCAATATCCTATGGCATTGCTTCATAAGCTGAAGTTTGTGCTTTCTATATCCTATGCCATTGCTTTCGTCTAATAAGTTGTATGTTTCCCTACATGCTTTACATAAAACAGTGGTTCGCAAGCACTCGATGTCTTTTTATCTCTCCATCTCCATTGTTTTCTTGTTTCTCGTTCTCCGTTGTTCATGTTCGACAAGGCGATCCACGAGCCCCTACGGGCGATCAGGTCGACCTAGGGCGGCCATAGCCATCATGTGCTGAAGGAAATATGCCCTAAAGGCAATAATAAATTTATTATTTATTTCCTTATTTCATGATAAATGTTTATTATTCATGCTAGAATTGTATTAATCGGAAACTTAGTACATGTGTGAATACATAGACAAACAAAGTATCACTAGTATGCCTCTACTTGACTAGCTCGTTGAATCAAAGATGGTTAAGTTTCCTAGCCATAGACATGAGTTGTCATTTTATTAACGGGATCACATCATTAGAGAATGATGTGATTGACTTGACCCATTCCGTTAGCTTAGCACTTGATCGTTTAGTATGTTGCTATTGCTTTCTTCATGACTTATACATGTTCCTATGACTATGAGATTATGTAACTCCGCTTACGGAGGAACACTTTGTGTGCTACCAAACGTCACAACGAATCGGGTGATTATAAAGGTGCTCTATAGGTGTCTCCGAAGGTACTTGTTGAGTTGACGTATTTCGATATTAGGATTTGTCACTCCGATTGTCAGAGAGGTATCTCTGGGCCCTCTCGGTAATGCACATCACTATAAGCCTTGCAAGCAATGTAGCTAATGAGTTAGTTACGGGATGATGCATTACGTAACGAGTAAAGAGACTTTCCGGTAACGAGATTGAACTAGGTATTGAGATACCGACGATCCAATCTCGGGCAAGTAACATACCGATGACAAAGGGAACAACGTATGTTGTTATGCGGTTTAACCGATAAAGATCTTCGTAGAATATGTGGGAGCCAATATGAGCATCCAGGTTCCGCTATTGGTTATTTACCAGAGACGTGTCTCGGTCATGTCTACATAGTTCTCGAACCCGTAGGGTCCGCACGCTTAAAGTTCGGTGACGATTGATATTATGAGTTTTTGTGTTTTGATGTACTGAAGGTAGTTCGGAGTCCCAGATATGATCACGGACATGATGAGGAGTCTCGAAATGGCCGAGACGTAAAGATCGATATATTGGATGACTATGTTTGGACACCAGAATAGTTTTGGAAGGTTTCGGACATATACTGGAGTACCAGGGGTTACCGGAACCCCTCCCAGGGGTTTATTGGGCCTCATGGGCCCTAGTGGAGAAGAGGAGGGGTGGCCAGGGCAGGCCGCGCGCCCCCTCCCTCTCTAGTACGAATTGGACAAGGAGGGAGGCGGCGCCCCCCCTTTCCTTCCTCTCCTCTCTCCCTTCCTTCCCCTCTCCTACTCCAGAAAGGGAAGGAGGAGTCCTACTCCCGGTGGGAGTAGGACTCCCCCCTTGGCGCGCCCTCCTCCTTGGCCGGCCGCCTCCCACCTTGCTCCTTTATATACGGGGGCAGGGGGCACCTCTAGACACAACAATTGAACATTGATCTCTTTAGCCGTGTGCGGTGCCCCCCTCCACCATATTCCACCTCGGTAATATCGTAGTGGTGCTTAGGCGAAGCCCTGCGTTGGTAGCATCATCAAAACCGTCATCACGCCGTCGTGCTGACGGAACTCTCCCGCAAAGCTCTGCTGGATCAGAGTTCGTGGGACATCATCGAGCTAAACGTGTGCTGAACTCGGAGGTGCCGTACATTCGGTACTTGGACCGGTCGGATTGTAAAGACGTTCGACTACATCAACCGCGTTGTGCTAACGGTTCCGCTTTCGGTCTACGAGGGTACGTGGACAACACTCTCCCCTCTCGTTGCTATGTATCACCATGATCTTGCGTGTGCGTAGGAAATTTTTTGAAAGTACTACGTTTCCCAATAGTGGCATTTGAGCCAGGTTTATGCGTAGATGTTATATGCACGAGTAGAACACAAGTGAGTTGTGGACGATACAAGTCATACTGCTTACCAGCATGTCATACTTTGGTTCGGCGGTATTGTTGGATGAAGCGGCCCGGACCGACATTACGCGTACGCTTACGCGAGACTGGTTCTACCGATGTGCTTCGCACATAGGTGGCTAGCGGGTGTCAGTTTCTCCAACTTTAGTTGAACCGAGTGTGGCTATGCCCGGTCCTTGAGAAGGTTAAAACAGCACTAACTTGACGAAATATCGTTGTGGTTTTGATGCGTAGGTAAGAACGGTTCTTGCTCAGCCCGTAGCAGCCAAGTAAAACTTGCACAACAAAGTAGAGGACGTCTAACTTGTTTTTGCAGGGCATGTTGTGATGTGATATGGTCACGACATGATGCTAAATTTTATTGTATGAGATGATTATGTTTTGTAACAGAGTTATCGGCAACTGGCAGGAGCCATATGGTTGTCGCTTTATTATATACAATGCAATCGCCCTGTAATTGCTTTACTTTATCACTAAGCGGTAGCGATAGTTGTAGAAGCAATAGTTGGCGAGACGACAATGATGCTACGATAAAGATCAAGGTGTCGCGTCGGTGACGATGGTGATCATGACGGTGCTTCGGAGATGGATATCACAAGCACAAGATGATGATGGCCATATCATATCACTTATTCATTTCATGTGATGTTTATCCTTTATGCATCTTATTTTGCTTTGATTGACGGTAGCATTATAAGATGATCTCTCACTAAATTTCAAGGTATAAGTGTTCTCCCTGAGTATGCACCGTTGCGAAAGTTCTTTGTGCCGAGACACCACGTGATGATCGGGTGTGATAAGCTCTACGTTCAAATACAACGGATGTAAGACAGTTTTACACACGCAGAATACTCGGGTTAAACTTGACGAGCCTAGCATATGCAGATATGGCCTTGGAACACTGGAGACCGAAAGGTCGAGCGTGAATCATATAGTAGATATGATCAACATAGTGATGTTCATCATTAGAAACTACTCCATCTCACGTGATGATCGGACATGGTTTATTTGATTTGGATCACGTGATCACTTAGATGATTAGAGGGATGTCTATCTAAGTGGGAGTTCTTAAGTAATATGATTAATTGAACTTTAATTTATCATGAACTTAGTCCTGATAGTATTTTGGAAATAATGTTGTAGATCAATAGCTGGCGTTGTTGCTTCCCAATGTTTTATATGTGTTCCTAGAGAAAACTAAGTTGAAAGATGATAGTAGCAATGATGCGTACTGGGTACGTGATCTGAGGTTTATCCTCATTGCTGCACAGAAGAATTATGTCCTTGATGCACCGCTAGGTGACAGACCTATTGCAGGAGCAAATGCAGATGTTATGAACGTTTGGCTAGCTCAATATGATGACTACTTGATAGTTTAATGCACCATGCTTAACGGCTTAGAATCGGGACTTCAAAGACGTTTTGAACGTCATGGACCATATGAGATGTTCCAGGAGTTGAAGTTAATATTTCAAGCAAATACCCGAGTTGAGAGATATGAAGTCTCCAACAAGTTCTATAGCTAAAAGATGGAGGAGAATTGCTCAGCTAGTGAGCATGTGCTCAGATTGTTTGGGTACTACAACCGCTTGAATCAAGTGGGAGTTAATCTTCCAGATAAGATAGTGATTGACAGAGTTCTCTAGTCACCATCACCAAGTTACTAGAACTTCGTGATGAACTATAGTATGCAAGGGATGATGAAAATGATTCCCGAGCTCTTTGTGATGTTGAAATCGACGAAGGTAGAAATCAAGAAAGAGCATCAAGTGTTGATGATTGACAAGACCACTAGTTTCAAGAAAAAGGCAAAGGGAAAGAAAGAGAAACTTCAAGTAGAATGGCAACCAAGTTGTCACTCCCGTGAAGAAGCCCAAAGCTGGACCAAAGCCTGAAACTGAGTGCTTCTACTACAAAGGAAATGGTCACTGGAAGCAAAAATACCCTGAATATTTGGTGGATAAGTAGGATGGCAAAGTGAACAAGGGTATATTTGATATACACGTTATTGATGTGTACCTTACTAGTATTTATAGTAGCCCCTGGGTATTTGATACTTGTTCGGTTGCTAAAAATTAGTAACTCAAAACAGGAGTTACAGAATAAACAGAGACTAGTTGAGGATGAAGTGACGATGTGTGTTGGAAGTGGTTCCAAGATTGATATGATCATCATCGCACACTCCCTATACTTTTGGGATTAGTGTTAAACCTAAATAAATGTTATTTGGCGTTTGTGTTGAGCATGAATATGATTTGATCATGTTTATTGCAATACGGTTATTTATTTAAAGTCAGAGAATAATTGTTGTTCTGTTTACATGAATAAAACCTTCGATGGTCATACACACAATGAAAATAGTTTGTTGGATCTCGATCGTAGTGATATACATATTCATAATATTGATGCCAAAAGATGCAAAGTTGATGATGATAGTGCAACTTATTTGTGGCATTGCCGTTTGGGTCATATCGGTGTAAAGCGCATGAAGAAACTCCATAAAGATGGATTTTTGGAATCACTTGGTTATGAATCATTTGATGCTTGCGAACCGTGCCTTTTGGGAAAGATAACTAAAACTCCGTTCTCCAGAACAATGGAACAAGCTACTGACTTGTTGGAAATAATACATACCAATGTATGCGGTCCAATCAGTGTTGAAGCTCGTGGCGGGTATCGTTATTTTCTGACCTTCACAGATGATTTGAGCAGATATGAGTATATCTACTTAATGGAGCACAAGTCTGAAACATTGAAAAGTTCAAAGAATTTCAGAGTGAAGTGGAGAATCATCGTAACAAGAAAATAAGTTTCTACAATCTGATCATAGAGGAGAATATTTGAGTTACGAGTTTGACCTTCATTTAAAGACAATGTGGAATAGTTTCATAGCTCACGCCACATGGAACACCACAGCGTAATGGTGTGTCCGAACATCATAACCGCACTTTATTGGATATGGTGCGATCTATGGTGTATCTTACCGATTTATCACAATCGTTTTGGGTTATGCATTAGAGACAGCTGCATTCACTTTAAATAGGGCACCATCAAAATCCGTTGAGACGACGCCTTATGAACTGTGCTGACGGAACTCTCCCACAAAGCTCTGCTGGATCGGAGTTCATGGGACGTCATCGAGCTGAACGTGTGCTGAACTCGGAGGTGCCGTACGTTCGGTACTTGGATCGGTCGAATCGTAAAGACGTACGACTACATCAACCGCATTGTGCTAACGCTTCCGCTTTCGGTCTACGAGGGTACGTGGACAACACTCTCCCCTCTCGTTGCTATGCATCACCATGATATTGCGTGTGCGTAGGAAAATTTTTGAAATTACTACGTTCCCCAACATGTGCCCTGATGGGGTCCCTCCCGAACATGTGGGGTTTCGGGTCCCTAAAAGATCTAGCCGATGTGTCTCGTGTATCACGTTCCCGATGAGACTCCTCCGACGAGCTATCTTGCATACCGCGCTCGGTGCCAGGGGTACATGGTGACATGTTCGTGTGCAAACACCTTGTTCATCTGATTTATGTAAGCACTCTTATGATTCTTTTATATGAATACGATGGACCGGTGCATCTCTTGCTTCTTCTTCTTTTTGATAAAGAGCGTTTTTATTAACTCAAAATGTAACATCAAGCGAATACAAAGCATGATGAGAAATACCTGACATCTGCATAACTAAGATGCACATAGCCAAACACCAACAATTTTACAAAAGAAAATAAAAGAACAACATACCGACAACTGAAGAGTCATGTAGGACCGACTATGCATATGTTGAAGGAGGTGGTAGACTGATCCTGGTATTATGCTGCCACCCATATTGGGTACAAAGTTGTGGCCACCCGCTTCAACCGCATATACAATGCCTTAAATAGTGGCCGGTGCTTCGCTCGGTGTGGCGTAGACCACATACGAAGTAAGAAATGACATGCACGAGAAGAATGTTTTCCATTGAAAACAAGTCATTTCTAAATAGGCAAACGACCATGATAAGGCATACGCTCCCATCCTTATTAGCGGTCTGAACTTATTTGGAATACCGTCCAATCAATGACCAAAGATATTGGCAACACTTATGGGTGAAAACAAATTGGGCACAATTAAGTGACTGAAAAGAGGTGTTGATTGTCTCGTCATGATCACAGAAGCTACACTTGCTTCCTTACCAATTTTGACGGGCGAGGTTGTCTTTGGTTAGCACAACCTCCCTCCGAAGATTCCACATAAAGATTTTAATTTTTAGTGAAATCTTCGACTTCTAAATATTCTCGTTACTATCCAATGGGACCTCTGAATGCGTGAGCGCATGACGAAGAGTCGATTGTGAAGGACCCAGATATTGCGACATTCTAGTGAAACACATCCCTTCGGTGTATCAGTGAATTGAATCCAATTGGGATAAAATGTTTTGTCATGACATAAGATGGGGTCAATCAAGTCCCGCCCGAAAGAAATATCCAGCGGGAATGAACTGAGCACCTGCGCAAGAATATCATTCTTATCATGAACAATGCGGTACAAAGATGGATATTGTTCTCGGAGGCTGGCACTATATAGCCACTTGTCCTCCCACAAACAAATCTCCCACCCATCAAGATGTTTCTTTGGCGGCATTAGACCAACCAAAAGATGCAAGTCACTAACTTTTCAATAGGCCCAAGACGCAATTTTTTGGCCCAGATGCTTACTACGCGGTAGGTTTGCAAAATGTCGTCCTCAAGTTTGGACATCCATTTATAAAGACATGATCATTGACCTGCAGGTCATGAATGACGAGGCCACGTTGGTCTTTCGACCTACAAACCATGCTCCATTTGATCAGCCTATACCTTTTCTTTTCATTTTCTCCTTGTCCAAAGAATGTAAATCTAAAATAATTCAGCCTTTGCAACGCCACTTTTGAAAGCTGAAAAATATATATATAAAGAATCATATTTGTAACAAGAGAATTGATCAAGACCACCATCTTCAACAAAGAGCAACTTGCTTTTCCAAGTACTATTCCTCCGTGTGCTCCTTCACATGTTTTCACTCCGGATTAGTCAGACACCGATGATAACGTATCAAAATTCTCGAATATTTAATTGAGAAATGGCGTTCACACAACAAAACAAGCCAGTGCAATCAGCCGCCTCCTCACTGGCTTCTTTAAAACAAAACAATTCGCTTTTATGAAAGTTGATATTCAATATATTCTCTTCCTAATGTTTGTTTCTCATACAAGTTTTATCTACATTCGTAATATTCCAGCAAACCAGCATAATTTAACACTGCCGACCTATCTCGGTTAATCACGACGTTAAACTAACAGGCCCTGGTTACTGTTAGTAACAATAGCCCATATATATGATCCTGGGAACGACTGATCTGACTGACTGGAAGGCCAAACCATGTTCATATCTGCAAGTCCCTTCTGCAGCAGGGCTTAAGCCCGCAGCACGCCGCCCCATCCACCGAGAAATGCACCACCTCCTTGCCCACATGCTTCCGGGCCACCCCGTCGCCTCTTGGGCCCGACGCCCAGGCAGAGTATAGCGACTGGACAGCCTCCTCTGACAGCCCGTTCCGACTGAGGTCGAGCACCCTCAGCTGCTTCGCCGAGACGAGGGCCTCTGCGAGCTCCTGGACAAATTGGCAACCGGAATAGGAGTTCCGCTGGCAGGAGCTCGCGCAGCTCCTGGCAGGACCAGAAACTGTACATCGGTCCTCGTTTGCCGCTTCGTCCTCACTGTCCGCCACCACCATCTTCTCCAGATCGACGTTTCCTGGAGCTACATTATCGCCTGCTTCGGCGTTGTGGCCGTGTCTGTGCTCGGTGCCTGTCGACACATCCTGCATGTCCTCGTCGAAGTGCAGTGTTCTCTCTAATGCCAGGTTTGCATTCTCGGCCACGCTCAGCTCCTCCAATTGATCATTCCCTGGAAGGACCAGAAGACTGTGAGCTTGGCGCAGAAGGCGTTGTTTTGAGTATAATATATAATTGTTCTGTTCCTCACCTGCTAGTGCCTGAATAATTCGAGTAATGCCACCAAGCCCAAGATTGCATCTGTCGAGAGTGAGAGATCTAAGGCTGCACTGGGGATTTGCAAGTATTGCCCCAACAGCATCACATCCCTGCATTGTGCAACCTCACAATGTTAAACAAACGACCATGGGGACCAAAATCAGGTAGACCAAATTATCTGAGGATAGGAAGCAAACCTCCATGTTAATGGAATTTCCTCCGAGGTTCAAGTCGAGAATATTAATTCTAGAAAGATTTGTACAGATCTGTGAGAATTCAGGAGTTGTGAGCCCGCAGTTGGATAAATCCAACCTCATCAATTCTTGGGACGCACTAGATAATGCCTCGGTGAGCCTAATTGTTCCTCCCTGCAGAAAGAAATTCACCCATAAGGCATGATGTTCGCTACAAGCTGTAAATACTGACCATATATGGAAAACAGACTCACAGGTCCAATGGAAGTTCCACCTAGCAGAAATCCAGATAGACTCAAGGATTGTGCAAGTAGACACAGTTTATCAACAATTAACTTGTTCAGTTTTATACCAGTTAGGCTTAGTTGTGAAAACCTGCAGCGATCAAATCCATAGCTGGTTTATTATTTCACCACAATTCATAGCTGTCAACAGTGATGGAACAATGTCTGCCAACCTTTTCAAAGAAGCCAGTTTGGAGAGAAGGTTAAGCATTGTGTTGCCAGAAATTGGATTGTTTTTTCCTGTCAAAGGTATGGAATTTTGAAGATGGCAATCGTTTATACATGAAGATGGCTGGTTATATACAACAGAGGCAACAAAGTACCTATCGAGAGATGTGAAAGGACCGAGCCTTCATGTAGTGCATCTGCCATTTTCTGAACTGTTCTTGATGTGATAGAACACTGCTCAACATCCAAGCTATATAGTGCTGTCACGAATGGAAACAAAGCATGCATTCTATAAGAGGAAAGAAATGGTGTACACTGAGAAAAAACAAGATGGCAAAAGCTCCCAAAGGTGCAAACAAAGGTCTGCTGTTGCACATAAACACAAAAAGGCCTATTGTTTCTGCAGCCCCATAAACATACAACGCACTTAATACTGGGTATTGAGACTCACACATACCTTTGCACTTTTGTAGGATTGTGAAAAGATAAGAGCTGCAACCATCTGTGAGGCGATTCCCAGCCAGATTAAGTACTTCCAGTCGTTCAGTCATAACAGCACACTCACAGATCTGTTCATCAGTAAATTATGGACCAAATATGAATTCAGAACCGTCATTCCACTTTGATATCCAGGTTTCTGTGATAGGAAAAAACACCTGAAATAAAGCAGTTGGACCAAATCGATTGCAATGTAAATCCAGTGTCAAGCCACCATATGTTTGGGATGACGAAGCAAATATTTGTTGAAGGCTTTCAATTGTTTCGTTTCCTGCAATTCATACAAATGAATGCTTAATCAGTCTACAATGATCCTTTAAGGATAGTCTAGGGTGTACAGGTGACTAATGCAGCTCACTCTGTCACAGAGCTAAAGGTGCTTTCCATTTACCTATTAAGTCTATAACTGTCTTTCTGCCAAACTCGTGATGCTTAAATTAAACACATATGGAAATAAGCAGAGATACTGAAAAATGATACCTAGCATGTTATGAGAAAGATCCAACATGGCTATTGTTTTATGTGATCTTAGGGCTTCAAGAAGAGGTGAAATTGACAAATCTTGCAGTCCACAATCAGACAGAATGATTTCATCTTCAGAGACCTGTTGTTGGGAAACAGAAGGCCAGTAAAACATATTTAGCTTTGACAAGTTAGTCAGACCTGATTCACGAAATTATAAATGAAAACAATATAAATCCAACAAACTTACTTCAAGATTATACAATTTTTTCAATAGCTTCTTATTTGGTGCTTCTGAGGACTTTGTGCAGAAATCAACGTACAATTTCATCAACCGCTTTGGCACCCAATCTTCATAAGAAATATGGACATTCGACTTTTAATAGAAAATAGATCGGCATGCACAAGAAATTATACATGAAACCAAGCAGCTACAAGTGTTGAGTGAAATTTGTCTGTATAGAGAGCAGAGGTGAGCACTACGAGACCAACACAAGTCTTGCTTCAGCATTGGAAAAACACAAATATAAAGTAAAGCAAGTAGATGAATTTAATCAAACACTTGCTTTCAAGCAGAAACTCCGCCTATGTCTTTTATGGGTATGAAACCTATTTGAGCAAGAGCAGTACTAGGATGTGTGACCTCTTGGGAAGTCCTCGTGAAAGGGCTTCATATATAAGGGTTGTGATAGGCTTGGCGAGCCAACATAAAAACTAGCCAGTCCTTTGGGTGTGAAACCCATTTGGGCGAGAGCAGTACCCATTTGGGCGAGAGCAGTACTAGGATGGGTGACCTCCTGGGAAGTCCTCGTGAAAGGGTTTCATATCTAGCCTACCCCAACTTGTTTGGGGCAAAAGGCTTAGAAGTGCTTTCAAGCAGAAGAGCTCAAAACTTCACGGTGAACCAAACCCTTTCCCTTACAAAAAAGGTTTTAACTCATCAGCCCTTTACATGTGTCAGTGACAGGCCAACGTGTCATAAGAAACAAACCCAGATTGAATGCTGCTGAGATTGCAATCAGAAACTTGGGAGTTAGGTAGGTGTCATTTTTTGCTACATTAAAATTTAACCAGTAGTATAACCAGCATAATTGTACATATATAAAATTTAAACTCCTATGAGCTAGTGCAGCAGAACTACAGATACATTTTGAAACTTTGTGCAAATTGTGAGGGAGACTTCTGGACTTTAAATAAGCAGTACTGTTGTATTTGACAATTCAGATTATTTAGCATACAGAAAAATACAATCAGTAATTTCACATTCCCCGCTATTTTAGGCTATTAGCACGAAGAATATAGAACCAAATAACCATAATGTATTGTGCTCAGTTTACTTCAATCATCAAACAAGTGTCCTAAATACTTGATGCATATTCAACGCCAACAAAAAGGATGCCAAAATCAAAATGATGCTCATAGGTCCTAGAGACATAAGACTCATGCAACAACAGCAGTTCTATGAACAAAGTTGAGTACGCTGAACCCATACCATCAACAAAAGCCTCAATGCACTTCTGTTCAGAAGCAAGTTGGCCAATATAATCAATTGATTCTGCACCATCCAGTACATTCCCACAACACTTGAGCTCCCCAATAATAGGCAACAAGCCTACAAAGTAAGATAAATGTAAGTTCCAACAGAAAAGAAAGAAACAAGAGGTTGTTCCCTAGCAAATATGACACCGTAAGAACCACAAGAACTAACCCACCGCAAACTGTCTCATGTAACATATTATGCACATACATAAATCTTGGATAAATAGCTAAGACATGGTATACACAGAGTTTATTCTCACGTACTGGAAAACATGTTACTAGGGAACAATAACTGTATTTCCAGATAAGCTGACCAGTTGATACAGTTCAAGAACTGAACAATCAGATATGTATTGCTGGACAAATGGGCCAAATATCACAACGCATGCATATAACAGCTCAAGGAAGAACCGAAGAATGCATCGCCACACAAGGACATTCTACATTTCTTCAACAACACCACAAGATAACTAGATAAGAGTAATGGTAAAAGTTATGGAGATGGCTTCTCAAGTTCACATCCCTCCCTCTACCTCCAATATTTTCATAATGAGAATATTAAAGGCAAAGCCACTGGCATAGAAGATTGACTACAATTTCCATCACAGAAAATATTCCAAAAAAAAAACTTAATGGGCATACTGCATGACTTGTCGAAATTTAGAAAACAAGGGCAAACCTTTGGAGCTCTTCTCATCAGGAATCTGAAGGTGGTATACACATGCCACTTCAACTTTAAGAGACTCAATGTTAAAAGCAGCCTCACATATGCAAGCATTTAAATCCAAATACACCAGATGCTGACCAATTCTGAACGCCAAATGTTGCTGCAATTAAGGATCTCATCATATTTAATAATTTAAATCACAGACCACAACGAATATCCATAACTGGAGCAGTTGTTGTACTGGCAAGTAACAGCGCTAAGAAGTACATCTAGATCATTTCTAGATTTCGAATCGACACAAGTGGAATGTTTCAGATGATCTGAAAACAAATCCTAGATAAGCTCCAATGTGAATATGGGACACAGCTCGCTTCAACAAAAAAAGTGTTTTGACATGTAGGAACTGTACAGCACTTATACACATCGAGAGTAGTGTCAATCAAGGGTAGGTTCACATGTCAACTGCCTGCCCTGTGATTGATATTTCTAAGTGTTCTGCAAATAGTAGCTTAAGACAAGTTTAACTTGCATTGAGTGTCTACAGTGGCGGAGCTACAGATATGCTGGGCGGGCCAGGCTAAAGGAAAGCCCAAAATGTTCTCACATGGCCCATTTTGCTCACACTTCACTGATTTCTTCCTGGGCTGGGCTGGGCTGGCCATGGCCTTGTTTTACTTGCACACAGCTCCGCCACTGAGTGTCTGGTTCATGCAACAAACAGAAAAGGAAAGTACGAACATATGGACATTCAAAAGTTAACGCTGGATGTCAGAAAATAAACGTTCCATTTGACATATGGATCCCTTGTAATGTATTTCACCACTCAATGACATCTAAAGTGGTGAAGTTACCAGCTGACAAAGGCATTATGGAATCTCCAAGTAACAAAAAGGATAGAGCAACGAAAAGCACAATCGCCATATGCTTTTCAGCGATCCTGGAAAGACTGAATTTGCAATAATACTTACATGATCAGCTTCTGTGGATAGGAGGCCAACAGCATTTTGACCATGTGGTTGGCTATGAGATGCAGGAGTACAAATTCTGGAACCACTTGCTGCTGGCTTGGATGAAGACACCTTTCCTCCACTAGAAGCTCCTATTTCCAGTCCATCATTACCATGACCAGTGGGGCTAGCTGATTTGAATGAGCATATACTTTCCTCAGCAGGGCAGGGTGTGCAGATACTGTACACATCCCTGGGTTCAGTAGGGTCTACCTGCAGATGAGTACTAGTTATCGCTCAAAAGAAATAAAAACAGTCACCACTCTTTAAGTTTTTACCAACATCTGATGGAATACATGGTAACGGACACATGTAAGAAAAATAATATCTCTCGACATATCAAGAATGTAAAATTATATAAATCTCAAGAGATAAGCTTTGTATAACCTGATTCCTGTTGTTTGCTCCATTTGCTATGTCCTCTGTTTGTCATAGAAAAATGTATGCAAAATAATTAGGAGACAGTTACCAGGCATTCCAAAAACTAAAGGTGTACAATGCTCATAAGTCATGCACCTGATGTAGACAGACTATCTGTTCGATTAGTTCGCTTCTTTTTTGATTGATCAATTTCAGGACTCTCATCAGCTTCATCGTCTGATATAAACACACGGACACGTCTTTTACCAGACTGGTTACTGCATGATTTACTTAAAACTTCTCTAGTGCGCTCATCCATATCACATGATCTATCAACCTTCTTCTGGATGCTATGTATCTTGGATGCCTTCGTATTGGATGAGCTCCTACTTCTATGAACCAGTGAAGCAAGAACAACATGATCATCAGGTTCCTCAGAATATGTATTTGCAGCATGCCCATCACTGTCCTCTTGATCAAGCATTTTATCAGATGCATCACCACCTTCAGATTCAGTTTCTGAGCAATAATCACTTACAGTATCCCTTGCTCCGTGCTGATTCAATTTTTCCTTCAAGTTAACTATTTTTTCATGTACCTGCCTGAAGAAAAAATAAATCCATTTTGTGACAGCTCTGGATAAATTAGCTTTCTTCTATCCAACATCTGTACGTAACTTACTTGGCATCTTCTACACTATCAAATCTGACCATGTGACTGTAATGCATGTTCTCGAGGGCAGAAAGTTGCACATTTGGCAGATTCCCTTCCACAGCAATTCTGAATATCATTGAAATGCAAGTATCAGAATCTATAGGTGGCAAAATGCCATGATGACCACATGCATTTCCAGACTTACCAGAACATTTACCAGATAGATAATAGATCACATGTACACATACACACGAGAAAAACATGGCACAAAACTAGAACAACAGTATGGCATTGAAAATAATAATTACCACAGTACCCTAGCTAAGTAGCTATACAGATAAAAGGCACACGTTTAAACTTCCTTGGGCATTTTATAAAGCCCATGCTACAGGATGTATTATATTAGTCTATAATGGTCCACAGTTCTGACCAGTTATGTTAATAATAAGATTTCAAAATTGTTGTGTGGTGCCCTTGTAGATCTGTCACTACAAGTCATTTTCTCAAAGCAAACTACACATGATTACAATACCTTATGTAGGAGTATGTGTTTGAATGCTCAGCATCTTCGATGTATGTAAAAGGGATGAGTTGTCTGACATGTGTTGGACACTGTACAAAACTCATGCACAGCCTCGTCAATTAGGATATATGGCTGCCACAGAATACTAGCATTCCATATTTTTAACAGGCTTTCAAAATGGTGTCATTGTTCGTATATTCAGCAATAGGGTGTTTCAGTGGATCAAAACAACATGTTCGTAGATAAGCCACCCATGTGATAACCTATGTGCTCTTTGTAACCACTAAAATTTAATCCGCCATATTTCTACTTTGCAAGATTGCGAGTGTGTTTGAATAATTATTGTAGATAAGAAGGCACGGAGATATTGCCTGTAGCCTTCTTCAAAAGCTTGCAACGCACCAGCCCAGTCACCACAAGAATCAAGAACATTACCAATGTTCACTTTTGCCAATGCTTGCCCCTGAAATTTCATGTATCCAAGGTGAGCAGGATATGGAACTGTTAGCACCAAATAGAAGTTTGCAAACATGAAGGTACTTTTATTATTAGGTAGCAGGAATGCCAGCATAAACACAAATATAACTAAGGGAACATAAACTAACCTCTAAGTTTCCAATCGATCGATACATGTTCCAGCTTTTCATGTACCATTTACGAGCTTTGCCGAAGATTCTAAGCTTTTGGTATGATTCTCCTATGGACAAAAGAGCATCACTCTGTTTTTCCTTCTCACGAAGTTCTTTTGTTACTCTCTTTTTCACTTTCGAAAATTCCTTGTGCTGGAAAGCAAATAATTTATATCAGAATTAAGACATTTGTGTATTTTCATCACTGCCGCCTAATAATTAATGTTATTTGAGTATGCAGAGGCACACTCAGCATGTTTTGTTTTTTCACCTTTGATTCGTCAGAACTGTTTTTCAACTTCAGTTCTGAAATTTGAACCAAGATTTTGTTTCACCAATTGAAAATAAACAAGAATTTATCAATCCCTTTCAGTCCTTAGTGCAATGCAAAAACATGTAAAAATCTACATGCAGTTCAGCAAGTGCCTGTACAAAATAGAGTCAAATAAATTCAGCATAACATGAATAGTTGGGACTCTGGAACATGGGCAGAATAATTCTGACAGGAGGCTTATAATAAAACATGGATATTTATTTTGACTTAAAGATAGCATCTAACGAGGTACTCTACCGATTGGCCAAGTCAACCAAACCGTTAAAATTATGTCCAGTTATGCATAAATGTCAGAACAATACTGGAACATTTTTCTAAATAGAATTTAGCAGCAAAGAGAAATAAATCATAAACAGAAAGCAGGTACAAGTTACAGCTAACATTAGGTGGCTAAAATTCAGATAGTTAGATACTGCTCACTTCACTAGTACACTTACTTTTGACCATGCAGATATCATGCTTGCCTTCTCAATAAGATTATCCAGCCATGCATGCTGCTCACAGAGGAGTTTTCTCTCGTTCGATGTTCCACGAGCATCGGAAGTATCTCTGACAAGCTTTTTCAGTTTCTGCTCGTCTTTCTTCAACTCTTCAAGAACTTCAGCTGCTTTCGTAACAGTTTCAATATTCTGATGAATTTGATCAACTAGTGCATCTTCATCTTCCAAACCCTTTGTTATTTGAAGGGCTTTTTCGTAGCAAAGTTTTGCATCTCCATACTTTTGAATCCGAGAATGCAACTCCCCCAGATTTATAAATCCCTTTGCCTCACCTTGAATATGGTCTATGTTTCTACATATAGCTATGTCCTTCTCAATATGAACCTTGGCTTTGTTCCAGTTGCGTAACTCAGTATAAACATTTCCTAGATTATGATGGAGCCTAGTGCGAGCATCATCATACTGATTTACCTCTTCTTCATCACAAATTTTCAAACCCTGGTTAAGTAGTTGCTCAGCTTCTTCAAAGTTATCAAGATCTAGTTCAAGCATGCCCAAATTATTGTATGAGTCAATGAGCTCCTTCAAGTAGGGTGATTTTCCAGACGGGGCATTCTCTCTTAGACCCTTTACCAGTTTCATGGCAGCTTTGAAATACTTCTTGGCATTCCGTATGGCACTGTGGTCGTTTTCAGAACTTAGAAGGATTTCATGGTAGGTCCTCCCAAGCTGGGTACAAGCTCGCTGCTCCTCAACATGGTTATCGGTTTCCTTGGCAAGTTGTAGGTGCTTCTTCTGTGAAGCATGCAAACATCGAGGAAAAAGGACATGAGTTGATGACTTGATGTAGTAGAAACCAACCCAGATAGTTTGGGTTAAAAAGGTAACTGTGAACATTACCTAAATAAACAACAGAAACGAAACAAGAGATCAGACCTTATTACACTAGTGTAGTGAGCAAATAACCAAAAATGTCATATTTTGGTTTGTAGTTTTGTACTCTAACAGGCCTGGTACATTCAGATTCAGGGTATAATAACAGTTAGCTTTTCACCCTCATTTTCCAAAAAGGTTTAACCCGGTTGTGGTATGGATGGTTACTGAAAGGTCAAATGGAAGTTTGAAGCAACTAACTAAACTAACAGTATGGCCTCAGCAAAAAAAAAAACTAACAATATGGGACTAAACTCATCAGCAGCACCAGGCATCCACAAATACGCCAACTTGTGCCTTGGAGAATGGTCTTACATGCAGCATCCGCAACTATGGTCACTGAATGTGAGGTGCTAGTTTATTTATTATCATTTGACATATTAACACCAGTGAACTTTACTAGCAAATTTACACAGCTCAACACTAGGTGCACCCACAAGCTCTGCTGACACAGATGAGTCGATCTATAAATCACCACCGGGCGTATTGAAACAAGCAAAACTCCAGCCAAATTACGCCAGCCGAATGCCCAGCAGACAGCGCCAAGCATTTCAAATGCGTGGTCAGATCAACTGATGTAAGTTCGATACAGTGATTTCAACAGCCTAGCCTGATGCTTGCCACTGAGTTGCTCATTCAGATATAAACAGTGATATACTAGCAACAGCCCTCCCATTCTATTACAACTCAAAATCTTGATCGGAATTAGACACCTGTGCGGGCGATTTCGGTTCCGGGAGCGGGTGACGGGCGGGCGTACCTGGTAGGTGAGGGCCTGGGAGAATTGGGCGAGGCGGAGGTGGACCTCCCCGAGCGACTGGCAGGACTCGAGCAGGTGGCGCTGCGGGAGGTACTTGACGGTGACGTCGTAGTCGCGGCGCAGCCAGCGGAGCGCCTCCACGTACTCGCCGCGGCGCTTGTGGATGTCGCCGATGACGTTGGCCCACCGCGCCTCCTCCTCCCGGTTCCCCTCCGACACCGCCTCCCGGTACCCGCGCTTCGCGCCCCGCAGCTCCTCCTCCTCCTCCCTCGTCCGCCCGCCGCCGCGCCCCATCCCTCCCGCCGCCTGCGCTAGGGTTCCGGCCTGGAATTTTTTTTTTTGTGTGTGTTCCCCTTCCTCGCCTCCGGGTTTGGGGATTTCGGAGGGGGTGAAATGGAGGGAGGGAGGGAGCCTCGTCCCGCCAAAATGTTTCGGGGGCGCCGTCCAGTGGCTCTTCTTGGGCCGTGCTAGCCTTGGGCCGTCATCATTCACCTGAGGAACAGCACCAGCTAAAAGCCCAAAAACCATTTCCAGTCTGGTGGGTTTGTGTTTTTTTTCCTCATCTCAGAGGAAACTGCATAGGGCGACAGTGCGTTTTTTTCTTTTCTTTTTTTCTTATTATTATTAGGGCGGTAGCGTGTTTTTTGGACAAGGAGGGTGACAGTGCGTGTGTTGGAGTGTGGAAAAAACAAGGCTAAAAGGCCCAATATGCGACATCTTTGGATGAGTTTTTCTTTGATGCGTGTCGGGGTACGTATGCGACTTTTCGATCATGGTAAATTGCCTCCGGGAAAGACCAAGACCAGCTGAAAAGTTTCTGACCGTCGAGAGGGCCAATTGGGTTGCGGAAATGTGGTGCTGACATGAGACGACCGAAGAAACAGTAACTTCCGTTTAGTTTATGCTTCTGGCCAACCAGTCAGTCAGTCGGTCCTGGCGTTTTCGCATCCCCTAGGCTAGGCTAGAGACTAGAGCCAGCTAGCGGCCACCGGAGCGGAGGACGGCAAAGCCAAACGCGCCACCGCATGCAGCGACTTTTCTTACCGGCGCCCGCTCAGTGCCCTGCCCACGACACGTACGTACGGCGGCCACCGACCGGAGCGACGATGCCGGCATCCATCCGTTCCTAGATTCCACGGTGCCCGGCAGGCCCGTACGTGCTCACGTTCCCCGTCCTGCCTGCGCATGTCGGGTCCAGTCGCGGCGTATGGGCCGGTGCCTCCTTTTTCCTCGTACGGAGGAGTATACTACTGTACGACAATGGGGTAGTATGTCTGGGTCAAGTCAGAGCGGCGGCTCGATCCAAGAATAGATTTTGCTCTGCCCAGCCCTGGCCTACGAAGGATTTCTATATATTTTGCTCTTTCCACATGCTCGTGCCAAAACTCAAGCCACCGTCAAAAGCGCGACCCTTTAAGATATTCCAAACGTGCGTGTTCACAAAATGCACTATCCCTTCCTACTCACTGCGACCATGGGGACGGTTGTAGGATCGACCAAAGCACCTTTGGCTCGTGCTTCCGCTGATCGAACTGCATATCTATAGAGACTCCCTTAAATTGAAGCGTTCTGGTGCTTCGACGGTTGTGGAGGTCACTAAGGCCCCACACATAAGTGTGTTGTTTAGTTTTATTTCTTCTTCTCTTTTCTTTCATGTTTTAATTCATGACTACTTATGCAAATTTGTGTATTTTTAGAAAATATAAACATATTTTCAAATTCTTGAAATTCATTAATATTGATTAAATTTGCCTTGAATTGATGTGCTCTCTTGCTTCGAGGGTTGTGGGGCTAGGGACCCACGCGTAAGTGTGTGTTGTTTAGTTTTATTTGTTCTTCTTTTTTATTTTTTATTTTTAATGTTTTAATTCGTGAGCACTTATTAAAATTTGTGTACTTTAAAAAATAAAAACATATTTAAAATTCTTCAAATTCGTTAATATTGATCAAATTTGTGGATATTTTTAAAGTTCACGGTCATTTAAATGTTGTGAACAGTTTTTAAATTTAAATTTATTTTTTATTTTGTGAACATATTTTAAATTTATGAATGTTTCTAAATTCATGGCTATTTTAAAGTTCTTAAACACCATTTAATTTAACTAATATTTTCAAATAAAAAAGATAGGCGAGTTTTTCTAAGCTAGCAATGGGGTGAGCAAAACAAAACAAGCGAGAAGAGCAGGGAGCTAAGCTGAGCAAGCAAGAGCTTCGTGTGCTGACCCATGTGAGTATCACATTAGGAATTCCATGAGCTTAGCGTGAAATAAGATCTCGCCGTGTGCTGACCCAAGCGAGAAGAGCAGGAATGTTGCACACGCACGTTCAATGTCCGTAGCCAGGTTCTCGCTGTGTGCCATTCTCGACCCGAGTAGCTTTTGTGTGCCGAAAATGGGGCCGGAGAAGTCGACGACACGACCGCGCGAGACTGGACACAGCGGACAGCAAAGATCTCGCCGTGCCGTGCAGCCGCCAGCTGCTATTGCTGGTGATAAGCAACAGTTGAGCACATGGTAATCGACCAGAACGAACGAACGAACGAACCGCAGAGCACGCACGTCGCTGTCGCGTGCAGATCCAAGTGAAGAATCAATCATCAAGTGGATTAGTGCTCCGAAGGCTAATAAAAAAAAAGGCAAACCCTGTGACTAATCAAATGCTTTTTTGAAGGCTAATCAAAGGGGGGGCGGTTAAAATATGTAAGCACCAAAGTGTGATGCGATGCGTGCCTGTGAAGACGGCTTCAAGCCTTGAACCATTGACCGCGGTGTCTCTCAGTCTGTCGGGCTCGCCAGTCAAAACTGATTAGGTGACGCCATGAAAGAGGGGGGACATCAAAAGCAGGCAGGGCCAGTCGCAGTCATGGACTAGGTACGACGAGGCGAGCACGTGGGCCCCGCGCTTTTGGGGGACAGCACCGTGTGTCCGTGGACCTCGCGATGAAACGTGCGGAAATGGACCAGGGGAAGCATGGCAGCCACATGACATACCATGATAGCGCCACCCGTGACGGGGCTACAAATAGATTTGTTGGGCGGATCAAAATGCTAAGAGCATCTCTAGTGGATGGTCTAAATTTAGACGTGTATATCTTCATATACACCTTGCTAAATTATACACCTTCCGGTTTTTCAGTGGACCGTGTAAATTACGATATGTATATTAGAAATGCGACGGCGACCTGGGGGCGAGCTCCTCCGATCCTTCCTCCGGGCTGGCGCGGGACGAAGCAGCGGTCTCCTTTTCGCGAGCTCACGAGCGTGGCTTGCTCGTGTATATTTACACGCCTCGTACCGTCGTAGCCTGGGCGTGGATGTTTACACGCCCTTTTACACGAGTCGATGGGAGCAGTTTTTCAACTCGCATAGTGTATATTTACTATACACGTCCATATAGATGATCCACTAGAGATGCTCTAAGGGCCTCTTTGGTTCCAATAAGTCACCTGACTTATAATTCAGGTGACTTAAAACCAGTGATTTATAAGTAGTCTTGTCCATCTCAGGCCCGACCCTGTCGGCCCATCCAGGCCCGACCCTAAAATCTAGGGCCTAGGCCTGATGGGGTTGCCCGTGGGCCGGGCTTGGGCCTGAGTTTTGAGCCCACCAGTAGGGCCTGGATGGGCTTGGGCTTGGCATATTGGCATTTTAAGGAAGAGGTCCGGCTCACGGCCCTAAGCCCTAAGGGCTTTTCAGGGTTTTTTACCAGATGGGCTGGGCTTGGGCTTGAAAATTAGGCCCGATGGTAGGGCTTGGGAGGGCCTGGGCCTCAGTTTTTTGCCATGGGCATTTTTAGGCCCGGCCCAAGCCCGGCCCGGCCCGACCCATGACCAGTTATACTTATAAGTCACGCCTGTTTGGTTGTCACCTGACTTATAAGTCACCTGACACATCTTTCCACACCAATCAACATCATGCAGGTGGTGGGACCCACGCAAAAGGGGGTGACTTATAAGTTTTAAGTTGGGGTGGAGCAACTTATGATTTATAAGTTGGGGTGACTTATAAGTCGGGTCTGTTTGGCAAAATAAGTCACTTTTTTCACTTTTCGACTTATAAGTTGGTGACTTATTTGAAACCAAACAGACCCTAAATATAGAACACACGTAATTTTATTTATTTTATTTTTGCGAGTAGAACGCACATAAATTTACCCAAATGCTAATGTTCAGCTCGCAATGGTGACCGTCAGATCGGCCGCGCAAATCTTGTCGGCTGGGTCCTTGCCACATTAGGCCTCATTTGGTTGTAAGGGATCCCGGAGGGCTCCCTGTGTTTTCCCCGGGTGGATATACCACGGGCTGAGTTCGCCCCGGGGAAGCGGGCTGCCCCATTTGGTAGCACGTGAGGCGGGGAGATCCCTGGCCTTTCCACGGCCCATCCCCGGGATAGATCTCCCGATGTCGATAGGTCGGGGAGTAAACCCTCGACTCGCTCGCTCGCTCTCCCTTGCGACCGGTGGCAACGGCCTCCGCCTCCAGGCTCCATCTCCGTGCGACGACCGGACAGCGCCGCCCCCCGCGCCTTCATTCAAGAGAACCGCCCCTCCTCCCCTCTGTACGTGATCTCCTCCCCTCTGCCCTCTCGTCCAAACTGGGGAGGTGATCTCCCCGTGGTGGGAAGGGATCCCAGATGACCATGGAAATCCCCCCGAGGGGGATTACAGCCCTGGGATACTTCCCCATTAAAACCAAACAAGGCCTTAGTGTTCTGCATCCTTTCGTTCCGTGGGGTCTTCGCGCGATCGGTCGGTGGCCAGCATTTTCCTCGTTATAAAACAACCACACCCCTCTCCCCTTTGTCTTACGGCTGCACATTTCATCCCTGCTCGCACGCATCGTCGACCGCGCTCTTTCGCATCCCCTACGCCACGTGGGGCTCCCTCCTTTCCCTGTTCGACAACTGTGGGGATTCGACGCTCGCCTTCGTCTTCCCCACACACGGCTGCTCCCTTCGGTCATCTGGTAGTCATGGGGGTTTCAGCATGGCTACTCCATTTGCCTACCAAATGACCACCGCCTCCGCATTCACCGTACATGACTCATCCCTTCCATGTTTGGCGGCCATGGGGATTCACAGCGACTATGAGGAGTTGCACGATGGCATCAGGCTCGATAGGAAGCACCAACCCCGAATGTGTGCGCGTCCTGATCTATACTATCACGAGGAGGAGCAGCACGCCACCTTCAGGCTCGATGGGAGCACTAGCACCGACGCACCACGATCTGTGTTGCCTCTGACGAGGAGCTCCAGACGGTCACTAGGCTCGATGGGAAGCACCAGCGTGTGTCATTCCTCTCCCAACCAAGGTAGTCATCGATACCCCCGTCCAACCTGCACTTTTCCTGTCACCATCCGCAACCGATAATTTTCCTTGAACAAACGAGGATATGTCCATTGGGGAGATTTCGGGTGGTCGATTTTGAGAGGCAGGAGCTGGGGTTGTTGGGCATCGTTTGAGATCATAGGATAAGAAAAGTCGGGATGGATGGCACCCGGACTCGCATCGCAGGCCGCCATGAACGTACACTACAATGCCATAGATTTGGATTGATAAGATGAGCAATGGCTAGACAATTCAAAATTTCAGACTTTCTCAGTTTCAAAATTTGCCCATTACACATTTTTCATAATTCTTGCCATCATTTGCTAAAACAAATTCTACTGAAGTTGCCATGATTTTCTAGTGAGCAGTGTTCCTAGGTAAACATTTTTTTTAAAGTTGCCATGTTCAAATGAGTAAAATCATATTTTTTGCCATGAAACCATTACATTTTGCCTCTACATTTGTCATGACTTGTAGGTTATTTAAAAAAAATGTCATGTAACTTGTACTTTTTTCCCCCAAATTTGCCATCAACCAAGAAACAAAAATTCCAATGCAGTTTCCGCATTTGCCATGACTTATAAAGCAAAAAAGAAAAGCCATATCACTTCTACTATGTTTTCCTGAATTTGCCATGAACCGGAGAAAGATTTTTTTTAAAGCAATTTATGCATTTTCAATGACTCATACATCAACCCTTTTATTTTATTTTTTCCATGCCACTTGTAGTCTGTTCACCTAAATTTGCCATCAACAAGAGAACACATTTTTCAAAACAGTTTATGCATTTGCCATGACCCAAAGATCATTTTTTAAAGTGCCATGTCACTTTGCACTTTTGTTTTCCTAATTTGTCACCAACCATGCAAACAATTTTTTCAAAGCAGTTTATGCATTTGCCATGACCAGCATATCATTTTCTTTGCCATGTCACACACATTATCTTCAAACTATTTTCAAATCAGTTTATGCATTTGCCATTAAAAGTTGTCATGTCACTTGTCCTTTGTTTTTCCTACATTTGCCATCAACCAAAGACCGACAATCATATAATATTCTTCTTCTTTTTTGCCATGCTCTCTATAAAATTGCCATGTCACCTGTACTTTTGTTTTTCCTAAGTTTTCCATCAAACTAGAAACCAAAACTTCATGGCATAAAATCTTGGAAATCAATAAGTTTTCAAAGTTTTACTATGTGACCCATTTTAGATTTTTTATACTAGTTTTTTTTACTGCATTTTGCCATGTCTTATAGTTCAATAAAAATTTGCAATTACAGTTTTTAAACTGTCCATGTCATGGCAAAACTATACATCATGGCAATTGTACGTGTAATGACACTGTAATTTCTTGTCAGTTTTTTACATAATTTGTACTCGTCACATTGTAAGGTATTGGACCTTTTTAGTTATCCATAGCAAGTCAAATGCAAGAAAAATGTTTACTACTCGAATGGAAAATTTTCATATTTTTCCACACAATCATGGCCAAAATTTAGAAACATCCCTTGTTAGTTTTTCCTATGCTTTTAGGGTCTGGCAAGTTATAGTTTCCCATGCTTGGCAAATCTAGTTTCATAAGCATGGCTAACTATACGTGTGCATATCTAGGTTCACAACAATGGATTGTGCAAGGGGAAGACACAAGTTTCTTTCCATTCTTTTCTTTTTGCGATCTATTTGGATTTCTTTTTGCGGTGGCAAATCTCCGGCTGTCCCATATGGCAAACAATTTTTTTTTTTGCATATGTAAATTGCGCATGTTTTTTTGCCATGGCAAGTTAATTGCACAAAACTTGGCTAACTAGTTATATGCCCTGGCAAATAATTTATACACACCATGGCAAATCCATTTTCTATTTTAGGTACTTTTTTTTGGAGTTTTGGCCCATGTTAAATTAACTATACACACCCTAGAAATTCTTTTTTCATAGATACCATGGCAAACCACGACAAATTAACTTGTATACAGCATGGCAACTATTTTTACACATACCATGTCAAATTCCTTTTGCATGTAACTAGGAAAAATTATTATATATATGATGACACATCCTTTTTTGCTTCATAAGAGCAAGGCCCCCCTTTTTGTGTATACCTTGTAAAATTAAATTTATTTACCATGGAAAATTCATCCTTTTATTTTTAGGTGCCTTTTTGTACTTTCTAACCATGGTAAATTAATTGTGTACATCCTGCCAAGCAATTTTATACATACCGAGGCAATTGCTTTTTTGCATGAAACATGATTTTTCACTATATATACCATGGCAAATCCATTGGTTTCATAAGGGCAACCCCCCCACACACACACATACAAATTTTTGGTTAATGTGATTCCCCCATGGAGTAAGTAGTCCATATTGTTAGAAGTTTTATGTTTTTGTAAGGGTGTAGACTTTAGGAGGGGTGTATGGGGGGAGTGAATTTTAACTTCAATGGCCGAATTTTCAAGGATGAGTCGGTTGATTTTCCCCTGCTACATTTTGGTTTCATGAAGGGCGGGGTAGGAGCCCGTTCCGCTGGATTTTTGGGCAACTTTTTGCCATGGAAGAAGGTGAGGATGAAGGAAATATGCCCTAGAGGCAATAATAAAGTTATTATTTATTTCCTTATTTCATGATAAATGTTTATTATTCATGCTAGAATTGTATGAATACATAGACAAACATAACGTCACTAGTATGCCTCTACTTGACTAGCTCATTAATCAAAGATGGTTATGTTTCCTAACCATAGACATGTGTCGTCATTTGATTAACGGGATCACATCATTAGGAGAATGATGTGATTGACATGACCCATTCCGTTAGCCTAGCACTTGATCGTTTAGTATATTGCTATTGCTTTCTTCATGACTTATACATGTTCCTGTAACTATGAAATTATGCAACTCCCATTTACCGGAGGAACACTTTGGGTGCTACCAAACGTCACAACGTAACTATAGGTGTCTCCGAAGGTACATGTTGGGTTGGCGTATTTCGAGATTAGGTTTTGTCACTCCGATTGTCGGAGAGGTATCTCTGGGCCCTCTCGGTAATGCACATCACTTAAGCCTTGCAAGCATTGCAACTAATGAGTTAGTTGCGGGATGATGTATTACGGAACGAGTAAAGAGACTTGCCGGTAACGAGATTGAACTAGGTATTGAGATACCGACGATCGAATCTCGGGCAAGTAACATACCGATGACAAAGGGAACAACGTATGTTGTTATGCGGTTTGACCGATAAAGATCTTCGTAGAATATGTAGGAGCCAATATGAGCATCCAGGTTCCGCTATTGGTTATTGACCGAGAATAGTTCTACGTCATGTCTACATAGTTCTCGAACCCGTAGGGTTCGCACGCTTAACGTTACGATGACAGATATATTACGAGTTTATGAGTTTTGATGTACCGAAGGAGTTCGGAGTACCGGATGAGATCGGGGACATGACGAGGAGTCTCAAAATGGTCGAGATGTAAAGATCGATATATTGGACGACTATATTCGGAGTTCGGAAAGGTTTCAAGTGATTCGGGTATTTTTCGGAGTACCGGAGAGTTACGGGAATTCGCCGGGGAGTATATGGGCCTTATTGGGCCATACGGGAATAGAGGAGAGAGGCCAAAAAGGAGGAGGCCTGCGCCCCCCTCTGGTCCGAATTGGACAAGGGGCGCAGCCCCCCTTTCCTTCTCCCTCTCCCCCTCTTTCCCCTTCTCCTACTCCAACAAGGGAGGTGGAATCCTACTAGGACTAGGGAGTCCTAGTAGGACTTCACACTTGGCGCGCCCCCTCCTAGGGCCGGCCTCCTCCCCCCTTGCTCCTTTATATACGGGGCAGGGGGCACCCCATGACACACAAGTTGATCTACGGATCGTTCCTTAGCCGTGTGCGGTGCCCTCCTCCACCATATTCCACCTCGGTCATATCGTCACGGAGTTTAGACGAAGCCCTGCGCCGGTGGAGCATCATCATTGTCACCACGCCGTCGTGCTGATGGAACTCATTCCCGACACTTTGCTGGATCGGAGTTCGGGGATCGTCATCGAGCTGAACGTGTGCTGAAATCGGAGGTGCCGTATGTTCGGTACTTGGATCGGTCGGATCGTGAAGACGTAGGACTACATCAACCGCGTTGTCATAACGCTTCCGCTTACGGTCTACGAGGGTACGTGGACAACACTCTCCCCTCTCGTTGCTATGCCATCACCATGATCTTGCGTGTGCGTAGGATTTATTTTTGAAATTACTACGTTCCTCAACAATGGCATCCGAGCCTGGTTTTATGCGTAGATGTCATATGGACGAGTAGAACACAAGTGAGTTGTGGGCGATACAAGTCATACTGCTTACCAGCATGTCATACTTTGGTTCGGCGGTATTGTGAGATGAAGCGGCCCGGACCGACATTACACGTACGCTTACGTGAGACTGGTTTCACCGTTACGAGCACTCGTGCTTAAAGGTGGCTGGCGGGTGTTGTTGGGGAACGTAGTAATTTCAAAAAATTTCCTACGCACACGCAAGATCATGGTGATGCATAGCAACGAGAGGGAAGAGTATTGTCCACGTACCCTCATAGACCGTAAGCGGAAGCGTCATGACAACGCGGTTGATGTATGTTGGGGAACGTAGTAATTTCAAAAAAATTTCCTACGCACACGCAAGATCATGGTGATGCATAGCAACGAGAGGGGAGAGTGTTGTCTACGCACCTCGTGAGACCCGGCGAAGCGATCACAACGTAGAGGAAGTAGTCGACGCTTCTCTTCGCGATCCGACCGATCCCGCGCCGTTACTCGGCGCCCCGAGTTCTTGACACACGTACAGCTCGATGACGCCCCTCAGACTCGATCCAGCCGAGTGTCGAGGGAGAGTTCCACAAGACGACGGCGTGGTGGACGATCTTGATGTTTCACCGGCGCAGGGCTTCGCTTAAGCTTCACACGGTATGACCGAGGTGGAATATGGTGGAGGGGGCACCGCACACGGCTAAGGAACGATCCGTAGATCAAACTTGTGTCTCTTGTGTGTCTAGAGGTGCCCCCCGCCTCGTATATAAAGGAGCAAGGGGAGGGTGCGGCCGGCCTAGGAGAGGCGCGCCAAGGGGTGTCCTACTCCCACCGGAGTAGGACTCCTCCTTCCTTGTTGGAGTAGGAGAAGGGAAAGAGGGGAGAGGAGGAAGGAAAAGGGGCTGCACCCTTGTCCACCTCGGACTAGAGGGGCTGCGCCTTCTTCCTTTTGGCCTCTTTCCTTATTCCCGTATGGCCCAATAAGGCCCATATACTCCCGGCGAATTCCGTAACTCTCCCAGATTCAAAAATACCCAATGACTCGAACCTTCCGAACTCCGAATATAGTCGTCCAATATATCGATCTTTACGCCTCGACCATTTCGAGACTCTCGTCATGTCCCCGATCTCATCCGGGACTCAACTCCTTCGTACATCAAAACTCATAAACTCATAATATAAATGTCATCGAAACCTTGCGCATGGACTTCCTACGGTTCGAGAACAATGTAGACATGACCGAGACACGCCTCCGTCAATAACCAATAGCGGACCTGATGCCCATATTGGTTCCTACATATTCTACGAAGATCTTTATCGGTCGATCGCATAACAACATACGTTGTTCCTTTGTCATCGGTATGTTACTTGCCCAAGATTCGATCGCCGGTATCCAATACCTAGTTCAATCTCGCTATCGCAAGTCTCTTTACTCGCTCCGAATACATCATCTCGCAACTAACTCATTAGTTGTAATGCTTGCAAGGCTTAAGTGATGTGCATTACCGAGAGGGCCCAGAGATACCTCTCCGACAATCGGAGGACAAAACCTAATCTCAAATACGCCAACCCAACATCTGCCTTTGGAGACACCTGTAGTACTCCTTTATAATCACCCAGATACGCTGTGACGCTTGGTAGCACCCAAAGTGTTCCTCCGTAAACGGAGTTGCATAATCTCATAGTTATAGGAACATGTATAAGTCATGAAGGAAGCAATAGCAACATACTAAACGATCGTGTGCTAAGCTCATGGAATGGGTCATGTCAATCGATCATTCTACTAATGATGTGACCTTGTTAATCAAATAACAACTCCTTGTTCATGGTCGGAAACATAACCATCTTTGATTAACAAGCTAGTCTAGTAGAGGCATACTAGTGACACTTTGTTTGTCTATGTATTCACACATGTATTATGTTTCCGGTTAATACAATTCTAGCATGAATAATAAACATTTATCATGAAATAAGGAAATAAATAATAACTTTATTATTGCCTCTAGGGCATATTTTCTTCAGTCTCCCACTTGCACTAGAGTCAATAATCTAGATCACATCACCATGTGATTAACATCGATAGTTCACATCATCATGTGATTAACACCCATAGTTCACATCGCCATGTGACCAACACCCAAAGGGTTTACTAGATTCAGTAATCTAGTTCACATTACTATGTGATTAATACCCAAAGAGTACTAAAGTGTGATCATGTTTTGCTTGTGAGAGAGTTTTAGTCAACGGGTCTTTCACATTTAGATCCGTTATGTATTTTGCAATTTTTCTGTGTCTACAATGCTCTGCACGAAGCTACTCTAGCTAATTGCTCCCACTTTCAATATGTATCTAGATCGAGACTTAGAGTCATCCAGATCAGTGTCAAAACTTGCATCGACGTAACCCTTTACGACGAACCTTTTGTCACTTCCATAATCGAGAAACATATCCTTATTCCACTAAGGATAATTTTGACCGCTGTCCTGTGATCTACTACTAGATCACTATTGTACTCCCTTGCCAAACTCAGTGTAGGGTATACAATAGATCTGGTACACAGCATGGCATACTTTATAGAACCTATGGCCAAGGCATAGGGAATGACTTTCATTCTCTTTCTATCTTCTGCCGTGATCGGGTTTTGAGTCTTACTCAATTTCACACCTTGTCACACAGGCAAGAACTCTTTCTTTGACTGTTTCATTTTGAACTACTTCAAAATCTTGTCAAGGTATGTACTCATTGAAAAAACTTATCAAGCATCTTGATCTATCTCTATAGATCTTGATGCTCAATATGTAAGTAGCTTTACCGAGGTCTTTCTTTGAAAAACTCCTTTCAAAACACTTCTTTATGCTTTGCAGAATAATTCTACATTATTTCCGATCTACAATATGTCATTCACATATACTTATCGAAATGCTGTAGTGCTCCCACTCACTTTTTAGTAAATACAGTGCTTCACCGTAAGTCTCAGATAAAACTATATGCTTTGATCAACTCATCAAAGCGTATATTCCAACTCCGAGATGCTTGCACCAGTCCATAGATGGATCGCTGGAGCTTGCACACTTTGTTAGCTCCTTTGGATCGATAAAACCTTCGGTTGCATCATATACAACTCTTCCTCCTAAAACCCATTCAGAATGCAGTTTTACATCCATTTGCCAAATTTCATAAATTGTGGCAATTGCTAACATGATTCGGACAGACTTAAGCATCGCTACTGCTTGAGAAAAACTCATTGTAGTCAACACCTTGAACTTGTCAAAACCTTTTTGCGACAAGTCGAGCTTTGTAGATAGTAACACTACTATCGGCGTCCGTCTTCCTCTTGAAGATCCATTTATTTTCTATGGCTTGCCGATCATCGGGCAACGCCACCAAAGTCCACACTTTGTTCTCATACATGGATCTCATCTCGATTTCATGGCCTCAAGCCATTTCGCGAATCTGGGCTCATCATCGCTTCCTCATAGTTCGTAGGTTCATCATGGTCTAGTTACATGACTTCCGAATGGATTACCGTACCACTCAGTGCGGATCTCACTCTGGTTTACCTACGAGATTCGGTAGTAACTGATCTGAAGTTACATGATCATCATCATTAGCTTCCTCACTAATTGGTGTAGTAGTCACAGGAACAGATTTCTGTGATGAACTACTTTCCAATAAGGGAGAAGGTACAATTACCTTATCAAGTTCTACTTTCCTCCCACTCACTTCTTTCGAGAGAAACTCCTTCTCTAGAAAGGATCCATCTTAAGCAACGAATATCTTGCCTTCGGATCTGTGATAGAAGGTGTACCCAACAATTTCCTTTGGGTATTCTATGAAGACGCATTCTCCGATTTGGGTTCGAGCTTATCAGATGAAACTTTTTCATATAAGCATCGCAGCCCCAAACATTAAGAAACGACAACTTTGGTTTCTTGCTAAACCACAGTTCATATAGTGTCGTCTCAACGGATTTAGATGGTGCCCTATTTAACGTGAATGCAGCTGTCTCTAATGCATGATCCCAAAACGATATTGGTAAATCGGTAAGAAACATCATAGATTGCACTATATCCAATAAAGTGCGGTTACGATGTTTGGACACACCATAACATTGTGGTGTTCTAGGTGGCGTGAGCTGTGAAACTATTCCACATTGTTTTAATTGAAGACCAAACTCAGAACTCAAATATTCGTCTCCGTGATCGATCACGAAACTTTATTTTCTTGTTACGATGATTTTTCCACTTCACTCTGAAATTCTTTGAACCTTTCAACTATTTCGACTTATGTTTCATCAAGTAGATATACCCATATCTGCTCAAATCATCTGTGAAGGTCGAAAATAACGATACCCGCCATGAGCCTTAACACTCATTGGATCGCATACATCAAGATGTATTATTTCCAATAAGTCGGTTGCTCGCTCCATTGTTCGGAGAACGGAGTCTTAGTCATCCTGCCCATGAGGCATGGTTCGCAAGCATCAAGTGATTCATAATCAAGTGATTCCAAAATCCCATCAAGATGGAGTTTCTTCATGCGCTTTACACCAATATGACCTAAACGGCAATGCCACAAATAAGTTGCACTATCATTATTAACTTTGCATCTTTTGGTTTCAATATTATGAATATGTGTATCACTACGATCGAGATCCAATGAACCATTTTCATTGGGTGTGTAACCATATAAGGTTTTATTCATGTAAATGTAACAACAGTTTATTCTCTTACTTAAATGAATAACCGTATTGCAATAAACATGATCAAATCATATTCATTCTCAACGCAAACACCAAATAACATTTATTTAGGTTCAACACTAATCCCGAAAGTATAGGGAGTGTGCGATGATGATCATATCAATCTTGAAACTTCTTTCAACACACATCGTCACTTCACCCTTAACTAGTTTCATTATTCTCGCAACTCCCGCTTGAGTTACTACTCTTAGTAACGAACCAGTACCAAATACCGAGGGGTTGCTATAAACACTAGTAAAGTACACATCAATAACATGTATATCAAATATACCTTTGTTTACTTTGCCATCCTTCTTATCCGCCAAATACTTGGGGTAGTTCGCTTCAAAGGACCAGTCCCTTTGCGGTAGAAGCACTTAGTCTCGTGCTTCGGTCCGACTTGGGCTTCTTCACTTGAGTAGCAACTTGCTTGCCGTTCTTCTTGAAGTTCCTTCTATCCCTTTGCCCTTTTCTTGAAACTAGTGGTCTTGTTAACCATCAACACTTGATGTTCTTTCTTGATTTCTACCTTCATCGATTTCATCATCATGAAAAACTCGGGAATCATTTTCATCATCCCTTGCATACTATAGTTCATCACGAAGTTCTACTAACTTGGTGATGGTGACTAGAGAATTCTGTCAATCACTATCTTATCTGGAAGATTAACTCCCACTTGATTCAAGCAATTGAAGTACCCAGACAATCTGAGTACATGCTCACTAGTTGAGCGATTCTCCTCCATCTTTTAGCTATAGAACTTGTTGAAGATTTCATATCTCTCAACTCGGGTATTTGCTTGAAATATTAACTTCAATTCCTGGAACATCTCATATGCTCCATGATGTTCAAAACATCTTTGAAGTCCCGATTCTAAGCTGTTAAGCATGGTGCACTTAAACTATCTAGTAGTCATCTTATTGAGCTAGCCAAACGTTCATAACGTCTGCATCTGCTCCTGCAATAAGTCTGTCACCTAGCGGTGCATCAAGGACATAATTCTTCTGCGCAGCAATGAGGATAAACCTCAGATCACGGATCCAATCCGCATCATTGCTACTAACATTTTTCAACGCAATTTTCTCTAGGAACATATGAAAATAAACATATGAAAGCAACAACGCGAGCTATTGATCTACAACATAATTTGCAAAATACTACCAGGACTAAGTTCATGATAAATTAAAGTTCAATTAATCATATTACTTAAGAACTCCCACTTAGAAAGACATCTCTCTAGTCATCTAAGTGATCACGCGATCCAAATCAACTAAACCATAACCGATCATCACGTGAGATGGAGTAGTTTTCAATGGTGAACATCTTATGTTGATCATATCTACTATATGATTCACGCCGACCTTTCGGTCTCCGTGTTCCGAGGCCATATCTGCATATGCTAGGCTCGTCAAGTATAACCCGAGTATTCTGCGTGTGCAAAACTGGCTTGCACCCGTTGTAGATGGACGTGAGCTTATCACACCCGATCATCACGTGGTGTCCGGGCACGACGAACTTTGGCAACGGTGCATACTCGGGAGAACACTTCTTGATAATTTAGTGAGAGATCATCTTATAATGCTACCGTCAATCAAAGCAAGATAAGATGCATAAAAGATAAACATCACATGCAAATCAATATAAGTGATATGATATGGTCATCATCATCTTGTGCTTCATGATCTCCATCTCTGCAGCACCACCATGATCACCATCGTCACCGGCGCGACACCTTGATCTCCATCGTAGCATCGTTGTCGTCTCGCCAAACTTATGCTTCTACGACTATCGCTACCGCTTAGTGATAAAGTAAAGCATTACAGGGCGATTGCATTTCATACAATAAAGCGACAACCATATGGCTCCTGCCAGTTGCCGATAACTTCGGTTACAAAACATGATCATCTCATACAATAAAATATAACATCACGTCTTGACCATATCACATCACAACATGCCCTGCAAAAACAAGTTAGACGTCCTCTACTTTGTTGTTGCAAATTTTACGTGGCTGCTACGGGCTTAAGCAAGAACCAGTCTCACCTACGCATCAAAACCACAACGATACTTCGTCAAATAGACTCCGTTTAACCTTCTCAAGGACCGGGCGTAGCCTTTCACTCGTTCAACTAAAGTGAGAGAGACAGACACCCGCCAATCACCTTTAAGCAACGAGTGCTCGTGGCGGTGAAACCAGTCTCGCGTAAGCGTCTGCGTAATGTCGGTCCGGCCGCTTCATCTCACAATACCGCTGAACCAAAGTATGACATGCTTTGGTAGGTAGTATGACTTGTATCGCCCACAACTCACTTGTGTTCTACTCGTGCAAAACATCAAACCATAAAACCTAGGCTCGGATGCCACTTGTTGGGGAACGTAGTAATTTCAAAAATTTCCTCGCACACGCAAGATCATGGTGATGCATAGCAACGAGAGGGAGAGTGTTGTCTACGCACCCTCGTGAGACCCGGCGAAGCGATCACAACGTAGAGGAAGTAGTCGTCGTTCTCTTCGCGATCCGACCGATCCGGCGCCGTTACTCGGCGCCCGAGTTCTTGACACACGTACAGCTCGATGGCGTCCCTCGTACTCGATCCAGCCGAGTGTCGAGGGAGAGTTCCACGGACGACGGCGTGGTGGACGATCTTGATGTTTCACGGCGCGGGCTTCGCTTAAGCTTCATGACGGTATGACCGAGGTGGAATATGGTGGAGGGGCACCGCACGGCTAAGGAACGATCCGTAGATCAAACTTGTGTCTCTTGTGTGTCTAGAGGTGCCCCCTGCCTCGTATATAAAGGAGCAAGGGGGAGGGTGCGGCCGGCCTAGGAGAGGCGCGCCAAGGGGTGTCCTACTCCCACCGGAGTAGGACTCCTCCTTCCTTGTTGGAGTAGGAGAAGGGAAAGAGGGGAGAGGAGGAAGGAAAGGGGCTGCACCCCTTGTCCAATTCGGACTAGAGGGGCTGCGCCCTTCTTCCTTTGGCCTCTTTCCCTTATTCCCGTATGGCCCAATAAGGCCCATATACTCCCCGGCGAATTCCCGTAACTCTCCGGTACTCCGAAAAATACCCGAATGACTCGGAACCTTTCCGAACTCCGAATATAGTCGTCCAATATATCGATCTTTACGTCTCGACCATTTCGAGACTCCTCGTCATGTCCCCGATCTCATCCGGGACTCCGAACTCCTTCGGTACATCAAAACTCATAAACTCATAATATAAATGTCATCGAAACCTTAAGCGTGCGGACCCTACGGTTCGAGAACAATGTAGACATGACCGAGACACGTCTCCGGTCAATAACCAATAGCGGGACCTGGATGCCCATATTGGTTCCTACATATTCTACGAAGATCTTTATCGGTCAGACCGCATAACAACATACGTTGTTCCCTTTGTCATCGGTATGTTACTTGCCCAAGATTCGATCGTCGGTATCCAATACCTAGTTCAATCTCGTTATCGGCAAGTCTCTTTACTCGTTCCGTAATACATCATCTCGCAACTAACTCATTAGTTGTAATGCTTGCAAGGCTTAAGTGATGTGCATTACCGAGAGGGCCCAGAGATACCTCTCCGACAATCGGAGTGACAAAACCTAATCTCGAAATACGCCAACCCAACATCTGCCTTTGGAGACACCTGTAGTACTCCTTTATAATCACCCAGTTACGTTGTGACGTTTGGTAGCACCCAAAGTGTTCCTCCGGTAAACGGGAGTTGCATAATCTCATAGTTATAGGAACATGTATAAGTCATGAAGGAAGCAATAGCAACATACTAAACGATCGTGTGCTAAGCTCATGGAATGGGTCATGTCAATCAGATCATTCTACTAATGATGTGACCTTGTTAATCAAATAACAACTCCTTGTTCATGGTCAGGAAACATAACCATCTTTGATTAACAAGCTAGTCTAGTAGAGGCATACTAGTGACACTTTGTTTGTCTATGTATTCACACATGTATTATGTTTCCGGTTAATACAATTCTAGCATGAATAATAAACATTTATCATGAAATAAGGAAATAAATAATAACTTTATTATTGCCTCTAGGGCATATTTTCTTCAATGTAGTCGTACGTCTTCACAATCCGACTGATCCAAGCACCGAACGTACGGCACCCCCGTGTTCAGCACACGTTCAGCTCGATGACGTTCCCCGTGCTCCGATCCAGCAAAGCGTCGGGGATGAGTTCCGTCAGCATGACGGCGTGGTGACGATGATGATGTTCTACCGATGTAGGGCTTTGTTTAAACTCTGCGACGATATGACCGAGGTGGAATATGGTGGAGGGGGGCACGGCGCACGGCTAAGGAACAATCCGTAGATCAACTTGTGTCATGGGGTGCCCCTGCCCCCGTATATAAAGGAGCAAGGGGGAGGGGGCCGGCCAAGGGGAGGAGGCACGCCCAAGGGGGAGAATCCTACTCCAAGTAGGATTCCCCCCTCTTTCCTAGTCCAAGTAGGAGGCGGAAGGAAGGAAGGAGAAGGAGAAGGAAGGAGAGCGAGGAAAAGGAGGAAGGGGGCCGGCCCCTAGTCCAATCGGTTTGGGCTAGGGGGCCACCTCCTCCTCCTCTCTTCCATCACTTGGCCCATGAGGCCCATTGCTTCTTCCTCGTATTCCGTAACTCCCGGTACCCCGAAAATACCGAATCACTGGAACCTTTACGAACTCGAATATAGTCGTCCAATATATTGATCATGCGTCTCGACCATTTCGAGACTCCTCGTCATGTCACCGATCTCATCCGGGATTCGAACTCCTTGGTACATCAAAACTCATGAACTCATAATATAAGCATCGCCGAAACCTTAAGCGTGCGGACCCTACGGGTTCGAGAACTATGTAGACATGACCTAGAACTATTCTCGGTCAATAACCAATAGCGGGACCTGGATGCCCATATTGGCTCCCACATATTCTACGAAGATCTTTATCGGTCAAACCGCATAACAACATATGTTGTTCCCTTTGTCATCGGTATGTTACTTGTCCGAGATTCGATCGTTGGTATCCAATACCTAGTTCCATCTCGTTACCGGCAAGTCTCTTTACTCGTTACGTAATACATCATTCCGTAACTAACTCATTAGCTACATTCACTAGTAGAAAAAGGGTCAAACGTGCAGCACATTAGTGCCGGTTTGTATTAGAGCCGGCACTAATGTATACAATAGTGCCGGTTCCAACGGCTAGCCGGGCCGCTCTCATTAGTACCGGTTCGTGGCTAACCTTTAGCACCGGTTCGTGCCAGGAACCGGTACTAATGAGGGTGGTGGCAGGATGTTGTCAGCCTGGGCCCCCTCCAGCACCTTTAGTACCGGTTCGTGCCACGAACCGGTACTATAGGTCCTCCTACATATAAACCCTCCGTCCAGCTCGCTCTGTTCTTCCCCCTTTCTCCTCTCCTCTCCTCTCTGTTCTTCCTCTTCTCCCCTCGAGCTCATCACACATTTTGCCCAAAATTTGTCAAGATTTGAAGGCCCCCATCCATTCAAGTGATCACAAAGGTTAGCAACTTTGTCCTTTCATCTCCCATTTCTAGATTAGCTCTTCCCATGCTTTGTATACTTACTAATTTGTGAGTTTAGTAATTTGGGAGGAAATATATATATGTGCTAGTATTTGATTTATATGTAATTTGAGGTCAAAAATAACACTTAGTTTGCATATGTAGGTGTGGTTTACTTAGTGCCTTCTAAATCTTCGTCGTAACCACCGTCGATCGCCCGCACCATCCTGTCACCGGCACCACCTTGTGGTGAGCCTCTTGTTCATGAAATTTTATATAAAAAATTGATGTTTGTGTGATTTGGATATATAGTTAATCATGTAATAATTATCTTACCCGTACGTTGTTTGTTATACATAGTGCCATGGTTTTGATATCCGTCCCCGTCGGCCCTTGTACTTGTTATGATTCGGATGTGGTATATTCTCTTTTAAAACTATTTGTTGCATTTCGTGTTTATGACAAATTATGCCCATCAAGTTGACATAGATATTTTTATCTAGGAGGTATGTGAACCGGAAATTCCAACCAACCCTATTGTCGAGAGGTTAAATTTAGTTGAAAGAGAAAACGAGTACTTGAAAGAAAAATTGAAAAGAATTGAGGGGGAGAAGATGGAATTGGAGTTGCATGTTGCCAATGTAAATCGATGATCACAAGATCAAGATGGAGAAAATGGGCTTGAAGAATAGAAAGATTAGAAAATATGCCATCGATAGTGAGGCTTGGTATCATTATCTTTGTTGGATCAATTGTTACCTTAGTTGCGATCTTCATCGCATTTGTTGTTGCATTTAAATGCTTTAGCTAGAGAGTTATTTGTTTGTTGCATTTAAGTGTTGTATGAACTTTATGTATGAACTTGTATTAATTTGGTCTATTCGATGTTGTGTAATGAAGATGAGCCGCAATGGATGTACGATGACCGATGCTCTCCCGATTCGTTGAGGGCGTGCATACTTTTACGCTTCTTGGTGAGGCAAACAAGCGGGCGGATGGTTTTATGCCTTGTCCATGTCTTTGGCTGTAGGAATGGTCGCAATTACTCTACGTCAAGAACCATTCATGTCCACCTGTTTGAGTCCGGTTTCATGCCCTACTATAATGTTTGGACCAAGCACGGAGAAAGAGGGGTTATGATGGAAGACAATGAAGAAGAAGAGGATGACAACAGCTATCCTGGCCATGGGTTCCCTGAATACGATGATACAACAATGGGGGAAGAAGCCGAGCTGGTAATGCGGGAAGAAGCTGAGCCGACAATGCGGGAAGAAGCTGAAGAAGAGGCATCAGATGAGCCCGTTGATGATCTAGGTCGGGCCATTGCCGATGCAAAGAGAAACTGCGCAAGTGTTTGGAGAAGAAGAAGTTGCAGCGCATGTTAGAGGATCACAAAAAATTGTTGTACCCAATTGCGTGGGTGACAAGAAAAAGCTGGGCACCACACTAGAATTGCTGCAATGGAAGGCGAGAATGGTGTATCGACAAGGGATTTGGAAAGTTCTTTGGTAATGATAAAGGATATGCTTCCAAAGGACAAACGAATTGCCCGAGAGTGCGTCTGAAGCAAAGAAGGATGTCGCCCTCTAGGGTTAGAGGTGCGAAAGATACATGCATGCCCTAATGATTGCATCCTCTCTGCGGTGAGTACGAGGATTTGAGCGCTTGCGGTATGTGGTGCATTGCGCTATAAGATCAGCCGCGATGAGCTCGGTGATGTCGGGGCGGCGCCCGAAGAAGATTCCTGCCAAGGTGATGTGGTATTCTCCTATAATACCACGGTTGAAACGTTATTCAAAACAAAGAGCATGCCAAGGCGATGCGATGGCACGAAGAAGACCGTAAGAAAGATAGAAAGTTGAGAGTACCCACGATGGGTGCGAATGGAGAAAAATCGAAAGAAAGTACGGGAAGGAGTTTGCAGATGACGCAAGGAGCGTATGGTTTGGTCTAAGCGCAGATGGCATTAATCCTTTTGGGGAGCAGAGTACCAACCATAGCACCTGGCCTATGACTCTATATTTGTATAACCTTCCTCCTTGGTTGTGCATGAAGCGGAAGTTCATTATGATGCTAGTGCTCATCCAAGGCCCTAAGCAACCCGGCAAGCGACATTGATGTGTACCTAAGGCCATTAGTTGAAGAACTCTTACAAGCTGTGGAATGGAGCAGTGTATGTCGTGGGATGAGCACATGGGGAAGAATTTGACCTAAAGGCGTTGCTTGTTCGTGACCATCAATGATTGGCCTGCTCTCGGTAACCTTCGGTGACAGGACAAACAAGGGATACCGCGGATGCACGCCTTTGTTTGGATGATACCGACGATATATATTTGAATAGTTGTAAGAAGAATGTGTACAGGACATCGTCGATTTCTTCCGAGCAGGCATCCCATAAGAAAGAAAGGCAAGCATTTCAAAGGTGAGGCGGATCACCGGACGAAGCCTCGCCACCGTACTGGTGCTGATGTACATGATATGGTCAAGGATTTGAATGTGATATTTGGAAAGGGTCCTGGCGGACAACCTGTTCCGAAGGACACGGACGGCCGTGCACCCATGTGGAAGAAGAAATCTATATTTTGGGACCTGCCATATTGGAAAGACCTAGAGGTCCGCTCCGCAATCGACGTGATGCACGCGACGAAGAATCTTTGCGTGACCCTGCTTGGCTTATTGGGCGTGTATGGGAAGACAAAAGATACACATGAGGCACGGGAGGACCAGCAACGTATGCACGGAGAAGACGGCATACATCAGGGTCATGCAAGCTACGCTCTTACCAAAGAAGAGAAGGAAATCTTCTTTGAATGCCTACTCGATATTAAGGTACCGTCGGCTATCGTCGAATATAAAGGAATAATAAACATGGCGAGAGAAAAGTTCCGAACCTAAAGTCTCATGATCGCCACGTGATTATGACGAATCGCTTTCGGTTGCATTGAGGGGCTTCTACCGAAAACGTTCGATTAGCCATTGTGAAGCTATGTGCATTTCTCAATGCAATCTCTCGAAGGTAATTGATCCGAAATCATACCAAGGTTCTGTAATGATTTGGTGCAATGTCTTGTCGGTTTGAGTTGGTGTTCCCACCATCCTTCTTCAACATCATGGCGCACGTCCTAGTTCACCTATCTTGAAGATATTAACGTTTTGGGTCCCGTATTTCTACACAATCGTTCCCCTTTGAGAGGTTCATGGGAGTCTTAAAGAAATATGTTCATAACCGTGCTAGGCGAAGGAAGCATCTCCAAGGGCCATCAAAATGAGGAGGTCATTGAGTTTTGTATTGACTTTGTTCGACCTTAAGCCGATTGGTGTTCTGAATCGCGGCATAAGGGCGCATCGGATGGAAAAGGCACGCTAGGAGGAACAAATAATATGTATGGACGGACATTCTCTCACCAAGCACACTACACGCTTCTACAAAATTCCACCTTGGTAGCTCCGTATATGGATGAACACAAGAATTTGCTACGCTCCAAACACCCGGCGGTCGATGACCGGATTACACGTGAACAAACCAGAGTTTAAGCCAACTGTTGCGTACATGTACCATGCATGACACCTCTATTGAAGATGACCTGTACTTGCTGTCCCGATTGCCATCTTGAATATAATGACTTTCAAAGTGCGAGATAAATGGTAATACATTTTACACGATCGCCCAAGATAAGAAGAGCACCAACCAAAACAGTGGTGTCCGCTTTGATGCGAAAACCAAGGCGGAAAGGAAACATATTATGGTTATATACAAGACATATGGGAACTTGACTATCGGCGTGGTTTAAAGGTCCCTTTGTTTGGTGCAAATGGGTCAATATGACACGAGGCGGGTAACGGAAGACCCGCATGCGGAATGACAACAAGGATCCCAACAATCTTGCGTATGCGACGAACCATTCGTCCTAGCCAATGATGTGGCACAGGTTTTCTATGTGAAGGACATGTCTACCAAGCCAAGAAAAAGAAAAGATAAGGAAGCGAATGCATCGTACGATGAGCCAAAGCGGCACATAGTTCTTTCTGGGAAGAGAAACATCGTGGGAGTGGATGACAAGATAGACAAGTCGGAAGATTATGAAAAGTTTGATGAAATTGCTCCATTCACGGTGAATATTGACCCGAGCATCCCGTTAAATGATGAAGATTTTCCATGGTTACTGGCGCAAAGGGACACACGCGAAGAAAAGTTTCACACCCAAAGATCTGGGATGTGATCGGCTTCACTATCATCACTTTCTTCTCGTATTTCACACCTAGGAGGGAATGTCTGTAATAGTTAGGGTAGTTATGTGTTTTGGCATTTGAAGCGAAGAAATTTTATGTGCAAACAAATTCTTTTCATGCATTTACTGATTTTTTCCAAATAAATGACCCTGAAATTGAAAAGCAATTCAAATGAACTCGAGAAAAGGTTGAAAGTTGGCATGGTATCATAATTTCATACAAATAGCATGTGCAAGAAAGTAGAGAGGGTTACGGCAAAACTGGATGCACTTCGTGTACAAAATGGACAATCTCTTTGAAGTATCGGGGTTTCAAGCGAAAACTGAACTGCTACAAAGGCATTTCATTTTTAAATAACCTAAGCATTACTAAATTGAATATAATGATAAAACACACTAATATTAAACATAAGAAAAAGAATCACTAAAAAACTTTTTCAAAGTTAAGTTATTCACAAACTAGTGATTCACACAAATTTCAAATAATTCAAAATTTAAACTATTCAAATTTGAAATCTACCGCACTAACAGAAAGTTTGTAATTTTTGTACCTAAAGCAAAAGTATTCACAAAGAAACTCTAAATACAGCAAAAACAACTCAAAAATAAATAAAACAAAAAAATAAAGCAAAAAAATTAAGAAAAAAGCCCGCTAAGCCGGGCCAAAGCGGCCTGCATACGACTAGCGAGACAACCTTTCGTTGGGACAGGATGCAGGCCCGCGAAGGCCCAGTTGGCCCACAAGGCGAGGAGGACAGGTAGGCCAGGTAGGCCTGATTAGGAGAGGAGCTCGAGAGAGCTACCACACTGGGGCTTATAAACCAGTGCTGTAGCCCCTCGACTAGCGAGATGGGACTAAACTTCCGCACCACTGCTTGGCCTTGCCCCTTTAATCTTGGGTCGTGGCACAAACCGGTACTAAAGGGGGCTTTAGTACCGGTTTGTGCCACCACCCGGTACTAAAGGGGGTCGCTTCCCGCCGCTTGGCCTGGCCAAAACAGACCTTTAGTACCGGTTGGTGGCTCCAACCGGTACTAAAGGTGCCTTCTATATATACAACTGCTACGAAAATTTCAGTTTCCCTCTGTTTTCGCCTCTGTTCCGTCGTCTTCGTCGCCGTCGCCGCCGCCCTCGATCGTCTCCGACGTCGCCGCTCGTCTCCGTCGCCGCCCCCGTCCCCGTCGCCGCCCTCGTCCCCGTCGCCGCCCTCGTCTCCGTCGCCGCCCCCGTCCCCGTCGCCGCCCTCGTCTCCGTCGCGTCGTCCCCCGCGTCGCCGCCCGGCCGTCGCCTCGTCGTCGCCTCGCCTCGCCGTCGCCTCTCCTCGCCGTCGCCGTCGCCCGCTGTGAGTGATCCAGCCCCGAGCCCGTACACACACACACAAGCATTAGATAATTAGTCTTTAATTAGTTTAGATTATTTAGATTATTATTTTGTATGTTTAATTAGTTTAGATAATTAGTGTTTAATTAGTTTAGATTATTATTTTTTCACTATTATATATGTATGAATGCATGTTAGATGGATATAATTAGTGCTTAATCAGTTAGAAATTAGTGTTATATAGAAATGTTAGAAATTAGTGTTATATAGAAATGTTAGAAATGTTAGAAATTTTAGGGTTATTTAGATTAGCATAATTAGTGTTATATAGAAATGTTAGAAATTTTAGCTATCAAAATCCAATCATTAAAAAAAGTTACTTTTTGCGGGCATATAGCTAGTATTTGTTCTCAACGATTCCCGGCCCGCATCCTCGCCGTCGACTCGTCCGCGACGACATCCAGCCGACCCATGTCCGGGACTGGGCTCCGCCGGGCTGGCACTGGGAAGTACTGCTTGGAGGGGCGCGCCGCTTGATGAGGAACCCGGCCGCGGGTCCCGTCGTCGACCCTGATCTCGTTTGGTGGCATTCGCGTGGGCCAGTTTCGGTGCGGAGGGACCCAGTGTTGGGGAACGTAGCAGAAATTCAAAATTTTCCTACGTGTCACCAAGATCTGTCTATGGAGAAACCAGCAACGAGGGGAAGGAGAGTGCATCTACATACCCTTGTAGATCGCTAAGCGGAAGCGTTCAAGAGAACGGGGTTGAAGGAGTCGTACTCGTCGTGATCCAAATCACCGGAGATCCTAGTGCCGAACGGACGACACCTCCGCGTTCAACACACGTACAGCCCGGTGACGTCTCCCATGCCTTGATCCAGCAAGAAGAGAGGGAGAGGTTGGGGAAGACTCCGTCCAGACGCAGCACGACGGCGTGGTGGTGATGGAGGAGCGTGGCAATCCTGCAGGGCTTCGCCAAGCACCGCGGGAGAGGAGGAGGACTTGGGAGAGGGCGCCAGAACTTCGTGTGAAGCTCCCATGCGCCTCCCCACTTTATATAGGGGTGGAGGGGCTTGTTTCTTGCCCTCCAAGTCCATTGGGGCGTTGGCCAAGGTGGGAGGAAAGAAATCCCATCATTTCCTTCCCCACCGATTATTATCCCCCTTTTTAGGGATCTTGATCTTATCCCTTCGGGATATGATCTTATTCCTTCTAAGGGGGGATCTTGGTGCGCCTTGACCAGGGGTGTGGGGCCTTTTCCCCACTACCCACGTTCATGTGGGTCCCCCCATGCAGGTGGGCCCCACTCCGGAACCTTCTAGAACCTTCCCGGTACAATATCGAAAAATCCCGAACATTTTCCGGTGGCCAAAATAGGACTTCCCATATATAAATCTTTACCTCCGGACCATTCCGGAACTCCTCGTGACGTCCGGGATCTCATCCGGGACTCCGAACAACATTCGGTAACCACATACAAACTTCCTTTATAACCCTAGCGTCATCGAACCTTAAGTGTGTAGACCCTACGGGTTCGGGAGACATGTAGACATGACCGAGACGTTCTCCGGTCAATAACCAACAGCGGGATCTGGATACCCATGTTGGCTCCCACATGTTCCATGATGATCTCATCGGATGAACCACGATGTCAAGGACTCAATCGATCCCGTATACAATTCCCTTTGTCTAACGGTATTGTACTTGCTCGATATTCGATCGTCGGTATACCGATACCTTATTCAATCTCGTTACCGGCAAGTCTCTTTACTCGTTTCGTAACACATCATCCCGTGATCAACCCCTTGGTCACATTGTGCACATTATGATGATGTCCTACTGAGTGGGCCCAAAGATACCTCTCCGTTTACACGGAGTGACAAATCCCAGTCTCGATCCGTGTCAACCCAACAAACACTTTCGGAGATACCTGTAGTGCACCTTTATAGTCACCCAGTTATGTTGTGACGTTTGATACACCCAAAGCACTCCTACGGTATCCGAGAGTTACACGATCTCATGGTCTAAGGAAGAGCTACTTGACATTGGAAAAGCTCTAGCAAACGAACTACACGATCTTTGTGCTATGCTTAGGATTGGGTCTTGTCCATCACATCATTCTCCTAATGATGTTATCCCGTTATCAACGACATCCAATGTCCATAGCCAGAAACCATGACTATCTGTTGATCTGTGAGCTAGTCAACTAGAGGCTCACTAGGGACATATTGTGGTCTATGTATTCACCGTGTATTACGATTTCCGGATAATACTGCTTATAGCATGAATAAAAGACAATTATCATGAACAAGGAAATATAATAATACTTTTATTATTGCCTCTAGGGCATATTTCCAACAGTCTCCCACTTGCACTAGAGTCAAGAATCTAGTTCACATCGCCATGTGATTAACATTCACAGTCACATCACCATGTGACCAACATCCAAAGAGTTTACTAGTGTCATTAAACTAGTTCACATCATCATGTGATTAAGACTCAATGAGTTACGGGGTTTGATCATGTTTTGCTTGTGAGAGAGGTTTTAGTCAGCGGTGCGCAACTTTCACATCCGTATGTACTTCGCAAATCTCTAGGTCATTCGTAAATGCTGCTTCCACGCTCCACTTGGAGCTATTCCAAATGGTTACTCCACTATACGTATCCGGTTTGCTACTCGAGTCACTCGGATAGGTGTTAAAGCTTGCATCGGCGTAACCCTTTACGCTGAACTCTTTATCACCTCCATAATCGAGAAACATGTCCTTATTTACTCCAAGGACAATTTTGACCATTGTCCAATGATCCATTCTGGATCATTCTTGTACCCTTAGTGACTCATGGCAAGGCACACTTCCATGCGGTACACAACATAGCATACTATAGAGCCTACGTCGAAGTATAGGGGCGACCTTCGTCCTTTCTCTCTATTCTGCCGTGGTCGAGCTTTTATGTCTTAACTTCATACCTTACATCTCGAGCAAGAACTCCTTCTTTGGTGATCCATCTTGAACTCCTTCAAGATCATGTCAAAATACGTGCTCATTTGAAAGTACTATTAAGCATTTTGATCTATCTTATAGATCTTGATGCTTATTATTCAAGTAGCCTAATTCAGGTTTTCCATTGAAAAATACCTTTCAAATAACCCTATATGCTTTCCAGAAATTCTACATCATTTTTGATCAACAATATGTCAACAACATATACTCATCAGAAATTCTATAGTGCTCCCACTCACTTCTTTGGAAATACAAGTTTCTCATAAACTTTGTATAAACCTAAAATCTTTGATCATCTTATCAAAGTGCACATTCCAACTCCGAGATGGTTACTCCAATCCATGGAAGGATCGCTGGAGCTAGCATACCTTTTAGCATCCTTAGGATCGACAAAACCTTTCTGATTGTATCGCATACAACCTTTCCTTACGAAGACTGGTAAGTAAACTCGTTTTGACATCCATCTGCCAGATTTCATAAATGCAGCTAATGCTAACATGATTCCAATGGACTTAAGCATCGCTATGGATGAGAAAATCTCATCGTAGTCAACTCCTTGAACTTGTGAAAAACTCTTCGCCACAAGTCGAGCTTCATAGACGGTGACATTACCGTCCACGTCCGTCTTCTTCTTAAAGATCCATTTATCTCAATGGCTTGCCGATCATCGGGCAAGTCCACCAAAGTCCATGCTTTGTTCTGATACATGGATCCTATCTCGGATTTCATGGCTTCTAACCATTTGTCGAATTTGGGCCCACCATTGCTTCTCCATAGCTCGTGGGTTCATTGTTGTCTAGCAACATGACCTTCAAGACAGGATTCTTGTACCACTCAAGCAAGACACATCCTTGTCACCCTACGAGGTACGATAGTGACTTGATCCGAAGTTTCATGATCACTATCATAAGCTTCTACTTCAATTGGTGTAGGTGCCACAGGAACAACTTCATGTGCCCTGCTACACACTAGTTGTAGTGACGGTTCAATAACCATATCAAGTCTCCACCATCCTCCCACTCAACTTTTCGAGACAAACTTTTCCTCGAGAAAGGACTCAATTCAAGAAACAATCCCTATTGCTTTCGGATCTGAATTAGGAGGTATACCCAACTGTTTTGGGTGTCCTATGAAGATGCATTTTATCCGCTTTGGGTTCGAGCTTATCAACCTGAAACTTTTTCACATAAGCGTCGCAGCCCCAAACCTTTAAGAAATGACAGCTTAGGTTTCTCTAAACCATAGTTCATACGGTGTCATCTCAACGCAATTACGTGGTGCCCTATTTAAAGTGAATGTGGTTGTCTCTAATGCCTAACCCATAAGCGATAGTGGTAATTCGATAAGAGACATCATAGTACGCACCATATCCAATAGGGTGCAACTATGATGTTCGGACACACCATCAAACTATGGTGTTCCAGTGGTATTAATTGTGAAACAATTTCCACAATGTCTTAATTGCGTGCCAAAGCTCGTAACTCAGATACTCATCTCTATGATCATATCATAGACATTTCATCCTCTTGTCACGATGATCTTCAACTTCTCTCTGAAATTACTTGAACCATTCAATAATTCAGACTTGTGTTTCATCAAGTAAATATACTCTACATCTACTCGAATCATCTGTGAAGTAAGAACATAACGATATTCACTGCATGCCTCAGCACTCATTGGACTGCACACATCAAAATGTGTTACTTCCAACAAGTTGCTATCTTGTTCCATTTTACTGAAAACGAGGCTTTTTAGTCATCTTGCCCATGTGGTATGATTTGCATATCTCAAGTGATTCAAAATCAAGTGAGTCCAAACGATCCATCTGCATGGAGTTTCTTCATGCGTGTACACCAATAGACATGGTTTGCATGTCTCAAACTTTTCAAAATGAGTGAGTCCAAAGATCCATCAACATGGAGCTTCTTCGTGCGTTTTACACCAATATGACTTACATGGCAGTGCCACAAGTAAGTGGTACTATCATTACTATCTTATATCTTTTTGGCATGAAAATGTGTATCACTACAATCGAGATTCAATAAACCATTCCTTTAGGTGCAAGACCATTGAAGGTATTATTCAAATAAATAGAGTAACCACTATTCTCCTTCAATGAATAACCGTATTGCGATAGACATAATCCAATCACGTCTATGCTCAACGCAAACACCAAATCTCGATGGTAGAGGGACCGTGCGATGCTTGATCACATCAACCTTGGAAACACTTCCAACACATATCGTCAGCTCACCTTTAGCTAGTCTCCGTTTATTCCGTAGCTTTTATTTGAGTTACTAACACTTAGCAAACCGAATCGGTATCTAATACCCTGGTGCTACTAGGAGTACTAGTAAAGTACACATTAACATAATGTATATCCAATATACTTCTATCGACCTTGCCAGCCTTCTCATCTACCAAGTATCTAGGGTAATTCCGCTCTAGTGACTATTCCCCTTATCACAGAAGCACTTAGTCTCGGGTATGGGTTCAACCTTGGGTTTCTTCACTGGAGCAGCAGCTGATTTGCCGTTTCATGAAGTATCCCTTCTTGCCCTTGCCCTTCTTGAAACTAGTGGTTTCACCAACCATCAACAATTGACGCTTCTTTTTTATTTCTACTTTCACGGTGTCAAACATTGTGAATACCTCAAGGTTCATCATATCTATCCCTGATATGTTATAGTTCATCATGAAGCTCTAGAAGCTTGGTGGCAATGACTTTGGAGAAACATCACTACGATCATCTGGAAGATCAACTCCCACTCGATTCAAGTGATTGTTGCACTCAGACAATCTGAGCACAAACTCAACGATTGAGCTTTTCTCCCTTAGTTTGCAGGCTAAGAAAATCGTCGGAGGTTTCATACCTCTTGACGTGGGCACGAGCCTGAAATCTCAATTTCAGCCCTCGAAACATCTCATATATTCCGCGGCATTTCGAAAACGTCTTTGGTGCCTCAACTCTAAACCATTTAACTGAACTATCACGTAGTTATCAAAACGTGTATGTCCGATGTTCGCAACATCCACAGGCGGCGTTTGGGGTTCAAAGATATCTTGAGTGGTGCATTAAGGACATAAGCTTTCTCTTCCGCATAATCGCTCTTGTCAACTTTCAACTATATTTTCTCTAGGAACATATCTAAGCAGTGGAACTAAAGCGCGAGCTTACAACATAATTTGCAAAGAACTTTTGACTATGTTTAGGATAATTAAGTTCATCTTATGAACTCCCACTCGAGATAGACATCCTCTAGTCATCTAAGTGATTACATGATCCGAGTCAACTAGGCCATGTCCGATCATCACGTGAGACGGACTAGTCATCATCGGTGAACATCTTCATGTTGATCGTATCTACTATCGACTCATGCTCGACCTTTCGGTCTCGTGTTCGAGGCCATGTGCGTACATGCTAGGCTCGTCAAGTTAACCCTAAGTGTTTCAAGTGTGTAAATCTGTCTTACACCGTTGTATGTGAGCGTAAGAATCCATCACACCCGATCATCACGTGGTGCTTAGAAGCGACGAACTTTAGCAGCGATGCACGCTTAGGGGAGAACACTTCTTGAAATTTTTGTAAGGATCATCTTATTTACTACCGTCGTTCTAAGTAAACAAGATGCATAAACATGATAAACATCACATGCAATCAAATAGTGACATGATATGGCCAATATCATTTTGCTCCTTTGATCTCCATCTTGAGGGCTCCATGATCATCATCGTCACCGGCATGACACCATGATCTCCATCATCATGATCTCCATCATCGTGTCTCCATGAAGTTGTCTCGCCAACTTATTACTTCTACTACTATGGCTACGGTTAGCAATAAAGTAAAGTAATTACATGGCGTTGTTCAATGACACGCAGGTCATACAATAAATTAAGACAACTCCTATGGCTCCTGCGGTTGTCATACTCATCGACATGCAAGTCGTGATTCCTATTACAAGAACATGATCAATCTCATACATCACATATCATTCATCACATTCTTCTTGGCCATATCACATCACATAGCATACCTGCAAAAACAAGTTAGGCGTCCTCTAATTGTTGTTGCATGTTTCTACGTGGCTGCTATGGGTTTCTAGCAAACGTTTCTTACCTCGCAAAACCACAACGTGATATGCCAATTGCTATTTACCCTTCATAAGGACCCTTTTCATCGAATCCATTCCGACTAAAGTGGGAGGCGGCACCCGCTAGCCACCTTATGCACCAAGTGCATGTCAATCGGTGGAACTTGCCTCACGTGGAAGTGCGTGTAAGGTCGGTCCGGCCGCTTCATCCCACAATACCGTCGAACAAGATTGGACTAGTAACGGTAAGCATATTGAACAAAATCAACGCCCACAACTACTTTGTGTTCTACTCGTGCAAAGAATCTACGCAATAGACCTAGCTCATGATGCCCTTTGTTGGGGAGCGTGGCGAAATTCAAAATTTTCCTCGTGTCACCAAGATCTATCTATGGAGAAACCAGCAGCGAGGGAAGGAGAGTGCATCTACATACCCTTGTAGATCGCTAAGCGGAAGTGTTCAAGAGAACGGGGTTGAAGGAGTCGTACTGCTCGTGATCCAAATCACCGGAGATCCTAGTGCGAGCAGACGGCACCTCCGCGTTCAACACACGTACAGCCGGTGGCGTCTCCCATGCCTTGATCCAGCAAGGAGAAAGGGAGAGGTTGAGGAATACTCCGTCCAGCAGCAGCACGACGGCGTGGTGGTGATGGAGGAGCGTGGCAATCTGCAGGCTTCGCCAAGCACCGCGGAGAGGAGGAGGACTTGGGAGAGGGGAGGGCTGCGCCTGAAACTTCGTGTGAAGCTCCCATCGCCTCCCACTTTATATAGGGGTGGAGGGGCTGGTTTCTTGCCCTCCAAGTCCATTGGGGCGTTGGCCAAGGTGGGAGGAAAGAAATCCCATCATTTCCTTCCCCACCGATTGTTATCCCCCTTTTTTAGGGATCTTGATCTTATCCCTTCGGGATATGATCTTATTCCTTCTAAGGGGGGATCTTGGTGCGCCTTGACCAGGGGTGTGGGGCCTTTTCCCCACTATCCACGTTCATGTGGGTCCCCCATGCAGGTGGGCCCCACTCCGAACCTTCTAGAACCTTCCGGTACAATCCGAAAAATCCCGAACATTTTCCGGTGGCCAAAATAGGACTTCCCATATATAAATCTTTACCTCCGGACCATTCCGGAACTCTTCGTGACGTCCGGGATCTCATCCGGGACTCCGAACAACATTCGGTAACCACATACAAACTTCCTTTATAACCCTAGCGTCATCGAACCTTAAGTGTGTAGACCCTACGGGTTCGGGAGACATGTAGACATGACCGAGACGTTCTCCGGTCAATAACCAACAGCGGGATCTGGATACCCATGTTGGCTCGCACATGTTCCACGATGATCTCATCAGATGAACCACGATGTCAAGGACTCAATCGATCCCGTATACAATTCCCTTTGTCTAACGGTATTGTACTTGCCCGATATTCGATCGTCGGTATACCGATACCTTGTTCAATCTCGTTACCGGCAAGTCTCTTTACTCGTTCCGTAACACATCATCCCGTGATCAACCCCTTGGTCACATTGTGCACATTATGATGATGTCCTACCGAGTGGGCCCAGAGATACCTCTCCGTTTACGGAGTGACAAATCCCATCTCGATCCGTGTCAACCCAACAAACACTTTCGGAGATACCAGTAGTGCACCTTTATAGTCACCCGATTCGTTGTGACGTTTGATACACCCAAAGCACTCCTACGGTATCCGGGAGTTACACGATCTCATGGTCTAAGGAAGAGCTACTTGACATTGGAAAAGCTCTAGCAAGCGAACTACGATCTTTGTGCTATGCTTAGGATTGGGTCTTGTCCATCACATCATTCTCCTAATGATGTGATCCGTTATCAACGACATCCAATGTCCATAGCGAGAAACCATGACTATCTATTGATCACAACGAGCTAGTCAACTAGAGGCTCACTAGGGACATATTGTGGTCTATGTATTCACACGTGTATTATGATTTCGGATAATACTGATTATAGCATGAATAAAAGACAATTATCATGAACAAGGAAATATAATAATACTTTTATTATTGCCTCTAGGGCATATTTCCAACACCGGCCCCGCCGGAGGTGGTACGTCGCCGTGTCGGGGAGGAGGACGAGCACGTCCATCGCTACATGGTTGCGTTAGAGGCGGCGGTGTTCTCCAATACGTGGCGATATCTTGAGGATCTCACTTCAGCTATGATCCCGTGAGGTTCCTTCTCTTTGGGTGTCCACCGCCTGCCGGAGAGAACCGCGAGTGTCCTAGATTCTTCTCGTAGTATTCGATCTTTATTAGCTAATAGCGTTGATGTACTATTCAATATTATATATTATTCGAGACGATGTATTCGAGATTATATCTATTATTCTAGGCGATGTATTCTAGATTATATCTATTATTCGAGACGATGTAATTTGAATACTAAATTGTTTTATATTTCTTTTGGATTAGTTAAACAAAAGCTATGGCGCATAATATCGACGAGAGAGGAGAACGAGACCATGTTCGATATGATCACGCGAGCGGATGATGATCGAATGAAGAAGATTATGACGGCTCGAATTTCTAAACAACACCGGAGAGGGTGATATGATATTCGATCGCGACAGCGAAATTGATGAAGTCATGAACTATGATTATGACGATGATGAAGAACATGTTGATCCCGAAACAACAAACACCGGCGAGGCATATATATTTATATAAGCGGGCATCCGGTGATCATCACATGTTTTAAATGACTTGAAGATATATTAACGAATCGATCTTTGTTCTTTCAGCCATCGGATCGAGCAAATCTTGAGCAAAATGATTTAAACGAGGCCCGAACAAAAGTTGAAGCCGGGCGTAAAGTACAATATCGAGGCATGCGGCCCGACTGGCAAACCATCAGCGCCTAAGAAGATTGCGGACAAGTTCGTTCATCAGTGCGGAGTTCTTGTGAAGGACCAACTTCCGATCAAACTTCAAGAATGGAGAGCGCCAGCAAAGCCACGTCCAGATGTTACTTTTGTCGACAAGAATCAAATAGATCTGCTTTGGGATACTCTCATGGAACATTTCACCCTACCAGATCATTTCACAAAAGCAGATGTGCAGAAAGTCAAGGAGGCTGCTCTTAGGATGATGGCGACTGCATTAAAGAACTACAAGAATCGTGAATGGAACAAGTACGTCAAGGGAGGAAGGAAGACTCCAGTATTCAAGGGAACACTGGAGAACCAACGTGATCATTGGGACGATTTCGTGAAATTCAAGGATTCAAAATTAGCTAAGGAACGGTCGAGAATAAACAAGAAGAATGCGAAAAAGGATAACTTCCATAAGCTGGGGCGGTGGCTATGTGGTGGCAATGCCTAAGTGGGATAAGTCCGAGAAAGAGATGGAGGATGCAGGTGTCACTCCGGCTACTAAGAGCTGCCCCTGTGGTCGGGACTTGGTTCTATCGCATGGGGGTAGTTGGACCCGAGACGAGCAATGTTTCGACGAGGGCAAGTCTGAAGGGAGCCGACGATGCGATACTTGTTGCAATAAAAGAGGCACGAACGGGGGTGTTCCAGCCCAACAGAGAGAACGACGAGCTTACACGTGCCCTGGGAAATCCTGAACACCCGGGAAGAACACGAGGCAAGGGCGCTATGCCGTGGTATGAGGGGTTTTCAGACTGGAACAATGACTACAGAACCCGTGCGAGAAAGAAGATTGCGGAGGAGAAGAAGAGGAAGATGGAGGAGGAGCAGAGGAAGCGGGACTATGAACGCCTTCAGGCCTAGAAGCAAGTCAAGCGGAATTGGCGGTCAAATTCCAGCGGCGGCGAGGAGCAGATCGACTCACTTACCCATCAAAGGGGTCTCGGCAAGAATGCGGCAGCTAGCGGATGATCCAGCATTGGATAGCACCGCCCATCCATGCCGAGAAGCGGCGTGGGTTCCGTCCCTGACGATGCAATGCTGGTAGATACCCGTGGATGACATCACGGAGAACACTAGCTGCGAGCTACGTCAAAATGAAGAACATATCCATGAAGGTGGCGGACGGCTGTGCTTTCACAAATCCCCGAGGCAACCTTCCATTGCAACCCGATTCCAGCGGGCTATGCTCGTGTCTTGGTTGATGAGGTGGTGGACCCACCATATTCGGGCTACAGCTTGACATTCTTTGGAGGTGACGGCGGCGCTTTCTCGGAGAGGCCAAACATCGTATCATCCTATGGAAAAAGGATTGCATCATCTTTCCAAGGCCACCGACACCGCGTCGGCCGAGTCCTCGTCGAAGTCCGCCACCGAGTCGTGCAGACTCCGCTCCTGCAAGTCCACCAAGTCCGGCAAAGTGTCGAGCCACTCCTCCTCCAAGTCCGGCAAAGTGTCAGCCACTCCTCCTCCTCCAAGTCCGCCACAGCGTCAGGCGTCCCTCCTCCTCCAAGTCGGGCACAACCTCAGGCCCTCCTCCTCCAAGTCCGGCACACTTGAGACCACTCCTCCTCGTCCAACTCAGCCCGTCGGCCGTCTCCGCCGCCTCGGCAATCGCAGAAGAGACACCCGCAGCTATGGTGCGTGGCGGCACGAGTCGAGGTAGTCAGAAATACAAAGGAGGCAAGCGATATAAATATGGTCCAAGCCTCAAGCCTCTTCCGCAGAGGTCTTATGACAGGTCCGAGAAGGAAATCACAGCCATATCAAAGGCCGAGGTGGAAGCCCATTTTGTACCGAAACCGCCACCGCCGCCAAGGGAGAAAGTGCCTGAGGAAACGATTGACCACTTCATTCGTATGGCTCAATCACCAGCTCCCAAGCGTGTTGACACAAACTATGAGCGCCACATCAGGAAGTTAAATCGAGCACGTCTACAAAGGGAGGCAGGCACGTCTACATCGGGATCGAGCAAACAAGAAGCAGCTGCCAAAAAATGCGGAAAACCATTCCCAATTGGGAGAACAGTAGTATAATCGATCCCTCGCTTGTTGTGCCAACAACAGGTGAGTATCTGTGGCCAATATTATTGTGGGCAAATAGTGCATGTTCGAGGTGGGCAATGTGGTAATAACGGAGGAGCATATAATGCAGGCGAAGTTCTCAACATCACTCATGGACAACTCCTCGAGATCGAGCCCATGCCTTTGCTTAGAGAGGATGAAGTAAAACGGAAATATGTCCGGGCCAACCTTTGGTCGCGCCGGACAAGGTCAAGAACCTCCCAACGAGAATGTATGAATTGCATCAATGGTACATGAACATTACCAAGATTTCAGATCGATTGTCCCTCATGGTGAATGTCAAGCGGGACCATTACTACCATGAGAAAGCTGGGTCCGTTGAGTATCTTGAACTGTTTCAGTTATACAATCAAGACGCCTCGACAAATCTATCGCCGATTGCTATTGTACGTAAGTGATTTCTTTCTATAATTTAAGTCTCAAGCTAATCTGTAGTGATCCTTTTGATCAATCATTACCTGTAATTATCCTACTATATTCTTTTACGTGGTATTATGCGGGATGAAGATATATGAAATGAGAAAAGGTGGGCGCTTTGGCATTGGGTTCATTGACCCAAACACGTTAATGAATACACATGGAAGATAAATCAACGTCATGCAAAGGAAGTAGAGGACAGCATGCTAGAGTTCTTGAAGCGCCTCAAATACAATGAAGATATACTACTTCCTTACAACTTCCATGAGTCACACTTGTCTTGTACTACAAATTCTCTGTTTTGCCTACTAGCTAGCTACATGTTTTTGCTTACATATGCCCGCTTAATTAAGACATGCAAGCGTGTGTGCATGCAGATTTCACTTGGGTCTTGTGTATCATTAAAGTTGGCCTTGGAACAATTAAAGTCTTGGACTCACTAATCTCGAGAAAAACTAACTATAACATCTTGTATGGGATAGTCAACAGGTAATTTCAATCATTATTAACTATATATCTCGGCCTATTTCGTTCGTCATTTCATGATATGAACTATTTAATAACCCCTTTATTCATTTTCTTTGTTGGCGGGCAGGGCTTGGGAAAGGTTCATCGCCGTCACGCCCGGCGAATGAAAAAAAAAGCTTCAATGGTTTCGACCCAAGGTAAACAATTAAGTAGTACTAGCTAGCTAGCTAGCTGCCATCTCTTTAATTATCATGCTTGATTAATTTTATCTAATCAAATTCCATTCTCGTAAAGGCCACAAGCGGTAGGGGACTGATCTGTGTGCATTCTGCGTTTGCGAGAACATTCGCATGATGGCGTCCGAAAGGAGCAGATCTCAAAGACAGCAATGGGTACGCTTGTCAGAATACTATTCATAATTTTTACACCATTATCGATATCTAGTCACACAACTAATACACATGGATATTGATCTCCTTCTTAACAGTTTAAAGATGTGCGGGAGAAGCTCGTAGAAAGGGAGCGCGTAGAAGCACTTCAAGAGGAAATAGCGGGATTTTTGCTCGACCAGGTCATAAATCCGAAGGGAGAATTCTATTACCGCTACCGCCCCATGAAAACCACTTTCAATTTTCATCGTGCTCAAGGCACCAATTAGGCTAATGCCACTGGCTCCGAAGGCAACATTCATATGTAGGAGAAATTGTATATAGCTATACATGTGTGTATGTGTGAATTAATTAATATGGTGGTTTGTGAGACATTGATGATATATATATGCATGATTGGTTCTACTAGAAATTCTACACATTGTACACGTTACTACACATTGTTCTACTAGACATGGATGATATATATATGCATGATTGGTTTTACGATACTACACATTGTACACGTTATGCATAACGTGTACAATGTGTAGTATCGTAAAATACCAGCAAACGAAAAAGAATTAAAATGGAAACATAAAATTAAATGAAAAAGAAATCATAAAACTAAAACCCCCCCAAACCTTATAGTACCGGTTGGTCTTACCAACCGGTACTAAAGGGCTCCAGGCCCCCGGAGCTGGCTCGTGCCACGTGGTTGCCCTTTAGCACCGGCTCGTGCTGAACCGGTACTAAAGGGGGTGGCCTTTAGTGACCACAAATTAGTGCCATTTATGTAACCGGCACTATAGGGCCTTACAAACCGGTGCTAATGCCCGGTTCTGCACTAGTGATTGCTTGCAAGGCTTATAGTGATGTGCATTACCGTGAGGGCCCAGAGATACCTCTCCGACAATCGGAGTGACAAAACCTAATCTCGAAATACGCCAAGCCAACATGTACCTTCGAAGACACCTGTAGTACTCCCTTATAATCACCCAGTTACGTTGTGACGTTTGGTAGCACCAAAGTGTTCCTCCGTAAACAGGAGTTGCATAATCTCATAGTTACAGGAACATGTATAAGTCATGAAGAAAGCAATAGCAACATACTAAACGATCAAGTGCTAGGCTAACGGAATGGGTCATGTCAATCACATCATTCTTCTAATGATGTGATCCAATTAATCAAATGACAACTCATGTCTATGGTTAGGAAACTTAACCATCTTTGATTAACGAGCTAGTCAAGTAGAGGCATACTAGTGACACTATGTTTGTCTATGTATTCACACATGTATTATGTTTCCGGTTAATACAATTCTAGCATGAATAATAAACATTTATCATGAAATAAGGAAATAAATAATAACTTTATTATTGCCTCTAGGGCATATTTCCTTTAGTCTCCCACTTGCACTAGAGTCAATAATCTAGTTCACATCGCCATGTGATTTAACACCAATATTCATATCTGTATATGATTAACACCCATAGTTCACATCGTCATGTGACCAACACCCAAAGGGTTTACTAGAGTCAATAATCTAGTTCACATCGCTATGTGATTAACACCCAAAGAGTAGTAAGGTATGATCATGATTTGCTCGTGAGAGAAGCTTAGTTAACGGTCTGTCACATTCAGAGCCGTATGTATTTTGCAAATATTCTATGTCTACAATGCTCTGCACGGAGCTACTCTAACTAATAGCTCCCACTTTCAATATGTATCCATATTGAGACTTAGAGTCATCTGGATCGGTGTAAAAGCTTGCACTGATGTAACTCTTTACGACGGGTTCTTTTATCACCTCCATAATCGAGAAATATTTCCTTAGTCCTCACTAAGGATATTCTTGACCAATGTCCAGTGATCTACTCCTAGATCACTATTGTACTCCCTTGCCAAACCAGAGCAGAGTATACAATAGGTCTGGCCCATAGCATGGCATACTTTTATAAAACCTATGACTGAAGCATAGGGAATGACTTTCATTCTCTTTCTATTTTCTGCTGTGGTCGGGATTTGAGTCTTACTCAATTTCATACATTTGCAACACAGGCAAGAACTCTTTCTTTGACTGTTCCATTTTGAACTACTTAAAAATCTTGTCAAGGTATGTACTCATTGAAAATCTTATCAAGCGTCTTGATCTATCTCAATAGATCTTGATGCTCAATATGTAAGTAGCTTCACTGAAGTCTTTCTTTTAAAGAACTCCTTTCAAAACACTCCTTTATGCTTTGCAGAATAATTCTACATTATTTCCGATCAACAATATGTCATTCACATATACTTATCAGAAATGCTGTAGTGCTCCCACTCACTTTCTTGTAAATACAGGCTTCACCGTAAGTCATATAAAACTATATGCTTTGATCAACTTATCAAAGCGTATATTCCAACTCGAGATGCTTGCACCAGTCCATAGATGGATCGCCGAGCTTGCACATTTTTAGCACCTTTAGGATTGACAAAACCTTCTGGTTGCATCATATACAACTCTTCCTTAAGAAAACCATTAAGGAATGCAGTTTTGACATCCATTTGCCAGATTTTATAAAATGTGGCAATTGCTAACATGATTCGGATAGACTTAAGCATCGCTATAATTGAGAAAATCTCATTGTAGTCAACACTTTGAACTTGTCAAAAACCTTTTGCGACAAGTCGAGCTTTGTAGATAGTAACACTACTATCAACGTCCGTCTTCCTCTTGAAGATCCATTTATTTTCTATGGTTTGCCGATCATCGGGCAAGTCCACCGAAGTCCATACTTTGTTCTCATACATGGATCCTATCTCAGATTTCATGGCCTCCAGCCATTTTGCGGAATTTGGGCTCATCATCGCTTCCTCATATTCGTAGGTTTATCATGGTCTAGTAACATGACTTTCAGAACAGGATTATTGTACCACTCTTGTGCGGACCGTACTCTAGAAGACCTACGAGGTTCTGTAGTAACTTGATCAGAAGTTTCATGATCATCATCATTAGCTTCCTCACTAATTGGTGTAGGAATCACTGGAACTAATTTCAGTGATGAACTATTTTCCAATTCAGGAGAAGGTACAATTACCTTATCAAGTTCTACTTTCCTTCCACTCACTTCTTTTGAGAGAAACTCCTTCTCTAGAAAGGATCTATTCTTAGCAATGAATGTTTTGCCTTCGGATCTGTGATAGAAGGAGTACCCAACAATTTCCTTTGGGTATTCTATGAAGACGCACTTCTCCGATTTGGGTTTGAGCTTATCAGGTTGAAAACCTTTTTCATATAAGCATCGGAACTCCAAACTTTATGAAACGACAGCGTAGGTTTGCTGCTAAACCATAGTTCATACGGTGTCATCTCAACGGATTTAGATGGTGCCCTTTTAATGTGAATGTAGCTGTCTCTAATGCATAACCCCAAAACAATAGTGGTAAATCAGTAAGAGACATCATAGATCGCACCATATATCCAATAAAGTGCGGTTGTGATGTTCGGACACACCATAACGTTGTGGTGTTCCAGGTGGCGTGAGCTGTGAAACTATTCCACATTGTTTTATATGAAGGCCAAACTCGTAACTCAAATATTCGTCTCCGTGATCAGATCGCAGAAACTTTATTTTCTTGTTACGATGATTTTTCCACTTCACTCTGAAATTCTTTGAACCTTTCAACTATCTCAGACTTATGTTTCATCAAGTAGATATACCCATATCTGCTCAAATCATCTTGTGAAGGTCAGAAAATAATGATACTTGCCACGAGCATCATATCATTGGTCTGCATACATCGGTATGTATTATTTCCAATAAGTCAGTAGCTCGTTCCATTGTTCCGAAGAACGGATTTTAAGTCATCTTGCCCAAAAGGCATGGTTCGCAAGCATCAAATGATTTATAACCAAGTGATTCCGGAAATCCATCTTTATGGAGTTTCTTCATGTGCTTTACACGATATGACCCAAGCGGCGATTACCACAAATAAGTTGCACTATCATTATTAACTTTGCATCTTTTGGCATCAATATTATGAATATGCGTATCACTACGATCGAGATCCAACAAACTATTTTCATTGGGTGTATGACCATCGAAGGTCTTATTCATGTAAACAGAATAACAATTTATTCTCTAACTTTAATGAATAACTGTATCGCAATAAACATGATCAAATCATATTCATGTTCAACACAAACGCCAAATAACATTTATTTAGGTTTAACACTAATCCCGAAAGTACAGAGAGTGTGCGATGATGATCATATCAATATTGGAACTACTTCCAACACTCATCGTCACTTCACCCTCAACTAGTCTCTATTTATTCTGTATCTCCTGTTTCGAGTTACTAATATTAGCAACTGAACAAGTATCAAATACTCAGGGGCTACTATAAACACTAGTAAGGCATACATCAATAACCTGTATATCAAATATACCCTTGTTCACTTTGCCATCCTTCTTATCCACCAAATATTCAGGGCATTTCCGCTTCTAGTGACCATTTTTTTGCAGTGTAAGTACTCAGTTTCAGGCTTTGGTCCAGCTTTGGTCTTCTTCACGGGAGTGACAACTTGTTTGCCATTCTACTTGAAGTTTCCCTTTCTTTCCCTTTTCCCTTTTATTGAAACTAGTGGTCTTGTCAATCATCAACACTTGATGCTCTTTCTTGATTTCTACCTTCGTCGATTTCAACGTCACGAAGAGCTCGGGAATCGTTTTAGTCATCCCTTGCATACTATAGTTCATCATGAAGTTCTAGGAACTTAGTGATGATGTCTAGAGAATTCTGTCAATCACTATCTTACCTGGAAGATTAACTCCCACTTGAGTCAAGCGTTTGAAGTACCCAGACAATCTGAGCACATGCTCACTAGTTGAGCGATTCTCCTCCATCTTTTAGCTATAGAACTTGTTGGAGACTTCATATCTCTCAACTCGGGTATTTGCTTGAAATATTAACTTCAATTCCTGGAACATCTCATATGGTCCATGATGTTCAAAACATCTTTGAAGTTCCGATTCTAAGCCGTTAAGCATGGTGCACTAAACTATCAAGTAGTCATCATATTGAGCTAGCCAAACGTTCATAACGTCTGCATCTGCTCCTGCAATAGGTTTGTCACCTAGCAGTGCATCAAGGACATAATTCTTCTATGCAGCAATGAGGATAAACCTCAGATCACGGATCCAATCTGCATCATTGCTACTAACATCTTTCAACACAGTATTCTCTAGGAACATATCAAAATAAACATATGAAAGCAATAACGCGAGCTATTGATCTATAACATAATTTGCAAAATACTACCAGGACTAAGTTCATGATAAATTTAAGTTCAATTAATCATATTACTTAAGAACTCCCACTTAGACAGACATCTCTCTAGTCATCTAAGTGATCACGTGATCCAAATCAACTAAACCATAACCGATCATCACATGAGATGGAGTAGTTTTCAATGGTGAACATCACTATGTTGATCATATCTACTATATGATTCACACTCGACCTTTCGGTCTCCGTGTTCCGAGGCCATATCTGCATATGCTAGGCTCGTCAAGTTTAACCTGAGTATTCCGCGTGTGCAAAACTGGCTTGCACCCGTTGTAGATGGACGTAGAGCTTATCACACCCGATCATCACGTGGTGTCTGGGCACGACGAACTTTGGCAATGGTGCATACTCAAGGAGAACACTTCTTGATAATTTAGTGAGAGATCATCTTAAAATGCTACCGTAAATCAAAGCAAGATAAGATGCATAAAGGATAAACATCACGTGCAATCAATATAAGTGATATGATATGGCCATCATCATCTTGTGCTTGTGATCTCCATCTCCGAAGCACCGTCATGATCACCATCGTCACTGGCGCGACACCTTGATCTCTATCGTAGCATCGTTGTCATCTCGCCAACTATTGCTTCTACGACTATCGCTACCGCTTAGTGATAAAAAGCATTACAGGGTGATTGCATTGCATACAATAAAGCGACAACCATATGGCTCCTGCCAGTTGCCGATAACTCGGTTACAAAACATGATCATCTCATACAATAAAATATAGCATCACGTCTTGACCATATCACATCACAACATGCCCTGCAAAAACAAGTTAGACGTCCTCTACTTTGTTGTTGCAAGTTTTACGTGGTTGCTACGGGCTGAGCAAGAACCGTTCTTACCTACATATCAAAACCACAATGATAGTTTGTCAAGTTGGTGCTGTTTTAACCTTCGCAAGGACCGGGCGTAGCCACACTCCATTCAACTAAAGTTGGAGAAACTGACACCCACCAGCCACCTGTGTGCAAAGCACGTTGGTAGAACCAGTCTCGTGTAAGCGTACGCGTAATGTCGGTCCGGGCCGCTTCATCCAACAATACCGCCGAACCAAAGTATGACATGCTGGTAAGCAGTATGACTTATATCGCCCACAACTCACTTGTGTTCTACTCGTGCATATGACATCAACGCATAAAATCTAGGCTTGGATGCCACTATTGGGGAACGTAGTAATTTCAAAAAAATTCCTACGCACACGCAAGATCATGGTGATGCATAGCAACGAGAGGGAAGAGTATTGTCCACGTACCCTCGTAGACCGTAAGCGGAAGCGTCATGACAACGCGGTTGATGTAGTCGTACATCTTCACGATCCGACCGATCCAAGCACCGAACGTACGGCACCTCCGTGTTCAGCACACGTTCAGCTCGATGACGTTCCCCGGGCTCCGATCCAGCAAAGCGTCGGGGATGAGTTCCGATGGCGTGGTGATGATGATGATGTTCTACCGACGCAGGGCTTTGTCTAAACTCTGCGAAGATATGACTGAGGTGGAATATGGTGGAGGGGGCACCGCACACGGCTAAGGAACGATCCGTAGATCAACTTGTGTCATGGGGTGCCCTCCTGCCCCCGTATATAAAGGAGCAAGGGGGAGGGGACCGGCCAAGGGGAGGAGGCGCGCCCAAGGGGGAGAATCCTACTCCAAGTAGGGAGTAGGATTCTCCCCTCTTTCCTAGTCCAAGTAGGAGAGGGGAAGGAAGGGTAGGAGAAGGAGAAGGAAGGAGAGGGAGGAAAAGGAGGAAAGGGGGGCCGGCCCCCTAGTCCAATTCGGTTTGGGCTAGGGGGGCCGCGCGCCCTGCCTCCTCTCTTCCAGCACTTGGCCCATGAGGCCCATTGCTTCTTCCTCGTATTCCCGTAACTCCCCGGTACCCCCGAAAATACCCGAATCACTTAGAACCTTTCCGAACTCGGAATATAGTCGTCCAATATATCGATCTTTACGTCTCAACCATTTCGAGACTCCTCGTCATGTCCCCGATCTCATCCGGGATTCCAAACTCCTTCGGTACATCAAAACTCATAAACTCATAATATAACTGTCATCGAAATCTTAAGCGTGCGGACCCTACGGGTTCGAGAACTATGTAGACATGACCTAGAACTATTCTCGGTCAATAACCAATAGCGGGACCTGGATGCCCATATTGGCTCCCACATATTCTACGAAGATCTTTATCGGTCAAACCGCATAACAACATACGTTGTTCCCTTTGTCACCGGTATGTTACTTGTCCAAGATTCGATCGTCGGTATCCAATACCTAGTTCAATCTCATTACCGACAAGTCTCTTTACTCGTTACGTAATGCATCATTCCGTAACTAACTCATTAGCTACATTGCTTGCAAGGCTTATAGTGATGTGCATTACCGAGAGGGCCCAGAGATACCTCTCCGACAATCGGAGTGACAAAACCTAATCTCGAAATACGCCAACCCAACATGTACCTTCGGAGACACCTGTAGTACTCCTTTATAATCACCCAGTTACGTTGTGACATTTGGCAGCACCCAAAGTGTTCCTCCGGTAAACGGGAGTTGCATAATCTCATAGTTATAGGAACATGTATAAGTCATGAAGAAAGCAATAGCAACATACTAAACGTTCAAGTGCTAGGCTAACGGAATGGGTCATGTCAATCACATCATTCTTCTAATGATGTGATCCCATTAATCAAATGACAACTCATGTCTATGGTTAGGAAACTTTACCATCTTTGATTAACAAGCTAGTCAAGTAGAGGCATACCAGTGACACTATGTTTGTCTATGTATTCACACATGTATTATGTTTCCGGTTAATACAATTCTAGCATGAATAATAAACATTTATCATGAAATAAGGAAATAAATAATAACTTTATTATTGCCTCTAGGGCATATTTCCTTCAGGTGTCTGTCTCTCTCACTTTAGATGTAAGAACGGTTTTTGCTCAGCCCGTAGCAGCCACGTAAAATTTGCAACAACAAAGTAGAGGACGTCTAACTTGTTTTTGCAGGGCATGTTGTGATGTGATATGGTCAAGATGTGATGCTATATTTTATTGTATGAGATGATCATGTTTTGTAACCGGTTATCGGCAATCGGCAGGAGCCATATGGTTGTCGCTTTATTGTATGAAATGCAACGCATACATAATTGCTTTACTTTATCACTAAGCGGTAGCGATAGTCGTAGAAGCAATAGATGGCGTAACGACAATGATGCTATGATGGAGATCAAGGTGTCGCGCCGGTGACGATGGTGATCACGACGGTGCTTCGGAGATGGAGATCACAAGCATAAGATGATGATGGCCATATCATATCACTTATATTGATTGCATGTGATGTTTATCCTTTATGCATCTTATGTTGCTTTGATTGACGGTAGCATTTTAAGATGATCTCTCACTAAATTATCAAGAAGTGTTCTCCTTAAGTATGCACCGTTGCGGAAGTTCTTCGTGCTGAGACACCACATGATGATCGGGTGTGATAGGCTCTACGTTCAAATACAACGGGTGCAAAACAGTTGCACACGCGGAATACTCAGGTTAAACTTGACGAGCCTAGCATATAACAGATATGGCCTCGGAACACTGAGACCGAAAGGTCGAGCGTGAATCATATAGTAGATATGATCAACATATTGATGTTCACCGTTGAAACTACTCCATCTCACGTGATGATCGGACATGGTGTAGTTGCTATGGATCACGTAATCACTTAGAGGATTAAAGGGATGTCCATCTAAGTGGGATTTCTTTAGTAATATGATTAATTGAACTCAAAATTTATCATGAACTTAGTCCTGGTAGTATTTTGCAAATTATGTTGTAGATCAATAGCTTGCATTGTTGCTTTCATATGTTTATTTTGATACGTTCCTAGAGAAAATTGTGTTGAAAGATGTTAGTAGCAATGATGCGGATTGGATCCGTGATTAGAGGTTTATCCTTATTGCTGCGCAGAAGAATTATGTCCTTGATGCACTGCTAGGTGACAAACCTATTGCAGGAGCAGATGCAGACGTTATGAACGTTTGGCTAGCTCAATATGATGACTACTTGATAGTTTAGTGCACCATGCTTAACGGCTTAGAATCGGGACTTCAAAGACGTTTTGAACGTCATGGACCATATGAGATGTTCCAGGAATTGAAGTAAATATTTCAAGAAAATATCCGAGTTGAGAGATATGAAGTCTCCAACAAGTTCTATAGCTAAAGGATGGAGGAGAATCGCTCAACTAGTGAGCAAGTGCACATATTGTCTGGGTACTACAATCGCTTGAATCAAGTGGGAGTTAATCTTCCAGATAAGATAGTGATTGACAGAATTCTCTAGTCACCATCACTAAGTTACTAGAACTTCGTAATGAACTATAGTATGCAAGGGATGACGAAAATGATTCCCGAGCTCTTCGTGACGTTAAAATTGATGAAGGTAGAAATCAAGGAAGAGCATCAAGTGTTGATGATTGACAAAACCACTAGTTTCAAGAAAAGGGCAAAGGGAAAGAAATGGAAACTTCAAGTAGAATGGCAAACAAGTTGTCACTCCAGTGAAGAAGACCAAAGCTGGACCAAAGCCTGAAACTGAGTACTTACACTGCAGAGGAAATGGTCACTGGAAGCGGAAATGCCCTAAATATTTGGTGGATAAGAAGGATGGCAAAGTGAACAAGGGTATATTTGATATACAGGTTATTGATGTGTGCCTTACTACTGTTTATAGTAGCGCCTGAGTATTTTATACTTGTTCGCTTGCTAAGATTAGTAACTCGAAACAGGAGATACAAAATAAACAGAGACGAGTTGAAGGGGAAGTGACGATGAGTGTTGGAAGTAGTTCCAAGATTGATATGATCATCATCGCACACTCCCTATACTTTTAGGATTAGTGTTAAACCTAAATAAATGTTATTTGGCGTTTGCGTTGAGCATGAATATGATTTGATCATGTTTATTGCAAAATTTTATTCATTTAAAATCAGAGAATAATTGTTGTTCTGTTTACATGAATAAAACCTTCAATGGTCATACACCCAATGAAAATAGTTTGTTGGATCTCGATCGTAGTGATACACATATTCATAATATTGATGCCAAAAGATGCAAAGTTAATAATGATAGTGCAACTTATTTGTGGCACTGCCGTTTGGGTCATATCGGTGTAAAGTGCATGAAGAAACTCCATAAAGATGGATTTTCGGAATCACTTGGTTATGAATCATTTGATGCTTGCGAACCGTGCCTTTTGGGCAAGATGACTAAAACACTGTTCTTCGGAACAATGGAACGAGCTACTGACTTGTTGGAAATAATACATACTGATGTATGCAAACCAATGAGTATGAAGGTCGTGGCAAGTATCGTTATTTTCTAACCTTCACAGATGATTTGAGCAGATATGCGTATATCTACTTGATGAAACATAAGTCTGAAATAGTTAAAAAGTTCAAAGAATTTCAGAGTGAAGTGGAGAATCATCATAACAAGAAAATAAAGTTTCTACGATCTGATCGTGGAGGAGAATATTTGAGTTATGAGTTTGGCCTTCATGTAAAATAATGTAGAGTAGTTTCACAACTCACGCCACCTGGAACACCACAATGTTATGGTGTGTCCGAACGTCGTAACCACACTTTATTGGATATGGTGCGATCTATGATGTATCTTACCAATTTACCACTATCGTTTTGGGGTTATGCATTAGAGACAGTTGCATTCACTTTAAATAGGGCACCATCGAAATCCGTTGTGACGACGCCTTATGAACTGTGGTTTGGCAAGAAACCAAAGTTGTCGTTTCTTAAAGTTTGGGGCTGCGATGCTTATGTGAAAACGTTTCATCCTGATAAGATCAAACCCAAATCAGAGAAGTGTGTCTTCATAGAATACCCAAAGGAAATTGTTGGGTACACCTTCTATCACAGATCCGAAGGCAAGATAGTCGTTGCTAAAGATGGATCCTTTCTAGAGGAGTTTCTCTTGAAAGAAGTGAGTGGGAGGAAAGTAGAACTTGATGAGGTAACTTTAGCTTCTCCCAAATTGGAAAATAGTTCATCACTGAAATCAGTTCTAGTGATTCCTACACCAATTAGTAAGGAAGCTAATGATGATGATCATGAAACTTCAGATCAAGTTACTACAGAACCTCGTAGGTCTTCCAGAGTACAGTCCGCACCAGAGTGGTATGGTGATCCTATTCTAAAATCATGTTACTAGACCATGATGAACCTACGAACTATGAGGAAGCGATGATGAGCCCAGATTCCGCGAAATGGCTTGAGGCCATAAAATCTGAGATGGGATCCATGTATGAGAACAAAGTGTGGACTTTGGTGGACTTGCCCGATGATCGGCAAGCCATATTGTATAAATGGATCTTCAAGAGGAAGACAGATGCTGATAGTAGTGTTACTATCTACATAGCTCGACTTGTCGCAAAAAGGTTTTTGACAAGTTCAAGGTGTTGACTACAATGAGATTTTCTCAACTGTAGTGATGCTTAAGTCTGTCCGAATCATGTTAGCAATTGCCACATTGTATGAAATCTGGCAAATGGATGTCAAAACTGCATTCCTTAATGGTTTTCTTAAAGAAGAGTTGTATATGATGCAATCAGAAGGTTTTGTCAATCCTAAAGGTGCTAACAAAATGTGCAAGCTCCAGCGATCCATCTATGGACTGGTGCAAGCATCTCGGAGTTGGAATATATGCTTTGATAAGTTGATCAAAGCATATAGTTTTATATGAACTTGCGGTGAAGCCTCAGATTTACAAGATAGTGAGTGGGAGCACTACAACATTTCGATAAGTATATGTGAATGACATATTGTTTATCGAAAATAATGTAGAATTATTCTGCAAAGCATAAAGGAGTGTTTGAAAGGAGTTTTTTCAAAGAAAGACCTCGGCAAAGCTACTTACATATTGAGCATCAAAATCTATTGAGATAGATCAAGACGCTTGATTAGTTTTTCAATAAGTACATACCTTGTCAAGATTTTGAAGTAGTTAAAAATGGAACAGTCAAAGAAAGAATTCTTGTCGGTGTTGCAAAGGTATTGTCGTGGATTTGTCACGGCAGATGTCCTAGGGAAAGGACTTAGTCGCGGAGCCATCGCTACGGGTTTACTTGAAGGGGTTAAAGCGGACGCAAAGACACAAGGGTTTATACTAGTTCGGCCCCTTCGATGAAGGTAAAAGCCTACGTCTAGTTGTGATGGAATTGATGTGGTCTCGATGGCTAGGGAGCAAACAAGCTTCGCCTAGGCTCGAGTTGTGGTTGTCTGTCCTTGAACCGTCGCCGGTCGTCCCTTATATACACGGGTGACGCCTGGTCGGTTCATAGAGTCCCAACCGTTCATACTCGTATCCCGTTGGTATCTCTCTATTCTAACTTACAATACAAGTTATACATCAGGCCGGTTTACGGCTACAAGTTCTAAACCGACTACAGGCCTTGGGCCTTTCTCTGCTTATACCACTACGGAGTTAACTCGGCCCAGGCTGGCCGGTTTACACCTAGTGATAATATCCCCAACATTAGGCCCCAGATTGATTTGAACTGGTTCATGTCAATCCTTCACAAAGCTTGTATCTTGGACATCTTCTATTGACTGGTAAACCGCCTTGTCGTCATCACTTCTGGTCACTGTAAATCGGCATGACGTCATCCTGGAATTTGATCATTTATAACGCCCTCTTTTAATAGCAGTTCCTGGATCCACGCGCTTGACCTAGCTTGGCTGCCTTATAAATAGGACCGAAGGGTCATTTCTTTCTTCCCTTCATCTCCTCTTCTTCGTCTTCCTCGCGCCGCTGTTCTTGGAGCTCCGCCACCGTCATCGACTTCTGCCTCATCCTGGGGCATTGCATCGACCGAACGCATGCGAATATTGCGGCCTCTTTCCGCGTCTTCTCCGTTCCCGGTAAGCTTCTTCCCCTTCTCGACTTAGATCTGTTTTTAGGGTTCGAGCTTCATCTTGTGTTCTTCGCGCCTCGCCTCATCCTTTTAACTTTGAACAACACCGTGAATCTGTACTGTATTAATAGCGATTCCTGCGCATCCGCTGTATTTTCTCATCTTAAGTCCATGGATCTTCTGCATACATATCTGCTTCATAGTCCACTTCCGTTTCTGCCTTACTTCCATGAAATATTTTCTGTTTTCTGTAAACCTGCGTTTGATCCGCAGCTATAATAGGATCTTGTGAAACTTGTTTCTGCAAACTAACGATCCATAGCTTCAATTGCTTCCAAAGCCTAGATTAGGCGGTTTAACTCACCATAGGAAAAGGCTGCTAAACCGACACATATACACCATTAGTCCCCTTGTTGAACCGCCATAACCCACCTGATATCATATCACAAGAAACCGGTTTATAGACACTGCCTCCGGTTTATCATAACTTAGATCAACACCTTGTATCCAGCATGCTCTTGAACCAGATCAATTATTTTTTGTAGATCTTATCATGGCCAAACAAGTGTATGAATGCAACTGGGTTCCTTCTCGCATCACAGAGTCACAGCTGAATGATCTAGTCTCGATTGGCGCTTTAGATGACAAGGATACTGATCCTTTGGAGGGTCCTCGAGAGGAATGTCCTCCCACACCCCAGGAAGGAGAAGTTGTGGTCTTCGCAGATCACCTGGCCCGGGGCTTCAAACCGCCCGGTTCAAAATTTTACCGGGACGTGTTAGCCAATTTTCAGCTCCGTCCCCAGGACATTGGCCCCAACTCCGTCACCAATTTATGCCACTTTCAAGTACTATCTGAAGTATATCTTCAAGAGGAACCTTCCATTGAACTGTTTAGAGACCTCTTCCATCTAAACCGTCATACAGAATTCACCGACGGCCCCAATATGAATTGGGTGGCATGGCTATTCAAAAGAGGAAGGAGATCACCTATCCCCACGTCAAACTCCATACTCACCCCAAGGAGTGGAATGCGACTTGGTTTTATTACAAAGATACTTCTCAAAGATGAAAATCCCTTACCTGGCTTTCGTCCAGAGCGGCTAAGCAACACCCATCCGTTTCCGCAAAGATTGAGCACCAAAGATAGAAGCAAATACGCCCCGCAACTGTCCAAGCTCCGAGCCTTTATGGCTAACGGTTTGACGGGAATAGATCTTGCACGCCTTTGGTTATCATGGGGCATCTTGCCTCTGAGCCAGGCGCTCGGTTTGATGTGTCGATTACATCGATAGTGTTGACGACCGCTCCGACACACCAAGCTTCAACTCTCGATGATGAAGTTACGGACTCGATAAAAGGATCTTTGAATGAACCGAGCACCTCGTGCTCAAACCGGTCTAGCTCCTCATCTTGCACCACCAACAAACCGCCTGCGGTAAGTTTCTAGTTGTTCCATCATTAAATCTGTTATTGCTTCATGTATCTAACATTTAATTATTTCTGATCCAGGGTGATAATCCGTTTTGGAGCAAGAAACTTTCACAAGATAAAGCGGAGAAAAGCTGGGCGTGACCCGCCCAAAACCAAAGTTATCAAGAAATCAGCCCATAAGAGAAAGACCATCGCTTCATCGACCCAGCCATTGACGATGATGTGGGTAATCCGGATCTTGAGGTAGAACTTGATTCTCTTGGCTTGCTTTTTACACGCCTTATTGATGATGATGCTTGTCGACGACGCCTTTGAGGCCAACAACGCAGGATTCGCCGAGGTAACTATTCTCTCTCCGATTCAAAGATTTGCCTTTGCCAAAATTTCGCCAGCAAACCGGAAAGTTAATTTTCTCACCCTCTTGCTTATTTGGATCCCAAATTTCTTATGAAGACGCAGCAACATGAAGCTCGCCGCACAACCCGCACAATGGTCGTAGTTACCTCTGCGGTTTACCAAACAACCCGGTTCGAAAGCGCCGCTCGAGGTCTCCGACCTTTTTATTGCTTTAAATTCTAAAGCGGGTTTCTTCCGTCAACCTCTTAATCTGTCCGACTCCGATTATCAGGTCACTTCCCATTCATCCTCTGGTGAATCATCAGCCACTCAGTTACCACCATTGAAGATAGCCGCCGGGTAAGCCAAACCGACCATATGCTTCTAATATATTGTGTAATGGTTACGTTTTTCCCTGACTCTTTGTCTCTTAGAACCAAACCGAAACCCATCAAGAAGGCCCGTTTGGATAAAACTGCTGAAGAAGATGCTGCCTTAGATCATGAGAAAGCACCAGATCTTGAAAATTTTGCCTTTGAAGACATTCCCAATGATCCTCCGATACAAGATGCTGTTATTCCCGAAGAAAGTCCTGTTAACACTTCAACCTCTGCCGATCCACCTGCCAGCACCGTCCGGTTTGACAAATCCCACAGTTCTGCTGACAAGATGGCCGTGCCCACACAATCCGTCGAGTCCAGAGATGATGACGTTGTAATTATCGGTATGGGCCGTTCGACCGGAAATCTCGCAACTTTAACCGTGCACATTGTAAAGAAGATTTTTCCGCTTTGAATAAAGGAAAATGGGATGTTGAATCGAGACATATGCTGCTCGAGCGCCCAAGACCTTCATTCGGCTATTTAAACCGGCTTTATACTAGCCGTGACTATGAAGCTGGCTGGTCAAGTTAATGAGAGACAAGTTTGAGGTAACTCACTCCTTTACTTACTGCCATTATATTAGTCCGTCTAGCCCCCAAGGGCCGATTTGTAATCTTGATCAAACCGGGACTTGAATATATCCTTTCACAACTTTGAAATCCACCTGCATAACCCCCAAGGGCCGGTTTAACTTTGCATATTTAAACCGGGCCCTCAATAAAAAACTGCCTTTGGAAACATACGTAGATCAAATAGCCATTAGCCCCCAAGTGCCAAGTTGAATACTTGTATTGAGCTTGGAACTTTGTCATCTAGCAGATATATAAAAATCAAAGGTACATTAGCCCCCAAGTGTCAAGCATATAACTTTGTTGTGTGGTTGAGACTTGTGATCTTCTTGAATTGCTTGCTGAACATACTATCAATACACAGGCTGAGGTGAAAATCAAGGAGGACCAGATTGCCGATTTACAAGAGGCGTTGAAAACCCAGCAGGCCAAAACAGAGAAGGCCAAGAGAGAATTAACCAGTGCTTTGAACGCCACTGAACAGTTGAAAGAAGGCTTCAAGAAAGAACAGGCTGACTGGGCCACTAAGAAGGCCAATTAATCAAACGAGCAGAAAATGCTGAAGCTGCCCTTAAACCGGTGGTAGATGATCTGACGGCCGTAAAACGGCAAGTACATTCTATGACTGCGGCAATCTTTGGTAAGCTTCCTTTGAACAGTCGTGATGTGTTGAACCTGCTGTATCATCACTCCGGTTTGAGACTAACTTTTTACTGTTGTAGGCACACGCATTGGGCACTTAGGAAACGATGTGCGGAAGAAGCTGAAGGCTGTCTACACCTTAGTAGAACAGTTATATACCGGAGCCCAGCGTATCATCACCACAGCCTCGCATAACAACCCGGCACCTTCCTTGATTCAAGATACTCTGAACCGGTTGTCCATGCTTCCTGCCCGGATTGAAGAGGTGAAAAAATCTGCTGCTCGAACCGGAGCTATTAACGCCTTGATCCGAGCCAAGGCATGGGTACCAGACTTTGACCCTGTGGAAGCAACTCAAGGCTATCCTAGTGTGAAGGAAGATGGTTCTGATTTCAATGAAGAGGATTTACGGGCTATAAACCGTGCAGTACGCCCTCTGGCTTGTCAGCTGGCCGAAGAAGCCGATTTGGAGCATTATCAAGCACAATACAATGACCAGAACAAGCGAGTGCCAGCTCCAACTTTTGAAGCGGAAAATCTGATCCCTCCAATCCGTAAGCATACCTACGCCCCTAATATTGAACCGTCTTCCCTGATCCATGAAGAAGCTGTTTTTCAAGCATTAATGGGCATCGACTGGACCACTGTTTATTTCCAGCCAATGGGTAGAGACGAGGAAGCGGAGGCGGCGGAAGATGAAGAGCAGGCTTGAACCAGAGTCCGGTTCAAATTTCTGTCGTTGGCGGTTGCCCAAAAAACAATGATCTTACTTGGGCACCGTGTTGCCTTGTAATAACTTTAGTTAATACTTCCGTTTTGAATATGCCTTCGTGCATAAGTAGTGAAACTTTTGCTTGACTCGTACTTCCTGCAACCAGAAAAATTTGAACTTCGGTGGCGGTGATACTGCCAGCCGGTTTATGATAGTGAGTATATGTATCAGAAACGCAACAAATATGTGATACAAATACCTGCCATATCTGGGCATGAAGCTGGCGTAGCCAAGCTAAAAGCGGAGGCCTTAAAAACCATGACCATTGGTAAAACGGGGAGAAAACAACTCCCTTATAACTCGTGCTGAATCAGCACAAGCCCCCTTGTTACTCAATGATGATAACAAAAAAAAGGTAAACCGGGTAAATAAACTCCGGAGTAAGATTTAACCGTGTTCTGTAGATTTGTAATTGACAGTTGAACCGGATAAAAACGTTGTCGGTTTAAAAAAACGCAACAAAAAAGCGAATACCAATTATGAGAAAAGATGGCAACAACTTTTTGCAAAAGAAAAGCTTTACTGAGCTGGTCAGATGGCATTACCATGGTCAGACGCAACCAAGCTCCCCGAAGGCGTAGCGATGGTGCCAGTCGGCCATGCCCCCAAAAGACTCGTGGCGATACGCCGGCCAAGTGGCATGACATTGGTTCGGGTTCACCAAGCCCCCAAATGACTCTCGCCTCAGAGGCCGACCAAGAGGCGTGACCGGTTCAGACTTGACCGTGTCCCCAAATGATCTGGTGGCTTTCGCTTATCAAGAGGTGTTGCATTGGTTCGGACACGACCAAGCCCCCAAGTGATAAAAACAAATGTCAAGGGGTAAACCGAGGCCGCTTGAAAAAGAATCACCCATGTAACCACGCATGATGAGAAAGACAGAGACCCGCTTTAATCGAGGCTCGGTTTTATTATATCGAAGATAATATATACATTGTCATGATATGTACATAAATAGAGCCGATGGCTCAAGTGTAGTAAGGCGAAGATGAGCTATGTTCCACGGCTCGTTGGTCTCCTCCTCGATGTGCGTGAGTCTTGATGCTCTCGAATATCAATCGATAGTATGATCCGTTGTGTAGATTCTTCTTGACCACAAAGGTCCTTCCCAAGGCGGGATAACTTGTGCATATCTGTGCGGTCTTGGATGAGCCAAGCACCAAATCTCCTTCTTGAAAGGTTACGGTTTTAACCCGCGATCGTGATAACGCCGAAGATCTTGCTGGTAAATCGTCGAACGGGCAGCCGCCAAATCACGCTCCTCATCCAACAGGTCCAAAGCGTCTTGCCGTGCCGTCTTGTTGTCCGCTTCAACATAAGCCGCTACACGAGGCGAGTCGTGCCGGATATCGCTGGGGAGAACTGCCTCTGCTCCATAGACCATAAAGAACGGTGTGTATCCAGTGGACCGGTTTGGCGTAGTATTGATACTCCAGAGCACAGATGGTAGCTCTTCAACCCAGCATCCCGGTGTCCTCTGCAACGGAACCATAAGCCGGGGTTTAATGCCTCGCAAGATCTCTTGATTAGCCCGCTCTGCCTGTCCGTTGGACTGAGGGTGAGCCACTGATGACACGTCAAGTCGGATGTGCTCACGTTCACAGAACTCTTTCATAGCACCCTTGGATAAATTAGTACCATTATCGATGAATGATACCGTGTGAAAGCCAAACCGAAGATCACCTTTTGATGAACGCACCGCTGTTGCTGCATCACACTTGCTAACAGGCTCCGCTTCAACCCACTTGGTAAATTTGTCTACTGCCACCAAAAGGTGGGTCTTCTTATCCTTGGATCGTTTAAAGGGTCCAACCATATCCAGCCCCCAAGTTGCAAACGGCCACGTTATTGGGATCATCCTCAGCTCTTGTGCCGGTACATGAGCACGCCTGGAAAATTTCTGACATCCATCACACCTTTTAACCAAGTCCTCCGCATCGGCGTGTCTTTGTCAACCAAGAAAATCCGTGATTTAAACGCTTTGCCACCAGAGACTTTGAACCGGCGTGATGTCCACAGTCCCCTTCATGGATTTCTCTTAAGATTTCACATCCTTCCTCAGAAGAAACACACCGTTGAAATGCCCCTGATACACTGCAATGATGCAGCTCACCATTAAGAATCGTCATAGACTTGGAACGCCGGATTATCTGTCTGGCCAGAATCTCATCTTCTGGCAATTCCCCTCGAGTCATGTATGCAAGAAAAGGAACCGTCCAATCCGGAATAGCATGTAGTGCCGCCACCAATTGGGCCTCCGGATCAGGAATAGCCAAATCCGCTTCACCAAGGAGCTGGACTGACGGGTTGTGCAAGACGTCCAAAAAGACATTAGGCGGGACCGGTTTACGCTGAGAATCCAACCGGCTCAAAGCGTCCGCCGCTTCATTCTTCCGGCGATCCACATGATCCACTTGATAACCCTTGAAGCAACCCGCAATATTATCCACTTCTCGACGATATGCGGCCATAAGCGGGTCCTTGGAATCCCAAGTGCCAGATACTTGCTGAGCCACCAGGTCCGAGTCACCAAAGCACTTAACCCGGCTTAAGTTCATCTCTTTAGCCATCCGGAGACCATGGAGCAAGGCTTCGTACTCAGCTGCATTATTAGTTCAAGGGAACATTAAACGGAGAACATAACAAAACTTATCACCTCGCGGGGAAGTTAACACGACTCCAGCCCCCGAGCCTTCCAACTGCCTGGATCCATCGAAATGAATAGTCCAATATGTGTGATCCGGCTTCTCCTCTGGTGCTTGTAACTCCATCCAATCATTAATGAAATCAACAAGTGCTTGAGACTTCACCGCTGTCCGTGGTATATACTTGATCCATGCGCCCAAGCTCTATGGCCCATTTGGCAATCCGCCGATCGCCTCCGGTTACAGATGATATCACCCAAAAGAGCCGAATCGACCATTTGTGATAGGGTGCCCTTGGAAATCTTGCTTCAATTTCCGATCGCCATGAAAACACCATAGACTAACTTCGCCAATGCGGATACCTTTGCTTGGACTCAATAAGTACCTCATCGATATAATAAACCGCCATTGAACCGGATATTCCTTGCTCGCCTCCTTGCGCTCCACCACAATAGCCACGCTTCTCGCCGAGCATTGGCTGCCAATATAACAACAATGGCTCCTTGTTAACCGGAGCCGCAAGAACAAAGCGGATTGGCCAATCGCCGCTTTAAGTCCTCAAATGCTTCATCAAGAATGGACTCTGATTTAAACTATCTGCTTTCCTCGGCATTCGGTATAAGGGATGGCCTTTTCTCCGAGGCGGTGATAAACCGCTCAACATGGCGATTCGCCCGCCAAACGCCGAACATCATTGATACACTTCGTTTAGCCAAGGAAGCAATAGCTTTAATTTTCTCCGGATTAGCCTCGATTCCTCTGTTAGATACCAGAACCCCAATAACTTGCTCGCCGGAACACCAAAGACGACTTGGCGGATTAAGCATCATCTTGTAAATCGCAAGTTGTCAAAGGTTTCCTTCAAATCGCCCACCGTGTCTCCTTTTGTCTTGATTTTACTACAATATCATCCACATAAGCATGCACATTGCGCCGATCTGTATGCGAGCAATTTCATACACACCGCCGATAAGTAGCCTGGGCGCTCTTGAGCCCAAAAGGCATAGATACATAGCAGAAGGCTCCAAAGGGAGTTATAAACGCTGTTTTCTCCTGGTCCTTAACCGCCATTTTGATCTGATGATATCCAGAGTACGCATCCAAAAAACTTAAACGCTCACATCCTGCCGTGGCATCAATAATCTGATCAATGCGGGGGAGGGCAAAAGGATCCGCTGGACAGGCCTTGTTAAGATCTGTGTAGTCCACACACATACGCCAAGTGCCATTTTTCTTAAGGACCAGCACCGGATTAGCAAGCCACTCTGGATGAAACACTTCAATGATAAAACCAGCTGCCAAAAGCCTGGCTACTTCCTCTCTAATGGCTTTGCGCCTTTCTTCGTTAAACCGGCGGAGGAACTGTTTCACCTGTTTATACTTAGGATCCACATTAAGTGTGTGCTCAGTGAGTTCCCTTGGTACACCTGGCATGTCAGATGGCTTCCATGCAAAGATGTCCCGATTCTCATGGATGAACTCGATGAGCGCGCTTTCCTATTTGGGATCCAGGTTAGCACTGACAGTGAACTGCTTGGACGAATCGCCTGGCACGAAGTCAACAAGTTTAGTCTCAGCTGCCGATTTGAACTTCAGATCCGATTCATGCTCCGTAGTAGGTTTCTTTAAAGGGGTCATATCTGCCGGATCAACATTGTCCTTATAAAACTTCAACTCCTCCGTAGCACACCGTCTCTCGCATAAGCTGCATCACCTTCCTCACATTCCAAAGCGACCCGGCGGCTTCCATGCACCGTTATTGTTCCTTTGTAACCCGGCATTTTGAGCTGCAAGTAGATATAACAAGGTCGTGCCATGAACTTAGCATAAGCCGGCCGCCCAAACAAGGCGTGATATGGACTCCGGATCTTCACTACCTCAAAGGTTAGTTTTTCAGACCGGGAATCATGCTCGTCTCCAAAAGCCACATCCAGGGCTATCTTACCGACAGGATATGCAGATTTGCCTGGTACTACACCGTGGAACACTGTATTGGACGGTCTAAGATCCTTGTCTGTTAAACCCATGCGACGGAAAGTTTCATAGTATAGTATATTAATACTACTTCCTCCATCCATAAGCACCTTAGTGAACTTATAACCCCCCACCTGAGGGTCTACCACTAACGCTAGCTGGCCCGGATTATCAACCCGGGGGGGATGGTCCTCTCTGCTCCACATGATAGGCTGCTCCGACCAGCGTAAATAACGTGGCAAGGCCGGTTCAGCGAGTTCATCGCCGCTTGAAGCTTTCGCCGCGCTTATCTAAGCTAGTTGTGAAAACATGATACCGCCCATTGCTCAACCGCTTTGGTTGGCTCGATAACCCGATCGCCGTTGCTTCTTTGTTCTTGGCCGTTCGATTATTCTCGATTGTTGTGATCGCCGATTAAGACCTGAACCGGAAGCTCCATCGTGACCCGGCCCGTGAAAACCGGATCCTGAACCACCACCTGACCCCTGGTCATACCGGAATGCATTAGAATTCTTGAACTCCTGCATAATATAACAATCTTTCCAGAGATGGTTAGCTGGTGACTCCTTCGTCCCATGCTTGGGGCAGGGTTGATTCAACAAGTAATTCAAACGGCTTGCATTAGCATTTGGACCCCGATTCGCCTTGCCTCTACGCCGCTGCCCCCTGTCCTGTGCGTTAGTATTGGCCACGAAATCCATGTTGCCATCCGCTGGCGCTTGCCTCCGTTCCATGACCCGCCGGTTTGTCTTGTTGCCCCTTGAGTTGCCGTTCTTTTTCCCTTCCTCGCTTCATCATCATCAGCCTCGGGATCCTTGGTACTGTCCGAATCAGCATACTTCACCAAAGCGGCCATGAGGGTTCCCATGTCATTACAGAACCGCTTCATGCGCCCCAATTTCAATTTTAAAGGCTCAAACCGGTAGTTGCCTGCTAATGTTAAGATTGCAGAGTCAGCGTTGATCCTGTCAGAGGAGTGCAAAATCTCCGAAACACGGCGTACCCAACGGGTCGTTGACTCCCCTTCCTCCTGGACACAAGCCGCCAGGTCTACTATGGACTTGGGCTGCTTACACGTATCCTTGAAATTCTGAATAAACCGGGCCCGTAACTGGGCCCATGAGCTGATAGAGTTGGGCGGTAAGCTCCTCAACCAAGTACGAGCCGTGCCTTCAAGCATCATGGTGAAGTACTTTGCACACGCGGTCTCATCGACATCTAGCATCTCCATGGTCATCTCATAACTTTCAACCCACGCTTCAGGGGACAGATCGGCGGTGTAATTCGGCACCTTGCGTGGACCCTTAAAGTCTTTAGGCAGGCGCACATTGCGTAAAGCAGGGATCAAACAGGGCTCCCCTAAAGCGGATGCGCCTCTGGTCCGCGAAGGTGGTAGGGCGAACCGGTGTATGTTGACCCGCGTCATCCTGTGCTGCTAACTCGGCCTCCCTGCGTGCCCGAGCCCGATCCACCACCTCTTGAGCATCACGAATACCACCCGTCAGGTTATTGCCACGGGCCGCTTCACGGTCCCGCTGTTGCTGATATGGCGGTTCATCCACACGCTGCTGTAGCTCCGCTTGGGCGGGCGAGAATGAATCCGATCACGGCTATATGAATACGCCTCTGTTGAATCGGTGCAGTCCGAGAAGCTCCTTAACCCGCGTCTCAAGCTGCTTGTGGGAATCTCCTTCGACCGGATAGCCTCCAATCGTCGGCGGCTGCAACAAGGTTGTCCATAGGATTAGAATAATGACCTGGGGGTGTCTGTACTGGTGGAGGAACCACCATGTTCTGCTGAGGAGGCTCCATCAGGCGCGGTTGTACCATCGCTCCTGTTCTTGGTGCCTCAATCCGGTTTGCCTCCCGGTGCTGGGGCGGATTACTGGGTCCGGCTCCTGGGGTCTGAAAGAGATTTCTGGGATCAAACCCTAATGGTAGGCGTGATCTATACTTCCGCTTCAACACCTCTGCGACGCACTCGGTCAAGCATGAGTTTGTAAGCACAGGCCCGTCGAGCGGCCCGCTCTGCAGCCATCCGCTCCTTCTCTGTCGCTAGATTCGCTTTGGCTTGCGTGATCTGCTCTTTCACCTTCGCAATTTCTGCATTATGAGCCTCCTGATCCGCGGGTTGTCCTCCGCCATAAGCGCAGCTAGTGCATCAAACAGATCGATAGAACTTGAACGGCGGGCGACCGGCCTCTTGCCCTCGCCGCCATCGCCGCTGATCCGGAAAGCATCGCTGCTGCGGTTGAAGAGTGGTTCGCTGCTGCGTCGGCCATGAATATTCCAACCCGCTGATCGGCTTGGGGTCCGGAATATCGCCGCCATCGAACAGCCTCGATCATATCGCCCCGCACGGTGGTACAATGACTCGGCCTCTCTGTTGAAGATTCGCGCGGAATAAATGACGGTCTCACTACCGTGCTCAACCGGCGTCGTGTTCTCTCCGTGGATGACTCCAACGAAGACATGCTTCATGGCGGTTTAACTCAGGCAGGTCGCGCATGCCGAGCCGTCTCGACGAGGTCGGTGCAGATGTCCGGCTCAGGCCCAGGCTCCCCGATCTTGCCGATGAAAACATGTATGCCACCGAAGGGGACCCGGTATCCGTACTCAATTGAATCGGCCTCGGGACCCCATCCGGCGTCGTCGATGTAGATCCGGCCGCGACGACTTTTGGTCATCCGGCCCACGACGTAGCCTTCGAGTCCTTTGAGCTTGCCCTCCAAGATCGTCAAACCATCGTGCGATAGCCCCATGGTGGGCGCCAACTGTCGTGGATTTGTCACGGCAGATGTCCTAGGGAAAGGACTTAGTCGCGGAGCCATCGCTACGGGTTTACTTGAAGGGGTTAAAGCGGACGCAAAGACACAAGGGTTTATACTAGTTCGGCCCCTTCGATGAAGGTAAAAGCCTCGCCTAGTTGTGATGGAATTGATGTGGTCTCGATGGCTAGGAGCAAACAAGCTTCGCTAGGCTCGAGTTGTGGTTGTCGTCCTTGAACCGTCGCCGGTCGTCCCTTATATACACGGGTGACGCCTGTCGGTTCATAGAGTCCCAACCGTTCATACTGTATCCCGTTGGTATCTCTCTATTCCTAACTTACAATACAAGTTATACATCTGGCCGGTTTACGGCTACAAGTTCTAAACCGACTACAGGCCTTGGGCCTTTCTCTGCTTATACCACTATGGAGTTAACTCGGCCCAGGCTGGCCGGTTTACACCTAGTGATAATATCCCCAATAGGTATGAAACTGAGTAAGACTCAAATCCCGACCACGGCAGAAAATAGAAAAGAGAATGAAAGTCATTCCCCATGCCTCAGTCATAGGTTCTATAAAGTATGCTATGCAATGTACCAGACCTATTGTATACCTTGCTCTGCATTTGGCAATGGAGTACAATAGTGATCTAGGAGTAGATCACTGGACATTGGTCAAGAGTATCCTTAGTGAGGACTAAGGAAATATTTCTCGATTGTGGAGGTGATAAAAGAACCCGTCGTAAAGAGTACATCAGTGCAAGCTTTTACACCGATCCAGATGACTCTAAGTCTCAATATGGATACATATTGAAAGTGTGAGCTATTAGCTAGAGTAGCTCCGTGCAGAGCATTGTATACATAGAATATTTGCAAAATACATACGGCTCTGAATGTGACAGGCCGTTAACTAAGATTCTCTCACGAGAAAAACATGATCACACCTTAGTACTCTTTGGGTGTTAATCACATAAGCGATGTGAACTAGATTATTGACTCTAGTAAACCCTTTGGGTGTTGGTCACATGACGATGTGAACTATTGGTGTTAATCACATGCAGATGTGAACATTAGTGTTAAATCACATGGTGATGTGAACTAGATTATTGACTCTAGTGCAAGTGAGAGACTGAAGGAAATATGCCCTAGAGGCAATAATAAAGTTATTATTTATTTCCTTATTTCATGATAAATGTTTATTATTCATGCTAGAATTGTATTAACCGGAAACATGATACATGTGTGAATACATAGACAAACATAGCGTCACTAGTATGCCTCTACTTGACTAGCTCATTAATCAAAGATGGTTATGTTTCCTAACCATAGACATGTGTTGTCATTTGATTAACGGAATCACATCATTAGGAGAATGATGTGATTGACATGACCCATTCCGTTAGCCTAGCACTTGATCGTTTAGTATATTGCTATTGCTTTTTTCATGACTTATACATGTTCCCGTAACTATGAGATTATGCAACTCCCGTTTACCGGAGGAACACTTTGGGTGCTACCAAACGTCACAATGTAACTGGGTGATTATAAAGGAGTACTACAGGTGTCTCCAAAGGTACATGTTGGGTTGGTGTATTTCGAGATTAGGTTTTGTCACTCCGATTGTCGGAGAGGTATCTCTGGGCCCTCTCGGTAATGCACATCACTTAAGCCTTGCAAGCATTGCAACTAATGAGTTAGTTGCGGGATGATGTATTACGGAACGAGTAAAGAGACTTGCCGGTAACGAGATTGAACTAGGTATTGAGATACCGACGATCGAATCTCGGGCAAGTAACATACCGATGACAAAGGGAACAACGTATGTTGTTATGCGGTTTGACCGATAAAGATCTTCGTAGAATATGTAGGAGCCAATATGAGCATCCAGGTTCCATTATTGGTTATTGACCGAGAATAATTCTAGGTCATGTCTACATAGTTCTCGAACCCGTAGGGTCCGCACGCTTAACGTTACAATGACAGATATATTATGAGTTTATGAGTTTTGATGTACCGAAGGAGTTCGGAGTCCCTGATGAGATCGGGGACATGACGAGGAGTCTCGAAATGGTCGAGACGTAAAGATCGATATATTGGACGACTATATTCGGAGTTCGGAAAGGTTTCAAGTGATTCGGGTATTTTTCGGAGTACCGGCGAGTTACGGGAATTCGCCGGGGAGTATATGGGCCTTATTGGGCCATACGGGAATAAAGGAGAGAGGCCAAAAGGGAGGAGGCCTGCGCCCCCCCTCTGGTCCGAATTGGACAATGGGCGTAGCCCCCCTTTCCTTCTCCCTCTCACCCTCTTTCCCCTTCTCCTACTCCAACAAGGGAGGTGGAATCCTACTAGGACTAGGGAGTCCTAGTAGGACTTCACACTTGGCGCGCCCCCTCCTAGGGCCGGCCTCCTCCCCTTGCTCCTTTATATACGAGGCGGGGGCACCCCATGACACACAAGTTGATATACGGATCGTTCCTTAGCCGTGTCGGTGCCCCCTCCACCATATTCCACCTCGGTCCATATCGTCGCGGAGTTTAGGTGAAGCCTGCACGGTGGAGCATCATCATCGCCACCACGCCACAGTTGACTTGTGGAACTCATCCCGACACTTTGCCGGATCGAGTCCGGGTTCGCCATCGAGTGAACGTGTCTTTGAACTCGGAGGTGCCGTCGTTCGGTACTTGGATCGGTCGGATCGTGAAGACGTACGACTACATCAAGCGCGTTGTCATAACGCTTCCGCTTACGATCTACGAGGGTACGTGGACAACACTCTCCCCTCTCGTTGCTATGCCATCACCATGATCTTGCTTGTGCGTAGGATTTTTTTTTGAAATTACTACGTTCCCCAACAGAGGAGAGGGAAAGGGATGTTGGTAGGTTGTTCACCTTAGAGTTAATCATGTAACGGTCGGGGGCAGCGAACGTTTCAGGGGGGGGGGGATGATAGTCACTCTGATCCACCCTGGAGAGCGAACAATCGTTTGCTCGGGCTCCCCCTGGAACATCGACCCATTATTAGCATTGACTATAGTCATTACTCCCATCATCATTCACTTTCCATTATCTACTAAATCTAAATAGGAGTCCCTCTATCTTACTTTTCTACATTCTCATACATCCACATCATACTTATTTTGCATAGATCGTCCATGTTGTGCAATGTCATTCTGTTTTACAAGGATGGCTCAACAAATGCCACGCTAGCCCAACTGCTAATGGTTAGACTGATCTCCAGGCCTCCAACCTGCGCGACATCATCGATGAATTGGTAGTAGAGTTTGACGGCCCACCTACTAAAGAAGAGACTTGGGGTCGATGGCGAAGACGATCTGGACGAGTCCGAAGTGGCCGATCCTCGATTGATAGTCGGGGCGAAAAGAAATCAGCTGAAATCATCATGAACCAGTAACAGGCGAACTCGATCTGAAAGAAAACTAGACCAAGCCCTCGTTGGTTACCGACTATGGTTTTTAGAGACAAGGCTACCGACGCCTGGTCATGGGCTAGTTGCGCATGTCGGAGGGGCCTTGGGGCGACCGCCCTGCCGCCTCCCGTCAGGGCCGGCCCTGAGAGGGAGTATGGATAGTAGCAGTACACTCATACTTCAGTTGTTGTAGTACAACAATCTTAAGCTAATGAATATTTACTTGCCTCCGAAGAAAAAAGAAGTCAAACATGCATCCACTTGTAATCCGTTCATCCCTAGGGGAAAGTTTGAAATGCTACATCTCCCAGGCCTCCAACCTGCGCTGCATCGTCGACGAATCGGTAGTAGAGTTCGACGGCCCACCAACAGATACCGAGACTTGGAGTCGATGGCGAGGATGATCCGGACGAGTCCGGAGTGGCCGGCTTGCGATTGATAATTGGGGCGAAAAGTAATTTGCCGAAATCATCGCGAACCAATAACAAATGAACTCGATCCGAAAAGAAACAAGACCACACCCTCGATGATTACCGACTAAGTTTTTTGGAAGACAAGACTACCGACGCCTGGGCCATGGGCTAGCTGCGTATGTGGGAGGGGGGCCCGCGGCGGTCGCTCCTGTCGTCTCCCCTCAGAGCCGGCCCCGAGAGGGAGTACGAACAGTAGTAGTACACTCGTACTACAGGTGTGTAGTACAACAATCTTGAGCTAATGAATGTTTGCTTACCTCCAAAGGAAAAAAAAGTCAAACGTGCATCCAGCCGTTCATTCCTCCGCAGGGGCAATGTTCAAAATACCACATCTCCCAGGGGCCACCGCGCAAGACTCCGCCGACTGGAAACGCTCGCTTCGGGAACCTGCCTCGTGCCTTCCGCCCGCCGCGCGGCCCGTCGCTGACACGTGGGCCCCACCGCGCGGCCCCCTCGCCTAGCGGGCAGCCGTCACGCGGCCGCCGCGTATATAGCGGACTGGCCTCGCCCCACCTGCCAACCCACACCTGCTCTCCCCCTTCATTAAAAACTGCCCATTTATTTACCAATTCCGGCGAGGCGCCTCCCCCCGGCGACGACTAGGACGAGGCACCGCCGGCAATCATGTGCGGCGGCGCGATCCTCAAGGGCCTCAAGGTCCCCGCGCCGGTGCGGAAGGTGACGGCGGCTGTGCTGTGGCCCGAGAAGAACAAGCCCAAGCGGGCCGACGGCGGGGCCCGGCGCCTCGCGGGGCTCGGCCGGCGCGGGGGGCTCGGGCTGGACGACGGCGACGAGGAGTTCGAGGCCGACTTCGAGGAGTTCGAGGCCGACTCCGGGGACTCCGACCAGGAGCTCGGGCGCGGCGGGGTTGCTGAGAAGGACGGCGACGACGAGGTCGTCGAGACCAAGCCCTTCGCCGCCGTCAAGAGGTCCCTCTCCCAAGGTATCGGCCCCGCGTCGCTTGGACTGTTTCTGAATCCGCGTACTGCTACCGTTTGCGATTGACTGCTGTAGAAGATACTAGGAGATTGTGTGATTGGGCAGGAAGAGAAATCGTGTAGGTGTTGCTGTTGGAAGGCTGTATTTGGGGGCGTGTTGCTCCTGCTTGTTTAGAGATTTTGGATCGGATTTGGTATCATGGAGTGATTTGGGTGAAGGGTTAGGTTTTTTTTCCATTTCTCTGTTGTGTTTGTTAGGTGATTAGCCGGGCAGGTTGTTTCTGACACTGTTCCTTTCAGAGAAGCGATTTGGGTTGTTAGGTCGTCGATCTTGTCATTTATGCTTTTCCTGAGCTTTGATGGTGATTCATATGCTCACTGTTTATAGTCAAAAGGGGTTGAAAATCCGCAGAAAAGGGGCGAATTTCTCCTTCTGGTTCGGAGGTCTCGGCCTCTTGAACTGTTTCCTTGTTAGATGGTTGTAGATTTTCGTGGGGGTTGCTGTAGACTAGATCAGTTCTCAGTCTGGAGGATTATTCTGCCTTTTTTCTCAAATAGGAAAGGATTATTAGGGTACTTGCTGAATCCTGAGAAAGAAAAATCCTTGATTCTGCATAGTCTATAATGCAATTTGTAGAATTAATAATCGCAGAATGATGATAAAGGTCTATAGCATGAGGTCTGTTTATCAGAACTCTAGTTTTTTTATTAAGTTGTTATTTTATTTTATTTGTTTTATTTTTGGGCGACTGATGCTTTCACCCAAACATGACCCTTCATTGTTCAATGTTTATTAGGATTGTGATATTATACATATAAATTCATGTCCATGATGAAATTATTTACTTTCTGTGAGAGAAGTTTGTCTGTGTTGGTCCCTCTTGACCAACTCAGTGGTTTGGCCGTTCGATCGGGTAGGAAGAGAAATTGTTTAGGGATGGGTGTTGGAAGGCTGGATTTATGGGGTGTTACGCCTGTTTGTTTAGAGATTTTGGATTGGAATCGATTGGATGCGTTGTCATGAAGTGATTTGGGTTAAGGTCCACCCGTGTTAGCCTGAAATATTTAGGCTGGTAGGCTGTTTCCACACTGTTCCTTTTAGAGAAGCAATTTTGATTGTTTAGGTTGCTGATCTTGTGATCTATACTTTTCACAAGCTTTGATGGTGACTCATATGCTTACTGCTGTTTATAGTCATAAGGGGAAAGGCCGAATTTCTCCATTTGAGGTTTCGGCCTCTTGAATTTTTCCTTGTTAGATGCTTGTTGATTTGCGTGAGGATTGTTCTAGACTTGTTCATTTATCAGTCTAAAAGTTTATTCTGGTAAGTGTTGAATCCTACTAAAAATATCCTTGATTCTGCATCGTGTATAATGGGATTTGTAGATTAATAACTGCAGAATGATAGCAAAGGTCTATAGCATGAGGTCTCTATCAGAATCCTAGATTTTTATCAGTTGTGATTTATTTTATTTGTTTTGCGGGTGACAGATGCTTTCACCCAAACTTGAAGAGGATTGCACCCATCATGGTTCAATGCTCATTATGATTGTGATATTTTACATATGAATTCATGTCCATGATGGAATTAGTTATTTCTTGTGAGAGAAGTTTGTCTGTGTTGGTCTCTCTTAGCATTGGCATTGATCTTTCATTGCAGATGACTTAAGCACCATGACTACTGCTGGTTTTGATGGTCCTGCACAAAGGTCAGCAAAAAGGAAGAGAAAGAACGAATTCAGGGGTATCCGCCAGCGCCCCTGGGGCAAGTGGGCTGCTGAAATCAGAGATCCTAGCAAGGGTGTCCGTGTCTGGCTTGGTACTTTCAACAGTGCTGAAGAAGCTGCAAGAGCTTATGATGTTGAAGCACGAAGGATCCGTGGCAAGAAGGCCAAGGTTAACTTTCCAGAGGAACCAACATTTCCTCAGAAGCGCCGTGCTTGCCCTGCTGTTCCTAAAGTTCCCAAGTCAAGCGTAGCACATGAACCTACTGTCATACCAGCAGTCAACAACCTTGCCAACCCAAATACTTTCGTCTACCCATCTGCTGACTTTGCATCAAAGCAGCCACTTGTTCAGCCTGACAATGTGCCATTTGTTCCTGCAATTAACTCTGCTGCCCCTGTTGAAGCTCCTGTTATGAATATGTACTCTGACCAGGGAAGCAACTCCTTTGGCTGCTCTGACTTGGGCTGGGAGTATGACACCAAGACTCCAGATATATCATCCATTGCTCCCATTTCCACCATTGCTGAAGGAGCAGAAACTGCACTTCCCCAGAGTAACACCTACAACCCAGCGGTGATTGCTGAAGGAGCTGAATCTGCACCTGTCCAGAGCAACACCTACAACTCAGTGGTGCCACCTGTTATGGAGAACAATGCTGTTGATTTTGAACCTTGGATGAGGTTTCTTTTGGATGATGGCGTGGATGAGCCGATTGATAGCCTTCTGAATTTTGATGTGCCTCAGGATGTCGTTGGCAACATGGACCTTTGGAGCTTCGATGACATGCCCATCTGTGGCGAAATTTTCTGAGGGATTCAAACCCCTGTATATCAGGACAAAGGGTAAGCCTTCGCAATTTGGATGTTTGGTCTGAGGTTGATAATCCTTTCATTATTCTGAACTTTTTGTTGCGTTTTTCAGGAATAAGACTATGGGAGATTGGGTAGCACCCTGTTGTCACCTTTGGTTAGTATATGCCTATGTGCAAGCTTAGATGCAAAAAAGTCAGCATCCTGAGTCTCTTTAGTAGTCGACCCTTTCCCTAGTTGACTGTTGATGAACTGTTGATGAACCGTTGTCATTTATGAGTCTGATGAACCGTTGTCTTTATCTTTTGTCAACTTTTATGTCGTCGCTACCATTTCTGAATGTGAACAGCATGGATCTGTGGCCAGTTTGCTTTAATCTGTGCACTCGATCGTTTTTTCCCTCTAGTTTTGGCTGTTTTAATTGGTGATAGAAGTAACTTATATATCTTATTTCTGAGCATAAGTTTATCTGTTAAATATGGATTTGCCTGGCTGTTTGCACAGTTTTTGCTGTACAGGTGTGGTAATTTATATTATACTCCTCTTTTCACTTGGGCTCTGGCAAAATATACCAGATTTGTTTTTTTTTTAAAACCAGATTTACTAATCTTTGATACTAGCTGCGTAATTCCAGGGATCTGTTCCATTCTATTCCATTTCAGTGCATTCTTATAGCTATGCAATTTACTGTCTCTCAGTCCTTCTCGATGTGAGAAGCATGTGAACAACATGTACATTTCACTTGATTCACCGAATTGGTGGTCTCATGTCATTGTCATGTTAGGTCCTTAATTTGATTTGTCGGCATAAGTAGTGCACGTCGCATTCTTTTTCTCTGAACAAGAAAAGGCGCTGGCGCCATATATTCCACTGAAGCACAGATTACACTGAGGATGACAAAGCCCTCGGGAATAAAATCTGCAATACTATGTAACATTGGGCATTGCATTCTAATCGTGGGTAGAATTTTTGCTGCTAAAAACTGTGGTAGTTACGGTGTCCTGACTGTCGACTGTTGAGCGCAGATGTGAAATTCCTGGATATATGATAGGCCTGAGCTGATAAAGTACTTGTAAATATAAATATACAGAAATCTGCTTACAAGAGCTGATCTGATTTTCCAATGCCCAGGATGATTCCTTGGATTTCTTGCTGCGTCTGCTTTCTAGCGTTAGGTTGTCTGTTAGAAACGTGGTGTCCTGCATATGCATTTGCTTGGCTAGCATGGCAGCTAGCTTCAGCGCCTGTGCTTCAGCCTGAATTGGCGGGCTTATTGTTGATTTGATTTGACGTTGTCAGCATAAGTAATGCACGTCTCCTTCTTACGATGAGTAAGTTATTGTTACTTGACAATCACATGGCGTTCACCAAAGGTATTCACCTAGGTAGTTTCCATGGAGGCGTTTTTGTTACTCACATGGAGGTTGGTTATCAGGAAGCAGGTCTCTGTCAAGAACTGCTGCTTCCTTGCTACAATCAGGTCTCCATCAAGAACTGGCTGTCACTTACTTCCTCTGTAAAGAAATATAAGAGCGTTTAGATCACTACTTTAGTGGTCTAAACGCGAAAAGTCCATTCTGCACCCGAGCTCATATGTTCTTTCTTCCCTTTAAATAGAGTGGACTGATTTTTGTTGGTGAGCAAACAAATACCTCACATAATATGTTGTGGACCCATGGCAGTGTTGTAGCCTGGACACAAGTATGCTGGCATTAACGAGACTAGGGAAGTAACTCCTTTGCGTGCTCTGACTTGGGCTGGGAGTATGACATCTAGACTCCATACACTACTACTTCTCGCATTTGCCGAAGGAGACGAATCTTGCTAGCGATCTGTTCCATTTTCAGTGCATTCTTATAGGTCTTGTGTGAACAGTTAATAAAATGGCTGCAATGCATCGTCCAGATGCAGAGGCCGGGGGTCCTCCTCAATTTCTAAAAAAAAAAACCCTCTCGATATGAGAAGCCACTAGTAAATATGCCTGTGCGTTGCTACGGGCCGTTGTCCAAACAATGCATCCTATAGGTCAGCCAGAGCCTCCTTTAGCTATGCACTGCTCTCGAGTGGAGGGTTGTGGTTGCACAGGGAGGGGCGTGCGGAGGAGTTCGACCGGATTTTTTCTCTCCCTCAACTTCGAATCTTGTTCTTTGAGACTTCAATTACTGCTGCTCGTGAATGATTCATCATTGTAACCTTTATATATATACATAAATATTAATAAACCTTTTGCGTGCTCTCAAAAAACATGATTATTTTTTGTATAAATTTTGAAATGGATCTTATCTTTCAAGCATGCATATTTCAAATTGATTACTATAACATATTAGAATTCAATCTGCCCCTACGACAAATGAAAATTAGCATATTTTCTTGTAAAATGAAGCTGAAATTTTCTCGCAAACAAATACATAAGTGAATTATCTCAATATGGGCCATTTATACAACAGATTTATTTTCAAAGAATTTCTTGATTTGGTACCACCTATCTTCTGTAAAGATAGTAAGGTGGCCAACGTTGTGACTGGATAAATATTTGATGATGTCCAAAGGTTCGAGGAATGACATCAAAAGGTAACAAAAAATTGACAAACGGTAATGAACAATTTAAGAGCCACAAGTATATAGATATCTTAAATAAACAAAACTGAATACACTATTTCTTCCACCCATTCTCGTCCTACACAAGCAGAATTTACAAACAATATCTTCTTTCACACTGCATACTTGGACCACCATAGCCGTTCTGGCTACGGTGCGTCGCCTATCATCATCATAGGGCTGCCGTGCCTTCTGCCACTCGATGGCTTTTTATGCACACCAACTCCAAAATAATCTAAGAGAGTTATTTTAAACTGGGAAACTGCTTATGTGGGAACCAACCCTCAATTGTGCTGTTGCCCCAGCCATCTTACCTCTGACTCTTGGACTTGGTTGTATGGTTTGTTTTATCTATAAAGCGTGGCGAAAGACTATTTCGAGAAATCGAGGTGGTTGCGTGGCTGGCTGGCTGCGCTGGGCCACGACGCAAGCTGAGGCTAATGAAGTGTTTTCTACTTGCGCGTGGCCCATGTACGGGGCGGACCAAAAAATTGGACACGTGCATTATTTTAGTACCACCTCGAACACGTATGATTTTATTTTAGCGGCTTCCCGTGACAGACAAAAATAATCCTAAATGATGAACAGACTAAAAATTCGTAGAAACACACCTCCCTTTATTATTAATTAGGTAAAGATAAAGATGTGAACCACCATAGCCGTTCCACTTGATTTGGTACTAGAACCTTCACCAAATTGGTGGTCTCATGTCACTTTCATGTTAGGTCCTTGATTTAAGGTTGGCATATGTAGTGCATGTCTCGTTCTTAAGCTTAGCATGTTATTATCACTCTGCAATCACACAACGTTCACCAAAGGTACTCACATAAGCAGTTTCCACATGCGATTTTGTTATGCACATTGAGGGTTGGTTTTCTGTTACGCAGAGACTATCATGAACCAGGTAGCTGATGTAATCAGGTGTCAGTCGATAACTGGTTGCCAGTTACATGTTCCGCGTGTGTAGTTCTACTTGTATGCAAAAGGAGAAGGCGGATGAATGGCACTTGAGATGGCAGCAAAGCGAGGCGTGAATACAGCTTCTAGCCGGGTAGTTCTACTGCTACTCCCCGTGCACACCAACTCCAAAATAATCTAGGAGAGTTGTTTTACACTTGCATCTGCTCTTATCTTCATGGACTAATTGATTGCACCAACTGAATTATTTTCCGCGGGGGCGATTGTTTTCTTCCCGGTGACTCCTAGTTCTAGCCCAGTGCATAACTATTAGCGTTCTTCATGTCTCTTTTCAGTTGTAAGAACATCAGTTGTGTTTCTTGGAGTGCTGGTGGCTTCTTCTTCCCTTTAAATAGTGTGGACTGGTTTTAATTGGCGTGCGAACAAATAAACTTGCAGATATGGTGTGGACCCTTCTTGTTGTAAGTGTTGCCTTCTGGGTACAAGTGCTGTTGATATTAATCGGCATATACGCATTTCTCGTCCGCATCAAATATGTCCTCATGTATAAGTTCCATTCACCCACTCGATTCAATGGATTCGATACCACTGGCATCTACCAATTTACATACACCATGTTGCTGCACAACGAAATATCATCCACTAAATTCCATTTGGGTTTATAACATTAGTGTCGGGGATATACCCCGCGGTATGACCCGGCCGGAGTCGTAACCCGTCCGGAACTTGGTAAACTGGTGAGTGGTAAACCGGCAGGAGTTAAGACAGATGACTAAGACAGACGGTAAACCGGTAAGTGGTAAACCGGCAAGTGTTAAGACAGATGGCTAAAACAGACGGTAAACCGGCGAGTGTTAAACTGGCAGAGTTAAGACAGATGGTGGCACCGGCAGGTATTCAGACAATGTTAAACCGGCAGACGGCAGACAATGTTAAACCGGCAGACATTAAGAAGCCCAGAAAAGGAAGTCAAAATAGTTTAAGTCTTAGTCTGAGATGGACTCTACATGTAACCCGCCCCTTCAACTTATATAAGGAGGGGCAGGGCTCCCCAAAGAGGGACAAGCAAGAAACAATCTCTATGGCTAGACACAACTAGAGGAGAGCCGGTTTACGGCGACTCCCTCGGGATGATAATGAGATCTAGCCTCAAACAACATGTAGGGTTTTTATCGGATAATGTTTCCCGGGGCCCGAAGCTGTCTAAACCCTTGTCTTGTGTTGCGTCTCTCGATTCCGCTCAACCCCTCTCAAGCTACCACATAGATGCGTTGGCCTGCGACTAAGTCCTCACAGTAAGGACATCTGACATGTTAATTCCACGACAGTTGGCGTCCACCGTGGGGCTCACGCACGGTGGTGTTGAGTTCTTGGAGGGATCTCACGCAAAGGATTAAGAAGTCTGCAAATTTTCCGGATAAAAAGAAGCCGGTTTGAAAGAATCTGTGTCAGATTTGAAGTCTGAAGAGAGAATTAGGGTTGCAGATAGATAAGCGTAACCCGGTGATCCGTCAAATCCGAAGACGTTTGTTCTATGCTACAGTCAACAAACCAACATCAATTAGAGGACTCGATTATTGAGAAAAGATCCGAGTGACTGCTAATAGGAGAGAATATGGCATCATGGAGGGTCAAATCAGCTACGACCCAGAAGTGGATTTTTACACGGACTCATAAAGCGACGTTGACCCGTTTTGACTGAGAGCTGCCGGAATCAGACTTGCCAAGATGAAACTAATACTTTATGGGATCTGTCAAAGCTAGCAAGTTTCGTTGATTACAGCGGGCACATCAAGGTTAATCCACCTCAAGATCAAATCAGTACAGATCAGTAAAACGCCGTGCTATATCTCAAGATTCATGACCCGGGAAAGGATACGACCATAACCCGGGCAGAATACGGATACAAGCTGGACTCCGTTGCGTGTTAAGTCATCTTGGCCTCGCTCCGAGTCTCGATCGGGCTTCAGTAGTCGTCCGCGCTAAACCGCCTCGTCTAGTGCTCGAGCCGCAGGGCTCCGTCTCCGACCGTATCACCTTTTCCTCGGGCCGGTTTTACTGCCGCTGCATGATCACCACCCTGGCGACCGTACCAAGCTATCTCGCCCGTGGCCGTTTCCAAATCGCCGGGCTATGGTTAAAAGACAGTTGCCGTTGGGCCATGCCTGCCGCCGGTTCAGGTGTGCCTCGCCATTAAGTCGCCATGGCCTTTCACTGCTTCCGGTTCGGTCTGCGCTTCCGTTAAATTGCCCGCGAGTCACCACGAGCCGGCCTCGCTCCACTTCCGTCTTGAATCCGTTTTCCTGCTCCGGGTTATGATCACCACTACAAGCTGCCGTCCCGCGCCGGATCAAGCTCGCTTCAGCCGCCGAATCACCAAAACGACCTCAACTCATCATAAGACAAACCGTGGACAGAGTCGGTAAATTTATCGTTTTGTAACCAGTGTCATGGTTAACCTCGGAGCTGATATTGTGAGATCAGAGATGAGAAATTTAGGGTTGTGCGCGTGGCCGCACGCGACCAGGCAATCCGTCCAGGTTGATTTCCGCTACACTGTTCTACAAAGTCGCCGAGACCGGCAGGAAGATTCCCTCTGCACCATTGCAGAAATCCACCAAAAGCGCTGAGGCAAATTTCGCTACAGCCGTGTGTAGACAGTTAACACGGCCACGCGTTCGCTCTACGGATGGGTAGCCCGGTTTTTTTTCCAATATATTTGGAGGCAAATTATCATTCAGCCGCCGTCTGCACTGGATGGATCAATAGACATACGCACAAATCACTGCCACTACAGTTTGGTCAACTTCAAATAGCCAGTTGGAAGGAACCATTGGCCGACTTGTTGACACGGCTCATACGGGATCATCTATAACCCGCCGTAGTCACCTCAACCTTCTGTGGATTTAGATCGCGTTATCAACACCGATGATATATACCTTCTGCTATGGTCAAGTACGAAGAATCTCAAGACAACTCCTTGAGTCATTTTAAGATTCGGGGGCTACGTTGATATGATTTAGCAAGTCTTGCCAGTTTAAGCAAATTCAAGTGCCCCAGGATATTGAAGGAAAAGATAACCCGGTCCTGGAGGCTACTGTTATATTGATGAAAATTTAAAGGCCGTCAGAAAATTCCGGCTCACAATGATGCTTTCCGTTTATAGTCCGGTGTAAGGGAAATCTATCTCCCACAAAGCTCTGAAGCTCTCAAATATCCGGGTTAAACATCCGGTTCAAGAAGTAATATCTCTCGCAAAGTTCGAGTTCTCAGAAAAGTCAAAAGGGGCCAAAGAGAGTTTGTTGCACAACACAACTCAAACATTGGCACCCGGCGAGAATAGCTCAAAAATATAGCACATGGGGGCTTCAGCTGACAAAGCGGAGTCCTGTCCATTAATTCGGCTATCACGCCACAACAAAGCTTGGGAGCTTCACAGCCAAGGGGCCAAAGAGGGCCTTGTTGCTACACACAGCTCAAACATAGGCACCCATAGAGAACAGCTCACAAAGTTACTTGGGGGCTCTTTGTGCAACGCAACAAAGAGTTTGAAAGGACCCTTGTAATTGGGTATCGACCCACGGCTTGGAAGCCTGGTATATTCACCTAAAACCCCGGGTTAACCTGCCTTCATCAAGTAAGCCACTCCTATCCAGGTAATCCTGGCATGACCCGCCGAACGTTTGACAAGTCAATCTTATACAAACCCTGAACTTGTCAAAGTTAAAACGATGATCGGTTAGTTGGAGGTCCATCTTAAAAGGCTTTGTCAAATGATTTAACTCAGCAACCCGGCAGCCCATGAAAAGCCTCGAATTTGGGCCTGGCAGCCCTTAAAAAGCCTCGACTACACGATTTTATTTGCCTTTGTCAAGATTTTTCTCTTTTAATAAATTCTATGTTGAACCGGTGTCTATTGACTCGGCATGACTTTCAGTCATCAAATTAACCCGGTGTTCATTAACCCGGCTCGACTTTAAACTACAAGTTGTCAGTACATAATCACTTATAGTCCGGTGTTTATTAACCCGGCCTGGCTTTGGACTATAAATCGCCAGTATATATTTGGATTGCGCCATTGGAATCATGCGCTCATAAATCATTGGATTGTATTATTCAAATCTTTAATAGCCAACATGGCTGGATTTCTATTATGGTTATCAAATAACCAGTATTATGATTAAGGTTTTCAAAGTCGCTTTAGCGCAATGGCTATCATTTTATCAATGGATATGATTTATTCAACAATTGAAGGAATAGTCCCGAGTTGCTGCAGGCTTACGACCCGGCACTTGGGGCTACATTATTTAAGTTGAGATTACATCAAATATGCAAGTCCCATGTCGCTGCAAGCATGCACCATGACACTTGGGGGCTAATGCAAAGTCATTATTTGCTCACCTTATTGCAGACCCGACTCATCACATCGTAATGAGCCGGCCCTTGGAGGCTACCAATTGCTTCTGTCAACAATTCAAGGTACAAAGTTTTTTATCCATTACATTGCCCGTCTGCTCAGTTGGTAAAGCACAAGGCTCTTAACCTTGTGGACATGGATTCAAGCCCCATGATAGGGATTACATCGTATGATGTTATTTTTTCAAGTCCCAGCTCAATATTATCTTACTGAGCCGGCCCTTGGGGGCTACACCGTTACTGTTAAAGTTTACATGATTATATTTACAAAGTCCCTGCTCATTATTGCATAATAACCCGGCCCTTGGGGGCTACACTAGTTGAAGTTTTTATGAGCATCAGGAAATTACAAGTCCTAGGTTGCTGCAAGCATGACAATCCGGCACTTGGGGGCTACATATGCGGAATACTCAGTTCTGACTAGTGATTGAGAGGAACAAACTGGATTTCTTCAAGCTTGTGACATTCATATTGAAGCAAATCTTAAGCTGTTACTACGTTACCTTCTTAAGATTTGAGGGCTACAAGTGATGGGTATATAAGAGGTATATTTTCAAAAGCTGATGTCAACAAACAGTTATGATCCGGTGCCATCAATATTTGTAAATCGGCAAAAGTTCTACATTCTTAAACCAGCAAATTTTACATTCTTAAACCGGCTGAAGATCAGATGAGTATTTCAAGGACCAATATTGTTTTTAAGCATTGGGAGTGAATCAAAGGAGTTATTCTTCACAATATATTTTCTATGAGAAACCAATGTCAGCAAGTTGATTATGAAGCTGGCCTATTAAACTGGATTTTCTAGAAGAAGGAAGTGACAAGGACTTAAGGATGATTAGAGTTAGTTTAACATGGATAAATCCAAATTAAACTGGGGGCTAATGTTGGGGATATACCCCGCGGTATGACCCGGCCGGAGTCGTAACCCGGCCGGGACTTGGTAAACCGGCAGGAGTTAAGACAGATGGCTAAGACAGACGGTAAACCGGTAAGTGGTAAACTGGCAAGTGTTAAGACAGATGGCTAAAACAGACAGTAAACCGGTGAGTGTTAAACCGGCAGAGTTAAGACAGATGGTGGCACCGGCAGGTATTCAGACAATGTTAAACCGGCAGACAATGTTAAACCGGCAGACAATGTTAAACCGACAGACGTTAAGAAGCCCAGGAAAGGAAGTCAAAATAGTTTAAGTCTTAGTCCGAGATGGACTCTACATGTAACCCGCCCCTTCAACTTATATAAGGAGGGGTAGGGCTCCCCAAAGAGGGACAAGCAAGAAACAATCTCTAGGGCTAGACACAAATAGAGGAGAGCCGGTTTACATCGACTCCCTTGGGATGATAATGAGATCTAGCCTCAAACAGCATGTAGGGTTTTTACCGGATGATGTTTCACGGGGCTCGAAGCTGTCTAAACTCTTGTCTTGTGTTGCGTCTCTCGATTCCGCTCAACCCCTCTCAAGCTACCACATAGATGCGTTGGCCTCGCGACTAAGTCCTCACATTAAGGACATCTGACGTGTTAATTCCACGACAATTAGTATGATTGGTATGTGAAGTTTCAAGTTTGCAATTCTGTAATCTGACCTTATCTATAGAGATACGTTTTAAATTAGCTCACTACTTTCCTTCCACATGTAGAACATTATGTAATCTGACCTTATATAGAGAAAAGGCATACGCCCGACTTTATAAATAAAGCCATACGGCAGGTCGCAATAACATCGCAGGAAGGTAGCAACAACCCCAAACCCCAACAGCGGCCAGAGTACTAAAAGAAAAAGTCTGGTACATGGCACCCACGCTAGTACACGGCACGCAGGCCGGAAGAAGGATCACCCAACTGGTAGAAAGCCAAGCAGTCAAACTAAAGCCCTTAGTCATCCTGCGCTTGTCTGCATAAGAGAGACGCCATCGTCCGAATTTTGGAGGTCAGCACTGTGAACGCCTCATGGTCGTCGTCCTTAGTCAATGATTTCCACTGCCGCAGGAGAGCACATGATTGAAATAAGCAGTCAACAGGTTTACCAGGAAACATGTGCTCAATAGTAAATTTGTTCCTAGTCGTCCAAAGGGACCAACACAGCGCTCCCAAGCCCACCCAAAAGATTCACCGAGATATGCCCGTTAAATTATGGGCAAAATCCCGCAACTCTGCAAAGGAGCCAGGGGCCCAAGAGACATTTAACCAATCCCGAACGCAACTCCAAATGAGCTTAGCCAGGTGACAGTGAAAAAAGATATGTTCGGTGTCCTCAACAGCACCACAGAGAACACATAACTGGGAGCCCGGGCCATTTCTCTTACGAATTTGATCAGCCGAAGGCAACCGACGCTGGAAGGCTTGTCACAAGAAGATTTTAATCTTAGGGGGAAGGCGAGCCTTCCAGACCCGGGAGAACTGATTAGTGGGCGTGCCCCCAACGAGCTTGGAGTAAAGAGATTTAACCAAGAACCGACCAGAGGAAGACATCGGCCAGATCACCGAGTCCCTAGCTGCCGAGAGCGATGGGAAGAGGGCAGTAAGATGCTGCCAATCTTCGAACTCTTCAGGCGACAAGGAACGCCGGAAGATCAGGTTCCACCCCTGGGAAGCTAACATAGCAATAGAAATGGCAGGATCCGAACAGTAAGAAAAAAGAGCAGGGAAGGTCACCGAGATGGGTGAATCTCCACACCACCAGTCTAACCAAAACCTAATCGAGGAGCCGTCCCCAACGACAAATTGAACGAAGGATTGAAAAATCGGCCTAACTTTGACCAATGCCTTCCAGAACTGCGAGCCACCACGCGACATGGCAAACATCGGGCTAGAGGACGGGAAATATTTAGCTTTCAGGATGTCCAGCCACAGTGGCTGGTCCTCCGCACTCATAATCTTCCACCACCACTTAATCAGTAAGCATTGGTTCATGATGGACGTATTAAGGATCCCCACCCCCCAAGGTTTTTGGGCCTGCACATAAGCTTCCATTTCACATAGCGATATTTGCGGCGATTGTCCGCCGCATTCCAGTAGAAGGCTCCATGATGTTTATCAAACCCAGCATGAATTCCAACCGACAAGAGGTAAAATCCCATCAAGAACATGGGGAGGGAGGAGAGACATGCGTTAATAAGAGCTACTTTACCCGCATTCAAATTATATCTGCCCCGCCAGGGTAGGACCCTGTTACCCACCTTAGTAACCACAGGGGCAAAATCCTTAGCATGAAGCACGTCCGGGGAGATCGGAAGACCTAAGTACTTGAACGGAAAGGATCCCAACTTACAATTAAGAAGGTGAGCCACTCGAATGGCTTTCGAATCATCCACCCCAGTCACAACCACTTCACTTTTGGCAAAATTAATCTTAAGTCCCGACATAGCCTCGAAGCAGAGAAGAATAAACTTTAGGTGCGCTAGACAGGCGTCATTCAGCTCGACCATAATAATAGTGTCGTCCACGTATTGGAGATGGGTCAAACCAGGGGGGATAAGATGGTTGCTAACATGGGATATATGCCCGGAGGTAGCTGCCCTAGATAGCAAGCGAGATAAAGCATCAGCCACAAAATTGAACAGGATAGGCGAGGCAGGGTCGCCCTGCCGCAGGCCCCTACCATTGGCAAAGAACTTACTGACCTGGCCGTTAACATTAACAGCAGTGTGCCCCCCGAGACCAACTGCATAATTCTGTGAACAAGGGGACCTTCGAAGCCTTTGGCCAACAACACTCTACGCAAAAAAGGCCAGCTAACCGAATCGTAAGCCTTCTCAAAATCAAGTTTAAGAATGACCGCTTTCGTCTTGCGAATCTTAAGGTCATGTACGATCTCATGCAAGCACAGAACCCCATCTATAATGAAGCGGTCTTTAATGAAAGCCGACTGAAAAGGGCTGATGGTACGATGGGCAATGGGAGACAGGCGCGTAGCCAATCCTTTGGCTGGAAACCTGGTGAAATTATTAATAAGGGCAATCAGCCTAAATTGCGAGATCAAATCCGCGCCCTTGACTTTAGGAATTAAGATAATGACCGCATAATTAAGGCGAGAGACATCCACCGTGCCCAACCAGAAACCTTGAATAACTTTACATATAAGATCCCGCAACTGCGGCCAAAATTTTCTAAAGAAAGGGATAGAGAAACCATCAGGCCCGGAAGCCGCGTTCGTGTTAGCCGAGCTAATCACCTGCCAGATCTCCTTGTCAGATAGGGGGACCATAAGACCCAAGTTTTCGTCCGGAGAGATCCTAGAACCAGAATCCTAGAATCCAGGATAGAGACCAACCCCAGGGTCATGCTTAGAGCTAAGGAGATTAGCATAGAATCCAATAATGTGTGCCATAATGGTGGGTTGGTCCGAGGTTCTAACGCCATCAATAACCAGGGAGTCAATGAAGCATCTGCGGTGCCTACCATTGGCAACCGCAAAGAAGTAAGCCGTCATCACATCCCGCTTCAAGGTCCAATTAAGGGCCCCTCGTTGGCGCCAGTAGATTTCCGACTGGTGGTGAAGCACCAACAAGGCATCTTCCAGGGCGTAACGGGTGGCCCATTGAGAGGAGGATAGACCACAAGAATCGGCAGTAAGATCAAGATCCCGGATTTGAGATTCTAGGGAGTCTTTTTCTTCATGGGCCTCAGCCGCCCTGTTTTTAGACCACCCCTTAAGGAATTTGCGAAGCTCGTAAGAAAGTTTATGCCAATCATCTAGAGGACCAAAGGAGCGTATAGGAGAAGAAAGAAACATAGAGATCCTAGAACCAAGCATATCATAAAAGCCCTCTACCATAAGCCAAGAAGCATCAAACTGGAAACGGGAGGTCCTGGCGATAGACAAGATGCCCGCGTCAAGGACAAGGGGGACATGGTCAGACCCAACCGCATGCCTGGCCTTGAGCAGCGCACATGGAAATAGCATATCCCATCGATCAGACACAAAAACCCTGTCCAGCACCGATCGGATAGGGGAGGCTTGATGATTAGACCAGGTGAAACGAGCCCCCACCCTAGGAAGCTCACGAAGGGCGCAACTTCTAATGAAATCGTTAAAGGCATTGGCGAGAGGCCACGAGAAATTAGTATTGTTCTTGTCGGCCGGAGAGCGAATCAGGTTAAAGTCTCCCCCAATAAGAAGAGGGATATTGCAGGCCTCAATCTTGATCGAGATTTCATCCAAAAAAAGAGGAGCAAGCGAATGGTCCGCGGGCCCGTAAACCACCATAAATTCCCCCATCATATTTAGTTGGCGATGATGAACTACACAGCTTGCCCAATCAGGATCACCATCGCCAACTAAATATGATGCGGGCATTCTCCTTGAGCATCTCACGATCATCGGAGTCCATCTTGTCCCATTCAGATTGAGTAAATCGCCGATCCGAACCCCCATTAGGCTTTTGCCCCCCGGCCGAACCATCCCCCTGCGTGTCATCTTAGTCAGAAGGTTTGGAAGGATGAGGCGTAGGCGGAGGGGGGGGGGGGCATGAAGACCAACGCCCTCAACCCGAACACGAAGCTGCACACCCTCAGCGGAAGGGAAAACATCCACAGAGCCATGAACAGAAGCCGGGCAATGCACCACATGCTGATATGAACCGGGCCAACCTTCTCTAGGGACTCCAAATCCACTTCCATAGATTTGCCGATGAGGTTACCAAAAGCCATCATGAATTCCACAGACTGAAGCCCAATAGGCACATCATCAACTAGCACCCAAGTTTTGCTAAGAGGGCCCACCACCTTCGCACCACAGGTAGCCGCTTTGATAGAAACCACAAGCTGATTTAGGGGCAGAGTAAAGCTGGTACATGACGAAATCATCCTTAGACAGTCCTTGGAGGGGAACACCACAGCAAACTCAAAGTCTGAGAGCTGGCGCACCTGCCAGTCCCATCCACCCTCATCCCAGATCTTCAAACCGTCCAGAAGGGTCTGCGGAGATATTTTCTGACCACACACTGTGATAATAGCCGCATTCGAGAGAGAAGGTGCAGCCATCACCACAGGAACGTCAGCATCCAGAGCGAAGAAGGAACACCCAAGCAAACCCAGCCCAAACTGCACGCAAGAGGGACCCTTGGTGCGGTTACAGCAGTCTACGGTCAAATGGCCATCAGATCGACAGATGAGACAGAAAGGGGGATTAGTGCATCTTGATTGGAAATGGTTCGGGCGGTGGCATGCAAAGCAGGTGATGGTCGGTGAGGGGCCCGAGGGAACATGGTGTTGACGAGGAGCTGGAGGCGGCGGCGGCGGCAAGATACTGTCGCCACGAACCCCAGAAGAAGCGCCCGGAGCAGAAGGGGGAGGACGTCGGTCCCCAGCCAGCGAGGAAGATGACCCAAGACCAAAGCGCTGCCCCGAGCGAGAGGCCGCGTCGGCCGCAAAGGAGCGGGGAGGAGGCCGAGCGGAGGAACCGGCCCCCTGGCCTGGACGGGGCACGACGCCGAAGAAGAGGAACCACCAGCCGCCGAAGCCGCGGTAGCCTCCCACGGATCCGGCCCCGATCCCGACCCAGCACCAGATCCAGGGAGCGACGTCCCAGATCTGGCCATGGAGCGGTCCGACCCCGCCTCCCACTCCTCCCGCGCGCGATCAGGCCCGCGTGCCGCCCAATCGGCCTCAAGCTTCGAACGGAGCTCCGCCTCATAGGCCAGATCAGCACCAGAGCCCAGCAAGGACTCCCGAGCCCTCTTGCTCCCCGACAGGGCCTCGGAGGACGACGCCCTCGACTTGTCCATGGCAAGCACGTCGGCGAAGGAGAGGAGGAGAGGGGGTGGGGAAGAAGCGGATCTGGAGAAGTGGCGAATGGGGCGACGCACTCTGCGGATATCAGCGGCGGAAGCCGGAAACCCTAGGAAGGGGGGAAGGGCACCGCGGCGCACCGATATATAGCCGCAACATGCCAAGCCAGATTGGGTCGAGAAGGCCGAGACCGTAGCACGAGCCAAAGGGGGGGAAGGCCGGGACGCAGTGGCCACTACCACCTGCCCCGGGCCCACAGACAGAAGGGGGGGGGGGAAGAAACAAAGGACGACATGACCGGTGGATCGGGTGGCACAGACCGAGGCCCAGCAGAGGCCACCAGGCCCACAGGCCCACCAAGGCCCCCCAAGCCCGCAGAGCAACCATGCTCTAGGGTTAGGCCAACACCCGCCTCCGAGCGCGCCGACGCCTCCGCCGCCGCCGGCGACGGCCCCGACCGAAGACAAGGAAGGCAGGGAGGAGCACCGACCGGAGAGGCCAACTCACCCAGATCAGGCACCGCTGCAGACCGGGGAGGACCAAGGAGGTCATGCACCTGAGAAGAAGCCGGATCCAAACCTACCACGCGCCGACGGCAACCAACACGCGACCACCCTGGAGACCCCGACGGAAGCGACACCGGCCTGCCCCGACCGCCCGGAGCAAATTTCTGAACGCGGCCAGCCGCAGGCCCCGGAGGCACCACCGGCACCACCGATGGCGGGGCGCACCCCTCCGAATCGGAATCAGAAGCCGAATCCTCCAAATGGCCCAGAGCCCAGAACCACGAGCCAAGGAAGGGCGCCGACACCGAGGGAGCCAGTGACGGAGACGGCGAGCGCCCGGAGCAAGATGTTGGGGAACGTAGTAATTTCAAAAAATTTCCTACGCAGGTGAGATGGAGTAGTTTTCAATGGTGAACATCTTATGTTGATCATATCTACTATATGATTCACGCTCGACCTTTCGGTCTCCATGTTCCGAGGCCATATCTGCATATGCTAGGCTCGTCAAGTTTAACCTGAGTATTCTGCGTGTGCAAAACAGGCTTGCACCCGTTGAAGATGGACGTAGAGCTTATCCACCCGATCATCACGTGGTGTCTGGGCACGACGAACTTTGGCAACGGTGCATACTCAGGGAGAACACTTCTTGATAATTTTTAGTGAGAGATCATCTTAAAATGCTACCGTCAATCAAAGCAAGATAAGATGCATAAAGGATAAACATCACATGCAATCAATATAAGTGATATGATATGGCCATCATCATCTTGTGCTTGTGATCTCCATCTCCAAAGCACCATCATGATCACCATCGTCACCGGCGCGACACCTTGATCTCCATCGTAGCATCGTTGTCGTTTACGCCATCTATTGTTTCTACGACTATCGCTACCGCTTAGTGATAAAGTAAAGCAATTACAGTATGTTGCATTTCATACAATAAGCGACAACCATATGGCTCCTGCCATTGCCGATAACTTTGGTTACAAAACATGATCATCTCATACAATAAAATATAGCATCACGTCTTGGCCATATCACATCACAACATGCCCTGCAAAAACAAGTTAGGCGTCCTCTACTTTGTTGTTGCAAGTTTTACGTGGCTGCTACGGGCTTTAAGCAAGAACCAATCTCACCTACGCATCAAAACCACAACGATAGTTTGTCAAGTTGATGCTGTTTTAACCTTCGCAAGGACCGGGCGTAGCTACACTCAGTTCAACTAAAGTTGGAGAAACCGACACCGCTAGTCACCGTGTGCAAAGCACGGCGGTAAAACCAGTCTCGCGTAAGCGTACCGTAATGTCGGTCCGGGCCGCTTCAGCCAACAATACCGCCCGAACCAAAGTATGACATGCTTTGGTAAGCGGATGACCTATATCGCCCACAACTCACTTGTGTTCTACTCGTGCATATTACATCAAACCATAAAACCTAGGCTCGGATGCCACTTGTTGGGGAACGTAGTAATTTCAAAAATTTCCTACGCACACGCAAGATCATGGTGATGCATAGCAACGAGAGGGAGAGTGTTGTCTCGTACCCTCGTGACCGGCGAAGCGTTGACACAACGTAGAGGAAGTAGTCGTCGTCTTCCGGTTCAACCGATCCAAGCACCGTTACTCGGCACCTCCGAGTTCTTGACACACGACATCCGATGGCGCACTTTAACTCGATCCAGCGAGGTGCGGGAGGAGTTCCGTCGGACGACGGCGTGGTGGCGATCTTGATGTTCAATCGTCTCGTGGCTTCGCCTAAGCACCGCTACAATATGACCGAGGTGTAATATCGTGGAGGGGGGCACCGCACACGGCTAAGGAACGATCACGAAGATCAACTTGTGTGTCTATGGGGTGCCCCTACCCCCGTATATAAAGGAGAAGAGGAGGAGGGGGCCGTCCAAGAGGGGAGGCGCGCCCTAGGGGGGCAAACCTACTCCAAGTAGGTTTGGCCCCCCTTTCCTATTAGGAGTAGGAGAGGGAAGGAAGAGAGGGGAGTGAAGAAGGAAAGGGGGGGGGGGGGGCGGCCCCCCTCCCAATTCGGATTGGGCTTGGGGGGGGGGGGCGCCCCCTCCTTTGCTCCTTCTTCGTCCCTTCCACTAAGGCCCAATAAGGCCCATATACTTACCGGGGGTTCCGGTAACCTCCCGGAACTCCGGTATAATCCCAATCTCATCCGGAACCGAACCTTTCCGGTGTCCAAATATATCCGTCCAATATATCAATCTTTATGTCTCGACCATTTCGAGACTCCTCGTCATGTCCGTGATCACATCCGGGACTCGAACAACCTTCGTACATCAAAATACATAAACTCATAATAAAACATCATCAAAACCTTAAGCGTGCGGACCCTACGGTTCGAGAACAATGTAGACATGACCGAGACACGTCTCCGTCAATAACCAATAGCGGAACCTGGATGCCCATATTGGTTCCTACATATTCTACTGAAGATCTTTATCGGTCGGACCGCATAACAACATCGTTGTTCCTTTGTCATCGGTATGTTACTTGCCCGAGATTCGATCGTCAATATCCAATACCTAGTTTAATCTCGTTACGGCAAGTCTCTTTACTCGTTCTATAATACATCATCTCAAACTAACTCATTAGTTGCAATGCTTGCAAGGCTTAAGTGATGTGCATTACCGAGAGGGCCCAGAGATACCTCTCGACATTCGGAGTGACAAATTCTAATCTCGAAATACGCCAACCCAACAAGTACCTTCGGAGACACCAGAGAGCACCTTTATAATCACCCGATTCGTTGTGACGTTTGGTAGCACACAAAGTGTTCCTCCGTAAACGGAGTTGCATAATCTCATAGTCATAGGAACATGTATAAGTCATGAAGGAAGCAATAGCAACATACTAAGCGATCGGTGCTAAGCTAACGGAATGGGTCATGTCAATCGAGATCATTCAACTAATGATGTGATCCCGTTAATCAAATAACAACTCCTTGTTCATGGTTAGGAAACATAACCATCTTTGATTAACAAGCTAGTCAAGTAGAGGCATACTAGTGACACTCTGTTTGTCTATATATTCACACATGTATTATGTTTCCGGTTAATACAATTCTAGCATGAATAATAAACATTTATCATGAAATAAGGAAATAAATAATAACTTTATTATTGCCTCTAGGGCATATTTCCTTGATCTCCCACTTGCACTAGAGTCAATAATCTAGATTACATAGTAATGATTCTAACACCCATGGAGTCTTGGTGTTGATCATGTTTTGCTCGTGGAAGAGGCTTAGTCAACGGGTCTACAACATTCAGATCCGTATGTATCTTGCAAATCTCTATGTCTCCCACCTGGACTAGATCCCGGATGGAATTGAAGCGTCTCTTGATGTGTTTGGTTCTCTTGTGAAATCTGGATTCCTTCGCTAAGGCAATCGCTCCAGTATTGTCACAAAAGATTTTCATTGGACCCGATGCACTAGGTATGACACCTAGATCGGATATGAACTCCTTCATCCAGACTCCTTCATTGGCTGCTTCCAAAGCAGCTATGTATTCCGCTTCACACGTAGATCCCGCCACGACGCTTTGCTTTGAACTGCACCAACTGACAGCTCCACCGTTTAATGTAAACACGTATCCGGTTTGTGATTTAGAATCATCCGGATCAGTGTCAAAGCTTGCATCAACGTAACCATTTACGATGAGCTCTTTGTCACCTCCATATACGAGAAACATATCCTTAGTCCTTTTCAGGTACTTTAGGATGTTCTTGACCGCTGTCCAGTGATCCACTCCTGGATTACTTTGGTACCTCCCTGCTAAACTTATAGCAAGGCACACATCAGTCCAGTACACAAGATTGCATACATGATAGAGCCTATGGCTGAAGCATAGGAACATTTTCATTTTCTCTCTATCTTCTGCGGTGGTCGGGCTTTGAGTCTTACTCAACTTCACACCTTGCAATCTGAGGCAAGAACCCTTTCTTTGCTTGATCCATTTTGAACTTCTTCAAAACTTTGTCAAGGTATGTGCTTTGTGAAAGTCCAATTAAGCGTTTTGATCTATCTCTATAGATCTTAATGCCCAATATGTAAGCAGCTTCACCGAGGTATTTCATTAAAAACTTTTATTCAAGTATCCCTTTATGCTATCCAGAATTCTATATCATTTCCAATCAATAATATGTCATCCACATATAATATTAGAAATGCTACAGAGCTCCCACTCACTTTCTTGTAAATACAGGCTTCTCCAAAAGTCTGTATAAACCCAAATGCTTTGATCACACTATCAAAACGCTTATTCCAACTCCGAGAGGCTTGCACCAGTCCATAAATGGATCGCTGGAGCTTGCACACTTTGTTAGCTCCCTTTGGATCAATAAAACCTTCTGGTTGCATCATATACAACTCTTCCTCTAGAAATCCATTCAGGAATGCAGTTTTTACATCCATTTGCCAAATTTCATAATCATAGAATGCGGCAATTGCTAACATGATTCGGACAGACTTAAGCATCACTACGGGTGAGAAGGTCTCATCGTAGTCAACCCCTTGAACTTGTCGAAAACCTTTTGCAACAAGTCGAGCTTTGTAGACAGTAACATTACCGTCAGCATCAGTCTTCTTCTTGAAGATCCATTTATTCTCAATTGCTTGCCGACCATCGGGCAAGTCAACAAAAGTCCATACTTTGTTCTCATACATGGATCCCATCTCAGATTTCATGGCTTCAAGCCATTTTGCGGAATCTGGGCTCACCATCGCTTCTTCATAGTTCGTAGGTTCATCATGATCTAGTAGCATGACTTCCAGAATAGGATTACCGTACCACTCAGTGCGGATCTTACTCTGTTTGACCTAAGAGGTTACAGAGTAACTTGATCTGAAGTTCTATGATCATCATCATCAACTTCCTCACTAGTTGGTTTTGACGTCACAGAAACCGGTTCCTGTGATGTATTATTTTCCAACAAGGGAGTAGGTACAGTTACCTCATCAAGTTCTACTTTCCTCCCACTCACTTCTTTCGAGAGAAACTCCTTCTCTAGAAAGGATCCATTCTTAGCAACGAATGTCTTGCCTTCGGATCTGTGATAGAAGGTGTACCCAACTGTCTCCTTTGGGTATCCTATGAAGACACATTTCTCCGATTTGGGTTCGAGCTTATGAGGTTGAAGCTTTTTCACATAAGCTTCGCAGCCCCAAACTTTAAGAAACGACAACTTTGGTTTCTTGCCAAACCATAGTTCATAAGGTGTCGTCTCAACGGATTTCGATGGTGCCCTATTTAACGTGAATGTGGCCGTCTCTAAAGCATAACCCCAAAACGATAGCGGTAAATCTGTAAGAGACATTATAGATCGCACCATATCAAGTAAAGTACGATTACGACGTTCGGACACACCATTACGCTGTGGTGTTCCGGGTGGCGTGAGTTGCGAAACTATTCCACATTGTTTTAAGTGTAGACCAAACTCGTAACTCAAATATTCTCCTCCACAATCAGATCGTAGAAACTTTATTTTCTTGTTACGGTGATTTTCAACTTCATTCTGAAATTCTTTGAACTTTTCAAATGTTTCAGACTTATGCTTCATTAAGTAGATATACCCATATCTGCTTAAATCATCTGTGAAGGTGAGAAAATAACGATATCCGCCACGAGCCTCAATATTCATCGGACCACATACATCTGTATATATGATTTCTAACAAATCTGTTGCTCTCTCCATAGTACCGGAGAATGGTGGTTTGGTCATCTTGCCCATGAGGCACGGTTCGCAAGTACCAAGTGATTCATAATCAAGTGGTTCCAAAAGACCATCAGTATGGAGTTTCTTCATGCGCTTTACACCGATATGACCTAAACGGCAGTGCCACAAATAAGTTGCACTATCATTATCAACTCTGCATCTTTTGGATTCAACACTATGAATATGTGTATCACTACTATCGAGATTCATCAAAAATAGACCACTCTTCAAGGGTGCATGACCATAAAAGATATTACTCATATAAATAGAACAACCATTATTCTCTCGATTTAAATGAATAACCGTCTCGCATCAAACAAGATCAAGATATAATGTTCATGCTCAACGCGGCACCAAATAACAATTATTTAGGTCTAATACTAATCCGAAGGTAGATGTAGAGGTAGCGTGCCGACCGCGATCACATCGACTTTGGAACCATTTCCCACGCGCGCCGTCACCTCGTCCTTTGCCGTGTTAAGCAATCCGTAGTCCCTGTTTTGAGTTGCAAATATTAGCAATGAACCAGATCAAATACCAGGTGCTCTGCGAGCTCTAGTAAGGTACACATCAATAACATGTATATCACATATACCTTTGTTCACCTTGCCATCCTTCTTATCCGCCAAATACTTGGGGCAGTTCCGCTTCAAAGGACTAGTCTCGCTTGCGGAGAAGCACTCGATTTCAGCTTAGGTCCGACTTGGGTTTCTTCTCTTGAGCAGCAACTTGTTTGCTGTTCTTCTTGAAGTTCCTTCTTCTTCCCTTTGCCCTTTTCTTGAAACTAGTGGTCTTGTTGACCATCAACACTTGATGCTCCTTCTTGATTTCTACTTCCGCAGCCTTTAGCATTGCGAAGAGCTCGGAATCGTCTTATCCATCCCTTGCATATTATAGTTCATCACGAAGCTCTTGTAGCTTGGTGGAAGTGATTGAGTATTCATCAATGACGCTATCATCCGGAAGAGTAACTCCTAGTTGAATCAAGTGATTACAATACCCGGACATCTTGAGTATGTGCTCACCGATGAACTATTCTCCTCCATCTTGCGGTATAGAACTTATTGGAGACTTCATATCTCTCAATCCGGGCATTCTTCGGAATATTAACTTCAACTCTGGAACATCTCATATGCTCCATGACGTTCAAAATGTCGTTGAAGTCCGGTTCTAAGCCGTAAAGCATGGCACATTGAACTATCGACTAGTCATCGCTTTGCTCGCGGACGTTCTTAACGTCGTCGCCAGCATCTGCGGCAGGCTCGCACCCAGCGGTGCTTCCAGGACGTAATTTTTCTGTGCAGCAATGAGGATAATCCTCAAGTTATGGACCCAGTCTGCGTAGTTTCTACCATCATCTTTCAACTTAGCTTTCTCAAGGAACGCATTAAAATTCAACGGAACAACAACACGGGCCATCTATCTACAATCAACATAGACAAGCAAGATACTATCATGTACTAAGTTCATGATATATTTAAGTTCAATTAATCATATTACTTAAGAACTCCCACTTAGACAGACATCTCTCTAGTCATCTAAGTGATCACGTGACCCAAATCAACTAAACCATAACCAATCATCACGTGAGATGGAGTAGTTTTCAATGGTGAACATCTTATGTTGATCATATCTACTATATGATTCACGCCGACCTTTCGGTCTCCGTGTTCCGAGGCCATATCTGCATATGCTAGGCTCGTCAAGTTTAACTCGAGTATTCTGCGTGTGCAAAACTGGCTTGCACCCGTTGTAGATGGACGTGAGAGCTTATCACACCCGATCATCACATGGTGTCCGCACGCACGACGAACTTTGGCAGCGGTGCATACTCGGGAGAACACTTCTTGATAATTTTAGTGAGAGATCATCTTGAAATGCTACCGTCAATCAAAGCAAGATAAGATGCATAAAGGATAAACATCACATGCAATCAATATAAGTGATATGATATGGCCATCATCATCTTGTGCTTGTGATCTCCATCTCCAAAGCACCATCATGATCACCATCGCCACCGGCGCGACACCTTGATCTCCATCGTAGCATCGTTGTCGCTTCGCCATCTATTGTTTCTCGACTATCGCTACCGCTTAGTGATAAAGTAAAGCAATTACAGGCGTTTGCATTTCATACAATAAGCGACAACCATATGGCTCCTGCCATTGCCGATAACTTTGGTTACAAAACATGATCATCTCATACAATAAAATATAGCATCACGTCTTGGCCATATCACATCACAACATGCCCTGCAAAAACAAGTTAGGCGTCCTCTACTTTGTTGTTGCAAGTTTTACGTGGCTGCTACGGGCTTTAAGCAAGAACCAATCTCACCTACGCATCAAAACCACAACGATAGTTTGTCAAGTTGATGCTGTTTTAACCTTCGCAAGGACCGGGCGTAGCCACACTCGGTTCAACTAAAGTTGGAGAAACTGACACCCGCTAGTCACCGTGTGCAAAGCATGGCGGTAAAACCAGTCTCGCGTAAGCGTCTGGCGTAATGTCGGTCCGGCCACTTCATCCAACAATACCGCCAACCAAAGTATGACATCTTGGTAAGCGGATGACTTATATCGCCCACAACTCACTTGTGTTCTACTCGTGCATATTACATCAAACCATAAAACCTAGGCTCGGATGCCACTTTGTTGGGGAACGTAGTAATTTCAAAAATTTTCCTACGCACACGCAAGATCATGGTGATGCATAGCAACGAGAGGGAGAGTGTTGTCTCGCACCCTCGTGACCGAAGCGGAAGCGTTGACACAACATAGAGGAAGTAGTCGACGTCTTCCGGTTCAACCGATCCAAGCACCGTTACTCGGCACCTCTGAGTTCTTGACACACGTACAGCTCGATGGCGCACTCCCGAACTCCGATCCAGCAGAGGTGCGGGAGGAGTTCCACAAGACGACGGCATGGTGACGATCTTGATGTTCAATCGTCTCGTGGCTTCGCCTAAGCACCGCTACAATATGACCGAGGTGTAATATCGTGGAGGGGGGCACCGCACACGGCTAAGGAACGATCACGAAGATCAACTTGTGTGTCTATGGGGTGCCCCTACCCCCGTATATAAAGGAGGAGAGGAGGAGGGGGCCGGCCAAGAGGGGAGGCGCGCCCTAGGGGGGCAAACATACTCCAAGTAGGTTTGGCCCCCCTTTCCTATTAGGAGTAGGAGAGGGAAGGAAGAGAGGGGAGGGAAGAAGGAAAGGGGGTGGGGCGACCCCCCTCCCAATTCGGATTGGGCTTGGGGGGGGCGCCCCCTCCTTTGCTCCTTCTTCCTCCCTTCCGCTAAGACCCAATATGGCCCATATACTTACCGGGGGTTCCGGTAACCTCCCGGAACTCCGGTATAATCCCAATCTCATCCGGAACCTTTCCGGTGTCCAAATATATCCATCCAATATACCAATCTTTATGTATCGACCATTTCGAGACTCCTCGTCATGTCCGTGATCACATCCGGGACTCCGAACAACCTTCGGTACATCAAAATACATAAACTCATAATAAAACTGTCATCAAAACCTTAAGCGTGCGGACCCTACGGTTCGAGAACAATGTAGACATGACCAAGACACGTCTCCGGTCAATAACCAATAGCGGGACCTGGATGCCCATATTGGTTCCTACATATTCTACGAAGATCTTTATCGGTCAGACCGCATAACAACATACGTTGTTCCCTTTGTCATCGGTATGTTACTTGCCCGAGATTCGATCGTCAATATCCAATACCTAGTTTAATCTCGTTACCGGCAAGTCTCTTTACTCGTTCCGTAATACATCATCTCGCAACTAACTCATTAGTTGCAATGCTTGCTAGGCTTAAGTGATGTGCATTACCGAGAGGGCCCAGAGATACCTCTCCGACATTCGGAGTGACAAATCCTAATCTCGAAATACGCCAACCCAACAAGTACCTTCGGAGACACGTGTAGAGAACCTTTATAATCACCCAGTTATGTTGTGACGTTTGGTAGCACACAAAGTGTTCCTCCGGTAAACGGGAGTTGCATAATCTCATAGTCATAGGAACATGTATAAGTCATGAAGGAAGCAATAGCAACATACTAAACGATCGGGTGCTAAGCTAACGGAATGGGTCATGTCAATCAGATCATTCAACTAATGATGTGATCCCGTTAATAAAATAACAACTCCTTGTTCATGGTTAGGAAACATAACCATCTTTGATTAACAAGCTAGTCAAGTAGAGGCATACTAGTGACACTCTGTTTGTCTATATATATTCACACATGTATTATGTTTCCGATTAATACAATTCTAGCATGAATAATAAACATTTATCATGAAATAAGGAAATAAATAATAACTTTATTATTGCCTCTAGGGCATATTTCCTTCAGTCTCACACTTGCACTAGAGTCAATAATCTAGATTACATAGTAATGATTCTAACACCCATGGAGTCTTGGTGTTGATCATGTTTTGCTCGTGGAAGAGGCTTAGTCAACGGTTCGCAACATTCAGATCCGTATGTATCTTGCAAATCTCTATGTCTCCCACGGACTAGATCCGGATGGAATTGAAGCGTCTCTTGATGTGTTTGGTTCTCTTGTGAAATCTGGATTCCTTTGCTAAGGCAATCGCTCGATATTGTCACAAAAGATTTTCATTGGACCCGATGCACTAGGTATGACACCTAGATCGGATATGAACTCCTTCATCCGACTCCTTCATTGGCTGCTTCCGAAGCAGCTATGTATTCCGCTTCACACGTAGATCCCGCCATGACGCTTTGCTTTGAACTGCACCAACCGACAGCTCCACCGTTTAATGTAAACACGATCCGGTTTGTGATTTAGAATCATCCGGATCGGTGTCAAAGCTTGCATCAATGTAACCATTTACGATGAGCTCTTTGTCACCTCCATATCGAGAAACATATCCTTAGTCCTTTTCGGTACTTTAGGATGTTCTTGACCGCTGTCGATGATCCACTCTGGATTACTTTGGTACCTCCTGCTAAACTTATAGCAAGGCACACATCAGGTCAGGTACACAAGATTGCATACATGATAGAGCCTATGGCTGAAGCATAGGAACATTTTTCATTTTCTCTCTATCTTCTGCAGTGGTCGGGCTTTGAGTATTACTCAACTTCACACCTTGCAATACAGGCAAGAACCCTTTCTTTGCTTGATCCATTTTGAACTTCTTCAAAACTTTGTCAAGGTATGTGCTTTGTGAAAGTCCAATTAAGTGTTTTGATCTATCTCTATAGATCTTAATGCCCAATATGTAAGCAGCTTCACCGAGGTCTTTCATTAAAAAACTTTTATTCAAGTATCCCTTTATGCTATCCAGAAATTCTATATCATTTTCAATCAATAATATGTCATCCACATATAATATTAGAAATGCTACAGAGCTCCCACTCACTTTCTTGTAAATCTGAGGCTTCTCCAAAAGTCTCAGATAAACCCAAATGCTTTGATCACACTATCAAAACGCTTATTCCAACTCCGAGAGGCTTGCACCAGTCCATAAATGGATCGCTGGAGCTTGCACACTTTGTTAGCTCCCTTTGGATCAATAAAACCTTCTGGTTGCATCATATACAACTCTTCCTCTAGAAATCCATTCAGGAATGCAGTTTTTACATCCATTTGCCAAATTTCATAATCATAGAATGCGGCAATTGCTAACATGATTCGGACAGACTTAAGCATCACTACGGGTGAGAAGGTCTCATCGTAGTCAACCCCTTGAACTTGTCGAAAACCTTTTGCAACAAGTCGAGCTTTGTAGACAGTAACATTACCGTCAGCGTCAGTCTTCTTCTTGAAGATCCATTTATTCTCAATTGCTTGCCGACCATCGGGCAAGTCAACAAAAGTCCATACTTTGTTCTCATACATGGATCCCATCTCAGATTTCATGGCTTCAAGCCATTTTGCGAATCTGGGCTCACCATCGCTTCTTCATAGTTCATAGGTTCATCATGATCTAGTAGCATGACTTCGAGAATAGGATTACCGTACCACTGCAGTGCGGATCTTACTCTGTTTGACCTCGAGGTTACGTAGTAACTTGATCTCAAGTTCTATGATCATCATCATCAACTTCCTCACTAGTTGGTTTTGACGTCCACGAAACCGGTTCTGTGATGTATTATTTTCCAACAAGGGAGTAGGTACAGTTACCTCATCAAGTTCTACTTTCCTCCCACTCACTTCTTTCGAGAGAAACTCCTTCTCTAGAAAGGATCCATTCTTAACAACGAATGTCTTGCCTTCGGATCTGTGATAGAAGGTGTACCCAACTGTCTCCTTTGGGTATCCTATGAAGACACATTTCTCCGATTTGGGTTCGAGCTTATCGGGTTGAAGCTTTTTCACATAAGCCGCGAGCCCCAAACTTTAAGAAACGACAACTTTGGTTTCTTGCCAAACCATAGTTCATAAGGTGTCGTCTCAACGGATTTCGATGGTGCCCTATTTAACGTGAATGTGGCCGTCTCTAAAGCATAACCCCAAAACGATAGCGGTAAATCTGTAAGAGACATCATAGATCGCACCATATCAAGTAAAGTACGATTACGACGTTCGGACACACCATTACGTTGTGGTGTTCCGGGTGGCGTGAGTTGCGAAACTATTCCACATTGTTTTAAGTGTAGACCAAACTCGTAACTCAAATATTCTCCTCCACGATCAGATCGTAGAAACTTTATTTTCTTGTTACGGTGATTTTCAACTTCACTCTGAAATTCTTTGAACTTTTCAAATGTTTCAGACTTATGCTTCATTAAGTAGATATACCCATATCTGCTTAAATCATCTGTGAAGGTGAGAAAATAACGATATCCGCCACGAGCCTCAATATTCATCGGACCACATACATCTGTATGTATGATTTCTAACAAATCTGTTGCTCTCTCCATAGTACCGGAGAACGGTGTTTTGGTCATCTTGCCCATGAGGCACGGTTCGCAAGTACCAAGTGATTCATAATCAAGTGGTTCCAAAAGACCATCAGTATGGAGTTTCTTCATGCGCTTTACACCGATATGACCTAAACGGCAGTGCCACAAATAAGTTGCACTATCATTATCAACTCTGCATCTTTTGGATTCAACACTATGAATATGTGTATCACTACTATCGAGATTCATCAAAAATAGACCACTCTTCAAGGGTGCATGACCATAAAAGATATTACTCATATAAATAGAACAACCATTATTCTCTGATTTAAATGAATAACCGTCTCGCATCAAACAAGATCCAGATATAATGTTCATGCTCAACGCTGGCACCAAATAACAATTATTTAGGTCTAATACTAATCCCGAAGGTAGATGTAGAGGTAGCGTGCCGACCACGATCACATCGACTTTGGAACCATTTCCCACGCTCATCGTCACCTCGTCCTTTGCCAGTGTTCACTTAATCCGTAGTCCTTGTTTCGAGTTGCAAATATTGCATCAGAACCAGTATCAAATACCCAGGTGCTACTGCGAGCTCTAGTAAGGTACACATCAATAACATGTATATCACATATACCTTTGTTCACCTTGCCATCCTTCTTATCCGCCAAATACTTGGGGCGTTCGCTTCCGATGACCGATCGCTTGTAGTAGAAGTACTCAGCCAGCTTAGGTCCGACTTGGGTTTCTTCTCTTGAGAAGCAACTTGTTTGCTGTTCTTCTTGAAGTTCCCTTCTTCTTCCCTTTGCCCTTTTCTTGAAACTAGTGGTCTTGTCGACCATCAACACTTGATGCTCCTTCTTGATTTCTACCTCCGCAGCCTTTAGCATTGCGAAGAGCTCGGGAATCGTCTTATCCATCCCTTGCATATTATAGTTCATCACGAAGCTCTTGTAGCTTGGTGGAAGTGATTAGAGAATTCATCAATGACGCTATCATCCGGAAGAGTAACTCCCAGTTGAATCAAGTGATTACAATACCCGGACATCTTGAGTATGTGCTCACCGATGTAACTATTCTCCTCCATCTTGCGGTATAGAACTTATTGGAGACTTCAGATCTCTCAATCCGGGCATTCTTCGGAATATTAACTTCAACTCTGGAACATCTCATATGCTCCATGACGTTCAAAACGTCGTTGAAGTCCCGGTTCTAAGCCGTAAAGCATGGCACATTGAACTATCGACTAGTCATCGACTTTGCTCGCCAGACGTTCTTAACGTCGTCGGTTACATCTGCGGCAGGCTCGCACCCAGCGGTGCTTCCAGGGCGTAATTTTTCTCAGCAGCAATGAGGATAATCCTCAAATTACGGACCCAGTCCGCGTAGTTGCTACCATCATCTTTCAACTTAGCTTTCTCAAGGAACGCATTAAAATTCAACGGAACAACAACACGGGCCATCTATCTACAATCAACATAGACAAGCAAGATACTATCATGTACTAAGTTCATGATATATTTAAGTTCAATTAACCATATTACTTAAGAACTCCCACTTAGACAGACATCTCTCTAGTCATCTAAGTGATCACGTGACCCAAATCAACTAAACCATAACCAATCATCACGTGAGATGGAGTAGTTTTCAATGGTGAACATCTTATGTTGATCATATCTACTATATGATTCACGCTCGACCTTTCGGTCTCCGTGTTCCGAGGCCATATCTGCATATGCTAGGCTCGTCAAGTTTAACCTGAGTATTCTGCGTGTGCAAAACTGGCTTGCACCCGTTGTAGATGGACGTAGAGCTTATCACACCCGATCATCACGTGGTGTCTGGGCACGACGAACTTTGGCAACGGTGCATACTCAGGGAGAACACTTCTTGATAATTTTTAGTGAGCGATCATCTTAAAATGCTACCGTCAATCAAAGCAAGATAAGATGCATAAAGGATAAACATCACATGCAATCAATATAAGTGATATGATATGGCCATCATCATCTTGTGCTTGTGATCTCCATCTCCGAAGCACCATCATGATCACCATCGTCACCGGCGCGACACCTTGATCCCCATCGTAGCATCGTTGTCGTTTACGCCATCTATTTCTTCTACGACTATCGCTACCGCTTAGTGATAAAGTAAAGCAATTATAGGGCGTTTGCATTTCATACAATAAAGCGACAACCATATGGCTCCTGCCAGTTGCCGATAACTTTGGTTACTAAACATGATCATCACATACAATAAAATATAGCATCACGTCTTGGCCATATCACATCACAACATGCCCTGCAAAAACAAGTTAACGTCCTCTACTTTGTTGTTGCAAGTTTTACGTGGCTGCTACGGGCTTTAAGCAAGAACCATCTCACCTACGCATCAAAACCACAACGATAGTTTGTCAAGTTGATGCTGTTTTAACCTTCGCAAGGACCGGGCGTAGCCACACTCGGTTCAACTAAAGTTGGAGAAGCTGACACCCGCTAGTCACCTGTGTGCAATGCATGGCGGTAAAACCAGTCTCGCGTAAGCGTACGTGTCGTGGTTTTGTCACGGCAGCTGTCCTTAGTGTCAGGACTTAGTCGCGAGGCCAACGCATCTATGTGGTAGCTTGCGAGGGGTTGAGCGGAATCGAGAGACTTAACACAAGACAAGGATTTAGACAGCTTCGGGCCTCGGGAAACATCATCCGGTAAAAACCCTACATGCTGTTTGAGGCTAGGTCTCATTATCATCACGAGGGAGACGCCGTAAACCGGCTCTTTGTGTCTAGCCCTAGAAATTATTGCTTGTAGCTTGTAGCTTCTAACTTGTAACTTGTCCCTCTTTGGGGAGCCCTGCCCCTCCTTATATATGTTGAAGGGGCGGTTTACATGACTAGTCCTAGTTGGATTATGATTACTCTATTACAAGTGGAGTCCTAGTCTTACTTCCTTTGTAGGAGAATAGTCCTTATGCTTTCCTCATAAACCGGCCCACCATTAAACGTGAACCGCCTTCGGGCCATGGGCCTTGTCATCCATCGACCCGCCACCGGTTTCTGAATGAACCGCCAAGACCGGCGGGTATCTCGTGAACCGCCAAGCTCGGGCGGGTTACCAATGAGTCGTCGATCCGGCGGGTTAAACTTCCGGCCGCTTTACACCTCGGGGCATATCCCCGACATTAGCCCCCAGTTTAATTTGGATTTATCCATGTTAAACTGATCCTGTAAAATAAACACAAGAACAAACTTGATAGGTTGTGCTCCAGGTTAAGAATTCTTGTGAACCGGCACCTGATCATCCTTAAGTCCTTGTCGTTTCCTCCTTTTAGAATATCCAGGTCAATAAGCCAGCGTCATACTCAATTTTCTGACATTGGTTTCTCACAGAACAATATTGTGAAGAATAATCCACTTGAGTCGGCTTCCAAAGCGTCGGTTTAAGAAATATTGGTCTTGAAATATTCATCTGATAGTCAGCCGGTTTGAAGATGCAGAACTTGCCGGTTTATGATTACCACCTTGTCGGGTTATAATTGATACTTTTGAGTCATGATTGTTGCAGACACCGGTTCATGATTGTTGCCAACGCCGGTTCATGATTATTAATGACGCCGAGTTGCAGCCACAGGGTCATAATGATTGGTGACGCCGAGTCAACCTAGTTTGCCCAATCAGAGAATTTGAAAATAATTCTTCGATAATAATATAATACCTGTAGCCCCCAAGCCTTGAGCAGAACAAAGTGATGGCTTAAGACTTGCTTCAATATAAATACTGCCACTTAAGAAGAAATCCATGTTGTTCATCCCAGTTACTTAGTAAAACTGAATACTCCATATTATGTAGCCCCCAAGTGCCGGGTTGTTATGCTTGCACAACACAGGGACTTGTAATGTCTGATGCTCATAAAACTTCAACCATGTAGCCCCCAAGGGCGGGTCATTATGCAATAATGAGCAGGGACTTTGATATATACTTCAATGAAAATAACATCATATAATGTAACCCCCATCATGGGGCTTGAATTCACGTCCACAAGGTTAAGATCCTTGTGCTTTACCAACTGAGCAATAGACCCTTCAATATAATGAATAAAAAGCTTTGTACCTTGAATTGTTTAACAGGAGCAATTGGTAGCCCCCAAGGGCCGGCTCATTATAATGTGATGAGTCGGGTCTTCAATAAGATGAACAAAGAATGACTTTGCATTAGCCCCCAAGTGTCATGGTGCATGCTTGCAGCGACATGAGACTTGCATATTTGATGTAATCTCAACTTCAATAATGTAGCCCCCAAGTGCCGGGTTGTAAGCCTGCAGCAACTCGGGACTATTCCTTCAACTATAGAATAAAAAAACCATATCCATTGATAATATGATAGCCATTGCGCTAAAACGACTTTGAAAACCTTAATCATAATACTGGTTACTGATAACCATAATAGAAATCCAGCCATGTTGGCTATTTGAAGATTTAAATAATCCGGTATGAAAACCTTATTCATTCAATATCATAATGAAAATTCAGCCAAGTTTGGCTATTTGAATAATATAACCCAATGATTTATAAGCGCATGATTCCAATGGCGCAATCCAAATATATACTGGCGACTTATAATCAAAAGCCAGACCGGTTTAACAAAACACCGGATAATTTCTCATCATACACTGGCGACTTATCGTCTTAAAGCCAGGCCGGTTTAATAAACACCGGATAATTTATCATCATGCTTTATTCCACCTGCCTCTGCATACAACAAGTTTAAAGTGTCCTGGCGGTTTACCGCCGGACGGGTCATAATGCCCAACATATAACCCGGTTTATAACCAAGGCTGCATTTAAGAATAATCAAATATGAAATATATCATACCGTGACATTGAATCACATTGCTGGCTTACCAACTTTTTGTAGTAAAAGTGATAATCCCAATCTTATGTCTTGATAACTCCTTCCATATTGTGCGGCTTATGATAAAACCGCATCGGGTTGTGATAAACACGGATTATCCATATATAACACCGGCGACTTGTAGTCAAACCAGACCGGGCGATAGCCTCCGGATTATAACTTGATCGTAATCGATAACTTGTAATTGAAAGCCAACCCGGGTTGATAAACACCGGTTTACTCCATAATAGGATGGTAACCGAAAATCAAACCGGGCAGATAGTCTCCGGATAAAAGGGGAATCAAATCCATCGGCTGAACCGGAAAAAAGGTGTTTGTTGACATAAAAGAAATCCAACAAAGACAAAGATCAAACAAGCCATGAAAATAACATGGAAGCAAAGGCAATTATGAAAACCGTTTGCAAAAATATGCTATACTGAGCTGATCAGATGGCATTACCATGGTCGGACAGGACCAAGGCCTCCAACAGGAGCGACAATGATGCAAGTCAGCCAGGTCCCCAAATGATTCGTGGCATATATGCCGACCAAGAGGCGTGGCAATGGTTCGGGTTCGACCAAAGCCCCCAAGTGATCTCGTGGCCCTTAGGCCGACCAAGAGGCGTGACTGGTTCAGACGTGACCATGTCCCCAATGATCTGGTGGTATGTCGCCTATCAAGAGGTGTTCGTTGGTTCGGACACGACCAAGGCCCCAAATGATATATCAAAAATAAATTTCAAGGGGTAAACCGGAGGCCGCTTTAAAAACAGAACCGCTCCATGTAACCACGCATGATGTAAAAAAGAACAGAGACCCCGCTTTATGAAGCAGAAACCCCCATGTGATCAATATGTTAGGCCAATAAGGCAGGATATCCATGTTTGAACCGCGCATCATGGCAGCAGGTCCTCTTCGGTAATTTTTAACTTTTTTGCAAGAGATAAATTCTTCTTGAACCGGGATCTTGAACCGGATATTGAGAGCTTCAAAACTTTGTGGGAGACATCTTCCCCTGGAGCCGGATATTAAACCGGAATCTTCATTTTTAGCCGGAAAATTTTCTGACGGCCTTTAAACTCGAACTTGCGAGAAGTTAATTCCTTTTTGAACCGGAAATTCTTAAACCGGATTGAGAGCTTCAGTGAGACTGGCTTCCCTTGAGCCGGATTTTAAACCGGAATCTTTTCTGATGACCCGGAACTTCATTGAGCTTGGATTTTGTAATCGTCATATACTTTCCAAACCGGAAATTTTCTGACGGCCTTCAAATAACAATAGCCTCTGGGACTGGGTTATCTTTCCCTCCATTGTCCTGGGGTTTTTAAATTTGCTGAAACTGGCAAGACTTGTTGCGTCATGTCATCGTAGCCCCGAGTCTCCAGGTGACTCAAGGAGTTGGTTTGAGATTCTCCATATTTGACCGTGATATAAACCGGCATAACTTGTATATCATTGGTGTTGATAGCACGATGTGAATCCACAGAAGCTTGAGGTGATGCGGCGGGTTATAAACGATCCCGTATGAGCCGTGTCAAGAATTCGCCAATGGTTCCTTCAATGGCGATTTGAATTTAACCAAAACTGTAGTGGCGGTGACTTATCGCCTGCCCATTGAGCCGCCAAAGGCATTTAGCGGCGGTTGATAATATATGATAATTTGCCTCCAATTTGAAAGAAAACCGGGCTACCCAAGCTGTGACTTGCTCATGCAGACATGTGCAGTCTGGTATGTTGATGTAGACCAGGCCGCGAGAGACGGATGGAAAAGATGACCTCCGCGTCAGAAGTGGCTCAAACAGATGAACCGGCCGCGATGTTGTAAACCGGCGCAGGCGAGTCAACCATGTCGCTTTGATGTAGCGAACAATTGTCCTGCATCAACAATATTGCAGACCAAGGCAAAGATAAACTGCTTTTTGACAAAAATAATATGTGCTAATAAAATATGTTTTAGATGGATATCACGTGATTGTGTTTAGGCCGAAAATAATCCGCCATGAAGTTGATGATCACCGGATGAAGCTGAAATCAATCACGGGTGAACCGGCCGCAGTGTGGTAATCTGGTATGGACGGGTGAGTCGGCCGTGACATTTGTAAGACGGTGCGGACGGAGAGAACCGGCCGCGGCGTTGTAAGCCGGTGTGGACACGGGCGAGTCGGCCGCGGCGCGGACGACGAGCCAGTCACATGTGTTGATGTAGCGGGGGCGATGATTGGCTCTCATATCCGTCCGGCTGCATGACACGGGACGAGTGCCGGTGCAAAATGTTGCTTGTGTGTACTCCGTACCCGCGGCATAAATCACCTTTGTAGTGAATAATTATCCTGCATATAAAAAATATACACACCAGAGTAATCATTCTTTTGACAAAAAACAATGTGTCAAAAAATAGACTTAGATAGATGTCACCTGATATGTTAAGCCGGAATTTATCCGCCGTGGAGTTGATGATCACCGTGGTGAAAAATCAACCACACACAAGTTGGCCGCGGCGTTTGTAAACCGGTGCGGACAGGAGAATCGGCCACAAGTGCGGACGGATGTAAACCGAACAGCGCGGGCGGTGGTTCGTGCGCGTCTGTCAGGCGGTTCATAAGAGCGAGCGCGGCACCAGCGTGTTGAGGTAGACCGGACCGCAGGGGCGGCGGTTTGCACACCCTGTTCAACAATAAGCGGGCGCGGATGCCGGTGCATGATGATGCTAACGCATACTCCATAGACACAGTATGGCACCACCTTTATAACGAATCATTATCCCTGATTTATTTGAGCAGACGTGACATGTTTGCCAGACTTTGTTCAGGATGTCTTTGCTGGCCGTACTGCGATTTGAACCTTTGAACAGAGTAAAGTACTAATACTAGTACTTGGCCTTGTGTAACAGTACATGGTCTCCACGTAATTTAGGCTCTTGTTCATCCAAAGCCTAGAAACCATTACCCAAGTCACTTTACGCAAGTGGTAGAAAGTTATAACCCTTGACCTTATGTGGGCTGTAGCAGTGACAGCAGTTTTCATCAGCCTGGTGACCGCCCGTGGCACCTGCACCCGTGACGCTCTGGCCAGATTCGCCATCATGGCACACTTTATTTCTCTGTCTTAATCCTGTCGATGGAACTGCAACGGGAGGTATCCACTTCTAATTTACTCGCGGGTTGGGTAAACAGAACATATCTCTTTCAATCCGAGGTGAAGCCGGGTCAGTGTGGCGGCTCGGCGAAGCGGGCTGAGACAGCCTACAGTCGAGGCACTAGTAGAGACCGGCTTGAGGACGGAGTGGCCGATTGCCAGCGGAGGCGGCGGAAGGCCGGCTCGAGGTCGAGGCTTGTCCGTGGTGGCGGCGACAACGAACCGTGGCGGATGGCAGTGGCTTGTCAGCAGCAGAGGCGGCGGGCCTTAGCGCCCGCGAGATGAAAACGGCTGCTCGCAACGGCGGCGTATAACTGAAGCCGACCATGCTGTTGGTTTTTGATTGAGAGTTCAAATTGAGCAAGTACAGGCCTCTAAGTAGTATTTGCGGTAGGAGTACCAGACGCAATTGGCTTCTGCCTTTACTCAAAAGGAATAGCACCTGCAGCTACGAGTTGACGCTCCCAGGACTTGAACCGGCGAAACAGTGCATGCTAACAGAAATTGATTGTCTCGGCGACTTGGCAACTCGACGACTTGATGTAGACGCGCAGATAGTTTTGGCGGATTGCTTGCACATAAAACCGAGCGGAGGCTGACCTCCACCACTAGGTACGAATTCAAAATAGAAGTTAAACCGTATCGGTCTGACTTGATGGAACACCAGGTTGGGTCGGCAGCGGCGCACAGGACACTGCAACCCTAATCTCGTATATGCCAATTCTGTTAGATAATAACGAGAAATAAACGAGACAAAGAGACACGGATTTTTACGTGGAAACCCTTGCGGGAGAAAACCACGGAACGCACGAAGGCGTATCACTATAATTGGGAGGAGTATTACATTACACGAGAGGACAAACCCTCTACGTGCTAATCTGGTGGAGATCTCTCTCATCTATTCTATGACTAGCTAGTACTATATAAAGGGGCAAATAACTCTCTTTCTTGGTGGACACGAAACAGAGTTGTAGTCATGCTACGTCTAGCACGATTGGCATGCCGTAGTCCGGTAGGACTCCATCCGTAGTACAATACTTGTATGGGATTCGGAACATAATAAAATAACACTCCACCTTGAGACGAAATCCCTTACAATAATCATAGATAGCATCAACTCCTCAATTAAAGTCATCACAAGTAAACCTTGTGCCTGGAAACGTCCATTTAAGACTAATAAACTTCTCGTGAAGTCATATTGAGCAAATCAATCAGTAGGTCGTCCAGAAAACAACACAACTATCAACAAAGCAGACTAACAAAACTTGGTCTCCCAATAAAAGTCTGAGTCTGTGCCACTGACCACAAAAACTTAAACTGCTCAATCATCAAATGACATAAGTCATCATATCTCCTGTGGTGCCTGAACGAGCGCATAGCTCATAGTGCAACATCTTGGTGCACATCGCATTGTGAAGAACTCATCTCACGGAATCTGAACGTGCTTCAAAACAGAAAGCACAAACCTCGGCAAACAATACTCAAGCAAGAGCATATGGAACGGATGGCATCCCGTGCATCCAAAAAACTGCCGACTTGTAGTGGTTAATGAAAATCCATGACATGGTCATAAACTGTCCTTGTAGAACAACTGTCGGATGAAGGAACCATCTTAACATGCAACGGAGTTTCAACTCTGCAATAGACCCCTCTTGAAAGAGCAAAGACAACTGAATTGCACTTGAAACTTAACAGCGCTAAATGTTGTAGTATCTACCAGAAGCAAATCAATCTCCTTCTTGCACCTCAACTGATTCTCATCACGAACATGAATATCAAAACAAAACCTTCACATGCATAACAGCAAAACACTATGGAGAGAATAGTGTATATGCTGGCTACCAACAGGTTTAATAATTACCTCCTCCATACCCTTTTTTTCTTGATAATTGAATTGTGTTCTTCAAATAACTGTAGCAAATTGCATCCATTATCCTGACGGGCCATAATCCTCAAAACTCCACCTTGAAGAAAAACTGAGTGTATCCTGATATCGGCTTGCCCCAACAACGCTCGCATCTCGACTTGCCGTAGGATATGTCATGATCCAACAGTGAAACATTGTACTTCATAGATAACATTAGTAGATAAAATCTGGATAAAATCTATGTACACAAAGTAGTACAAGTCCGTAGAAAAATTCTTGATAGAATTAATTGATGCGGAGCGACGGAGTTGAAAAAATAGCACCTGAAACTCTCGGTGGCCGTAGCAATTGAGAAGAAAAATATTTGGAATAGTAATTCAGCTTTGTCTTCACGTGAGGAGTAGAGATCAATCCGATCTCGATTTGCGTGCGTGTAGCACAAGTAGTACTGACCACCGATGTGAATTTTGGTCTTCACGTGGAGGAAGTGGCGGCTCGCAAATCTGCTATTGCAGCGGAACAGCGGCGGCCCTCGGGACTTCCGCTTTGGAGTAGCAGCGATGACGGTAGATTTCTCAGGAGCAGCACTCGAGGTACGAAGCAGCAGCGGCAACTCGGCGATTTGACAGCTCGGTGGATAGCGCACAACAGCCGCAGAAGAAAAAAAAGACCGTAGATAGAATTCCTGTCGGATTCGGCTTATACGTAGGGCGGCACAGCAAAATCGATCCGATGGATCGCCTGGTCGCGTGCGGCGGCGCCCACGACGGAACCCTAATATCTCGTCTCGAATCTCGTATCTGCAACTTGGCTCTGTATACCACTTGTTAGATAATAACGAGAAATAAACGAGACAAAGAGACACAGGGATTTAACGTGGAAACCCTTGCGGGAGAAAACCACGGAACGCACGAAGGCGTATCACTATAATTGGGAGGAGTATTACATTACACGAGAGGACAAACCCTCTACGTGCTAATCTAGTGGAGATCTCTCTCATCTATTCTATGACTAGCTAGTACTATATAAAGGGGCAAACAACTCTCTTTCTTGGTGGACACGAAACAGAGTTGTAGTCGTGCTACGTCTAGCACGATTGGCATGCCGTAGTCCGGTAGGACTCCATCCGTAGTACAATACTTGTATGGGATTCGGAACATAATAAAATAACAAATTCCAAAGCATAACCATATTTTTGATCACAAGTCGATGAGTACGCCAGCTCTGTCGAGAGTTGTCTCATGCCAGTTCATAATACACGATTGTTTCGTGCCGGCTCTTTTCGTCTGGCACATCGCGAGCTTCTCGATCCGTGAAGAAATCCCTCCAAGAACTCAACACCACCGTGCGCACGCCCCACGGTGGGCGCCAACTGTCGTGGTTTTGTCACGGCAGATGTCCTTAGTGTCAGGATTTAGTCGCGAGGCCAACGCATCTATGTGGTAGCTTGCGAGGGGTTGAGCGGAATCGAGAGACGCAACACAAGACAAGGATTTAGACAGCTTCGGGCCCCGGGAAACATCATCGGGTAAAAACCCTACATGCTGTTTGAGGCTAGGTCTCATTATCATCACGAGGGAGACGCCGTAAACCGGCTCTTTGTGTCTAGCCCTAGAAATTATTGCTTGTAGCTTGTAGCTTCTAACTTGTAACTTGTCCCTCTTTGGGGAGCCCTGCCCCTCCTTATATATGTTGAAGGGGCGGTTTACATGACTAGTCCTAGTTGGATTATGATTACTCTATTACAAGTGGAGTCCTAGTCTTACTTCCTTTGTAGGAGAATAGTCCTTATGCTTTCCTCATAAACCGGCCCACCATTAAACGTGAACCGGCCTTCTGGGCCATGGGCCTTGTCGTCCATCTGACCCGCCCGCCGGGTTACGAATGAACCGCCAAGACCGGGCGGGTATCCCGTGAACCGCCAAGCTCCGGGCGGGTTACCAATGAGTCGTCCAGTCCGGCCGGGTTAAACTTCCGGCCGGTTTACACCGCGGGGCATATCCCCGACAGTACGCGTAATGTCGGTCCGGGCCGCTTCATCCAACAATACCGCCGAACCAAAGTATGACATGCTGGTAAGCAGTATGACTTATATCGCCCACAACTCACTTGTGTTCTACTCGTGCATATTACATCAAACCATAAAAACCTAGGCTCGGATGCCACTGTTGGGAAACGTAGTAATTTCAAAAATTTTCCTACGCACACGCAAGATCATGGTGATGCATAGCAACGAGAGGGGAGAGTGTTGTCTACCCTCGTGAGACCGAAGCGAAGCGTTGACACAACGTAGAGGAAGTAGTCGACGTCTTCCGGTTCAACCGATCTAAGCACCGTTACTCGGCACCTCCGAGTTCTTGACACACGTACAGCTCGATGGCGCACTTGAACTCCGATCCAGCAGAGGTACGGGAGGAGTTCCACGGCCTGACGGCGTGGTGACGATCTTGATGTTCAACTGTCGCAGGGCTTCGCCTAAGCACCGCTACAATATGACCGAGGTGTAATATCGTGGAGGGGGGCACCGCACACGGCTAAGGAACGATCACGAAGATCAACTTGTGTGTCTATGGGGTGCCCCTACCCCCGTATATAAAGGAGGAGAGGAGGAGGGGGCCGTCCAAGAGGGGAGGCGCGCCCTAGGGGGGGCAAACCTACTCCAAGTAGGTTTGGCCGCCTTTCCTATTAGGAGTAGGAGAGGAAGGAAGAGAGGAGGGAAGAAGGAAAGGGGGCCCCCTCCCACCCGGATTGGGCTTGGGGGCGCCCCTCCTTTGCTCCTTCTTCCTCCCTTCCACTAAGGCCCAATAAGGCCCATATACTTACCGGGGTTCCGTAACCTCCGGAACTCCGTATAATCCCAATCTCATCCGGAACCTTTCCGGTGTCTAAATATATCCGTCCAATATATCAATCTTTATGTCTCGACCATTTCGAGACTCCTCGTCATGTCTGTGATCACATCCGGACTCAACAACCTTGGTACATCAAAATACATAAACTCATAATAAAACTGCATCGAAACCTTAAGCATGCGGACCCTACGGTTCGAGAACAATGTAGACATGACCGAGACACGCTCTCGGTCAATAACCAATAGCGGGACCTGGATGCCCATATTGGTTCCTACATATTCTACGAAGATCTTTATCGGTCGACCGCGCATAACAACATACGTTGTTCCCTTTGTCATCGGTATGTTACTTGCCCGAGATTCGATCGTCAAGATCCCATACCTAGTTTAATCTCGCTATCGGCAAGTCTCTTTACTCGCTCCGTAATACATCATCTCGCAACTAACTCATTAGTTGCAATGCTTGCAAGGCTTAAGTGATGTGCATTACCGAGAGGGCCCAGAGATACCTCTCCGACATTCGGAGTGACAAATCCTAATCTCAAATCGCCAACCCAACAAGTACCTTCGGAGACACCAGAGAGCACCTTTATAATCACCCGATTACGTTGTGGCGTTTGGTAGCACACAAAGTGTTCCTCCGGTAAACGGGAGTTGCATAATCTCATAGTCATAGGAACATGTATAAGTCATGAAGGAAGCAATAGCAACATACTAAACGATCGGGTGCTAAGCTAACGGAATGGGTCATGTCAATCAGATCATTCAACTAATGATGTGATCCCGTTAATCAAATAACAACTCCTTGTTCATGGTTAGGAAACATAACCATCTTTGATTAACAAGCTAGTCAAGTAGAGGCATACTAGTGACACTCTGTTTGTCTATATATTCACACATGTATTATGTTTCCGATTAATACAATTCTAGCATGAATAATAAACATTTATCATGAAATAAGGAAATAAATAATAACTTTATTATTGCCTCTAGGGCATATTTCCTTCACAAGAGCCACGAGCCCGCCCCGCAGACAGCAGGAGGGGGGACGGGGGGGAGGGAGGGGCGGGGGAGCCATGGCCAGCGGCGAGGGAGGGAAAGGAGGGGGGCGAAGGAAGGGGCGGGGGGAGAGGAGAGACAGCCATCCTCGAATTGCCGGGGTTCTAATCTGACCTTATTCTACAGAGATAAGTTTAAATTAGCTCACTACTTTCCTTCCACATATAGGATAATGTATTTGGTTTAATGCAACAAATTTCTTTGCCACATGTAATGTGTTGTTCCGGACGCTCCCGTGTGAAATTACTTCTAAAGATGTTAGGTGGTAACATAAAGTTCAACATGTGAGTGGTGAAAAGGTTTGCCAGGCTATCCGCATGGTTTGGTCGTGCATTGCTTGTCAACACATCTTATCACCTTGAGCGTCTCTCAGTTTCCGCTAAGTTTAAACCTGGCATTCTGTTCCAAATGTGCTTGATCACAGACATTATTAGTAGTCGTTCTTCATTCTATTGCATCATCTAAAGCAAATGATCATGATCACACCTCTCGGCTACTATCTAAAGCAGCAACGAACCTATGCCATTTTACTTTCTAAATACAAATGTTCTAAAATGTACAAAATTGTTTTATCAGATGTGAGAACAAAAATAATAAGTCTTGATTTTAATACAAAGCAAAATTGGGCCAAAATAGGATGAGTTTGGTATTGTTGTAGCCTTGTCACATTTATACCTATACGCAAATAAGGGTATCTACCCTTCATCAATATGGGTCGTCTAAGCACATTATATTATAAATACAGTCGGTTTGCCAATGGCCCCTAAACATGCTATGATCCAAAATACAACTCGGCAAGAACACAAAGTTTTAATTCAGGCATTATGGAAATCCCACACTCTTCAAATGACTCAGAATGAAAAAACCAAACATTAATCATATCAAGAAGATTTGGGCATTCTTCGACATGACAATCAAGGCGATGGAAAGAAAATTCGTAATAAAAGACCAGGTGACCTGGTATTGACCCATTCAATTTGGACTTTCAATCTAAGGCGCATGCCTTTTCATTAAGTTGGACCTTGTGCTTGGTTGTTTCACGAATAAGACCATGGGAAATTGCAAAGCACCCTATTATCACCATTCGTTAACATATTCTTTTCTGTAAGCTTGGATGCAAACAGTTGCATCACAAGGCTCTTTCCTAACACGCTTCCTATTCAAGTGTCCTATATGGAAGCCATTTGGGTCCGAAGAACCCCTTTATATTTTTGGTCTATTCTACATCGCACTTTTTTGCGGGGAATTTACTTTTACATTGTTGCTGCCATAACTGACTGTGACCAACATGTGTATTTGTATCCAGTATGCCTTGATCTGTGTATCCTGATTGCTCTCTCCTTCAATTCTGGGAGTTCCATTACCCTTGTGTTTTTTTGAAAGATCCAACTTTTCGCTGGCTTTTCATTGATAAGCAGGAAGCAGTGGAAAAACGGAAGGCGGTAGGTGGACCCAGTGGATCCGAGGGCTTGCCACAGACCGGCAATCCTCAAAGGGCAAGAAAACTAGGGTTTACACTTCATGGTGGTTCCCCGAAGGGGATCTCAATGCAGGTTGCGCCCGCAACACGCCACAACTCGATGCTGTCTGTAATCCTGCTGATGATGAGAGCAACCTATATATGTTACTTATATACATAATTTATCTGTTGAATTTGGATTATCTCATTTCTGTCTGCCACACCCAAGCGAGCCTCCGCAAGCTCTAGCCCACTGGCCCGAGTCTCCCCTAAGCCGTTTCACCACTCTCGGCCAGCAGGACACCATTCTAGATGATTTCTCTGATCCGGTCATGTCTGTTTACATTCCCTCCTTCCATGTGTGTTTGAATTCTAGCTCATCACCGATTAATAACTGGCATCACTCTCATATAATTCTTTCCTTCCCTTTTATGTCTCTGTCACGTTTCATGTCGTTTGTCATGCAGTTGTTCTCATATCAATTTTCTTCCTTTATTTCTCGATCATGTTGTTCCTTGCCCTTTGCTTATGGACTCCCAAGTCAGCTCCTTGATACCAAGAAAATCAAAGATGTATATAATTAGGAAGAATTATGTTTAAGAAACCGAGGTGGTACTATTTGATAGGTATGATAACTTTCGCTTTCAAGCTTAAGCACTGATCTAGCTCAGTTGGTTGCCACAATATTACCTGGACGGGGAGGTCCCTAGTTCGATTAGACAATGGGAACTAATATTTTTGCCTTGCATCGGACACTACAGGCAAAATACCTAAGAGGTGAGCCCCTCCTGGCATGCTCTCGCTCAGGTGGTTTCCAGTTTTGGAAATCCATCCAGTGGATAAAGGAGGATACCCGTCTAGGGGTTTCCTTCACAATAGGAAATGGGGAGGGAACCCAATTCTGGCTGGATCCATGGGTTGGTGGCGAGACACTTTGAATGGGTTTCCCTAGGCTGTTTGCTATTTGCATTGATCCGGTGCTCTTTGTTTCCGCGGCCTGCCAGGATGGGCGGTGGAACATCTTGTTCTGTCGCACATTTGGGCAGGAGGAAACTGTAGAGTGGGCTAGGTTGTGGGCAGCCCTCCCGCCAGTTCTGTCGGATTGTCTGGGTATTGTTGTTTGGAGTCCTTCACCTTCGGATGAGTTCTCCATGAGCTCGGCATGCACTATGCCGTTCGCCCACTATTGCTTGGTATACCCCTTTGGGGAGGCCCCATTGCCTTTAAAGATCAAAAGTTTTATGTGGCAACTTATTGCGTGACCGCCTACCTTCTGGGACCGAGGTTCTTAAGCGACACGGCCCGCGTAATGGCCTATGTACCCTCTGTGGGGTACCAGAAATCAGGAATCACATTCCATTTTCGTGCACGGCGGCTAGGGCTCTATGGAGGTTCATACGTGATGTTCTAGGGGCTGACTGGGAGACCTTGGATCTTGTAGAGTACCTTGAGGCCCGAGCTACCAGACAGGGCGAAATTGCCGCCTATTTTGGCTAATTTTTATGGCGATGTCATAGATGTTATTAATGACTCGTAATAAAATGATGATTGAGCGGGTCTTTTCGCGGCAGGCCTCTGACTCGTTCTTCAAATTTATGGCTTTCTTGCAGCACTGGCACCCGCTCTCTAGGCCGCCTCTGATGCGTGTATGAGAAGGATGTATGAGAAGGAAAAGAAAAGGTCAGTCTCATGATTGACCAAAACTGGAGGGCCTCTGACACGAATAATTTGGAGGAACGCTCATTTTTTCCACTTTTATGGGTAGCGAGGTGGGTACTTTACTTCAACTTTAGGGGCAGTTTTGAAGATAGATGAAACAAATTAGAGAAATGATAACTCACAAGTATAGGGGACCGTTTATAGCCTTTTTTCGATAAGTAAGAATGTCGAACCCAACGAGAAGTTAAAGGTAGAATTGATATTCTCTCAAGTTCTATCGGCCATCGATACAACTCTACACACACTTACATTTGCTTTGCCTAGAAACAAGTAATAAAATTAGAAGTACTTTGTAGGTGTAGTGGGATATGTTTGCAAGATAATGAAGAATGCGAAGATAAAAGTTAGGTGCTGTTTTACTAAAAAAACAATTAAGTTAGGATAGCGAGTGTGGAAAAGTGATGGTAGGATTTGCGGAATTGTCCCTAAGCAATTGGCTAAGTTACTCCCTCCGGTCCTTTTTACTCTGCATATTAGGTTTGTCCGAAGTCAATCCCATCCAACTTTGACCAAGTTTATATAAAAAATTATTGACATTTACATAACAACACCAACATCATTAGATTCATCCCGGAATATATTTTCATATTATATTTATTAGATATTATAGATGCTAATAATTTCTAATATAAATTTGGTCAAACTTAGCTAAGTTTGACTTTCGGCAAATCCAATGTGCAGAGTAAAAAGGACCGGAGGGAGTACTAGATCAATAGCAAGTTTCTATGTGGGAGAGGCCAATGCTAGTATGCCATCCCTTACTTGGAGTTCTATGCACTTATTATTGGAACAATTAGCAAGCATCCTCAACTACAATAGTTCATTAAGGTAAAACCCAACCACAACATTAAGATATATTGGTCCCGCTTCAACCCCGTATGAATAATTTCTATATTAGGAAGAAGCTTCAATGCATAGTCCTATCAACATAATCGTGGGTAGAATTATTGGCGCTAAAAACTGTGGTAGCTATAGTGTACCGACTGTCGACTGCTGAGCGCAGATACGAGCGCTTTCATAGAAATTCCTGGATATATGATAGACCTGAGAGAATACATAGTTACTTAGTAGCTGTGATTTTGCTTCGGGCTCTGGCAGAATGGACCAGATTTGCTGATCTTTGATACTGGCTGTGAGATCATAATCGTTTTCTCTACATGTAGTTCTCACCGATGTAACTTTTACATAGTTACTTAGTGTGCCTAATTCATGATTTGAGGGATCTGTTCCATTTTCGGTGCATTCTTATAGAATTGCGTTCTACTGCCCGTCAACCCCTCTCGATATGAGAAGCCACTAGTAAATATGCCGGTGCGTTGCTAAGGGCCGTTGTCCAAACAATGCATCCTATAGGTCCGGTGGAGCCTCCTTCAGAATTTAATCTGCCCTATGACAGATGAAAATTAGCATATTTCATCTTGTAAAATGAAGCTGCAATTTTCTTGCAAACAAATACATAAGTGAATCATCTCAATATGGGCCATTTATACAACAGATTTGTTTCCAAAGAATTTCTTGATTTGGTACCACCTAATCTCTGTAAAGACAGTAAGGTGTTCAATGTTGTGACGGGATAAATATTTGATGATGTCCAAAGGATTGAGGAAGGACATCAAAGATAACAAAAAATTGACGAACGGTAACGAACAATTTAAGAGCCGCAAGTATATAGATATCTTAAATAAATAAAACTGAATACACTATTTCTTCCACCCATTCTTGTCCTACACAACCAGAATTTACAAACAATGTCTTCTTTCACACTGCATACTTGGACCAAACAAAGCACGAACAAAATTATGTTTATTCTATGCCTTGGTCACCCTTCTACGTAGTAAATATACCCGTGAGTGCCTACGAGCTGATTTCACTTTTTAGGCAAACTTGATTAGCGCATGCCTGCAGTCAAATATGTAACATGGCAGCGGATGAATTTAGGAAAAAGAAGGAAACAATACGTCTAGTTTTAAAAAACATCTGTGAAACACTGTAATTAAATAGGTGCCTGGGTGGAAATCGAAGTGTAATTCTCGCCGGACTAATGAAGTGAGGCAGCTTACTGCCGTGAATGCAGGAATTTATATGTTCCGAAATATAAGTCTTTTTAGATATTCCAATATGGACTACATACGGAGTAAAATATATAATACTCCTACACTCTAAACTATGTCTATATACATTCGTATGTAGACAATATTGAAATCTCTAAAAAGACTTATATTTAGGAGTAAAGAGAGTATATTGTATTTATACATCTCGGAAATGGTATTCAACCAAATAATATGGCCCATTCATCTATAGGTACAACAGTGACAAAATGGCAAAAGAAGGCCTCCAAAATGTTATTCAGCAGGATCAAGTACTTGGAGCTTTTGCTTTCTTTTGTCATCCTTGAAAGTGCCAAATATATTGATTTCTCGCATCTCCGTTTCACTTTTACATGGCATTCTCTTTCAACAGAGGATATGCATGATCTTTTTTACTCTTTATTGTGAATAGTTCAGGTGAACTCTGCTTCTCCGTTGAGCTTGCATCCCTTCTATAATACATCAAATATATTTATTCAAAATTTGGAAACGGTTATAACTTTTAGATGCTAACCGCCTTTTCAAGTGAACAGAAGAAAAACTGACACGGTTGCTGATAACTTGAAGACCATTTTAGGTGATAACCGCCTTCACAAGTCTGGATTTCACAAAAGTTAAAATTCAAGTAATTAATAGCCAATAATACCAAATTGACCCTAATGGTTTACGGCCAACGTATTAAGAGGCACACTTTCCTGTGCTACAACTCTGTAAAACTACCATCACGGCTACCACCAACACAGAAGCTCCTTTTTCAGAACAGCACACATGTCCTGTACAGAGGAAATCACCAAGTAAACCAATCTAAAAAAAAAATAAAGTTTGCAAAAGATAATGTTGGGTAGGGAGAAGAGTGTACGGAAGTAATCTTACCGGTAAATAGTTTGGGGGTATCTCCCCCCCATTAATTGGAAAAACTGTCTGAACATCCATTTGCAGCTCTATTTCCATCTCTCATCATCATCCTGCCGATGGTCTCGAAGTTGTTCTTGACTCCAACAAATAGGCCGAACGGTTTTTCATACATGTTTGATCTGTAGGTGGCGTCGAAGATAATCACACCGTCAAAGTGTTTGTACTGAAGGTTCTGGCTACTGGTCCAGAGTAGTGGCCTCACTCTACAGTTACTACCAACCTGAAAAGTATACTGGAATGTTGGATCTCTGCTTTGATCCTTTTTTGGATAAAGGGCGTTTTTACTACAGTTTATCTAATTCACATTTAGATGTTTTTAAAGTATGTCACATTTAAGCTCTCACAAATATTAGGATAAATAAATAAATAAACCACAAACATAGTGGACATCAGTTTAGATGTGACATAACTATGTCACATCTAGATGTGTTCTAGACGGACCCTTTTTACTAACTAATAATGAGGCATCAAGGTCCTAGTTCAAGGTCTTATTGAGATCCTCATACCACGAATTCTTTGCTCCAATAAAAGCAATGTGTGGGCACATTGTTTTCCCTTAGTTGGCAAATAAAGTCCCTCGTGTTCTTGTCGATATTACTATGAGACGACCGTTGTTAGAAGTAATCTTGTCTGGTAGATTAATTAGTTTCTAGCTAAATTGATTAGTCTGGCTATGAGGTGTCTTGGATGTACACGTGTAGTAGTACTGGTTCAAGTCACGTTAGAAGTTAGTCCTAGCTATAGGTTAGTACGTCGTGTGATTTTTTTTGCGGGGAATTTTGGAGAGCTTTTATTCAACAAAAGCGTTCGCTGAACAGTCAGCCAAAAGGTTGCTGATCAGGAAGCCAGGCGTGGTGTCTAGCCAGCTCTCGGTCACGTTAAGCATACATGCACGCTTAGCACACACGTGTGCAGGACCATTAGCTGTCCTCATTACATGTTGAATACTAAAAGAAGTAAAGCTAAGGGCTAGCTCTCCAATTTCATACAAGATAGGTGCTATCACCGACCAGTCGGCGTAGCGAGAGTTCCAGAGGTGAACTGCCTCTAGACAGTCAGTCTCCATGATCACATGCGTGAAGCCTCGAAGTGTAGCAAGAAGAACTCCTTCCTTCAGCGCTAGAGCCTCTGCAATGAGAGGATCCGTAACACCCGGAACCGGCTTGCACCATGCACCCTTGAAGCCTGATGACGAACGGGCGACACCTCTCGCTCCTGCATTGCCATCGTCGAGGTGTACCGCAGCATCTGTACTAATCTTTATAAAAGGATCGTCAGGGGGCTCCTAGCCGTAGCCGGGAAGCGCGACTTCCTGCTGCCTGGGTAACTCCAAGATGGCTAGGTCTTCTCTAATCCGCCTGACAGAGTAGGTTGGGTTCCACCCCTCCTTGTCACGCGTCAGTCGGTTTCGAGACGTCTAGATTGCCCACATCACCGTGATGAAGATCGCCCGCTCCTGGTCAGAAAAATGGTGATCGCATAAGATGTCTATAGTCCAAGTCCGAGGATGGAGTCGAGGTAGATCAACATGGAATAACAGTCTTGTTTCCTCCCAAAACCTCCATGCATGTGAGCAATGTAACAGAGCATGCTCCATGTTCTCATCCATGGCTAGACAGATTTTGCAAGTGCTGACCTGTCTTATGTGGCGGCGTGTTAGAGTGCATTCATCGGGTAAGATGCCCCTCATCACCCGCCACCAGAACACCCTCACTTTTGGTGAGACTTTGAGCTTCCAGATTGCATTCCACATCTGCTGTTGGTTCATTGAGGTGCCGATAACCTACCCTTCATCTAGAGCTAAGCGCTCTTTTTGATTCACTAGAGCCCGGTATGCCGATTTAACAGAGTAAATGCCTGACTTCTCATGTGCCCATGCAAGGAAATCTTCACCTCCTCCCCGCCGTAGCGGGATGTTCAGGATAGCTGCTGCATCCGGAGCAATGAAGTTTTCTTGCACCAGTTCCCTTCGCCAAGTCCAGCTATCGTTATCAATCAACTCGTTGACAGTGTGGACTTTCGCACCTGCTGGACGTAGCATTGGGGACATTGTGATCGTAGAAGGGATCCACTTGTCCTCCCATATTGAGATGGAGGACCCATCACCGACCCGCTTCACCAACACCGCTTGCAGAGCTTCACGACCTGCCACAATTGCTCTCCACATCGTCGAGGAGGAGTTCGGTACCGAGGCGTGCATGAAGTCTGTGTCAGGGAAGTATCTTCCTTTCATAACCCTAGCACATAAGGAATCTGGTTTTGTCATGAAGCGCCAACCGTGCTTTCCTAGCAGTGCCAAGTTAAAAATTCTAAGATCTCAAAAGCCCATTCCTCCATTACATTTTGGTGTTGCAAGCTTATCCCATGCAATCCAATGGAGAGATGTCCTGTCAATGGAACCCCCCCACCAGAATTTCGCCATGTTGGAAGTCAAACCCTTGCACACCTTCTTCGTCAAGAGAAAGCAGCTCATGCTAAACGTCGGAATTGCTTGAACGACAGATTTTAGGAGCGCTTCTCTACCGGTGCAAGCAAACAGCCTCTTTGACCAACCTTGCATATAACCACGGGCTCTATCCCCTAAATACTCAAAAGTACCACTGTTGATTTTGCCAATAGCTATCGGGAGACCGAGGTAACACTCTGAAAAATCTTCAACTGGAACACCAAGTGTTTGCTTCAAAATATGTCTAAGAGCTATGGGAGTGTTGGGACTGAAGAAAATCGAGCTTTTGCTCCTGTTAACACACTGTCCCGATGCTTCCCCGTAGATCTCTAGAATTTCATTAAACCTTGTTGCACTCTCCATGCATGTATGCCTTGATGAAGATAAGACTGTCATCAGCGAACAAGAGACGACTCACCCATGGTACTCTGAAGTTTACTCTTATTCCTTGATCAACAAAATTCCCATAGTACTTCAAAAGCGATGAGAAGCCTTCAGCACAAAGTAGGAATAGGTATGGGGATACTAGACATCCCTGCCGAAGCCCTCTCGATGGGTTGAAGAAGGGTTGCAGCTCGCTATTGACACGAACTGAAAACCGCACTGAAGTGACACATTTCGTGATCGGCCTAACCAGATCCGCATGGAACCCCAGCTTCAAAAGCATTGCTTCCAAGAAGTGCCACTCCACTCCATCGTAAGCCTCCATCATATCCAGTTTAACTGCACAAGTATAATTCTTCCCTTTCTTCCGTCGCTTCATTGTGTGCACACTCTCAAAAGCGACGAGAACATTATCCGTGATCAAACGACCTGGAACAAATGCACTCTGTTCTTTACTGACAATATCATCCATGCATAGTCATAGTCTGTTAGCAATCACCTTGACTGCCAGTTTATAAAGAACAGAGCAAAGTGCAATAGGACGGTACTGTGTTATGCTCTGGGGGTGACATACCTTGGGGATCAGCGTGATCGATGTGTCATTGAGGCCCACTAGTGATTCACCACTGTTGAGAAAGGCTAGCATCGCCTGAGTCACCTCCTCATGCAGTAACTTCCAATGGCGCTGAAAGAAACCGGCTGTGAAGCCGTCCACTCCCGGCGCCTTTGATGGGGCCATCTAGAACAAAGCGCATTGCACCTCCTCGGCCTCATATGGTTTGCTCAACATCTCATTCATCTCCTGCGTCACTCTCGGTGGGACATGCAATAACAATGCACTAGTGTCATTAGCACCTTACAAAGTGTATAAGGCTTGGTAGAAAGCTTGAATCTCAGCTTTATCCTCCACCTCAGAAGCACAAACGGATCCATCAACTCGCTTGAGTCCGACAATTCTATTAGCCCACTTCCGTTTCCTTGCTTGTGCTTGAAAATATGACGTGTTGCGATCTCCTTCACGCAACCATGGAACTCGGGAACGCTGCCTCATCCATATCTCTTCGAGGCGCATCGCCTCTCGTAATTTTTGCATGACATTCCTCTCCTCGTCCGTTGGGCCTCGCCCCACCGATCGTTGACGCAGCTTGTCTAGTCATTTTTGCAAGTTTCTGACTGTCCTTGTCAAACTGCCAAACTCATGTGCTCCCCAGGGCTCTAATTGACCCTGCAAATGCCCTAGGGAATCCATGATTCCTTGAAGCCTCGAGACGCAAGCTTGGCCTCGCCAGGTTTGAGTGATGAGCTGCTCATAGTCCTAGTGGGATTGCCAAACATTTTCGTAACGGAACTGTTTGGAACCCGGAGACCTATGTGAAAAGGCATGGTTTCTGAATTCAGTTATAACAAAACAATGGTCAGATTCCACATCACACACATGCCTAACCCTTGTATATTCAAACCTTTGTCAGAACTCCTCATTAGCAAAGGCCCTATTGAGCCGTGCTTTGACATTGGCATCTCCAGACTACCGGTTGTCCCAAGTATAAGCTACACCCGACCAGCCGAGATCTTGGAGAGCACACTCGTCCGTAACCTCACGAAACTCTGTCATCTGTCGCTCGGGCCGATCAGATTTGCTAAAGTGTTCATGGGGGTATATAGTTTCGTTGAAATCACCGATGCACATCCATGCACCATGAGGAATGCTATGGAGTGTTCTAAGGAAGTGCCAGCTGTGGTGGCGATTGGATGCTCTTGGCGCTCCACAGAAACCCGTAAACCTCCACGCATTCAAACCCGCGGTGTCTGCATTCACCATCACATCAATACGATTTTTGCTGAAATTTTTAAGCTCTACATTTATGTCATTAGACCAGAACAGCCCTATGCCTCCGCTTAGGCCGTCATTGCTAACTGCAAAACTGCCTGCAAACCCAAGAGTATGCCGCAGATCCTCGACTCGCTTTCCGCTGATCTTCGTTTCCATGACAAAAACCAGCATGGGCCCTTCTTGCTTTACCATGTTGCGAAGCTCGCGAACTGCCTCGGGGTTCCCAAGACCCGGCAGTTCCAGCTTATGCAGCCAATTAAGACTGGCATGGCTGCACTGCAGCACCTACCAATTTTTTTGAAGTTGTTGGTGTGTCCCTCTTCTTCTTAGGTGCACGTTCTCCTTCCCCCTCGTCGGTCTCATCCACTCCACTTGCCACCGTAGGATCGTATTGTATGATCACGTTGGTCTGAGGGGTTTCCTGGACTTCAGATGGCGTGGCGGCCATGATGACCTTTCTGTATACTTGCTTGGGAGGTCCACCCTTCCTCTTATTACCATGTGCATTCTTCTTCTTGGGCGAAGTGACCTCGGGATAGGCATCCTTGGTCGAACTAGTCTCAGGAGCATCCACCTTCCCTCCTGGTTTTGAATTACTCTAACTGGCCCCTAAGTTGTCGCTCGACGCAAACTTCTCTTATCCTCTGACTTCCCCGAGCCGTGGAATCAATGAGTATCCACCTCCGTAGAGGTTTGCTGACATCAATCGTAACCCTCGTCCTCAAAAAAACCCCCACGGGATCAAATTGCACTGATTGGGCCTTAGCGTCAATCTGCTTTGCCACCGCCAGCCCTCGCTTTTCATTGCGAAGATTGAAGGGCAGGTTAAGAACCCTAGCCCAAAGCTGCAATTTGTTGAACTGCAGCTCGGACGGCTTCATGCACTCGTTGAACTCCGACAGAATGACTACATGCTTGCTAATATGCCATGGGCTTCTATAAGGGCATCTTCTACCTTAAGGTTTTGGTGATGATGACAACACTCGTGTGGACTAATCGTGCGTCCTAGTTTTCTCAGGTACACATTGTGCGGCGCAAGATGGTTAGGCCTTCCCTCTATGCGGAGAAGATCAAAGACAGAGTTTCCGACGTTTTATTCCTTGGGTCATAGGATATCCATGCTTTTAAGAGGGAATCCACATCAGATGGTATTGGGTGAATCTTTTCACGTACACGTTCTCTGCACCCACCAGACACCCTCTGTTCGAGAAGAGAGGGGTTCCCCAAAGTTCTCTTTCTGTGCAGTTCTGCCCATGGTGGTAGTACCACTCCATTGAGTGGTTGTACCGGTGGCCGGTAGTTCCGGTCTTACCACCGCCCCAAGTACCGCTCAGGGGTGACTCCCTTCTGTACCATGTATGGTGGTAGACCGGAAGTTCCGTTTTTTCTTGAAAAACCGGTGCTATCGGTGTTTAGGGCGGTAGTACCGCCTCAGACTCCACTACTCAGGAACTGCTGGCCCAGCGGTAGCTCCGGCCCAACCACCGCTCTAACTACCGGCCTGGGGTGATTTCCTTATGTGGTGAGGCGGTAGTCGGGTGGTGGTGGGACGGTAGTTCCGGTATGTTTTGATATACCGATACTACCGGTTCTCCCACCGGAAGTACCGCCCTGGTGCCCTAGCAGGGGTTTCCCGCATTCACCGGTTGTACCGGTGACACTTGCAGAAGTACCGCTCCTATGTATTTCTGCGCATAACGGTTGGATCTGAGGGGACCCTATTTAAGGAGATGCTTCTCCTTCCTCCCACCTACCTCTTGCCCCTCTCTCTCCTCCATTAATGCCCACAAAGCTTTCTTGCCCGATCTCTCTCTCTCTAGCTACTCAAACTTGTTGATTTGCTAGGGATTGCAGGAGGAGACCTAGATCTACACTCTCACCAAAGGAAACTTGATTCCCCCATACTTTCTTGTGTGGATTTTGTTACTCTTAGGTGCTTGGGCACCCTTGTCGGAATAGGTCACTTCGGAGCCACATTCCATTGTGGTGAAGCTCCGGGGTTTCGTTGGGAGCCTCCAATTAAGTTGTGGAGAGAGCCCCAACCTTGTTTGTAAAGGTCCGATTGCCGCCTTCAAGGGTTCCAATAGTGGAATCACGACATCTCGCATTGTGTGAGGGCGTGAGGAGAATACGGTGGCCCTAGTGGCTTCTTGGGGAGCATTGTGCCTCCACACCGCTCCAACGGAGATGTACTTCCTTTCAATGGGAAGGAACTTCGGTAACACATCCTCGTCTCCATCGGTTCCACTCTTGGTTATATCTTACCTTTACTTGTGCAAGTTTTATTGTGTTATATCCTTCACTTGCTTGGGTGCTTATTGTTGCTGCATCATATAGGTTGCTCACCTAGTTGCATATCTAGACAACCTACTTTGATGCAAAGTTTAATTTGGTAAAGAAAAGTTAAAAATTGTTAGTTGCCTATTCACCCCCCTCTAGTCAACTATATCGATCCTTTCAGCTTCCTTCCCAGACTCGATCACGATCACGCTGACATGTGAATTCTGCCACAAAAATATTCTCACCCGTGGACCGGAAAGACAGGCCCTTAGGGTTACCCCATGCTGGCCGAAGGGCGTTGGAGATCGTCTAGATATAAAACGTATGTTGATGTAGTACTTTGCCCGCTAGTGTGTTCATGGTGTAATTTGGCTAATATCTGTATGATCGGCCAAATTAATTTAAATGAATGTGGTCGGATTATTCGTTCATACACATATCTACCCTTGTTGTTTAATTCAAAATGCAGGCGTGGTCATAGTCCAGTGCAGATGACACATCAGGAGATCAGGTGCACTGAAGCTATTTACCCAGGACAAATATATGGGATTTTGTAAGGATTAGCGGCTACTTGGATAAATTCTCGTACGCTGGGCTAAACTGTGGTTGCTAAGATGAAGGATTATTGCATGAGCTATGGAGTCACGTATGAGAAGATGCGACAATACATGATGAATGATCAATCATTATTAGCCGGTGTGATTAGCGACCTTGCCGGAGTATTTTATTATTTTCCTTGTAGGCTCAAGGGTATTTATACGTATGTGTATAACTAGGGCTGTGATTGCGACGTGGCCGGAATATTTTATATATTCATATAAGGCAAAGGGTAGTATACATGGTAACCGAATCAGATCCTGATCGGTTTAGTTTTGGAGTTCTATACTTGTACGACAAGTACTTCTGTATACGCCAAGTCCCGTGTGCCTTAATAAATAGGCCATGGCCGATTGAGCAAAAACTCAATCAATCTATCAACAAATACATTACTTTTTCACTTATGTCTTTTTCTCTATCGTTTTGCTCTGCCGAGCCCTAGCAGCCATAGGGTTTGGTAATCTTTGCCGTTTTGCACTGAAAAACGGCCGGTTCTGCTCCACAAAAGTGAGGGATCTTTGTTGCTTTGCTCGGAAAGCAATCGTTCGTCATCACGAAAGCACGACAATTATCTTGGTGTTGCGCGGCGATTCCGCGTGCCAACACAATTGGCAACTCCGCTGGGGACGGAAAGAAGAAGAAGCACACGATGAGTACCGAGTCCAGGAACGGGAGAGACATCGACTCGGAGATCGTCATCACCGTCACACTCGACGATCTGTCGGAAGATGATCGGCGTGAGCTTGAACAAGAGCTTAAGAAAGAGATGGCTGAGCGACTAAAATTGAAGTTGACTGGATACCGCAAGACAAGGATCTGCGTCGTCAAAAAGGTACATGTGACGAACCCTTCAGATTCGTTCAATACCGAGGTAGAAAAGTCAACCGAAGAAATTTCTCATCTAATCGATGTGTGCGTAGCTACCAAGTACGATTCTGATGTGAAAACTACGACACACACAATTACTCAATCAGTAGCTAATAGAATTGAAGAATTTAAGGAGCAGCTTCACAAAGATCTTGAAAATAATTTACCTAGTCATGTTCGGTCATTAGTGCTGCAAATCAATGAAGGATATTCCGAGAAAAAGCTGATGCCGCTGCAAAATACAGGATTCATTAACTTTCCTAGTAATATTCATACACATGGTGCATCGGTTAATAACGTTGTGCAGCCCAATGTTCCTTTAAATAGTGATCAAGGTGGCCGGAACTATGTGAACAGTTCGGCTAATAATTTTATGCCTAGCGTAGCTGCTCCTACTGTCTCAACTTCGGTTCCACAAAATCACAACAACAATAACCGAAGTGCTATTTCTAATTCTAGTTTACAACAACTTTTTTATCCAACTGTAGAATATAGTACACCACCACTGTTGACTATCAGTACCGGGATTCCGTGCGGGCCGGTACCCGATTCATATGTTAATGGGTCTCCGCTGCAAGTATCACAAGCTCAAATTTCTTTGCCGGAGTTTCCATCACGTGCTAGCGTTCCATCTGCTCCACAAACTAGTTCTCAACAGCCGAATGAGAGTTTTAAGGATAAGCTTGCTAGTATACTAAGAGAATTCGGTTTAGAACCTAAGAGTAAAGCACGCGCATATCAAAAACCATACCCTGATTACTTTGACTTGACACCATATCCTCATGGTTTTATAATTTCAGATTTTGTTAAATTTACGGGGGAAGATGGTAGATCCACTTTCGAGCATATCGGACAATTTTTAGCCCAATGTTGTGATATCGGCACATCGAATGTTTATAGGATTAAATTGTTTCCGTTGTCTTTGTCCGGTATTGCATCTACTTGGTTTACATCCCTTGCTCCTAATTCTATTTCAACATGGGCACAATTGGAGCAAAAATTTCATGAGTACTTTTATAGCGATGAAACAAAACTTCGGCTTTCAGATTTAACTATGGTTAGGCAGAAATATAATGAGCATGTTCATGATTATATTAGGAGGTTTAGGGATGTCAAAAACCGATGTTTCAGCTTGACCATAGCCGAAAAGGATTTAGCCGATCTTGCCTTTTCGGGTCTTATTGCTCATATTAAGGATAAACTAGAAGGGGAAGAATTTTTAGATGTTAATCAAGTTTTGCAGAAGGCTTTGGCGCAAGAAAACTGGACTAAGGAGATTAAACAATATAGCTGGTTTGAAGATAATATTGATAATGAGAAGGATAATCATGTAGGTAATGCCTTTGATTATGATAGTAATTCGGCTAGTGAAGTTGACGTTAATATATGTGTAGCCGAATGGATTCCAGCGTCAAGGTCATAACCCTTTGCATGTTCTGCTTTGAAGCCCACGCCTGCTAGAAGAGATGAAACAAAATACACTTTTAATGTTAGCAAGTGTGATAAATTTTTTGATATGTTACTGCAAAATAAAATAATTAGAGTGAGAGAGGGCCATGTAATTCCACCTCTAGAAGAGTTGGGTAGACGAGCTTATTGTAAGTGGCACAATTCTTTCTGTCTTGCTACTAATGATTGTAACATGTTTCATCGACGGGTGCAATCGGCCATTAATGAAGGACGATTGACATTTACAGAAAGTTCTAAGATAAAGCTTGATACTGACCCTTTTTCCATCAATGTGGTCGAGCTTAAGAGTAAGAAAATGCTTATTCGGTCAGATCAGACCGAATCTGCAAGAAAAAAGAATGTTGTTGACGATAGTGCTCCTCCAAGGATGATCAAACCAAAAAATCCAGAAGTAGGAGTGTGGAAAGTCAATGGAAGAAGGAAACAAGCTCCAAGACCAAAGCCGACAGTTAGCCTGTTGTTGGAAAAGTACACCTCACGCAAGGCAAGCAATGTGTTTAATCGGCTTGGAGGTAATAAGTGTCCTAGATCTCCTTCCAGAACTACCAGTCATCAACGACGGCAAGGAAATTCATATGACCAACAGATGTATTTTAAAATGGATCCGACATATGGGGGATGCGCACCTCCTATTTATCCACGGTTTCCTCCGTGGGGTTTTAATCCTTGGGTGCCATATCCTACAAGGCCAATGTGTTATTCTCGACCAGAGTGGATTCCAGCAGGGCCAATGTACAGGAAATCATTGCATGAAAAAGGGGTTCAGTTTAATCACGAAGTGAGACCACGTGATGGCAATGTAATCTGTGGTAATGATGACATGGTGGTCTTGGGAACTTCAAACTCGCCTAGGAGGCACAATACAAATGGCATAATTCATAGAGGTGATAAGAAGTTTGTGTGGGTGCCGGTGAGGCATGCTGAATCTAAGTCTATACAAAGTTCAAATGATTTGGATGCTTCTAATGTTATGAAACTTGGTGAACACCAATTGGCTGCAAGTGTAGACAATAGTCGAGAAATAAGAGACATTGATGCATCTAAGTTAGAGGCTAAGATGCACACACGTTCAGAGAAGGAAGTTGTACATGCTAGTACTAATGAGTCGGCTGATGCATGTGCTGATATATTCACTGGAGGCAGTGGGCAATATGGAAATACGAGTACATATGATCAGTGGATGATTTCTTCGGCCAACAACAAAATATTTGCTCCCAGAACAACAGTACGGCAGTATAGGCCGAGAAACTCGGGGGCAGCAGAATTATTTCAGCTGCACTAGGGACTAAACCACGAAATCGGTGGTGTCCCATGGGACTCACACACACTAAGAAATGGCGTGTCCAACGACTACGAGCATTTAGAATGAAAGAAGAGATAGCTGAGAAGAATCGCGTGTTCGATCGACAAAAACCAATGGTGCCGAAGATGACATGGATGGAGAAGCGTGTTATGGAGAAGTTGCCAAAATCTCCCTATGGAAAATATTCAAAAAATTACTATCCTAGCATGTCAAAGGAGGCTTGAGATAATGTGGCCGATTTATTATTCTAAATATCGCCTTAAGAAAATTTGGCTGACATATTATTTGAATATATCTCCAAAGAGGAAATTGGCCGATGTGCTATTTGGACATCACCCTTCAACATATTATATGGCCAGTGAAGTTATCGAAGCCTTCCTATGGAAATGTGATAGTGTTTTTGGTAAATACAATTATACCAAAAACAGGGGGCATGTGTTCATGGTGTAATTTGGCTAATATCTGTATGATCGGCCAAATTAATTTAAATGAATGTGGTCGGATTATTCGTTCATACATATATCTACCCTTGTTGTTTAATTTAAAATGCAGGCGTGGTCATAGTCCAGTGCAGATGACACATCAGGAGATCAGGTGCACTGAAGCTATTTACCCAGGACAAATATATGGGATTTTGTAAGGATTAGCGGCTACTTGGATAAATTCTCGTACGCTGGGCTAAACTGTGGTTGCTAAGATGAAGGATTATTGCATGAGCTATGGAGTCACGTATGAGAAGATGCGACAATATATGATGAATGATCGATCATTATTAGCCGGTGTGATTAGCGACCTTGCCGGAGTATTTTATTATTTTCCTTGTAGGCTCAAGGGTATTTATACGTATGTGTATAACTAGGGCTGTGATTGCGACGTGGCCGGAATATTTTATATATTCATATAAGACAAAGGGTAGTATACATGGTAACCGAATCAGATCGTACTTCTGTATACGCCAAGTCCCGCGTGCCTTAATGAATAGGCCATGGCCGATTGAGAAAAACATCAATCAATCTATCAACAAATACATTACTTTTTCACTTATGTCTTTTTCTCTATCGTTTTTCTCTGCCGAGCCCTAGCAGCCCTAGGGTTTGGTAATCTTTGCCGTTTTGCGCTGAAAAGCTGCCGGTTCTCCTCCACGAAAGTGAGGGATCTTTGTTGCTTTGCTCAGAAAGCAATCGTTCGTCGTCACGAAAGCACGACAATTATCTTGGTGTTGCGCGGCGATTTCGCGTGCCAACATAGTGGCCACTTCACCGGCTCACCGTCGTCGGCGTCGTCGAGCACCAGCGGCGTGGTCTCCTCTTCCTTCAGATCCAACTTGCCCATCGCCTTCTCCAGTCGCGTCCTTGCCGAGCGTGGCGAGAGAGATCCCTCCTTCCCTTTGCCGGTGTTGGATGGCTTCATCCTCACACCGCCCTCATGCGCCCTGCCGATCAAGATCTGACGTGCGCCGCCGTTTCCCTTCGAAACCCTAGTCGCCGCTCGAGAGGGCTCCTATGTTTTTGGGGAACTCTTAGATGAGAAGCTGGGTTAGTTAGCAATGGATGGGGATTGACCCGGCTCTAGCCGAGTGTGTACGTTGTGTGATTTGGTTAGGCCGAGTTTAATTGGAGTCCAAGTTGTACTAGGACTAGAGTCTGTACACGGACAGATTCAAAGATGGATTCCTTATAGGTCTTGGAACTTTTGGCTGGTTGTGTGTATTTATATACACAACACGTTGCAGGTTTTGTATCGTGTGTGAGTGAAGAAAAGGAGAAAAATGAAAACAGAGAAAATAAGGCATGACAGGTGTCTTTGGCAAAGAGTATTTTAGCATGTGCGTTCGTTTACTTTGATGTGATCGATCCTGTGGGTGATTTCCAACAATTGGTATAAGAGCTAAGTCGATTTGAAGCCACACTTATCCCGGGGTGGTGACCTACTAGCGCCTCGAGGTGGGCAGGCGATGGAGTCACTGGGTGATGCAGCAGCAACATGGAGGGAGGCGACAGACTATCGTCAGCAAGGCTGTGGAAGAAGATCGTTGACGGGAGTGGTGGTGTCAAGGTACGGTGCCGGAAAGTCGTCAAGATCGCCGCCCACGGGGATGGATGAGTCGAGGAGTCATGCGAGTTTGCGCGACTGGTCGTCATCGTGTCAGCGAGTCATCGTCGTCATCATCATGTCCAAGTGCTCGTCCCAGTGAGGAGGCGTTGACGATGAAGTGTGCCCAGGTCATCTATGTGTCTCGACGGGAGGATCAAGTTTAACTACGTGGGGGCGGTAAACCAGTGAAGGTGAGTCTCTTCAATGAGGCCATGCCTCTACATGAGGCTGGAGTGCATGGTGTAGTGCAAAAGGTGGTGTGATGATCCACAATGAGTTGGCATGTATCTTGCTAGGGTGGATGGTGTAGTCCACCGGGTGGTGTATTCTACAGGTTACTAGCGAGGCTGGGTAGTCCACGGCATATGGAGATTGTTAGAACTTGGGAAGAGATTGTTGCGATCAATGAAGCCTATCGATTAAACTTGTCGTGGTGCGAGCGAATGAGTCGACAAGGGATGATATACAACAACCAAGAGCAGGAGAAGTACGGAAGACAGAGTGTCAAGATCAGGGGGAGATTGTTAGAACTAATCTTGTCTGGTAGATTAATTAGTTTCTAGCCAAATTGATTAGTCTGCCTATGAGGTGTCTTGGATGTACACGTGTAGTAGTACTGGTTCAAGTCACGTTAGAAGTTAGTCCTAGCTATAGGTTAGTACGTTGTGTGATTTGTTTAGGCTGAGTTTAATTGGAGTCCCAGTAGTACTAGGACTAGAGTGTGTCCACGGACAGGTTCAAAGATGGATTCAATGTAGGTCTAGGAGCTTTTGGGTCGGCTGGTTGTGTGTATCTATATACACAACACGCTGCAGGTTTTGTATCGTGTGTGAGTGAAGAAAAGGAGAAAATAAAAAGAGAGAAAATAAGGTACGACACGTGCCTTTGGCAAAAAGTTTTTTAGCGTGTGCGTTCATCTACTTTGATGTGATTGATTCTGTGAGCGATTTCCAACAACCGTCAAGATGATAAATAACACAAAGAGCAAAAGTACTAACTACTAATTACAAGGGGAGGATAATTGCATACTTCACACGCGCAAACAAATTGCTATATGCATTTAGTTCCATGAGAATCCATACTACTCGCTCCACACCTAACTCCAAAACCATATTCGAAGGGGAGGATAATTGCGTACCTCAGGCGGCCTACAAACACTTCACCACCATTCTTGGCTCCTTCACTACTAATTACAAAAGTACTAACTACTAACTACAAGGGGAGGATAATTGCATACCTCAGGCGGCCTACAAACACTTCACCACCATTCTTGGCTCCTCCACTCCACGAGATCACTCCATCTGCCCAGAGACCATCGACAACAGAAACTTCGACTTGTTTGAGCTTGACCGACCATTCTCCGAGGCCGAGATATGGGAAGCTATCAAGAAAATGCCCACCAGGAAACCGCCCGGTCTGGATGGATTCACTTCGGAGTTCCTACGTGCTTGCTGGCCCATCATCAAGGACGACATTTGCGCGGCCTTCGAGAAGCTCTATGCCATGAACGGCCGTGGCTTTCACAAACTTAATGAAGCCATGCTTTTGCTCCTGCCCAGGAGACCCTACACTGCGGCCCTCACGGACTACCGACCCATCAGCTTGATCACATCCTGGCAAAGCTATTTGCCAAGGTCCTGTCCCTTCGTCTCGCCCTGTATGGGGGAAATTGTCTCCATCAACCAGAGCGCTTTATTGCTTGGAGATGTGTTCACGACAATTTCCTCCTAGTGCAATAGATCGCCGGCTCCTTCACAACCTCAAGGCGCTGAGAGTTCTCCTCAAGCTGGACATTGCGAAGGCTTGCGACACTATGTCCTGCCCCTTTCTTCTCGAGGTTTTAGTGCACCTCGGATTTGGTTGATGCTGGTGTGAGTGGATATCCATACTCACACGCACGGCTTCGACCCACGTCCTCCTAAACGGCAACCAGAGCCCGTCGATTGACCACGCCTGAGGCCTGCGGTAGGGTGACCCCTTGTCGCCTATGCTCGTCGGGACCGTCATCAACAAGCTCATCAACCTGCTTCAGCATGCCGTGTCCTCCAGCATGCTGCAGAGCCTCACCACGCGCCACGCCGCATCAAGTATTTCCCTATTTGCGGATGACGTGGTTGTATTTTATCACCCGGACCCAGCGGAACTGGTGACCATTCGGGAGCTCCTCCACATCTTCAGCGACCCCTCCATACTTCACACAAACTACATGAAGTGATAAGCAACCCCAATCTAGTGCGTTCCCGAGTTGGTTGGCACCATTGCGGCCATGCTATCATGCACTGTGACCACTTTTCCCGTCCCTTACCTCGGACTACCGCTCTCGATCCGCAAGATTCACGCCTCGACACTCCTCCACTCATGGACAGACTGGTGAAAAAGCTGGCCACTTGGAAAGCTTCCTTCGTCTAGAATGGCGAGTGACTCGCTCTTGTTCGCCATGTTTTCACGGCCATGCAGGTGCATATCTTACTCGCCATGGCCGTAAGCCCCTCCATCCTCAAGAGGAGCACAACGGTGGTCCGCGACTTCTTTTGGCATGGCCGTAAAGATGCTAAGGCCGGCAGCTGCCTTGTCAGCTGGCTGAACATCTCTCGACCTCTCGAGCTTGGAGGCTAGGACATTCATGATATTCACCGCACAGATACTGCACTGCCCGCTCGCTGGCTATGGCTGCAGGCTACTGATCACGCCCGCCCATGGAGCCACCTCCAACTTCATAGGGACGAGGACACTAGTAAATTCTTCCGTGCTTCCATGACATGGACCATCGAGGATGACCTGATGTGCCAGTTCTGGTGCGACCATTGGCTCCAAGGATAGTCTATCGCTGAGATCGCTCCAACGCTTCTCTCTTTGTAGGGGAACGCGACAAAAAACAATTTTTTTTGACCTACGTACCAGCTCAGGACCACTATGAAGATGCATACAAGGTTTTTGATCTGATCGTCACCAACTCGTAGCTTAGCAGAAGTAGAGTTGGTGAAGATTGTTGGTGCAGATCCCCGCAGCTAGGATTTTACAACCTCCTAACCGTGATGATGTACTCCCTCATCAGCTCACCATACGGATCTTCGCATAGCCCTTCGGGAGGCCTTAGGACAATCCCTCGGATGGTCTCACCGGGCGGATCCTCGGGTAGTCCTTTGAGAGGCCTCTAGACAGTCCCTCGGATAGTCCCACTGGACGGATCCTCAGACAGCCCTTCGGGAGGACCCTCGAACAACCCCTCTGGTAAAATATCGAACCTATGACCTTTCTACAGGGTTGCACACATACGGTGTCAGCTATCCGGCAGAGCTTCGCCGTTCAGAACTAGTTCCCACCAGGACCCAGACAACCTTTCGGCTCTACGAAACTATTTCGTGGGAGGGAGAGAGAAAGCGGAGGGAGAGAGAAAGCCAAATCATGCATGACATTTGTATGAGAGATTTTGAGTGAGTATAGAGAGCACCTCTCCACCTCTATTTATAGGCAAGTCCAAGGGGTAGAGGACACTTGAAAATACCAAAATGCCCTTAGATATTTTCATCCAGTATTCATGCCACTATTCATGAGATGAAATTACCAAAATGCCCTTAGATATTTTCATCCACTATTCATGACACTATTCATGAGATGAAATTATCAAAATGCCCTCAGATATTTTCATCCACTATTCATGAGATATTTTTTCATGACCATTTAATCCAAAAAAATTCCTGAAGGTCCAGAACATTTCTGGCACCCACTTAAATAATTCTGGACGCGTTCCGAAACATTTTCAATAGGATGATTTTCATCAGCAAAAAGCAACCAAAGCATTTCCAACAGCTCTGGAACATTTCCGGCTTTTTTCTCCAAAAAAATTCCAGAAGTTTCCAGAACAATCTGGCACCCGCCAAAAAGTTCCAGGCACATATCGAAACCTTTTCTCTGGGAAAACACTATTTTGTCCGAAAATAGCTATCCTACTTCATGAAAACAAGGTACTTCTATTGTGGTTTGAAAAAACGCCAGTGTCCTTGCAGTGTTATGCATCGAGCCCGAGTTTCCAACTAAAAGGAAATCTTTACCCATGTCAGAAGCATCTTATGGGCAACGACCATGTCTAAAAAATAGGTACCCTACTTCTTTAAGACATTGATGCGACCATCAATCTCTTTGAAAATATGTTGCTATAAACAGAAATTAATAATTGCACACTACGGAAATACTTTTTGTACAATCAATATAATTAGGTTTTGTAAGTGTAGATAATTCTTTATGAGTTAGTTGACAAACACAAAGTTTGACCAACACATATTCTAATGGGCAAGTACTTTAGAACGGGGGAAATAACAATCAATTAGCAAACATTGGCCATTCATGTTTTTGTATGAAAATATTATATATATTAGCGGTATTTTATAGATGACAACACACTGCTAAAAATAGCTCAATCATAAGCTGTATGGTTAAATACATCAGCCGATGAGAGGCTAGTGCGTTCACCTTTTTGAAAATATTTGTTAAAACATTAGTTCTAGGTGTTGGATCTAAGTGCTCCGAGAGTCATAGTAGAAGGTTGCAAAACATGAAAAAATGTGGACATAAGCTCGCTATTCAACAATGAATCATCGGACGAAGTAGAAGAAGGTGAATTCGAGTTGGTGGCCGTCATGCTCGCTTTGGAAGAGGAGTTTAGGAGAGTGAGGCGTCATTCTCATTTTGGTCAAAGGATCATGGGTCATGATGATCTAGTGAGGGATTACTTTGTGCCGAATGTGGTATATCTTTCTTACTATTTTTGGCACTGATTCCAGATTCATCGGTTTCTTTTAAACACCATTTGAAAAAGCCATGGAGAGACGCGATCCTTGGTTTCAAGTAAGATGGAATGCAATGGGAGAATAAGAAGTGCGTGTTCATTTTTAAAGGTTACAACAACCATGAGTCCTTGATTATGGATGCCCTACCAATGCCATTGATGACTATGTTCGCATTGTGGAAGATCTCATTCCTCGAGTGTGTGAGATGATTTTGCATAGTTGTGGTCGAGATATATGGACCAGAGTACTTGTGGGATCCCACTGATGAATATACTAAGAGGGTCATGGCAGAAAATGAAGAGAGAGGTTACCCAAGGACGCTTGGATCCATTGACTGTATGTATTGGGCATGGAATAATTGTTGGGGAAGATTAGCACAGAGGGCATTGCCATGATTCAACCATCATACTTGAGGAAGTTTCTTCAAATGGTCTTTGGATTTGACACACATACTTCAGAATGCCTGGCTCTCACAATCATCTCAATGTTCTCTAGTGATCTCCTATTTTTTTACAAGGCTTGTTGTCCATGAACAAGTATATCCCTTGCAACTATATTGTTAATGGCCATGAGTATAACATGAGATACTACCTTGTCAATGGCATCTATTCTACATGGAACACATTTGTGAGGACTATCCATCGCCCTAAAGGCAACATGAGATCTCACTTTGCAACGTGCAAATAATTTGCTATAAAAGATGCTAAGAGAGTTGTTTTTGTGCTTCAAAAAAGATCTGCTCTTTTCCATGGCCCTGATGAGTATTGAAAGTCTGAGACTCTGTGAGCGATCCTGAAACATGTATTATCTTGCACAACATGATTATCAAAGATGAGAGAGACCTATAGGACTTTTGGTATATATCTCTACAATGGTGTCCCGGTGGAGATGAATCATAGCCCAAGTCTGACATTTTCCTTCCTAAAAGTACACCAAAGGATTGAGAACCTCAAGCTCACCACACACTTCAAGAAGATCTAATTGAGCAGCATTGGCGCCTTCACAACACTTGATTCTTGTGCTTTTATCATGTTATTTGGGTTCTTAGTTCATTTGGACTGTATGTCATGTTTGAATTTGATTTGTTAAGTTTGAGAGCATTAAATTTGGTATGCTTATATTATGTGTGTGCTTGAATTTTAAATTCTCAATTAATATGTTGTGATAAGTTTGAAAATGTTTGAAAAAACATGCAAGTTGTTTTTTGAAGGATTAAGTTCTAGTGGACCCATCAGGTGAAGAAACGTTTAATCCCTTAAAAATTACTAGGAAATGATATAAGGAAGATGTTTTGGACTTCTATGCTAGGGGATCCGCTAAAGATGCCCTTACTTTTTAATACTTGGTTAGATCATGAATTCATTAAGGGATCGTTGTAATGCTCACTTAGAATTCATATATGGATTTGTGATAACCCACAAGTATAGGGGATCAATTGTAGCTTTTTTGATAAATAAGAGTGTTGAACCCAACAAGGAGCTAAAGGTAGAATCAATATCCCCTTCAAGTTCTATCGACCACCGATACAACTCTACGCACACTTAACATTAGCTTTACCTAGAACAAGTATAAAACTAGAAGTACTTTGTAGGTATAAAGGGATAGTGTTGGCGTTCTGGGAATGGGGGTCCCCAGACTTGCTTGCCTGCGGCCTGTGGCGTGGCTCAAGGGGTGGTCTAGTACGGCCCATCTTCATCAACTCAAGCTCAAGACCCTCGCGATGGGCCAAGCCTCGCGGGGCGGACGACGCAAGGCTTCCTCAGGAACGGCCTCACCAGGCCGGCTCGCGAGGAGGTAGAGAGATCATGGCAAGGGTACCTCGCGAGGTGCTCATGATGCAAGCCATGACGATCGAGACCAGGCAAGCGCCAGGCGGGCGCCGGCCTGCGCAGTGTCCTTATTTCCTATTTGGTGCAAAGGGGGCAAGCGCAGGCGCAGAGTACCTAGGCATCAAGCAAAGGTTACCATTTCGGTGCAACGAGACCAAGACCAGTAGAGCGGCAGGACGGAGGTCACCGTGGAGCCCAAGACGATGTCATCGCCAGGGCCTTTGGCAGTCGAAGACCAACTTTAGTCAGGATAACTTGTACTAGATGTTCCCCTTTGGCGTTGTTGGCGCCCTTCCCGCTCAATATTTGGGAAGAGGACCAGGGCCTCTATATATAGAGATAGCCACCACAGTAGAAGGCATCTAGATCTCACCTAGAGCCAACAGAGACGGAGCAATTCCTCTCCAAGCACACCACCACAAGAACACCCCTCGCGAGGCTGTTCTTCCTTTGTACTGTTCATCATCAGCCCCTGAGGCAGTCCACCACACCATACACTAGATTAGGGTATTTCACCACAACGGTGGCCGAACCAATATAAACCTTGTGTCCCTCGTGTTGTTCATCGTGTAGCTTAGATTCTCAGCGAGGCGTTAGGACGTGGATCGGCAGGGGGAAGATCTTCGCGCGCACTCCAGAGTTCGAACCTTAAGGGTTTTGCCGGAACCCGATATCTAACAGATAGGTTTGCAAGATAGTAAAGAACACATAAATTAAAGTTACGGGCTGTTTAGATAAATAAAAAATTAGGTTTGTTTTAGTAGAGAGCTTTTTGTAACACAAGAGAATGATTTGTCCCGAGGCAATTGATAACTAGACCGACAATCATTATTGCAATTTTATATGAGGGAGAGGCATGATCTAACAAACTTTCTGTACTTGGATCATATGCACTTATGATTGGAACTCTAGCAAGCATCCACAACTACTAAAGATCGTTAAGGTAAAACCCAACCACAACATAAAGTATCAAGTCCTCTTTACTCCCATACGCAACAACCCCCTTACTCGGGTGTAAGCTTCTGTCACTCTAGCCACCCACTATAAGCAGATTATGAACATATTGCAACACCCTACAGCGGGAATCCCACACGCTTGCGCGACATAGAGGGCACCATAGGACAACACCAAAATAAACTATACAACTCAAAACCAATCACGATCATCAATCAACCCATAGGACAAAACAAATGTACTCAAACATCATAGGATGACAACACATCATTGGATAATAATATGTAGCATTAAGCACCATGTTTAAGTAGAGATTACATTGGGGAGAAGAGGTGTTACACCACTGCATAGAGGGGGAGAGAGTTGGTGGTGACGACGGCGAAGTTGTTGGTGTAGATCGCCGTCACGATGGTTGCCTCGGCGGCGTTCCGGCGCTACCGGGTGAGAGGAGGAGAGAGACCCTCCTTCTTCTTCTTCCTTGGCCCATCCCGAGATGGGAGGAGAGTTTTCCCTCTGGTTCATGGCCGCCATGATGGCGGAGGGGCAGGAGCCCCTCCGAGATTGGATCTTTCTCTCTCTGTCCTCTTCTGTTCAGTGTTCCCGTTTTCTGGCCTTTCATCGTTTCTAAAATTCTTGGAGATTCGTAGCTCCGACCGGGCTGAAATTTGGACACACTCCCCCCCGATATTATCTTTCTTGTGGCAAAAGATGGGGGTCAACCAACTTATGAGGGGCTCACGCGGCACCACGGCACGCCCTACCCCCTAGGCGTGCCCTAGTGCCTCGCGGGGCCTTCGAGCACCGTGTTGCGTTGATTCTTCTTCGCAAAAATCACATATATTTCAAAATAAATCTCCATAAATTTTTGTCGCGTTTAAACATCGTTTGATATGGATATTCTATGGAACAAAAAACATGCAACAAATAGGAACTGGCACCGGGCACTGGATCAATATGTTAGTCCCAAAAATAATATAAAATGTTGTGAAAAGTATATGAAAGTTGTAGAATATTGGCATGAAACAATCAAAAACTATAGATACGACAGATACGTATCAACATCCCCAAGGTTAATTCCTGCTCGTCCTCAAGTAGGTAAATGATAAAAAAGATAATTTTTGATGTGGAATGCTACCTAGCATAATCTTGATCATGTAATATAATCATGGCATGAATATTAAGACACAAGTTATTCAAAGCAATAGTTTATAATTTGATATAAATACATCAATACACAGACATACCAACAAATAATCATGTCTTTCAAAATATCAACGCTAAAAAATGTATCTCTAGTCCGTCATGCTCAATCATTGATCCATTCAATGAACACACTCAATATTAACTACACCCAATGCACAAGTATGACAACAGTGCTCCCCAGTTGGTGCTTATAAGAGAAGGTGAAGAATCGAAATGAAAATAAAAATTGCAGAAAAGTAAAATGTATAGGCCCTTAGCAGAGGGAAGCAGAAATTTGCACAGGTGCGAGAGCTCAAAGCCTAAAACAAAGAGATAAGATTATTTTGAGAGACATGCTTTTCCTATCAACGAAAATGACCGAGAGGTCCCAACATCTTCCATGCTAGACACATTATAGGTGGTTCCCAAAAAGAAAATAAAGTTCATTTCCTTTCCACCATCATTTCACAATCAATGGCTAGCCGTATCCCTGGGTGCCTTCCAAACTTTCAACTTTCCAAGGAATTTATTATTATTTTGATTCATTATGGGACTGGCATCCCTATTACCTGCCACATTTTCGTGCAATGACAAGTGAATAAACACTCATAGTGAGAGTAACCCGCCTAGCATGAAAGATATTGGCCACCTCCTGCTACTTCATGAGCGGTACGGGCACACAAAACGGAAAATTATTTTGAATGATTAGAGTTGGCACATGCAAATTTACTTGGAACGGCATATAGATACCACATATAGGTAGGTATGGTGGACTCATTTGGCACAACTTTAGGTTTAAGGAATTGGATGCACAAGCAGCATTCCCGCTTAGTACAAATGGAGGCTAGCAAAATAGATTGAAAAGCGACCAACCAGAAAACTAAAACGGTCATAAACATGCATTGAACATAACTAACACTGAATAATGCACCACAAGTAGGATATAACTTTGTTGCATAGCTATTGACCTTATGTGCATGCATAGGAATCATAAACCTTAGCACCAATATTCTTACTAAACCACTATTACTCACTAGTACAACTCACATATTATCATCTTCATATCGCAAAACTATTGTAAAGAATCAAACATATCATATTCAATGATCTACAAGTTTTATGTAGGATTTTATGACTAACCATGTGAATGACCAATTACCCTTGACTCTCTAAATAGATATAAGTGAAACAAGAGAGTTTAATTCTTTATGCAAAAGACTTGCCCACACTCTAATAAATATAAGTGAAGCAAAAGGGCATTCTACAAGTAACGGTTTTTCTATAAGTAGAGAAACATGCATCCAAACTACAAATGATATAAGCAAAGCACATGAAGCATTCTATAAAGCCACACTCAAAAGATATAAGTGAAGTGCAAAGAGCATTCTATAAAACAACCAAGGACTATCTCATACCAGCATGGTGCATTATTAAAATAAAAATAAAAAGCACATGATGCTCCAAGAATTTACGCATATCATGTGAACAAAACAAAAACTGAAACATACCAATAATTGTCGAAGAAAGATGTGATGCCTTCCAGGGCATCCCCAAGCTTAGACGCTTGAGTCTCCTTGAATATTTACTTGGAGTGCCTTGGGCATCCCCAAACTTGAACTCTTGCCTCTCCTTATTCTCCTCATATCGATACCTCCTCGATCTTCGAACACTTCATCCACAGAAAACTTAACCGAACTTTTTATTAGAAGGGTTAGTACATATAACATCATATACCATCATGTCCCGCTGTAACATTATTGTATAATTATAATCAAACATTACCCACCACATGCTATCACAATTCTATGGCTCCCGAGTCAACGGGGCTCAATAAGATTTCAAACATAAGCAAATAACAAAACTATAGCAGCAATATGTGAAAACATGACAGTCTGTAAAGATGTAGATGGTGTATATACTTATATAACTCAAACAATTCTGAAACATTAGGACAATATAATTTTTTTCATAGAAGTACTGTGTAAAAAATTCAGAAATTTTTTATGTTCCAGTAAAAAAAATGTAAATTCACGCACTACAACTAAAGTTTCTATTTTTGCACTGCACATACCAACAAGCAATTTAAACATCCTAAAGGTAAATCTTAGCACATTATTTTTATAGTACAATGGATTTGTACAAGGGGATAATTATTTTTGCAAGAAATTCCATTAAAAATTCTACATTGTTTCCATTAGCATGAACACAAGGGTTCAAGGTCGACCCTCACTTCTCCATTGCATAACCTTCCAATCACTTCTCTTTATTGAATTTTTTTAGGTTCCCCTCTATATTTATTTGTTTTTAAGCTTTATAAAAGCACACAACAGAATAAAATGACTCTCTAAAACTTCCGGGTTGTCTCCTTGGCAGCGCTTTCTTTAAAGCAATTAAGCTTGGCATATATTGCTCAAGTAATTGATCCACCCGGATCCCAAGGTATATCAAAGCCAAATTTAGTTAACAATGATTTGTGATTTACTAGTGAGCACAAAGAAACATATATCATGCAATGACGAAGTCTAACTCTCTTCCTATGCATCAGCATGTCATAAAAGAACAATTCATGCACATCAAGTAAAGGCCAATGCATAGTATAAATAATTTCTTGCAATTTTATCGTATTGGAAACATAAAGAGGCGGAGATGTAGTTCCTCTCTCATAATAATTGCAACTAGGAGCAGCAAGCTCATGCATACTATATTCATCCAAATCATCATGTGTAGTAGTAAAACACAACCCATCAATATAATCCTTAATAAGCGCAAACTTCTCCGATATAGTGTAGTTGAGATAATGCAAAAAGATAATCAGACTATCATGTGTGGGTACAATAGAAACAATTTCATTCTTAACATAAGGAACTATAGCAATTTCATATCCATAAGCATAATTCATATCAGCATCGTGGCCACAAGCATAGCAAGCATCAATTTCATCAAAAAGGGATATTTCAAATGAATCCAAGGGATCATAGCAATTATCATAGCATTCATCCTTCGGTAAGCATGAAGGGAAGTTAAACAATGTATGAGTTGAAGAGTTACCCTAGTTAGAAGGTGGGTACGGGAACCTAATCCGCTCTTCCTTCTCTTGTTCTTCACTTTCCTCATCTTTTTCATCTAACGAGCTCACAGTTTCAGCAATTTCTTCTTCCATAGATTCCTGCAAAATACTAGTCTCTTCTTGGATAGTGGAGACTTTCTCAATAAATTCATCAGTATGGGATTGTATTTATAATTCTTATAGCAATATTTATGGGTAGCAAAATGTTCAGATCTGTAAAGAGCATCATCAAAATCTTCCTACTCGTCAAACGAACATTTAATTTCACAAGCACCCTTAAAAGCAACAAATTCTTCTATGTCTTCCACATCATAGTAATCATATATACCACTAGCATAAGAAGCCAAGGTTTCATCATCATTAAATTCACTTGAAAAGGAAAGTTGTGGGGCCATCGTCCTAGAGCAGCAAGTATAATCAAATCTCAAGCATAAATTCCAAGCATACCATTGTAAACAATCAATTTGATCCCATAAGAGTTTTCCTTTTTGAGACAAGCGATAATCCCTAAAGTATTCACGTTGATCCAACGTGTCTCTGATGTCTACGACGCAACTTTATTCTTGTAGACTTATGTTGGGCCTCCAAGCGCATAGTTTTGTAGGACAGTAGCAATTTTCCCTCAAGTGGAAGACCTAAGGTTTATCAATCCGTTGGAGGTGTAGGATGAATATGTCCCTCTCAAACAACCCTGCAACCAAATACAAAAAATCTCTTCTGTCCCCAACACACCCAATATAATGGAAAATTGTATAGGTGCACTAGTTCGGCGAAGAGATGGTGATAAAAGTGTTGATGGTATAAATATATTTTTATAATATGAATAAATAAAAATAGCAAGGTAGCAAATAGCAAACGGGCACAAAAACGACATTGCAATGCTTAGAAACAAGGCCTAGGGTCCGTACTTTCGCTAGTGCAATCTCTCAATAATGTTAATATAATTGGATCACATAACCATCCCTCGAAGTGTGATGAAGAATCACTCCAAAGTTCCTATCTAGCAGAGAACATAAGAATAAATTGTTTTTAGGCAACGAAACCACCTCAAAGCTATTCTTTCCGTTCGATCTATTCAAGAGTTCGTACTAAAATAACACAAAGCTATTCTTTCCGTTAAATCTATCCTAGAGTTCATACTAAAATAACACCAAAGCAAAGTCATATCCATAGTACCCAATCCAACATAAAGAACTTCAAAGAGTGCCTCAAGATTTCTACCGGAGAAACAAAGACAAGAACATGCATCAACCCCTATGCATAGATTACCCCAATGTCACCTCGGGAATCCGCGAGTTGAATGCCAAAACATATATCAAGTGAATCAATATGATACCCCATTGTCACCATGAGTATTCATATGCAAGACATGTATCAAGTGCTCTCAAATCCATAAAAGTATTCAATCTGTTAACAACGAAATCTCAAAGGGAAAAACTCAATTCATCACAACAAGATAGAGAGGGGAAACACCATATGATCCGACTATATTAACAAAGCCCGCGATACATAAAGATCGTGACATCTCAAGAACACGAGAGAGAGAGAGAGATTAAACACATAGCTGCTGGTACAAACCTCAGCCCCGAGGGTGGACTACTCCCTCCTCATTATGGTGGCCGCCGGGATGATGAAGATGGCCAACGGTGATGATTCCCCCCCCGGGAGGGTGCCAGAACAGGGTCTAGATTGGTTTCTCGTGGCTAGAGAGCCTTGCGGCGGCGGACCTTTAGATCTAGGGCTACCCCAAAGGGTTTTGGAATATTTGAGAATTTATAGGGCAAAGAAGGGGTGCGGGAGGCCACCGAGGTGTGCACAACCCACCGGGGCGCGCCTGGAGGCCCAGGCGCGCCCTGGTGGGTTGTGCCCCCCTCGGGGCACCCTCGAGGTGCTGCTCTGGCCCAATGGATGTCTTCTGGTCCATAAAAAATCCACAAAAAGTTTTGCGGTGTTTGGACTCCGTTTGATATTGATTTCATGCGATGTAAAAAACAAGCAAAAAACAACAACTGGCACGGGGCACTGGATCAATAGGTTAGTCCCAAAAAATGATATAAAGTTTTTTATAAAATGATTGTAAAACATCCAATAATGATAATATAACAACATGGATACTTCATAAATTATAGATACGTTGGAGACGTATCAGTCTCCCATTATCAAGTTAAATGGGGGTTTCTCAGGATTATCAAAGTAGTGTTTAATATTTTCCACATAACGAGCATCGAGGGCTTTAGGAGGTTCCCTATCTCCATGAGTGGCAAGTACAACATTTTTTTGTATTTCGTGTTCTGTATCCATAACTAAAGATAGAGTACAACATAGAACAGAAAATAAAATCTACATAGTGATAAAGCAAACAAGCACACACGAGAATATCAACCCCACACTATTGCTCCCCGGCAACGACGACAGAAAAAGGTCTTGATAAGCCACAAGTATAGGGGATCAATTGTAGCTTTTTCATAAGAGTGTCAAATTCAACGAGGAGCTAAAGGTAGAACCAATAATCCCTTCAAGTTTTATCGACCACCGATACAACTCTACGCAAACTTAAACGTTCGCTTTACCTAGAACAAGTATTAAACTGGAAGTACTTTGTAGGTGTAAATGTATTCAAGATAAGAACACAAAATAAAAGTTAGGGGCTGTTTAGATAAAGAAACAATCAAGTTAGTTTTAATAGAGAGCTTTTTGTAACACAAGAGAATGATTTGTCTCTAGGTAGTCGAGAACTAGACCGGTTATCATTATTGCAATTTTATATGAGGGATAGGCATGAGCTAACATACTTTACGTACTTGGCTCATATGCACTTATGATTGGAACTCTAGCAAGCATCCGCAACTACTCAAGATCATTAAGGTAAACTCCAACAATAGCATAAAGTATCAAGTCCTATTTACTCCCATACGCAACAACCCCCTTACTCGGGTGTAAGTTTCTGTCACTCTAGCCACCCACTATAAGCGAATAATGTACATAGTACAACACCCTACAGCGGGAATCCCACACGCTTGCGTGCCACAGACGGTACCATAGGACAACATCAAAATAAAATATACAACTCAAACCAATCACGATCATTGATACGTCTCCGTCGTATCTATAATTTTTGATTGTTCCATACCAATATTCTACAACTTTTACATACTTTTGGCAACTTTTTATATTATTATTGGGACTAACATATTGATCAGTGCCTAGTGCCAGTTCCTGTTTGTTGCATGTTTTTTGTTTCGCAGAAAATCCATATCAAACGGAGTCCAAATGGGATAAAAACTTGCGAAGATTGTTTTTGGAATATATGTGAATTTTGGGAAGTGGAATCAACGTGAGACGATGCTCGAGAGGCCCACGAGGGTGAGGGGCGTGCCCCAGGGGGTAGGGCGCGCCCTTGGCCCTCGTGGCCACTCTGTAAGGTGGTTGGTGCCATTCTTTTGCCGCAAGAAAGCCAATATCCGGATAAAAATCATGTTCAAATTTCAGCCCAATCGGAGTTATGGATCTCCGAGAATTTAAGAAATGGTGAAAGGGCAGAATCAGGGAGCGCAGAAACAGAAGGAAAAAGAGGGAAGAGCCCCTCCGCCACCATGGAAGCCAAGGACCAGAGGGGAAACCCTTCTCCCATCGGGAAGGTCAAGGAAGAGGAAGAAGAAGTGGGGCTCTCTCTCCCTCTCTCGCGGTGGCGACGAAACGCCACCGGGGCCATCACCGTGCCGATGATCTACACCAACAACTTCACCGCCATCATCACCAACTCTCTCCCCCTATATGCAGCGGTGTAACACCTCTTCTCCCCGCTGTAATCTCTACTTGAACATGATTCTCAATGCTATATATTATTTCCCAATGATGTATGGCTATCCTATGATGTTTGAGTAGATCCGTTTTTTCCTATGGGTTGATTGATGATCGTGATTGGTTCGAGTTGCATGTTTTATTATTGGTGCTGTCCTATGATGCTCTCTGTGTCACACAAGCATGAGGGATCCCCGCTGTAGGGTTTGCAATATGTTCATGATTTGCTTATGGTGGTTGGCGTGAGTGACAGAAGCACAAACCTGAGTAAGTAGGTTGTTTCCGTATGGGAATAAAGAGGATTTGATACTTTAATGCTATGGTTGGGTTTTACCTTAATGATCTTTAGTAGTTGCGGATGCTTGCTAGAGTTCCAATCATAAGTGCATATGATCCAAGAAGAGAAAGTATGTTAGCTTATGCCTCTCCCTCATATAAAATTGCAATAGTGATTACTAGTCTAGTTATCGATTGCCTAGGGACAAATAACTTTCTCGTGACAAAAAGCTCTCTACTAAAACTAACTTAGTTGCGTCTTCATCTAAACAGCCCCTACTTTTTATTTACGATCTCTTTATTATCTTGAGAACCTAGCCAACAACACCTACAAAGTACTTCTAGTTTCATACTTGTTCTAGGTAAAGCGAACGTAAAGTGTGTGTAGAGTTGTATCGGTGGTCGATAGAACTTGAGGCAATATTTGTTCTACCTTTAGCTCCTCGTTGGGTTGGACACTCTTACTTATCGAAAGAGGCTACAACTGATCCCCTATACTTGTGGGTTATCAAGACCTTTTTCTGGCGCCGTTGCCGGGGAGCAATAGCGTGGGGTGAATATTCTCGTGTGTGCTTGTTTGCTTTATCACTAAGTAGTTTTTATTTTCTATTCTAAGTTGTTCTCTATCTTTAGTTATGGATATTGAACACGAAATACCAAAAAAATTAGGTGTACTTGCTACTCATGGAGATGGGGAACCACCTAAAACCCTCGATGCTCATTATGTGAAAGGTAGTATGCACTACTTTAATAATCTTGAGAAAACCCCATTCAATTATATAATGGGAGACACGTTGGATCAACATGAATACTTTAGGGATTATCGCTTGACTCAAAAAGGGAATCTATTATGGGATCAAATTCATATGTTGCATTGGTATGCTCGGCAACTATGCTTGAGATATGATTATACTTGTTGCTCTAGGATGAAGGCTCCACACCTTCCCTTTTCCTGCAGATTTAGTGATAATGAAACCTTGGCTTCTTATGCTAATGGTATATATGAATTACTATGATGTGGAACAAATAAAAGAATTTGTTGCTTTTAAGGGTGCTTATGAAATTGAATCTTTATTTGAAAAGTATGAAGCTTTTGATGATGATATTTATAGGCTTAATTTTTTTTGCTATACTTAAAAATTGCTATGAGAATTATGAATACAATGCCGATATTGATGCATTTATTGAGAAAGTCTCCGCTGTCCAAGAAGAGACTAATATTTTGCAGGAATCTATGGAAGAAGAAATTGCCGAAACTGTGAGCTCATTGGATGAAAAAGATGACGAGGAGAGCGAAGAACAAAATGAAGAAGAACGGATTAGCCACCCGTTCCCACCTTCTAATGAGAGTAACCCTCTAACTCATACATTGTTTAATGTCCCTTTGTTCTTACCGAAGGATGAATGCTATGATAATTGCTATGATCCCATTGATTCATTTGAAATACCCCTTTTTGATGAACTTGATGCTTGCTATGCTTGTGGTCATGATGCCAATATGAGTGATGCTTATGGAGATGAACTTGCTATAGTTCCTTATGTTAAGAATGAAATTGTTTCTATTCCACCCATGCATCGAATTCTCCCAACTACACTATATCAGAGAAGTTTGTGCTTATTAAGGATTATATTGATGGGTTGCATTTTATCGTTGCACACGATAATTTTGATGAATGTAATATGCATGTGCTTGCTGCTCCTACTTGCAATTATTATGAATGAGGAACTACATCTCCACCTCTCTATATTTCCAACACGGTAAATTGCAAGAAACTGTTTATACTATGCATTGGCCTTTACTTTGTGTGCATGAATTGTTCTTTTATGACATGCCGATGCATAGAAAGAGAGTTAGACTTCGTCATTACATGATTTATGTTACTTTGGGCTCACTACTAAATTACAAATCATTGTTAATTTATGGCTTTGATATACCTTAGGATCCGGGTGGATCCATTACTTGAGCACCATATGCCTAGCTTAATGGCTTTAAAGAAAGCGCTGTCAGGGAGGCAACCGGAAGTTTTAGAGAGTCATTTATTTCTGTTGTGTGCTTTTATAAAGTTTAAAAACAAAAAAAATTAAAATGGGGAACCTAAAACTTTTCAAAAAGAAAAGTGAAAGTGAGAGAGACGGGCATTGTTAAAGTGGGAGTATGCCTTGAACTTTGTTCATGCCCATGGAAACTTTGTGAATCTTAATTATAGAAACTTTTCAACAAAAATAATTATTCCCTTGTATAATCCATTGTTTTAGAAAAATCCCGTCCATTAAACTCGGACAGAGAAGCACAACAGAAGTAGCACAGTCGTACTGCAGTTGTGTAGTATGATCTTGAGCTAATAATTGGCCTAACTAGCTATGAGTAATTCACAAAGATCTTAGCATTATACACAATCATTTATGAGAAGATTTTTTCTTACACCTTCAGTTGGATGAACTCGTCTTATAAACCCAAATGGAGAGTGTACGACCAAAGTAGTACAGTCGTACTATAGGTGTGTAGTACAACAATCTTTAGCTAGTATGATCTTGAGCTAATAATTGGCCTAACTAGCTACGAGTAATTCGCAAAGATCTTAGCATTATACACAATCATTTATGAGAAGATTTTTTCTTACACCTTCAGTTGGATGAACTCGAATCATAAACCCAGATGGTGAGTGTACGACCAAAGTAGTACAGTCGTACTATAGGTGTGTAGTACAACAATCTTTAGCTAGTATGATCTTGAGCTAATAATTGGCCTAACTAGCTATGAGTAATTCGCAAAGATCTTAGCATTATACACAATCATTTATGAGAAGATTTTTTCTTACACCTTCAGTTGGATGAACTCGAATCATAAACCCAGATGGTGAGTGTACGACCAAAGTAGTACAGTCGTACTATAGGTGTGTAGTACAACAATCTTTAGCTAGTATGATCTTGAGCTAATAATTGGCATAACTAGCTATGAGTAATTCGCAAAGATCTTAGCATTATACACAATCATTTATGAGAAGATTTTTTCTTAGACCTTCAGTTGGATGAACCCGTCTAATAAACCCAGATGGAGAGTGTACGACCAAAGTAGTATAGTCGTACTATAGGTGTGTAGTACAACAATCTTTAGCTAATAAATGTTGTCTTGCGTGAAAGAAAGAAAGTCAAACGTACATCAATCAATTCATTTGCCAGGGTAAATAGAAGAAATACTCTTCTCCCAAGGTGCCAGCTCGCAAGATTCCCCGAGTCGAAACGCTCGCTTCCGGAACGTGCCTCGTGCGTTCCGCCCAGGCGCCAAGCGCGCGGCTCATCACTGATTTGTGGGACCCACCGCATGCCCCCTCGCCCCCTCATGTGGCCACCGTGTATATAGGGAGCTTGCCTTGCCTCCACCTACAAACCCTGACAATTTACCAATTCCGGAGAGGTCCCTCCCCTAGTAACGACTGCGACGAGCTACGAGAGGCCATCATGTGTGGCACAAGGGTCCTCACGGACCTCAAGGTTCCTGCGCTGACGCAGAAGGTGACGGAGGCGGTGCTGTGGCCCGAGAATAGGAAGCCCCTACGGGGCAGCGGCAGGTGTCGGCGCTTCATCGGGCCTGGCGGGTGGAGGGGACTCAGGATGGACGTCGACAAGGAGGAGTTTGAGGCCGACTTCGAGGAGTTCGAGGGCGATTCCAGGGACTCGAACCTGGAGCTCGGGTGCGGTAGGACGGCTGAGAAGGATGACGACGATGGGGTCGTCGAGATCCAGCCCTTTACCGCCGTCAAGCGGTCCCTCTCGCAAGGTATCGACCCTGGGTGGCTTGAACTGGTTTTTAATCTGCGTATCATTACCTTCAGCGTATTACCTTCGTCTTGTTTTGTTAGTCTCCATCATATTTTGGGTCAAACTTTGACCACATAATCAACTAGTAAAATTTTAATGCTTGTCATAAAAAAATTTATTGTTGGATTCTTATTTGAGTGTTGTTTTATTAGTTAAAATCATGGTAAAAAATAGGGAAAAATTCCATGATTTACTATTGCATTAAATATTTACTATCTGTGAGAGAAATTTGTCTGTGTTGATCCCTCTTAGCATTCACTGATCTTCCATTGCAGATGACTTAAACACCATGCCTACTGTTGGTTTTGATGGTCCTTCAGAAAGGCTAGCAAAAAGGAAGAGAAAGAACCAATTCAGGGGTATCCATCCTGCAGGATCTGCTGACTTTGCATCAAACCAACCACTTGTGCCTGCAATGAACTCTGCTCTCCCTGTTGAAGCTCCTGATCTGGATATCTACTCTGACCAAGGAAGCAACTCTTTTGGCTGCTCTGACTTGGGCTGGGAGTATGACACCAAGACTCCAGATATATCATCCATTGCTTCCAATTCTACCATTGCTGAAGGAGCAAAATCTGCGCTTGCCAAGAATAACACCTATATCTCACTGGTGCCTCCTGTTATGGAGAATAATGCTGTCAATTTAGAACCTTGGATGAGATATCTTATGGATGATGGCATGGATGAGCTGATTGATAGCCTACTGAATTTTGATGTTCCTCAGGATGTTGTTGGCAACATGGACCTTTCGAGCTTCGATGGCATGCCCATCCGTGGTGAATTTTTCTGAGGGATTCAAACCCTGTATACAGGGACAAAGGGTAAGCATTTGCAAATTGCATGTTCAGACTAAGGTTGATAATCTTTTCATTACTCTGAACTTTTTGTTCTATTATTTCAGGAATAAGACAATGGGAGATTGGGAAGCGCCCTATTAGTCACCTTCAGTTAGCATATGCTTATGTCCAAGCTTAGATGCAAAAAAAAGTTGCATCTCGTGTCTCTTCGTAATCGACCCTTTCCCTAGTTGACTGTCTCTGTGGCAGGCATTTATGATGAACCGTTGTCTTTATCTTTTGTCAACTTTTATGCTGTGGTTACTATTTGTGAATGCGAACAACATGGATCTGTGTCCAGTTTGCTTTAATATGTGCACTATCGTTTTCTCCCTTTAGTTCTGGCTTTTTATTAGTAACAGAAGAAACCTATATATCTTATTTTTGAGCAGAAGTTTATCTGTTAAATATGGATTTGCCTGTTTGCTGGATCAATTTCTGCTGTAGAGCCGTAGTGGTGTAGTAAGTTTATGATAGTGTGCATCATATTGATGTAGAAGCTGGAGGTTTCAATCTCTTTTCCGAAGAAGGGTGTGGTAAAGCCAAACTGTCCTCTATATTATACCTCTATACTTCACGCTATAGAAAAATATACCAGATTTACTAATCTTTGATAGTAGATGCGTGCTCACACGGAGTCGTTCTTTCTATATGTAGTTCTTCAAACCGATATAGTTCTTATGTAGACATGTAGTGCACCTAATTCATGATTTGAGGGTTCTGTTCCATTTCGACGCATTCTTATAGCAATGCATTATACTGTTCCTCAGCCCCTCTCGATGTGAGAAGCCATGGGAACAATCTATACATTTCACTTGATTTATTACTAGAACCTTCTTTTACAACGCCGTCGCCGGCCGCCCTACCAGCGCATCTTCTAGCGATAACCTACCTCAGCTCTTGGTCATCCTCCATCTCGCGGCAACTGTGCTTCAAGGTTCCATCTGGAATCGATCTGAAAAGATGTACGATCCAGACCTTCTTGTTGCATGCCCAGCCTATGTCTGAATTTCCCAGCCTTCAAACGGTGGCCACACTACAATCCAGTGTCTAATTCTTGGTCCAGTAAATGAAACTATCCCGTGATAGTAGATGCATTAGAGAAGGAGACTCCAATTGATTTGTTGGTGCAAGGTGGAGAGAAGTCGCGTGCCTCCATCTTCTACGCTCATGCTAGCGTCGGATGCGCTCGCCACAGCAGCAGCCAAAGTGTTCGACATCCACCACTACTAATTCGACCATGTACTTCGGTCTGATTGTCAGCTCGCTGATCTCCGGTTGCTAGGCTAACTGATCTCCGGTTGGGCCATTTCTATTGTATTTCTGATCCACTATTCCCTTGCATCTTATACTGTTGTACTTCCTCCGTCCGAAAAAACTTGTCATCAAAATGGACAAAAAGGGATGTATCTAGAACTAAAATACATCTAGATACATCCCCTTTTATTCATTTTGATGACAAGTATTTCCGGACGGAGGGAGTATCGTTTAGTGGAGGCCAAGCAGGGGCGCAAGTTTGAGGGAGCATCAATTTCCTTAACGTTGCACTGATTATGTGGATGAGCGCATGGATTCCTAATGATTTAGTCTCTACATTTTAACGGAGAAAACATCCTAATTGATAGCAACAAAGCACAATCATCAATTGTGAAAGGTACCAAGTGTTATGCCCAAAAAAGTAAAATAAAGCAAGTGTACGTGTATGTACCACTATACTTGCACGTATTGACCATTCATGCTGCCTCAATTGGTTCTTGGTTAGTTATTGGGACAATTGAAAATTCTTCAGTATGATTCTAATCTGTATGGTACCTTATTGTTCTGCTACTGTTGAAATTTCAGCGGTTGTTGTCGACAACTGGACATTATTACCTTAAAATTGAAATTATTGTTCTGCTACAAGTGTTGCAACCAAATCGGCATCAGAAAACATGAAAGTATCTATCACAGGAGGTGAATATGTGATGTTCTTTCTTTACAGTTTTGTATAGGGCCTTCCTTTTTCTATAGTATGTCAACACGTTTAAACCAGTGTTTTAACTATCCATAGACATACGTCATTTTCTAGCTCAAAAGCAAGGCACGATAGTAAATAACTCGACAGACTTTTGGAGCTTTGTGGTCGTAGTATCTGTACATAACATTATAAAGATAGAAAAAAATATAGGACTTTCTGTTTAAAACACATATATATTCTGTATTGTAAAATGGTTACTAAGGTGGGCGTCTGGATCAAGACGATCCATAGAAAGCAGAAGGAAGTTTGAAACATTCCAGAGCTTGCAAATCATGAGTTCTAATAGCAGTCCATTTCTTCAGCGTAGACACTTTGATCTACTATCGAGTCGTCTGGATGTAAGAGAACCAAGTAGGCTACAACACACTGATATGATATTTTAGATTTCTTCTTAATGGCCAAACTAAATCATTGTTCTGAAGAGAACCTCAAAGACTTACATATGCACTATTATACATGGAAGAGGCTACTATTATACAAGGAAGAGCACATGTATGCATAACTCTATGTAAAAAGAGCAGGTAATTTATGTTTGTGACACTTTAAGTCTGTCTTTTTTTTCTTTCAATATTTTCAGTATTTGTTCACACTTATGAAGCCAGAAACAGAGGATACATGTGTGTGATGACAAGGTAATGTCATCTACTGTTTTCAGATAACCGCTTCACTTTTCCATCTATAACAACTTTAATGTTCATGTCAAGTCAAAGTATGGTGGACCGAGGTTTACAGTGCTCCACTATTTATGTTACCAGCAAAGTCGCATATTTGCCTTGCAAAAATAATAATACCTGCTTATTTTCCTACTTCTAGTGTGAAAGATTATTGCCTACTTAACAAGGACACCAAAGTGGGCAAGCTCACGGGACAACTTACTCATTAGTATGTTGGCTAGAGGCAAATAAGTACTTTGCATGCATCACTCACATGCAGAGGCCAGGGGTGATCCTCCTTTTCATAAAAAAAATGGAGATTGGATGTGACATGTCATGTAAAATCTGAAAGAAGTCATTTCAATTGTGTTGAAATTATAAATCATACCGAAATAACATGGGTTTTGCATAATGATTAGACCAACAAAAAAGGTGAGTGGGAGACAGTGTTTCAAAGCAAATGTTGTACATACAAACCATGTCGAAGTAATTCCATACAAATTTTAGTTGTGCTAAGGTGATATTGATCAATGCAAAACAACATATAAACGACAAACGAGACAGATGATTATGAGCAAGTGCGTGAGATAACATGTTGACAAATTTAAATAATAAATACAATTAAACATAGTTGCTTAAATCTATTGTCAAGTGAAATAGACAATCAGAGATAACCTAGGAAACAAGCAATTCGAGTAATGACATTGTACAAATTGAAAGATACCAGCGAGTGAATGAAGCTGCATTCATGGCCATAGAAGCAGAGGGGGTAGGTGGGACATAGGCAAGTATGAGGCCGCCGAAAGCCCTCCCTCCACACCGGTGGTCGGCATCATTTTCCTCGGCGTCCTGCAGATCTGATTGGCGTCTAGGCTCTCTCTTCCTAGAGCGCCCACAAAATTTTTTCTTTCTGGAAATTCTGACGGCAAGATCGAAGAAGGACAAGTCTTGCAGGATGGGGAATGGATTTCTCCTGGCATCGAAATGGTTCCCGTGGATTGCGTGGGTGCAAGTATTTGCTCTTGTGCATAGGTACTGCTAAAGTTCATATGGATAATTCTCTTACTAGTTCGATAAACCTTGGTTCTTTACCGAGGGAAATACTTCTCGCTCCTATATTACTTCACCCTTCCTCTTCAAGGGAATCCCAACGCATTTCATAAGCATCAAGGCCCTCCGTGATTGATTCCTCCTCCAAAAGAGTACCGGCGAAGGCCTCCAGATTGGATCGCGGAAGAACAAGGGCTTTTGCCAGCGGAATAATTATTTTGGGTCTCGCTCTATGGGTTCTGGAATATTTGAGAATTTATAGCGTTGGAATTAGGTTAGACGGAGCCACGAGGGGCCCACAAGGAGGCACAACACGCCTACCCCCCAAGTGCGTGCCGTGCTGCCTTGCCGTCTCCTCGTCTGGCATCTGATACCCCCCGAAGCTTCCTAGGTCTCTTTTGGTCCAGAAAAATCTTCAAAAAGTTCATCATGTTTGGACTCCGTTTGGTATAGATTTTCTGTAAAACCAAAAACATGCAAAAAACATCAATTGGCAATTGGCGCTGAGTTAATAGGTTAGTTCCCAAAATGATATAAAATGATCTATAAAGCATATAAGATTGATATATAATAGCATGAAATAATAAAAAATTATAGATACGTTGGAGACATATCAGCAGGTCATTAAAATAACAATCCCTTGGGTCCAGCCATCATGACTTATTGTGATGCGCATGCCACTTAACATTACAACATATAACCATCTCATACTCATTATCATGACAAAAGGCTATACTACATCATATGCAACCTGCAAAACCAAGTTAAACGTACCCTAATAGGTTTGGCAAATTTTAATTACATGGCTTCTAGGGTTCCCGGATAACACTGGATACCTACGTCCACCATTAAGGCGAAAATTTTTGTTGCTAGATTAACTTTTGGGGTGTGTGAGGAAATAGACCTAATTAAAATCTCTATCCCCACACTAAACTTTGTCAATACGCGTTACCCCCTAGAAGATCGACAATCTCTACTGCAGGATGGTCCAAACACGACACTACAATCAGATACCCTTCAACGAAACTGTGTGCGATGCATTAATCACAAACGATGATGTAATGAAACCGTCAAAAAGATACAAAACATTTGCGATGGCGAAGACAACAAACACGTTTCTGATTATAGTTGCGTGTGTGATGCGTATCATACAATTCACTCGAATGAACTGTTTGCGATGAGCTTAACAACAGAAACGGGCAACCAGATGAAGGTGTGTGCAATATACGGCATAGAGTTCACCCGAATGAACTGTTTGTGATTAGGAAACCAACAAAAACGGTCGGGTAGATCAAGGTGTGTGTGCGATTGACGACATACAGTACACTCAGATGTACTGTTTACGATTAGGCAACACAACAGAAACGGTCAGCCCCAGATCAAGGTGTCTGCGATTGATGGCATACACTTCACACGAATGAACTGTTTGCGATTAATCATAACAAACAGAAACAGTTAGACAGATCAACGTGTTTGCGTTATACGGACACACATTCTAATTAAAAGAAGCGTGCATGATGATAATAAGGAGCGCGCACGGTTGATGGAACAAGACGTGTGCTGAAATCGCCTATTGTGGTGCATCCTATGATGCAAATGCCACATGCGTGGCCGAGAACGTGTGCCCACGTTACGCCATCCGGGAGTGCCGCACTTCGAAACTAGAACCGCCAATAAATTTTGAGCTTGCGCCCCGTCACATTCCAAATTACTACCATGCTATATTGAATTGCAAACCTGTTCACAACGATCAAAACCTAAATGGTTTCCCACTTAGGAGCGTATTAGTACTCGGTTATAAATACTACCTACTTCAAGACGACAACACATTCCTCCTCAACTCCTCATCCATAAAAACAAACAAGTCTTTCATAGTTGTTCCCTTGCGTCAGCCATGGTCCGCATGAGTTCTGGGTTGAGAGATTACTACCGGGAGAGACGAGCATGGAAGCAGAAGCACGAGAGATGTCCCGCCTTGCCGCGAAAGCAGCCGGCATGTCCCGCCACGCCGCCGAAGCAGTACAGAGGTCCCACCGCGCTGCCGAAACAACATAGAGGTCCCGCCGAAACAACACTGCAATCAAATGCCTGCTTAGCATTTTTCTATATGTACATTTAACATTTTTCAACTGCCTGCTTAGCATTTTTAAAAATGTTTATGTAAATTATTTTGTAATATATTTATTTATGTAAATTATTTTGTAATATATTTATTTAAAAACAGCAACTGGCATGGGCGCTATGTCAATAGGTTAGTACCAAAAATGATATAAAATGATTATAAAATGATTGTAAAACATCCAAGAATGATGATATAACAGCATGGAACAATACAAAATTATAGATACGTTGGAGACGTATATGCGTCCCCAAGCTTAATTCCTGCTCGTCCTCGAGTAGGTAAATGATAAAAACAGAATTTTTGATGTGGAATGCTGTATAACATGTTCATCACATATTATTTTCTTTATAGCATGGACATTTGGACTTTTATATGGTTCAAAGAAATAGTCTAGTTTTGACATGAAGACTTTAATATGCAAGCATATCAACAAGCAACAATGTCTTACAAAATATCAACGCTAAAGCAAGTTATCCATAGCCCATTATGATCAATCATTGATCCATTCATGAAACACACTCGAATACTAGCTATACCCAATGCTCAAGTATGATCATAGTGCCCCTTAGTTGGTGCTTTATAAGAGAAGATGGAGACTCAAGTTTATTTTTTTTGCATAAAGTAACAGAAAGGCCCTTCACGGAGGAAAGTATGGATTTGTAGAGGTGCCAGAGCTCAAAGCGAAATTTGAGAGATAAAAACATTTTGGGAGGCATACTTTTCCCACCAACGAAAATGACTTAGAGTTCCCAACACTTTACATTCTAGATATATCATAGGCGGTTCCCAAACAGAAAATAAAGTTTATTCCTTTTTCTAGCATACTTTCACTTTCCATGGCTAATTGTATCCACGGGTGCCCTTCATACCAACACTTTCCAAGGAATTTATTATTTGACAACATAAAGCAAATTCATTTTTCATTTCAGGACTGGGCATCCCTAATACCTTTGCCGTACTCTTGTGCAATGACAAGTGAATAAACACTCATCGTGAGAATAACACATCTAGCATGAAAATCATCGGCCACCCCTCACCGCCTCGCGAGCGGTACGAGCACACAGAAGAGAAACTTATTTTGAAAATTAGAGATAATGGCACATAAAAATTTGCTTAGAACGGCACGGAAATACCGCATATAAGTAGATATAGTGGACTCATATGGCAAAACTGGTTTAAAGGGTTTTGAATGCACAAGTAGTGATCATACTTAGTGCAAATGAAGGCTAGCAAAAAGATTGAGAAGCATCCAACCAAGAAACAGAAAATCTCGTAAACGAGCATTAAGCATAATTAGCACTGAATAATGCACCACAAGTAGGATGTAATTTCATTGCATAAATATTGAATTTCGTGATTTCATAGGGAATCACAAACCTTAACACCAATATTCTTACTAAAGCATAATTACTCATCAACATGACTCACATATCATATCGTCATATCTCAAAACCATTACAAAGAACCAATTTTATTTTGTCCAATGATCTTCATGAAAGTTTTTATTATATCTTCCTTGGATATCTTTCACTTTGGAAATAGTTTCATAAGTTGCTTTTAATAGGCTCGAACAAATTTAAGTGAAGAACATGAGCGTAATATTTCTTTCTCTCAAAATAATCTAAGTAAAGCAAGAGAGAATTTCTTAAAAAATTTACTAACTCCCAAATAAATCTAAGTGAAGCATGAGAGCATTTGTTCAAAAATAACAAAGCACACCATGCTCAAAAAGATATAAATGAAGCACTAGAGCAATTCCAATGCTCTAAAAATTTAAGTGAAGCATAGGAGCAAGCATAGCATACTTTTTGGCTCTCAAAAAGGTGTGTCCAGCAAGGATTCAAGACTTAAAAACAAATCAAAACAAGCAAAGACTCATATCATACAAGACGCTTCAAGAAAAACTCATAATATGTGACGAATAAAAATATAGCTCTAAGTAAAATACCGATGGTTGTAAGAAGAAAGAGGGGATGCCACTCGGGGGCAACCCCAAGCTTAGTTGCTTGCTACTTCTTGAATATTATCTTGGGGGTGCCTCGGGCATCCCCAAGCTTAGCCTTTTGCTAATCCTTATTCCTTCATCCATCATAATCTCACCCAAAACTTGAAAAGTTCAATCACACAACGCTCAACAAAACCTTCATGAGATCCGTTAGTATAAGAAAGCAAACCACTACTGTAAGTACTGTTGCAAACCCATTCATATTTTATTTTTGCATTATATCTACTGTATTCCAACTTTTCTATGACAAAAACTCTTCAAAGAAAACTATAGAATCATCAAAACAAGCACACAACGCAAAGAAAATAGAATCTGTCAAAAACAAAACAGTCTGTAGCAATCTGACTACTTCGAATACTTCTGTAAATCCAAAAATTCTCAAAAACTAGGACAGCATGAGCAATTTGTTTATTAATCTTTTTCAAAAAGAATCAACTCAAAAGCACTCTTCAATTAAAAATGGGAAATATTTTCGTGAGCGCAAAAGTTTCTGTTTTTTAGCAAGATCAAATCAACTCTCACCCAAATCATCCCAAAGGCCTTGCTTGGCATAAACATTAATTTAAACCAAGAAAACACATCTAATAAGAGGCATAATTGTGTTATTTATTGAAAACAGCAAAAAAACCAAAAAGCAAAAATATACAAGTCGGGTTGCCTCCCAACGAGCGCGATCGTTTTACGCCCCTAGCTAGGCATAACGCGTAGGATCTAATTTTTGCCATCTTTATCCTCCAACTCTTCGATCAAACACTTAGAATTTTTCAAGGAATTAGAACATAAATTCTCAACGACAATACTTCTAGGCAGGAGATTGAAAATTTCATTTTTGCAAATGGGGTCCCTTATAACTTCAATAAAATTGGGATGGATACTAATCATCTTATGATCTCCTTTCTCATTGCTAGAAGTTGCACCCTTGTTTTTAGTAACTTGAGTAGTCTTACAAATTTTTATGGGAGTTTTGGCGGAAGCAAAAGCTATACATAGATTAGTAAAAATTTCTTGCAATTTATCAATCCTCTTCAATTCTTTCATGAATTACAGGCCCCTTTTCCTTTAACAACTTAAAAACTTCTCCCCCTTTTGACCCAATTTTAGTAGAAAATTTTGCATCTTTATATCCAAGTTTTCAATATGTTCTTCGGTGAGCATTTTATTTTCAATAGCATCTAGCCTTTCCATAACATGCTCAAGAGTCACAATTGTTTCATTGATCATGAGCGGTGGTGAACCCACTAAATTTCTCAAAGCATTAGAAGCATCAAGAGAAGGACACATCAAGAAATTTCCACCGGTAATCGTATCTAGGACGAATCTATACCAAGTGGTGATGCCCACACAAAAACAACGAAGAAGGACAACGACATATTGCTTACGGATAGATGTATTATGAGCATTGCAAATTCTATACCAAGCATCTTTTAAATTCTCCTCTCCCCTTTGCTTAAAGTTAAGAACCTCGTTCTCGGGGGTATACGCAATAGAGGAAGAACTATCCATAACGACAAAAAGTGGTTAACAAGAATGCACTCAAAAACAGATCTGACGAGAAAACGGCGAACGAAAAAGAGGGCGAATAAAATGGCAAGTTTTTGTGACGTGGGGGAGAGGAAAACGAGAGGCAAATGGCAAATGATGTAAATTGCAAGGAGATGAGATTTGTGATTAGGAACCTGGTTGATGTTGATGATGTCTCCCCGGCAACGGCGCCAGAAAAAACGTTGACGGGAGACTATCTTGACGTGATCCTCCCCGACAATGGCACCAGAAATTCCTTTTGATGTTTGCTTGAACTACGTTGGTATTTCCCCAAAGAGGAAGGGATGATGCGGCATAGCAACAGTAGGAACTTCCCTCAGTGATGAGACCAAGGTTATCGAACCAGTAGGAGAACCGCGCAACACAATGTAAACAGCTCTTGCACACAAATAACAAATACTCGTAACCCGACGTGTTAAAGGGGTTGTCAATCCCTTTCGGGTAGCGGCGCGAGAAATTGGCACGAAGACGGGATAAAGTTGTAATAGATTGGATAAATAGATTGCAAATAAAATAAAGTGGAGCAAAATATTTTTTATTTTTGGTTTAATAGATCTGAAAATAAAAGCAAATAAAAATAGTTCGTGAAGTAAAATATAATAAAGAAGAGTCCTAGGGGCCGTAGGTTTCACTAGTGGCTTCTCTCGAGAAAAATAGCAAACGGTGGGAAAACAATTACTGTTGGGCAATTGATAAAACTTCAAATAATCATGACAATATCGAGGCAATGATCATTATATAGGCATCACGTCCAAGATTAGTAGACCGACTCTTGCCTGCATCTACCATTATTACTCCACACATCGACCGCTATCCAGCATGCATCTAGTGTATTAAGTTCATGCAAAAAACGGAGTAATGCAATAAGAACGATGACATGATGTAGACAAGATCTATTTATGTAGAAATAGACCCCATCTTGTTATCCTTAATAACAACGATACATACGTGTCGTTTCCTCTTCTATCACTGGGATCAAGCACCGTAAGATCGAACCCATCACAAAGCACCTCTTCCCGTTGCAAGATAAATAGATCAAGTTGGCCAAACAAAACCCAAATATCGGAGAAGAAATACGAGGCTATAATCAATCATGCATATAAGAGACCAAAGAAGACTCAAATAACTTTCATGGATAAAAACATAGATCTGATCATAAACTCAAAGTTCATCGGATCCCAACAAACACTTTGTAAAAAGACTTACATCATATGGATCTCCAAGAGACCATTGTATTGAGAATCAAGAGAGAGAGAGAGGAAGCCATCTAGCTACTAAATACGCACCCGTAGGTCTACAAGGAACTACTCACGCATCATTGGAGAGGCACCAATGGACATGATGAACCCTTCCGTGATGGTGTCAAGATTGGATCTAGTGTTTTTGGAACTTGCGGCAGCTGGAATTGATTTTCATCGACTCTCCTAGGGTTTCTGGAATATTGTGGTATTTATAGAGCAAAGAGGTGGTGCGGGAGGCCACCGAGGTGGGCATAACCCATCTGGGCGTGCCTGGGCCCCTAGGCGCGCCCTGATGGGTTGTGCCCCCCTCGGGGAACCCCTCTGTTACTTCTTCGGCCCAACTTGTGTCTTCTAGTCCAGAAAAAATCCACAAAAAGTTTCGCTGCGTTTGGACTCCATTTGGTATTGATTTCCTGCGATGTAAAAAACAAGCAGAAAATAGCAACTGCCACTGGGCACTATGTCAATAGGTTAGTACCAAAAAATGATTATAAATAATTGTAAAACATCCAAGAATGATAATATAACAGCATGGAACAATCAAAAATTATAGATATGTTGGAGATGTATCACATACTTAGGGAGAACACTTTTATCTTGAAGTTAAGTGAAGGGATCATCTTAAAATGCTACCATCGTTCTAAGCAAAATAAGATGCATAAAGGATAAACATCACATGCAACCAAAATATGTGACATGATATGGCCATCATCATCTTGTGCTTTTGATCTCCATCTCCAAAGCATCGGCATGATCTCCATCGTCACCGGCTCGACACCTTGATCTCCATTGTTGCATCGGGGTCGTCTTGCCGACTATTGCTAACTCATAGCGATAAAGTAAAGCAATTACATGGCGCTTGCATGTCATACGATAATTAAAAGACAACCATAAGGCTCTTGTCGGTTGTCGATATTACAGAACATGGTCATCTCATACAACAACGTATATCACATCATGTCTTGACCATATCATGTCAGAACATACCCCGCAAAAACAAGTTAGACATCCTCTACTTTGTTGTTGCAAGTTTTACGTGGCTGCTATGGGAAACTAGCAAGAACCATTGTTACCTACACAAAAACCACAACGTTGATTATCAAGTTTGTTGTTTTAACCTTCTTCAAGGACCGGCCGTAGTCAAATTCAATTCAACTAGAGTCGGAGAAACAGACACCCGCCAGCCACCTTTATGCAAAACAAGTTGCATGTCAGTCGGTGGAACCGGTCTCATGTGCATGGACATGTAAGATTGGTCCGAGCCACTTCATCTCACAATGCCGCTGAATCAAAATAAGACATTGGTGGTAAGAAGTATGAATATCACCGCCCATAACTCCTTTGTCTTCTACTCATGCATATCATCTACGCATAGACCTGGCTCTGATGCCACTGTTTGGGAACGTTGCATGAAAAAAAAATCTGCGGACACACAAGATCTATCCATGGAGATGCATAGCTACGAGAGGGGAAGAGCATCTTCATAACATTGAAGATCGCTAAGTAGAAGCGTTTATCACGTGGTTGATGCAGTCATACTCTTCGCAATCCGATCACAATCCAACCGATCTAGTGCCGAACGGACGACACCTCCGAGTTTAGCACACGTGCGGCTCGATGATGTCTCCTCCTTCTTGATCCAACAAGTGGGAGAGGACAAGTAGATGGGATCACAACCAACACGATGGCGTGGTGGTGGAGCACCGACAGCGCTTCGCTAAGCGTCGCCGGGACGAGGCGGTGGAACTACAGAGGAAAGAGAGAGGGCGGCGCCAAGGGCTTGGTGTATCCTCTTGGGCACCCCTCTCCTCTATATATAGGTGGAGGGGCGTGGGAAACAACCCCTCCAAACTCTAGGGCACAACTGAGGGGGAGAGGACTTGGACTCCAAGTCCAATCCTATTCCTACTAGGACTCCTTCCTTTTTTGCCTTCCCTAGCCACATGAGCTTTTGAGGACTTGGTGCGCCTAGCCCAATAAGGCCAGGGCACCTCCTCGCAGCCCATGCTAGACCTTGGGTCATGGTGAACCCACCTGTGGACTTATGGAACCCTCCGGAATCCTCCGGAAGCTTCCTGGTACAATACCGAAAAAACTGCACCTTTTCCAGAACGCAAAATATGACTTCCCATATATACTATTTATCTCTCGACCATTCCGAAACTCCTCGTGACGTCAGGGATCTCATCCGGGACTCCGAACAACATTTTGTTACCACTCATCAAATACCCCAATACTACTCTAGCGTCAACGAGCGTTAAGCGTGCGACCCTACGGGTTCGGGAATTATGTAGTCATGACCGAGACACCTCTCCGGTTAATAACCAATGGCGGGACCTGGATGCCCATATTGATTCCTACATATTCCATGAAGATCTTTTATTTGTTGAACGTTTATGACAACATACATAATTCCCTTTGTGTGTCGATATGTTACTTGCCCGAGATTTGATCGTCAGTATCTCTATACCTAGTTCAATCTTGTTACCAGCAAGTCTCTATACTCGTTCCATAATACATCATCTTGCAACTAACTTCTTAGTCACTTTGCTTGCAAGCTTCTTGTGATATGTATTACCGAGAGGGCCCAGAGATACCTCTCCGATACACGGAGTGACAAATCCCAATCTCAATTCACATCAACTCAACAGACACCTTCGGAGATACCTGTACGACATCTTTATGATCACCCACTTATGTTGTGACGTTTGATAACACACAAGGTATTCCTCCGATATCCGGGAGTTGCATGATCTCATGGTCGAAGGAACATGTATTTGACATTAAGAAAGCAGTAGAAATAAACTGAACGATCATATGCTAAGCTAACGGATGGGTCTTGTCCATCACATCATTAGGAAACCTTAACTGTGATCCCATTATCAAATGACAACTCATGTCTATGGTTAGGAAACCTTAACCATCTTTGATCAACAAGCTAGTCTAGTAGAGGCTTACTAGAGACACAATATTTGTTTATGTATCCACACATGTATTTAAGTTTTCGGTCAATACAATTCCAGCATGAATAATAAACCTTTATCATGATTAAGGAAATATAATAATAACCATTTTATTATTGCCTCTATGGTATATTTCCATCAGACCCGAGATGGAGACAGCCTCCAACAACAAGTTAGCGCCCCGGCCTGCCCTGTTCCATGCCGGCTTGACCATGGAGCATGCGTAGGTGCACTTCAAGGATGCCATGGCGGAGCAGCAGCCGGCGCCATGGTCGATGTCAGGGTTCCGGCAAGCGCAGGAGGAACAGGGGACAACTTCTCCCTCCTCAAGCAGCATCGGCTGACGGAAGGCCAAATCTACGAACAACTCGTGAGCGAGGAGGCCGTGGAGAACCCCAACTTCATCTTCGAGCAAAGGGTGTTTTACAAGGCCGCGCGCGCTCACGCCGCCTGCAATGCGATCGAGACACAGTTGGATGCAGAGGCTGCGCAGGTGATCGCAAAGGAGAATGTCGGCAGCTGCACACCCTTCGTGCCGCCAATGAAGATTCAAGGGTGCCGATTCCAGGAGAGGCATGTTCTTCCATGTCCATCATCGATCTCACGTGAACAGGTAACGGACAGGCTGCAGACCCCGACGAGGAGCGGTAGGGCGTGGGAGACGGCGACACCTCGAGTCCCATGAGGCGATCCGTGCCCCGTGTTCTACTCTTGCTCATCGGCGGCCGCTCTTTCACTCTACGTGGCTCAGCTGGCCGTCGGACATGGACACAGCCGCCCGACATGGGCACGGAACGGAAGAATAAGGACTCGGAGGACATCCTCCACCTTAGATTTAGACTAAGTTTAGGTCCGGTAGCTTTTATTTAATGAAATATGCCAGAAATTTAAAAAATTCCGTCCCATTTAGATGAAAATCGTTCAACTTGCATGTATCTCGTCCGGTTTATTTAAATATGGTTTGAAATGTACACAAACATGGTTGGACCACCGGCTCCGTATCGATGTCAACGTCCGAGGATAGATACATATCCATTTTATGGTCAGCGTTTGAGATGGCCTAATATGGTATGGCATGCCATGACCTGTACTCCCTCCGTTCCTAAATATCTTTTTAGACATTTCAAATGGACTACAACATACATATGTATATAGACATGTTTTAAAGTGTAGATTCACTCATTTTGCTCCGTATATAGTCACTTGTTGAAATATCTAGAAAGACTTATAATTTTGAACGGAGGGAGTACTAAGAGCAACTCCAACAGGGCGACCCATTTCGTCCGCCGCTGTCCATTTGGGTCAGCGCAGAAAGAAAAGGCGGCCCAACATGCCGACCCAAACGGACGCGTGTCCGCTTTTCGTCCGCGGGCGATCCATTCCCGGCCCATTTTTGAGCCAGATTTGCGTCGGCGAGGACACGCGATGGACACGTGCACGCTCGCCCTTTCCTCCCCCGGGCCCGCTGGTCGGTGTCACATTGGCCTCCCCCATCCAAGAGCAACCCTCGCCCTCCTCCGTCGTCGCCGACGCCGCTGCCCATTTTTGCAGGCGACTCAGCCAGCTGCCGGCTGATGACCCACAAGTGTAGGGGATCTATCGTAGTCCTTTCGGTAAGTAAGTGTGTCAAACCCAACGAGGAGCAGAAGGAAATGACAAGCGGTTTTCAGTAAGGTATTATGTGCAAGCACTGAAATTGTGGGTAACAGATAGTTTTGTGATAAGATAATTTGTAACGGGTAACAAGCAATGAAAGTAAATAAGGTGCAGCAAGGTGGCCCAATCCTTTTTGTAGCAAAGGACAAGCCTGGACAAGTTCTTATAATGAGGAAAGCTCTCCCGAGGACACATGGGAATTATCGTCAAGCTAGTTTTCATCACGCTCGTATGAGTCGCGTTCGTTACTTTGATAATTTGGTATGTGGGTGGACCGATGATTGGGTACTGCCCTTTCTTGGACAAGCATACCACTTACGATTAACACCTATTGCAAGCATCCACAACTACAAAAGAAGTATTAAGGTAAACCTAACCATAGCATGAAACATATGGATCCAAATCAGCCCTTACGAAGCAATTCATAAACTAGGGTTTAAGCTTTTGTCACTCTAGCAACCCATCATCTACTTATTACTTCCCAATGCCTTCCTCTAGGCCCAAATAATGGTGAATTGTCATATAGTCGACATTCACATAACACCACCAGAGGAGCGACAACATGCATCTCTTCAAAATATCAAACGAATACCAAATTCACATGACTACTAATAGCAAGACTTCACCCATGTCCTCAGGAACAAACGTAACTACTCACAAAGCATATTCATGTTCATGATCAGAGGAGTATTAATATGCATTAAGGATCTGAACATATGATCTTCCACCAAATAAACCAACTAGCATCAACTACAAGGAATAATCAACTCTACTAGCAACCCAGAGGTACCAATCTGAGGTTTGGGTACAAAGATTTGATACAAGAGATGAACTAGGGTTTGAGAGGACATGGTGCTGGTGAAGATGTTGATGGAGATTGACCCCCTCCCGGTAAGAGGATCGTTGGTGATGACGATGGTGATGATTTCCCCCTCCCGGAGGGAAGTTTCCCAGCGAACAGCTCACTGAGCCCTAGATTAGTTCCGCCAAGGTTCCGCCTCGTGGCGGAGTTTCGTCCGTAAGCTTGCTTATGAATTTTTCGAGGTAAAGACTTCATATAGCAGAAGATGGGCACCAGAGGGCTGCTAGGTGGCCCACGAGGCAGGGGGCGCGCCCAGGGGGGTAGGGCGCGCCCCCACCCTCGTGAGTGGTGGGTGGCCCCCCTCAGGTATTTCTTCTGCTGAATATTTTTTATTAATTCCCAAAAAGACTTTCATGGAGTTTCAGGACTTTTGGAGCTGTGCAGAATAGGTCTCAATATTTGCTCCTTTTCCAAATAGAGAATCCAGTGCCGCATTCTCCTCTTCATGTAAACCTTGTAAAATAAGAGAGAATAGCCATAAGTATTGTGACATAACGTGTAATAACAACCCATAATGTAATAAATATCGATATAAAAGCATGATGCAAAATGGACGTATCAACTCCCCCAAGGTTAGACCTCTCTTGTCCTCAAGCAGAAGCCGATATCGAAAAATATGTCCACATGTTTAAAGATAGAGATGTCGATAAAATAAAATACAGACATGAGGGCATCATGATCATTCTTATAACAGCAACATAAATATATTTTGTCATATGATTTCTTATGCTCAAGTAATAGTCTATTCACAATGTCAAGTATGATTCAGAAACTTCATTGAGAACTAACAAACTATAATCTCAGTCATTGAAGCAATTGCAATTTATCATAACAAAGGAAAGAGTCAACATAAGAGCTTTTCAGCAAGCCCACATACTCAACTATCATTTAGTCTTTCACAATTGCTAACACTCACGCAATACTTATGGTTACGGAGTTTTAATCGGACACAGAGAAAGATAGGGGCTTATAGTGTTGCCTCCCAACCTTTTACCTCAAGGGTAATGTCAACAATAATAGTTCATGCTAACTTACATCCAACTGGATATATATATATATATATATATATATATCAGGATCTTTCCAACACGAGGTGCTTGAAAAGGATAAAATGTAAAAAGGAAAGGTGGAGATCACATTGACTCTTGCATAAGGTATAAGACATAAAGTAAAAGATAGGCCCTCCGTAGAGGGAAGCAGAGGTTGTCGTGTACTTTTATGGTTGGATGCACGAAATCTTAATGCAAAAGAACGTCACTTTATATTGCCACTTGTGATATGAACCTTTATTATGCAGTCCGTCGCTTTTATTACTTCCATATCACAAGATCGTATAAAGCTTATTTTCTACACACTAATAAGTCATACATATTTAGAGAGAAATTTTTATTGCATGCAACATGACAACTTACTTGAAGGATCTTACTCAATCCATAGGTAGATATGATGGACTCTCATGGCAAAACTGGGTTTAAGGATTTTTGGAAGCACAAGTAGTATCTCTACTTGGTGCAAAGAATTTGGCTAGCATGAGGGGGAAAGGCAAGCTCAACATGTTGGACGATCCATGACAATATACTTTAACTAAGATGTGAGAAAACATAACCCATTACGTTGTCTTCCTTGTCCAACATCAACTCTTTAGCATGTCATACTTTAATGAGTGCTCACAATCATAAAAGATGTCCAAGATAGTATATTTATATGTGAGAACCTCTCTTTCTTTATTACTTCCTATTAATTGCAATGATGACCAAAACTATGTTTGCCAACTCTCAACAACTTTTAATCATCATACTCTTTATATGTGAAGTCATCACTATCCATAAGATCAATATGATCTCTTTTATTTCTTTTATTCCTTTATGAACTTAAGATCATAGCAAGATAGCAAAGCCCTTGACTTAACACTAATCTTTATTATACATAGCTCACAGACTCGATTACATAGAGGGATCACAAAGCAAAACTCAAAATTAATTCATACCAAAAATTTGTTCTACTAGATCAAGATATTACCAAAAGGATCGAACTAATTAAAACGGTAAAGATAGGAGTGTGATGGTGATACGATACCGGGGCAACTCCCCCAAGCTTGGCAGTTGCCAAGGGGAGTGCCCATACCCATGTATTTATGTCTCCTTCGGAGTTGGTGATGATGGAGTTGTTGATGATGTAGGCTTGTCGTCCGTCTTCCAAGGCATAGGCTCATCATCATAGAAGGATGATCGAGTCTCCGGGATCCTCAAATCTGCAGCCAAACTCATCCTCTTGAATCTATATTCATACTCGTAGTTTTGGTTTTGCAGGTCATAGATTTGGGCTTGGAGGTGCTCGATTTTCTCATGAAGCTTGAAGATGGTCTCCCCAATGTTCTTGGCGTCCAACTTGTGGTTGTTGGTGAACTCTGCGATCATCATCTGGTTGGAGTTAAGTCCGCGCTCCACCATCCCTTGGCACTTGAAAACTTGTTATTTGATACGTCTCCAATGTATCTATAATTTTTTATTGTTCCATGCTATTATATTACCTGTTTTGGATGTTTATGGGCTTTACTTTACACATTTATATCATTTCTGGGACTAACCTACTAACCGGAGGCCCAACCCGTATTGCAATTTTTTTTGCCTATTTCAGTGTTTCGAAGAAAAGGAATATCAAACAGAGTCCAAACGGAATGAAACCTTCGGGAGCGTGATTTTTGGAACGAACGTGATCCAGAGGACTTGGAGTGCAAGTCAAGAAGCAGTCGAGGCGGCCACGAGGGTGGAGGGCGCGCCCACCCCTACTGGGCGTGCCCCCTATCTCGTGGGCCCCTCGGGCATCCTCTGACCCTACTTCTTCCTCCTATATATACCCACGTACGCTGAGAACATCAAAAGAGACGACGAAAAACTATTTCCACCATCGTAACCTTTTGTATCCGCGAGATCCCATCTTGGAGCCTTCGTCGGCGCTCCGTCGGAGGGGGAATCGACCATGGAGGGCTTCTACATCAACACCATAGCCCCTCCGATGAGTTGTGAGTAGTTTACAATAGACCTTCGGGTCCATAGCTATTAGCTAGATGGCTTCTTCTCTCTTTTTGGATCTCAATACCATGTTCTCCTCGATCTTCTTGGAGATCTATTCAATGTAACTCTTTTTGCAGTGTGTTTGTCAAGATCCGATGAATTGTGGGTTTATGATCAAGTTTATCTATGAGAAATATTTGAATCTCCTCTGAATTCTTTTATGTGTGATTAAGTTATCTTTGCAAGTCTCTTTGAATTATCAGTTTGGTTTGGCCTACTAGATGGATCTTTCTTGCAATGGGAGAAGTGCTTAGCTTTGGGTTCTATCTTGTGGCGTCCTTTCCCAGTGATAACAGGGGCAGCAAGGCACGTATTGTATTGTTGCCATCGAGGATAAAAAATGGGGTTTATATCATATTGCATGAGTTTATCCCTCTACATCATGTCATCTTTCTTAATGCATTACTGAAGGAAATATGCCCTAGAGGCAATAATAAAGTTATTATTTATTTCCTCATATCATGATAAATGTTTATTATTCATGCTAGAATTGTATTAACCGGAAACATGATACATGTGTGAATACATAGACAAAACATATAGTCACTAGTATGCCTCTACTTGACAAGCTCATTGATCAAAGATGGTTATGTTTCCTGACCATAGACATGTGTTGTCATTTGATTAGTGGGATCACATCATTAGAAGAATGATGTGATTGACATGACCCATTCCGTTAGCCTAGCACTTGATCGTTTAGTATACTGCTATTGCTTTCTTCATGACTTATACATGTTCCTGTAACTATGAGAATTATGCAACTCCCGTTTACCGGAGGAACACTTTGGGTACTACCAAACGTCACAACGTAACTGGGTGATTATAAAGGAGTACTACAGGTGTCTCCGAAGGTACATGTTGAGTTGGCGTATTTCGAGATTAGGTTTTGTCATATCTCTGGGCCCTCTCGGTAATGCACATCATTATAAGCCTTGCAAGCAATATGGCCAAATGAGTTGGTTGCGGGATGATGCATTACAGAACGAGTAAAGAGACTTGCGGGTAACGAGATTGAACTAGGTATTGGATACTGACGATCAAATCTCGGACAAGTAACATACCGATGATAAAGGGAACAACGTATGTTGTTATGCGGTTTGACCGATAAAGATCTTCATAGAATATGTAGGAGCCAATATTGGCATCCAGGTCTCGCTATTGGTTACTGACCGAGAATAGTTCTAGGTCATGTCTACATAGTTCTCGAACCCGTAGGGTTTGCACGCTTAACGTTACGATGACAGTTTTATTATGAGTTTATAAGTTTTGATGTACCGAAATTTGTTCAGAGTCCCGGATGTGATCACGGACATGACGAGGAGTCTTGAAATGGTCAAGACATAAAGATTGATATATTGGACGACTATATTCGGACACCGGAAGTGTTCGGGTGATTTCAAAGAAACGGAGTGCCGGAGGGTTACGGAACCCCGGGAAGTATTGGGCCTTAGTGGGCCTAAGGGAGAGAGGGCAGCAGCCCAGAGGTGGCGCGCCCCTTCCATGGGGAGTCCGACTGGACTAGGGAGGCGCGACCCTCTTCCCTCTCCCCTCTTTCCTTCCCCTTCCTCCTTCCTAGTTGGACTAGGAAAGGGAGTCCTACTCCCACTAGGAGGAGGACTCCCCCTCCTGGCGCGCCCAAGGGCGGCCGGCCTCCCCTTGCTCCTTTATATACGGGGGGGGGCACCCCATAGACACACAAGTTGATCTACGGATCGTTCCTTAGCCGTGTGCGGTGCCCCCTTCCACCATATTCCACCTCGGTCATATTGTTGCGGAGTTTAGGCGAAGCCCTGCGCCGGTAGAACATCATCATCGTCACCACGCTGTCGTGCTGACGGAACTCATCTCCGGAGCTTTGCTGGATCGGAGGTCGGAGATCATCATCGAGCTGAACGTGTGCTGGACTCGGAGGCTCCGTACGTTCGGTGCTTGGATCGGTGAAGACGTACGACTACATCAACCGCGTTGTGCTAACGCTTCAGCTTACGGTCTACGAGGGTACTTAGACGAACACTCTCCCCTCTCGTTGCTATACCATCACCATGATCTTGCGTGTGTGTAGGAAATTTTTTGAAATTACTACGTTCCCCAACAGTTACTTTGTTCTTTATGAATTTAATACTCTAGATGCATGCTGGATAGCGGTCGATGTGTGGAGTAATAGTAGTAGATGCAGTAAGGAGTCGGTCTACTTGTCACGGACGTGATGCCTATATACATGATCATTCCTAGATAATCTCATAATTATTCGCTTTTCTATCAATTGCTCGACAGTAATTTTTTCACCCACCGTAATACTTATGCTATCTTGAGAGAAGCCACTAGTGAAACCTATGGCCCCTGGGTCTATCTTTTATCATATAAGCTTTCAATCTACTTTTATTTGCATCTTTACGTTTCCAACCTATATTATAAAATACCAAAAATATATTTATCTTATCATACTATCTCTATCAGATCTCACTTTCGCAAGTGGCCGTGAAGGGATTGACAACCCCTTTATTGCGTTGGTTGCGAGTTCTTTGTTTGTTTGTGTCGTGGAATTGTCACGGCAAATGTCCTAGTGTCAGGACTTAGTCGCGAGGCCAACGCATCTATGTGGTAGCTTGAGAGGGGTTGAGCGGAATCGAGAGACGCAACACAAGACAGGGATTTAGACAGCTTCGGGACCCGGGAAACATCATCAGGTAAAAACCCTACATGCTGTTTGAGGCTAGGTCTCATTATCATCACGAGGGAGTCGCCGTAAACCGGCTCTCCTCTTATTGTGTCTAGCCCTAGAGATTGTTGTCTGCTTGCTTGTAGCTTGTAGCTTCTAACCCGTCCCTCTTTGGGGAGCCCTGCCCCTCCTTATATATGTTGAAGGGGCGGTTTACATGACTAGTCCTAGTTGGATTAGGATTACTCTATTACAAGTGGAGTTCTAGTCTTGCTTCCTTTGTAGGAGAATAGTCCTTATGCTTTCCTCATACACCGGCCCACTATTAAACGTGAACCGGCCTTCTGGGCCATGGGCCTCGTCATCCATCTGACCCGCCCGCCGGGTTACGAATGAACCGCCAAGACCGGGCGGGTATCCCGTGAACCGCCAAGCTCGGGCGGGTTACCGATGAGTCGTCGATCGGCGGGTTAAACTTCCGCCGGTTTACATCATGGGTATATCCCCGACATTAGCCCCCAGTTTAATTTGGATTTATCCATGTTAAACTGATCCTGTAAATAAACACAAGAACAAACTTGATAGGTTGTGCTCCGGGTTAAGAATTCTTGTAAACCGGCACCTGATCATCCTTAAGTCCTTGTCATTTCCTCCTTCTAGAAAATCCAGGTCAATAAGCCAGCGTCATACTCAATTTTCTGACATTGGTTTCTCACAGAACAATATTGTGAAGAATAATCCACTTGAGTCGGCTTCCAAAGCGCCGGTTTAAGAAATATTGGTCTTGAAATATTCATCTGATATTCAGCCGGTTTGAAAATGCAGAACTTGCCGGTTTATGATTACCACCTTTGTCGGGTTATAATTGATACTTCTGAGTCATGATTGTTGCAGACACCGGTTCATGATTGTTGCCAACGTCGGTTCATGATTATTAATGACGCCGAGTTGCAGCCACAGGGTCATAATGATTGGTGATGCCGGGTCAACCTAGTTTGCTCAATCAGAGAATTTGAAAATATTTCTTCGATAATAATATAATACCTGTAGCCCCCAAGTCTTGAGCAGAACAAAGTGATGGCTTAAGACTTGCTTCAATATAAATACTGCCACTTGAAAAGAAATCCATGTTGTTCATCCCAATCACTTAGTAAAACTGAATACTCCATATTATGTAGCCCCCAAGTGCCGGGTTGTTATGCTTGCAGCAACCTGGGACTTGTAATTTCCTGATGCTCATAAAAACTTCAACCAGCGTAGCCCCCAAGGGCCGGGTCATTATGCAATAATGAGCAGGGACTTTGATATATACTTCAATGAAAATAACACCATATGATGTAACCCCCATCATGGGGCTTGAATTCATGTCCACAAGGTTAAGAGCCTTGTGCTTTACCAACTGAGCAGTGGACCCTTCAATATAATGAATAAAAAGCTTTGTACCTTGAAATGTTTAACAGGAGCAATTGGTAGCCCCCAAGGGCCGGCTCATTATAATGTGATGAGTCGGGTCTTCAATAAGATGAACAAAGAATGACTTTGCATTAGCCCCCAAGTGTCATGGTGCATGCTTGCAGCGACATGAGACTTGCATATTTGATGTAATCTCAACTTCAATAATGTAGCCCCCAAGTGCCGGGTTGTAAGCCTGTAGCAACTCGGGACTATTCCTTCAATTGTAGAATAAAAAACCATATCCATTGATAATATGATAGCCATTGCGCTAAAACGACTTTGAAAACCTTAATCATAATACTGGTTACTGATAACCATAATAGAAATCCAGCCATGTTGGCTATTTGAAGATTTAAATAATCCAGTATGAAAACCTTATTCATTCAATATCATAATGAAAATTCAGCCAAGTTTGGCTATTTGAATAATATAACCCAATGATTTATAAGCGCATGATTCCAATGGCGCAATCCAAATATATACTGGCGACTTATAATCAAAAGCCAGACCGGTTTAACAAAACACCGGATAATTTCTCATCATACACTGGCGACTTATCGTCTTAAAGCCAGGCCGGTTTAATAAACACCGGATAATTTATCATCATGCTTTATTCCACCCGCCTCTTCATACAACAAGTTTAAAGTGTCCTGGCGGTTTACCGCCGGACGGGTCATAATGCCCAACATATAACCCGGGTTTATAACCAAGGCTGCATTTAAGAATAATCAAATATGAAATATATCATACCTGTGACATTGAATCACATTGCTGGCTTACCAACTTTTTGTAGTAAAAGTGATAATCCCAATCTTGAGTACTGATAACTCCTTCCATATTGTGCCGGTTTATGATAAAACCGTACCGGGTTATGATAGACACCGGATTAACAATATATAATACTGGCGACTTGTAGTTGAACCAGAACAGGCTGACAGTCTCCGGATTATAACTTGATCGTGTACTGATAACTTGTAATTGAAAGCCAACCCGGGTTGATAAACACCGGTTTACTCCATAATAGGATGGTAACCGAAACTCAAACCGGGCAGATAGTCTCCGGATTAAAGGGGAATCAAATCCATCGGCTGAACCAGAAAAAATGGTGTTTGTTGACATAAAAGAAATCCAACAAAGACAAAGACCAAACAAGCCATGAAAATAACATGGAAGCAAAGGCAATGATAAAAACCGTTCGTAAAAATATGCTATACTGAGCTGATCAGATGGCATTACCATGGTCGGACAGGACCAAGGCCTCCAACAGGAGCGACAATGATGCAAGTCAGCCAGGTCCCCAAATGATTCATGGCATATATGCCGACCAAGAGGCGTGGCAATGGTTCGGGTTCGACCAAAGCCCCCAAGTGATCTCGTGGCCCTTAGGCCGACCAAGAGGCGTGACTGGTTCAGACGTGACCATGTCCCCAAATGATCTGGTGGCTGTCGCCTATCAAGAGGTGTTCGTTGGTTCGGACACGACCAAGGCCCCAAATGATATATCAAAAATAAATTTTAAGGGGTAAACCGGAGGCCGCTTTAAAAACAGAACCGCTCCATGTAACCACGCATGATGTAATAAAGAACAGAGACCCCGCTTTATGAAGCAGAAACCCCCATGTGATCAATATGTTGGGCCAATAAGGCAGGATATCCTTGTTTGAACCGCGCATCATGGCAGCAGGTCCTCTTCGGTAATTTTTAACTTTTTTGCAAGAGATAAATTCTTCTTGAACCGGGATCTTGAACCGGATATTAAGAGCTTCAAAGCTTTGTGGGAGACATCTTCCCCTTGAGCCGGATATTAAACCGGAATCTTCATTTTCAGCCGGAAAATTTTCTGACGGCCTTTAAACTCGAACTTGCAAGAAGTTAATTCCTTTTTGAACCGGAAATTCTTAAACCGGATTGAGAGCTTCAGTGAGACTGACTTCCCTTGAGCCGGATTTTAAACCGGAATCTTTTCTGATGACCCGGAACTCTTCATTGAGCCGGGATTTTGCAACTGTCATATCCTTTCCAAACCGGAAATTTTCTGACGGCCTTCAAATAACAGTAGCCTCCGGGACCGGGTTATCTTTCTCTCCATTGTCATGGGGTTCTTAAATTTGCTGAAACTGGCAAGATTTGCTGAATCATGTCATCGTAGCCCCCGAGTCTCAAGGTGACTCGAGGAGTTGGCTTGAAACTCTCCATATTTGACCGTGATATAAACCGGCATAACTTGTATATCATTGGTGTTGATAGCACGATGTGAGTCCACAGAAGGTTGAGGTGATTGTGACGGGTTATAAATGATCCCGTATGAGCCGTGTTAGCAACTCGGCCAATGGCTCCTTCCAACCGGCGACTTGAAGTTAACCAAACTGTAGTGGCGGAGACTTGTGCGCCTGCCCATTGAACCATCCAGTGCAAACGGCGGTTGATAATAATTTGCCTCCAATTTGAAAGAAAGCCGGGCTACCCAAACTGTGACTTGTTCATACTTTAATAAACAGCCCATGCAGATAGGTGCGGCCCGGTATGACGGTGTAGACCAGGCCGTGAGAGACGGACAGTAAAAACGACCGCTACATCTGAAGCGGCACAGACAGATGAACCAGCCATGGCGTTGTAAGCCGGTGCGGACGGGCAAATTGTCCTCCTTGTTGTAAGCCGGCGCGGTCACGAGAGACGGCCACGGCGTTGTAAACCGGTGCCGGAGTCCGTTGAATAATGATGACCACCTGTGCCAAAAGACGTTGGCGTGCCTCCATCTCCGCGGCATAATATCACTTTTTGTCATAAATAATTGATCTACATAAACAATGTTGCAGACCAAGGCAAAGATAAATGGCTCCTTGACAAAAATAATATGTATTATTAAAACAAACTTGGATGAATATCACCTGATTCGCCCGGACAAGAGATGAGTTGGCCGCGGCGCTGTAAACTGGTGCGGACGGGTGAGCCGGCCGTGACGTTTGTAAGCCGGCGCGGACAGCGAGTCGACTGCGGCGTTATAAACCGGTGCGGGCGGAGGATCGGCCGCAGGGGCGAACAATACGTCAATCGCATGTGTTGATGTAGCGGGGGTAGCAACCTGCGCAGGATGAGCGCTAGTGCAAAAGATAATATCTGCTCACGCCCTTTTTGCAACACCTTTTGGTGTGGAATAATGGCCCTGCGAAGAAATAACATAGATCGAGTAATTGTTCTTTGATAAAAACAATGTGTTTAAAAAAAATAAACTTAGATGGATATCACCTAATTTGTTCGGATGACGGATGATCTGTTCAACGCGACAGAAACAGTTCAGTCAGACTAGCAACCCATGACGGACCAACACTGCAGAGGCGGCTCAACGCAGCATAGGCGGCTCAACGCGGCCCCGGTGGCTCAATGCTGCCCCAGTAGCTCAATACAGCAGAGGCGGCTCAACACGGCGCATTTTTAACTTCGTCCGATTTTTTTAAATCCCCGGACGTGTATTGTTGCACCATGGTCTTCGCGTGGCCTTCCTATGTCCATCTTGAGGTGAGCAACCCCTTGGAAAGCTTTACGTGAAATCAATTGTCCTTAAGGGGTTTGCTTCTTTGCTCATCCGTGAGTCGCCATACATGCGTACGCAGAGGCGAGCCGGACGGCTGTGCACATACTCATGCACGCATGGTAGCACCACAGGCGAACCGGACGGCCACGCACTGGAGATTAAACCTGTTGACTTGCCAGTCCGACCCGGTGTGGTAATCCTTTGCTCAAACTGAGGGCTGCCGGCGACGGAGTGGTTGAGGCGAGGCCGGTGTTGGCGGCGGCAACCTGGCCACTGCTACTCGCGGCAGAAGGCAACGCGATGCGGGGTCAGGCTGGTGAAGCGAACAGAGCAACACGCAACAGGGACGGCGACTTTGGCAGAGGCCATTCAGTGCGCGACTGCGGCCGGCGGCTTTAGGCGGCATCGGCAGCAACCAGGCGAGCCACCGTGCTGGCTTTGAGACAACCGATACACCACCTGGCTCAGGGCCACGGCACACACACAACAGCGAAGACGGGTCCAAGCTAGAGGCGGCTTGAAGCGGCGGCAAGAGCAGGCGAAAAGTAGGCTGCAGGGGCGGCTCGCAGTGGAGGAGCGCGCCGGCGCGACGGTCCAGCAGCGAAGCACGGAGCGACGTGGCGGGTCATAGTGGAGGCGGCCCACGGCGATGGAGGCGGCTGGCCACGGGCGCTCAGAGGCGCGAGGCAGCGCACGGCGCGCCGGGCGGAGCCTGGCCCGGAGCAGCAGCGACCGGGCGCGGTCGGGGCAGCTCGGAGGTGCAGACGCGCGGCAGAGGCGGATTCCCGGCGGCGGCTCGGACACGACCGAGGCTGAACGCAGCCGGCTGCTCGAAAACGAAGACCGAGGCAAAGACCAAATCCGTGGCCTGATCCACTCCCGTCGCGGCCTTCCCTTTTTTTTTAGTAGCACATGATGACTCGGTAGAAGCTCTTAATACCATATAATTGATCTGTTCGCCAAATCTGTAACCCGGCAGCAGAATCTTTCCGTGACTCGGCGGATTAGACCGCAGAAATTTTTGTCGGTCTCGAACTGGACTCGGCGGATTAGACACCCTGCAGGATTCGACATACAAACAAAGTCAATCCTCCGTTGGTTTCGATAAACCGCTTGGCGTCACCGGCGGCGCACAAAACGTCAAACCCTAATTTTTTTTTCATCTCAATCTGGTAAACTTGCACTTGATGCAGATCCTTCCAAACCGGCTCATCTTCATCCGGTAACTGCAAACTTCTCGATCCCTAGAAGAAATCCCTTCAAGAACTCTAGACCACCGTGCGCAGGCCCCACGGTGGGCGCCAACTGTCGTGGAATTGTCACGGCAGATGTCCTAGTGTCAGGACTTAGTCGCGAGGCCAACGCATCTATGTGGTAGCTTGAGAGGGGTTGAGCGGAATCGAGAGACGCAACACAAGACAGGGATTTAGACAGCTTCGGGCCCCGGGAAACATCATCCGGTAAAAACCCTACATGCTGTTTGAGGCTAGGTCTCATTATCATCACGAGGGAGTCGCCGTAAACCGGCTCTCCTCTTATTGTGTCTAGCCCTAGAGATTGTTGTCTGCTTGTTTGTAGCTTGTAGCTTCTAACCCGTCCCTCTTTGGGGAGCCCTGCCCCTCCTTATATATGTTGAAGGGGCGGTTTACATGACTAGTCCTAGTTGGATTAGGATTACTCTATTACAAGTGGAGTCCTAGTCTTGCTTCCTTTGTAGGAGAATAGTCCTTATGCTTTCCTCATACATCGGCCCACTATTAAACGTGAACCGGCCTTTTGGGCCATGGGCCTCGTCATCCATCTGACCCGCCCGCTGGGTTACGAATGAACCGCCAAGACCGGGCGGGTATCCCGTGAACCGCCAAGCTCCGGGCGGGTTACCAGTGAGTCGTCCAGTCCGGCCGGTTTACACCGCGGGGTATATCCCCGACAGTTTGTGTAGGTGCGTGGGACTTTTGAGGAGCCTCCTACTGGATTGATACCTTGGTTTTCAGAAACTGAGGGAAATACTTACGCTACTATTGCTGCATCACCCTTTCCTCTTCAAGGAAAACCAATGCAAGCTCAAGACGTAGCATTATTCAATTGTTTCGAGCTTTGTCTCCATGCTTCCAGTACTCCTTGGTCCCTCCACATCATGGATGTGCATCACCCCCTCATGCATCTCAATGGTTTGAGGGTGATGCATCACCTCCGCGAGGTAGGGGTTGATGACCCTCTCAAAAAACTTGTCCTTGGGAGCGCTTGAAGACGTCATGGTGCTCTAGATCTGTCAGAAAAACAGCTCAAAACAAAGACAGAGGATATTTGCATGATACGGTGGTCAAAACCTTCGGGAGATTATATAGTGAATTTTTACCGACCGAAAGAAGTATCGTGCAAGAAAATGGAGTCCAGAGAGCACACGAGGTGCCCACGAGGCAGGGGCGCGCGCCCAGGGGGGTAGGGCGCGCCCTCCACCCTCGTACACCTCGTGTCCTTCTCGGACTACTTCTTATTTTCCTATTTTCTTAAATATTCCAAAACGGAGAAAAATTGCTATTAGAAATGTTTTGGAGTTGCTTTACTTACCGTAACACATACCTATTCCTTTTCGGAGTCTGAAACATTCTAGAAAGTGTCTCTTATGTATTCCTCCGGGGTTACAGTTTCAATAATATTAGTTTCAACATTTATAGGATTACCCGAGATATAATGTTTGATTCTTTGACCGTTCACCACCTTGGGATTTGTGCCTTCAAAGTTGTTGATTTTTATGGCACCGGAACGATAGACCTCCTCGATAACGTAAGGGCCTTCCCATTTAGAGAAAAGTTTTCTTGCAAAAAATCTTAAACGAGAGTTGAAAAGAAACACATAATCACCTACGTTAAACTCACGCTTTTGTATCCTTTTGTCATGCCGTCTTTTAACTTTTTCTTTAAACAGTTTGGCATTCTCATAGGCTTGGGTTCTCCATTCATCAAGTGAGCTAATGTCAAATAACCTCTTCTCACCGGCAAGTTTGAAATCATAATTGAGCTCTTTAATAGCCCAATATGCCTTATGTTCAAGTTCGAGAGGTAAGTGACATGCTTTTCCGTAAACCATTTTATATGGAGACATACCCATAGGATTCTTATATGCAGTTCTATAAGCCCATAATGCATCATCAAGTTTCTTGGACCAATTCTTTCTAGATCTATTAACAGTCTTTTGCAAAATCAATTTGAGATCTCTATTACTCAATTCTACTTGACCACTAGACAATGGGTGATATGGAGATGCAATTCTATGATTAACATCATACTTAGCAAGCATTTTACGGAAAGCACCATGAATAAAATGTGAACCACCATCCGTCATTAAGTATCTAGGGACTCCAAACCTTGGAAAAATAACGTCTTTAAGCATTTTAATAGAAGTGTTATGATCAGCACTACTAGTTGGAATAGCTTAACGTAATCAACATCAACTAAAATATGTGTATAACCATTAGAGGCAGGAAACGGTCCCATATAATCAAAACCCGAAACATCAAATGGTTCAATAACAAGAGAATAATTCATAGGCATTTCTTGACGTCTACTAATATTACCAATTCTTTGACATTCATCACAAGACAAGACAAACTTATGGGCATCTTTGAAGAGAGTAGGCCAATAAAAACCGGATTACAATACCTTATGTGCAGTTCTATCTCCAACGTGGTGTCCTCCATATGCCGCAGAGTGACACTTGCGTAGGATCTGTTCCTGTTCATGCTCAGGTACACAACGTCTAATAACACCATCTACTCCTTCTTTATAAAGGTGTGGGTCATCCCAGAAGTAATGTCTTAAATCATAAGAGAACTTTTTCTTTTGCTGGTATGTGAAACTAGGTGGTATGAATTTAGCAACAATGTAATTAGCATAATCAGCATACCACGGAGCAATACGAGAAGCATTTATGACAGCTAATTGTTCATCAGGAAAGCTATCATTAATAGGTAGTAGGTCATCAAGAACATTCTCTAACCTAGACAAGTTGTCTGCAATGGGGTTCTCGGCTCCCTTTCTATCAATTATGTGCAAATCAAATTCTTGTAGCAAGAGAACCCATCTAAGAAGTCTAGGTTTAGCATCTTTATTTTCCATAAGATACTTAATAGCAGCATGATCGGTGTGAACAGTTACTTTAGAATCAACAATATAAGGTCTGAACTTATAACAAGCAAATACAACTGCTAAGAATTCTTTTTCAGTAGTAGCATAATTTCTCTGAGCACTATCTAGAGTTTTACTAGCATATTGAATAACATTTAGTTTCTTATCAACTCTTTGTCCTAGAACAGCACCTATAGCATAATCACTAGCATCACACATAATTTCAAAGGGTAAATTCCAATCAGGTGGCTGAACAATAGGTGTAGAAATCAAAGCTTTCTTAAGTATTTCAAATGCTTCTACACAATCATCATCAAAGACAAAAGGAATATCTTTTTGCAATAGATTAGTGGGAGGCCTAGAGATTTTAGGAAAGTCCTTAATGAACCTCCTATAAAAACCGGCATGACCAAGGAAACTTCTTATACCTTTAATGTCCTTGGGACACGACATCTTTTGAATAGCATAAACTTTAGCTTTATCAACTTCAATACCTTTCTCAGAAATTTTATGCCCCAAGACAATGCCTTCATTAACCATAAAGTGGCACAATTCCCAATTCAAGACGAGACTAGTATCTTCACATCTCTGCAAAACTCGATCAAGATTGCTCAAGCAATCATCAAAATAGGATCCATAAACGGAGAAATCATCCATGAATACCTCACAAATCTTTTCACAAAAGTCATAGAATATAGCCATCATGCATCTTTGAAAGGTAACAGGTGCATTACATAAACCAAAAGGCATACGTCTATAAGCAAAGGTACCGAAAGGGCAAGTAAAAGTGGTCTTTTCTTGATCTTCCGCTGATACAGGTATTTGAGAGAAACCAGAGTAACCATCTAGAAAGCAAAAATGTGTATGTTTGGATAGTCTCTCTAGCATTTGATCAATAAAAGGTAAAGGGTAATGATCTTTTTTAGTAGCTTTATTTAATTTGTGGAAATCAATTACCATCCTATAACCTGTAATAATTCTTTGCGGGATCAATTCATCTTTATCATTAGGAACGACAGTAATACCTCCCTTCTTAGGGACACAATGGATAGGACTTACCCACTGACTATCAGCAACGGGATAAATTATACCTGCCTCAAGGAGCTTTAGTATTTCCTTTCTTACAACTTCTTTCATCTTAGGATTTAACCGTCGTTGATGATCAATAACTGGTTTGGTGCCTTCTTCCAATTTTATTTTGTGTTGGCATAAAGTGGGACTACTGCCCTTAAGATCATCAAGAGTATATCCAATAGCAGCACAGTGCTTCTTTAGAGTTTTCAATAATCTTTCCTCTTCATGCTCTGAAAGGTTAGCGCTAATAATAATAGGATATATCTTCTTTTCATCAAGATAAGCATATTTAAGAGTATTAGGTAATGGTTTAAGCTCAAACAAGGGATCACCCTTGGGTGGTGGAGGATCCCCTAGGATTTCAACAGGCAAGTTGTGTTTCAAAATAGGTCCCTGTTTAAAGAATACTTCATCTATTCCCCTTCTTTCATTCATAAACATATCATTTTCATGGTCTAGCAAATATTGTTCTAAAGGATCAGCAGGAGGCACGGCAATAGAAGCAAGACCAATAATTTCATCCTTACTAGGCAACTCTTTATCATGAGGTTGTCTACGAAATTTAGCAAAATTAAACTCATGAGACATATCTCCTAAGCCAATCGCAATAACATCCTTTTCGCAATCTATTCTAGCATTAACAGTATTCAAGAAGGGTCTACCAAATATAATGGGATAGAAGTCATCTTGTGGGGAACCAAGAACAAGAAAATCAGCAGGATATTTAACTTTCCTACACAAGACTTCAACATCTCTAACAATCCCAATTGGTCAAATAGTATCTCTATTGGCAAGCTTAATTGTAACATCAATTTCTTCTACCTCAGCAGGTGCAACATCATGCATAATTTCTTCATATAAGGAAAAGGGTATTGCATTAGCACTAGCACCCATATCACATAAGCCATGATAATAATGATCTCCTATTTTAACAGAAATAACAGGCATGCCTACAACAGGTCTATGTTTCTTAGCATCGGGTCTAGCGATTCTAGCAGCTTGTTCACAGAAATAAATAACATGCCCATCAATATTATCAACCAAGAGATCTTTAACCATAGCAATACTAGGTTCAACTTTAATTTTCTCAGGGGGTGTATATGTTCTAGTATTACTCTTACGAACCACAGTTGAAGCTTTAGCATGATCCTTTATCCTAACTGGGAAAGGTGGTTTCTCAATATAAGTGCAAGGAATAATAGGATCAGTATAAGTGATAGTCTTTTCTTCAACTGTAATAGGTGCAACTACTATTACTTCAGTAGGAGGATTATATTTAAACCACTTCTCCTTAGGGAGATCAACGTGAGTAGCAAATGATTCACAGAAAGAAGCTACTATCTCAGAGTCAAGTCCATATTTAGTGCTAAATCCATGAAAAGCATCAGTACCCATAAAAGATTTAACACAATCAAACTTAGGTGTCATAACTGACTCCTTACCATCGTCGGAATCCCAATCTTCAGAGTTGAGTTTAATTATTTCCAATAAATCCCATTTGAATTCAATAGTCTTCATCATAAAAGACCCAACATAAGAAGTATCAAGCATGGTGCGATTGTTGAGACAAAGCCGAGCATAAAAGTTTTGAATAATCATTTCTCTTGAGAGCTCATGATTGGGGCATGAATATAAAATTGACTTGAGCCTCCCCCAAGCTTGAGCGATGCTTTCTCCTTCGCGAGGCCTAAAATTATATATGTAATTACGATCACGATGAACAAGATTCATAGGATAAAACTTCTGGTGAAATTTGAATTTCAATCGTTTATAGTCCCAGGATCCCATATCATCACATAGCCTATACCATGTCAATGCGTCTCCCTTCAAAGATAAAGGGAAAACCTTCTTCTTAATAACATCATCGGGCATACCTGCAAGCTTAAATAATCCACAAACTTCATCCACATAGATAAGGTGTAAATCGGGATGCAATGTTCCATCTCCTGCAAAGGGATTAGCTAGCAGTTTCTCTACCATACCCGAAGGAATTTCAAAGTAAACATTTTCAGTAGGTTCAGTAGGTTGAGGAGCAACTCTTTGCTCTTCTGGTCGGGGTGAAGATATCCCGAACAAGCCCCTCAAAGGATTAGTTTCCATAGTAACAAGTGACAGTAAATTTCAGCACACTATGTAAATGTTTCCTTACCAAGTTCCACTTACCAAAGGTGCTTCAATCCCCAGCAACGGCGCCAGAAAAGAGTCTTGATGACCCACATGTGTAGGGGATCTATCGTAGTCCTTTCGATAAGTAAGAGTGTCGAACCCAACGAGGAGTAGAAGGAAATGACAAGCGGTTTTCAATAAGGTATTCTCTGGAAACACTGAAATTGTGGGTAACAGATAGTTTTGTGATAAGATAATTTGTAACGGGTAACAAGCAATGAAAGTAAATAAGGTGCGGCAAGGTGGCCCAATCCTTTTTGTAGCAAAGGACAAGCCTGCACAAGTTCTTATAATGAGGAAAGCGCTCCCGAGGACACATGGAAATTATCATCAAGCTAGTTTTCATCATGCTCATATGATTCGCGTTCGTTACTTTGGTAATTTTATATGCGGGTGGACCGGTGCTTGGGTTCTGCCCTTTCTTGGAAAAGCATCCCACTTATGATTAACCCATATTGCAAGCATCCACAACTACAAAAGAAGTATTAAGGTAAACCTAACCATAGCATGAAACATATGGATCCAAATCAGCCCCTTACGAAGCAACTCATAAACTAGGGTTTAAGCTTCTGTCACTCTAGCAACCCATCATCTACTTATTACTTCCCAATGCCTTCCTCTAGGCCCAAATAATGGTGAAGTGTCATGTAGTTGACGTTTACATAACACCACTAGAGGAGAGACAACATACATCTCATCAAAATATCGAAAGAATACCAAATTCACATGACTACTAATAGCAAGACTTCACCCATGTCCTCAGGAACAAATGTAACTACTCACAAAGCATATTCATGTTCATGATTAGAGGAGTATTAATATGCATTAAGGATATGAAGATATGATCTTCCACCAAATAAACCAACTAGCATCAACTACAAGGAGTAAAGCAATACTACTAGCAACCCACAGGTACCAATCTGAGGTTTGGGTACAAAGATTTGATACAAGAGATGAACTAGGGTTTGAGAGGAGATGGTGCTGGTGAAGATGTTGATGGCGATTGACCCCCTCCCGATGAGAGGATCGTTGGTGATGACAATCGTGATGATTTCCCCCTCCCGGAGGGAAGTTTCCCCGGCAGAACAGCTCCGCTAGAGCCCTAGATTGGTTCCGCCAAGGTTCCGCCTCGTGGCGGCAGAGTTTCGTCCTGTAAGGTTGCTTATGATTTTTTCCAGGGTAAAAGACTTCATATAGCAGAAGATGGGCACCGGAGGGCTGCCAGGTGGCCCACGAGGCAGGGGGCACGCCCGGGGGGGGGGGGGGTAGGGGCGCGCCCCACCCTTGTGGGTGGTGGGTGGCCCCCTCAGGTATTTCTTCCGCTGAATGTTTTTTATTAATTCCCAAAATGACTTTCATGGAGTTTCAGGACTTTTGGAGCTGTGCAGAATAGGTCTCCAATATTTGCTCCTTTTCCAGCCCAGAATCCCAATTGCCGGCATTCTCCCTCTTCATGTAAACATTGTAAAATAAGAGAGAATAGCCATAAGTATTGTGATATAACGTGTAATAACAGCCCATAATGTAATAAATATCGATATAAAAGCATGATGCAAAATGGACGTATCACCTGCGCCTCCACGTCGGCCTATCTATGTCGCCCACTCCCCATCGCCCGCCACCGCCGTCTTGCCGCCGGGGAGCCGACTGCTTCCCACCCCCCGTGCCCCCGCCACACAGCCGCCCCCAACCAAGAAGCCGCCTCGCCGCCCGGCCAGATCCTCACCGTCACGCTCGTCGGACGCTGTCAGGACAGCTAGCTGGTTTGTGCGCGCCATGACTCCCTTTGCCGTCCGTCTCCTTCGCCGACGCCCGCAAGTTGTTCGACAGTTTGCCAAGGTAGAAAATGGACTCCATGGACGAGTTTCTTTTTTCACACTTTCCTTTGCGACTCCGACGATTCGTCCTCCGATGACGAGGAGGAGATATTGGCTGCCGTGTTGGTCCATCACCACCTCAACAGCCAGCGGCCATTTTTCCGTGGCTCCATTCCGTGCCACCTTCCGGCATTGAATCGCAACCAAGAGAGCGGGCATTTCCTTCTTTGGAAGGACTACTTTGATACAACAAACCCGTTGTTCAAACATCAGAAATTCCGTCGCCGTTTCCGTATGAGTAGGCATCGTTTGAACCGTATTAGAGAGGGGGTGGTCGGCTATGATGACTATTTCGAGTGCAAAGAGGATGCCGTTGGCAAGATTGGTTTTTCCTCTTATCAGAAATGCACTGCCGCCATCCGAATGCTTGCATATGGAGTGACCGATGATCTCATTGACAAGTACGTCCGTATGAGGGAGTCTATTTGCCTAGAGTCCCTGTATAAGTTTTGCAAGGCTGTTATTGCTGTGTTTGGCCCTGAGTAATTGAGAGGGCCAACTGCTGAAGATACAGCCCATTTGTTGGCGATGAATGCCAGCAGGGGCTTCCGAGGGATGCTTGGTAGCATAGACTGCATGCATTGGGAGTGGAAGAACTGCCCTTCTGCTTGGCAAGGACAGTATAAGGGCCATGTCAGGGTTTGCACTTTCATACTTGAGGCCGTGGCGTCTCAAGACCTCTGGATCTGGCACTCTTTCTTTGGCATGGTCAGATCACACAATGATATCAATGTGCTTCAGCGCTCGCCGGTGTTTGCTAGGCTTGCCGAAGGCAACAGCCCACCGGTGAACTTTACTGTCAACGGCCACACCTACGACAAAGGATACTATCTGGGTGATGGTATCTATCCTCAGTGGACCACTATTGTCAAGACAATACCCACGCCTGTCAAAGAGAAGAGGAAAAGATTTGCCCAAGAGCAAGAGATTGCTAGGAAGGATGTCGAGCGTGCCTTTGGTGTTTTGCAATCTCGATGGGGGTATCATTCGGTGTCCTGCTAATACCTGGAGCACGCGGAAACTGTGGGAGGTGATGACTGCTTGTGTGATCATGCATAATATGATCGTAGAAGACGAGCGAACGGAATGTTTGTATGATCAAAGGTTTCAGTTTCAGGGTGAGAATGTTGTGCCTGAGCATGGAGTAGCGGCAACTTTTGAACAGTTCACCCAATTTCATCAAGACATGCGTGATTGGGAAACTCACGTGCAACTGCAAAATGATTTGGTTAAGCATATGTGGGCTCATGTTGGCAATCAATAGATGTATCTTCTTTTATTCGTTTGCAAAACTATGTGAGACATTTTTATTTTCATTCGGCTTGTAATAAACTATGCTATTTTATTCGGTCCAAAACTATGTTATTTGATTCAAACTATGCAATCATGCAAAAAAAGGGGCCAGGCAGCCACGCTGGCACATATGGGTCGGTGCGTTGGGCGCCCTGCCGACCCATATCTAAAACAGGGCGGACGCCGGGCGGGCGGCCGATCCAAACGGAGAAAAAATGAACGAAATCGCCGTCTGTTTGGGTCGCCCAATTGAAGTTGCTCTAAAGAAACATTTTCTTTTTAGAATAAAAACAAGCATTTCCAAGACACGGCGTGAAGTGGCATGGCAACGGTAAGAAATTCCCCTGTCCGTCCCCAATTCGAGAAGGAAGCACCGCACAGCAGCCGACCTCGCATGCCTACCCCTGCCCGCTCCGGATCCTTCCATCCATCACGAACCCACCAGCTCCACTTTCCTTTTTATTTCCGCCGCCACGCCATGCCATCTCGGCAAGGACAAGGCTCCGGCTGCCGCCACCGCCTCTGCCCCGGCTATAAAGGCGCACCCTTTTGCCGGCCTGCTCCTCCTCTCTTCCTCCGTGCCGTGCCTCTCGCCTACTCGCCGCGCTCTGCCCGGTCCGCTCCTCCTCCTCCTCTTCGTCCGGGGCGGTGCCTCTCTGCTCCGGCCGGTCCGCTGCTCCTCCACCCTTCGCCCGGGCCGTGCGTATGTCCTCCTCGAGTCGGATTTCATCTTGCTCGCCCTCCTCGATCGATTTGCCCATCTAGAATCGCGTCCGGATTTGATTTTGCCCGTCCTCGCCGTTGCCGGTTTAGATGGATACAATCCCGCATGATTTGATTTTGCTCGTTCTCGCCATCGTCCGTTTAGAACCGCGCCTGATTTGAGTTTGCTCCTTCTCGCCGTCGTCCTTTTAGAACCGCATCCAATTTGATTTTGCTCGCGCTGAATGCGTCAGTTCAGAACCGCTCCCGAGTTGATTTTGCGCGTCCCCGCCGTTGTCAGTTTAGAGTCGCCCGCTTCTGATTTGACTCTGCTCGTCCTCGCCGTGGCCTGTTTTAGCTCGTCCTAGCCGTTACCCCGATGCGCCCGCATGTTCTTGGTCCGTCTCATCGAGGGTCTCGGTCTGGTTTGTGATTCAGAAATTTCTGCGTGTGCTTCTGTTGTCTGAGAGACGCTTTGGATTCTGCGTTTCTTCGTGTTCGTGTCAGCCCGAGCGTTACAGGAACGGTCGGGTCTTGGTTTTTAAATTGGATTACGGCCGAAGATGGAGAGGCAGAGAGCGATTGTCAGTTCGTCGTGCTAGTTCAAATCGGTTCCGTCACCTCCTGTGTTTTTCTTGTTCGTCGGTTGTTTTCAGATCTCAAACGGCTAGCTTTGTTTGTGTTTATCCGTTGAGACGTGCCCTTTGATGCTCTGGTTCCTCTAGTTCAGACTGTACCAGCTAGCTTGTTTCACTTTTGTCCGGCGTGTGTGCTCTCATCCTAGATGCAGGGGTCATTTGTTCTGATGGGTGTTACTGCTTCTATTCTTTTCAATTGGTTACTTCCTATCATGCTTTGCTTATGTTCCATATATGGTGATGTGTGTTCAGGGGTGCAAACCATTAACCATGTAGGACGTGGGTGCCATTTCGAGCGGGCAGGGTAGAAATTTTTAAAAGAGTGTAAATCATGTGGCTTGCAGATTGACTAATTGAGCACCTGCTGCTGCTACTGTTTGACAAGGTTTCCTGCTTTTCTTCCTTGTGTTGCTATTTACATTTTCATATAGGAGTACTAGAGACTTTGTTCTATATTGCATAGCATAACTCTAGAATTTTGTCATTGCACACGTGGGCATGATTCTGCTGTCAGCATAACTCCAGAGTTTATTTATCTGTGAAAGCACGCTCATCACATGTTTCTTATCAATGCTGCTCACTTTTGTAATGTCCCTTTTGTTTGTCATGTTAAATTTTATGGGGCAAATTTTGTACTCACTGTTTAAAATATCAAGAATGCTGACTTCTATGTTTGTTGCTATGTAAGCCATGCACTTGGGAAGCCTGGGCGTGATTAGGATTAGGATTGCATATACTCCCTCCGTTCCTAAATATAGGTCTTTCTAGAGATTTCAACAAGTGACTACATACGGAGCAAAATGAGTGAATCTACACTCTAAAATATGTCTATATACATCCGTATGTGGTAGTCATTTGAAATCTCTAAAAAGACTTATATTTAGGAACGGAGGAAGTAGATTTTATGCTATGCTTGTTATAACCTGGTTGTCACCTAATATAGTGTAAATCTGCCAATTTTTTAATTTAATTTATGTTCAACGCAAGTAGCTTTTGTTCGTAAGTGGTATTTCTTTTGCGCGTGCATGAACATTCACGCTGTCAATTTTTCTTATCATAATCATTTACTGTGGTGTTTGACAATACATTTCTACTGTTCTTTGTTCCCTTTTGAGGTTCTCTGACTCAATTATGCGTGCGATGATATCAATTACTGCTGTTCCAGTCACTGAAATAATGCTTTTCTTGCTTTGCCTAGACTTTGTGACGAGAATAAGCATGCGTCTCTGTGCCGACAAACTTGTGGGTAGTGATGATGATCTAACTAGCTTCCTGTTTTCAGGAATGAAGACCTGAATTACCCTCACCCCTCTACAGAAATCAGTTTACTCATTTAGTTTCTGGAACTTTTTTTATAGCTTTCTGAGTTTTCTTTGGTCTTGCATGTATTAGCCTTCTGTTTGTACCCTTATCTATGTCTGTTTATTTGTGTGTTTCTTGTGTGCAAGCGATCCATTGTGTGTGTCTGACTGTGTGTGTGATGTGCCCCTATCTATGTATGTTTCTTTGTCTGTTTCATGTGTGCAAGTGCTCCATTATCTGTGTGTGACTGTGTTTGACTGCTTGGATGGGGTGATTCGGATTGTGTTACTGCTTATATGGTCTGTCCAATTGGTTTCTTATTCATGTTTTGCTTGTGTTCCAATGTCGTCTCCCCATATATGGGGATGTGTTCAGGGATGCAAACCATTTAGGCCGTTTCGAGCAGGCAGGGATCCAGAGACGTGCGCTGGTCAGGCTTCTCTCCTGCTGATAGATGATGATAGGCTGAGCAGAAAAGTTTTGACTCTGGTAACACTTACTTGCTTGGCTTCCACTCTTTTGTGTGGCCGATTTGGCATCCAATGCATCTCATGCATATCTTATATATCTCACTCACTCATCGTCACATCCTTCTCCCCGTTTTTGTTCCTTTTTTCTTATCGTAATAATCATGTATACCGTGGTGTTTGAAAATAGATTTTTTTTGATATCTATGTTTCGTTATGTCTTATGTGGATATCATATTCGTTTTTTGTATTACTGTTGTCTATTCACTGGAATAATGCTTTTCTAAGTATTTCAGGTAGGATATAGACAATTGTCACATTTGGTCTTCCTTGTGTTGCTAAGGACACTGATGGGTGGGGTTTGCTTACAGCGCAGGTATATTTATGTTTTCTACATTTTGTGATGCTAATTTCTGTAGTCCCAAAACGCTTATTTAGCCATGTTTTCCTTGTTCACTTCACAAGATTATGTATTCATGTTGATAGTATGTTGCTCTTTCCAGGACCGATAATTCTGATAGTATGCCAAGGACTGCTTAGGGTTCCTATTGCTTTCTGTTTTATCAACTAAGGTAATCGAATTTTGATCTTCAGCTTGCAAATTTACTTATGGGAGGGAAATGTTTGCATGTACATGAGCTCTGATTATCTACATATATACTTGAATTGCTTTGGATTTGTTGGACTACTATTCTACATGATGTTCTCCATGATTCACTTGATCTATTAATTTGAGTATTTTCTTAGTGAGTTCTTTAGGTTCATCTTGTGACACAAAATACAAATTTGGTATTTGCAGACTCTGAAATTTGGTGATAAAGAAAAGGTACCTCCTAATTTGCTCTCTGGCTCTCTTACACTTGTCTTTGTTTATATAACAGTAGTTGCCTCCTGGCTTGTAGTTGGGTAATGCTGAGAGAGGTTTGGAATTGAATAACTAAAATAATCCAGAGTTGAAGGTTTTGAACGGGAAGCTTGAACAAATAGTTTACTTTTTCTCATGTCTTTGATTAGTTTCATCTTATCTATGTTTGTTTCTTGTGTGCAAACACTCCATTGTGTCTGTGTGACTGACTATTTGTGTGTGTGACTGATTGTGTGTGTTTCTTTGTCTGTTTATTGTGTGCAAGCGCTCCATTGTGTTTGTGCGTGTGTGTTGACTGTGTCTGTGTGTCATTTTATGACTGTGACTGTGTATTGATGTGACTGTGTGTGTGTGTGTGTGTTGACTGTGACTGTGTGTCATTGTACAAGCGCTCCATAACTACCTATTGGCACCTGATAATGCATGGAAATTTCTATAAGGTCATGGGCATGTAATTTAATGACCTACATACCTCTGTAGTTGGTAGTATCATTGCCCTTTGGACACTCTTCAATGCATTGTTGTATATTTTCCTGCCACAAGTATGATGTTTGTGCTCAGAATGATGTATATGTAGAATCCAGGGTGGATGGAGGTTTTCATGATGGCTAATTTGATTTGTTATGGTTCTGATGGTGTGCTTCTTGTGTTTGAACTGAAGCCGTGGATCACTTATCAACCTCGTCTGTGTTTGTATGGTAACCCCTCGAATTTAACTCCTTTCAAGTTTGTACACAATATTTATGCATATCCCACATTTTAGCTAGTTATGTAGTAACGCCATACTTCTTTGGACGTTTTTCTGTATATGCAAGTGTGGTGAAGCTCACATATTGTGTCGGTATCTACCTACACAACTTAATTATTTCTGGATATATAGGACAAAGGTGCAATGTTTACATCCATGGCAGAAGGTTCTTTAGCACTGAACTCATCAAAGGTCCTTGGACTCGAGAGGTTGTCATTGCACTCCTGACTTTGCTCGAGAAAAAAAAGATTTTGCATATTTTATAATTATATTTATGATTTTTTTTCTACAGGAAGATGACAAAATTATTGACCTTGTAAACAAGTATGGACTAACAAAATGGTCTCATTGCAAGGTCACTACCTAGACGTATAGGCAAGCAATGTTGGGAGAGGTATTCTTTTGATTGTTTTATTTTTATATGGTTTGCTGAAATGCATTTTCCCCCCTATGTGCAAGACAACTGGTGGATGTTTGCTAATTCAGAAACACACTGGTTACATCATTAACAATTCTCTATTGATGCATTGTAGGTCAGCTACCAGAACTTCCTGCTGCAGATCCTGGGATGCTCCCGAACATGTTCAATTTATCCTCCCTAGGACAGGTGACTACTGTGCTCCTTTTATGATTCAGTGTAGCTAGTACTCAAATCATGGATAGTCCATTCTGTCATCACAACGCGGCCAGATTCACTCTGATTTGCAGTTTATTTGGTGATGGCAAAATGAACCCACCTGTGAACTACTCCCTCTGTCCCATAATATAAGAACGTTTTTTGCACCACACTAGTGTCAAAAACGTTCTTATATTATGGGACGGAGGGAGTATCACACTTCTTTATTATTCAAGGTTTTTGTTATTACTTTCTAATTCTTTCTTCCCTTTGGATCAATCCACTTGCTATGAAGCCACTGCCATGACACAGCAGGTATGCTCGATTTTTTGTTTTGTGCTTGAGATTTTTCTTGTTCTCTGATGCATATGTCTGACCACTCTTTTCTTAGGTTACTCGGCATGCTCGGCGTGTTTACTTCGGTGGACTTCCTCCGATCGCTAATGAACAGGTAATTGCCTTGAGTAACTTGTTATTTCTTGGCGTCTCTTTTCTATCCGTAGTCCGTGCTAACTATTTTGTTCTTCTTTCTGCAGACAGTTGCTCTATTCTTCAATCAAGTTATGGCTGCTATCGAGGGAAATACATTTGATCGAGGTGATGCAGTTGTTAATATGAACCTGATTTTTGAATTCATTCAAAACATCTTAGTTGTTAGTATGAAGCTGATTTTTGAATTCATTCAAATCATCTTAGGTGGCATAATCATCTGAATCCAAACATATGGAACAATGCTTGGACTACTGAGGAGGAACAGGCACGATTAATGCCATCAGGTATATGGGAATAAATGAGCAGAAATAGCAAAAAGTTATTCCTGGAAGGTACTGCATGCCAAACAACTTACATCATGGGTCTTGCTTGTAGTACTAGCTTTCTGTTTGTGCCCTTTCTATCTCTTGTGTGTGTGACTGACTGTGTGTGACAGTGATTGTGTATGTGTGACTGACTTTGTGTGACTTTTACTGTGTGTGTGTGTGTGACTGAATCTGTGTGTGACTGTGACTCTGTGTGTGACCGACTCTCTCTGTGTGTGTGTGTCTTTGAATTAATATTGCATTTGCTTGATGGTGTGTGCTGTATGCTTTGCTTGATGGTGTGTCCTGAATGCTTTGCTTGAATAAATGGTGTTGTATGTTTTGTTTGTTGTGGTTTAACACTGCCTTTGCCGGTCCCAAGCCCGGATGTGAAAATGTGGAGGGAGCTGCATTGATATTGCATTTGCTTGATTGTGTGTCATGTATGCTTTGCTTGATTGATGGTGACCCTGTGTGTGACTGACTCTCTCTGTGTGTGTGTATCTTTGAATTAATATTGCATTTGCTTGATGGTGTGTGCTGTATGCTTTGCTTGATGGTGTGTCCTGAATGCTTTGCTTGAATAAATGGTGTCGTATGTTTTGTTTGTTGTGGTTTAACACTGCCTTTGCTGGTCCCAAGCCCGGATGTGAAAATGTGAAGGGAGCTGCATTGATATTGCATTTGCTTGATTGTGTGTCATGTATGCTTTGCTTGAATGATTGATGTTGTGTATAATTTGTGTTTTGTATTGTTGTGGTTTAACACTGCCTTTGCCGGTCCCAAGCCCGGATGTGAAAATGTGGAGGGAGGTGCAGTTAACTTCTTTGTATTGTTTGCATTACACATAGTTTGCATTACCTTCTTTGTATTGTTTGCATTACACACAATTTGCATTACCTTCTTTGTGGTTACTGTCCTGGTTGAAATAGTGGATCTTCACATAATATGATAGCATGTGATGAAGCTTTGAAATGCATCCTTCCTTGCTATGAAAAATGTAGGCATGCCAGGCACTTCGTGATTCCTTTCTCAAGCGGTATAAGGTCAGTGTTTTTTTTGCGAATAATATGAGGTCAATGTTTACTTACGATAATACCAAAGGGAAGCAAATGTTCGACTGTTCTGGGTGGTGTATGGCTTCCCTAGAAAATAAAATGCAGTGCTATCTGTTCGGCTGTATACAATTTTTTCCGATCATAGAATTCGTATCATCTCCAAAATTAATCCTACTGGTTTTAAATCTTGTCAGTGTGGATGTTCTTTTTTCTGCTAATATATATTGTCAAGTAAAAATGTCCCAGCTTGTTTGTCCCAAGCAACTGGGTGCTGCTAGCTAGGCAAGTTGAGTGAGTAATGTCCTGAACACTATAGAACTGACGTCAGTTCTATACTGATCTTGTGTGAACACGCTCTGCGCCCTCGGATCCATCGCATGGATCTTGGCGCGAGGATCGCCATGTGAGGCGCAGAAATTGTTCGCGCTAAGTGTCGGCAGAGCCAATGTTCCCTATATCCCCACTTCCTCGATCCACCAACGCCAGTCCCCCATTTTTTCCTACCCCGTCTCGCGCTCCACCCCGCAGGTGATTCAGTATGGTTTCTTTGTCTTAGCTGGCGATTCGTGCGTCTTCGACCGCTCGGAGTCAAGTTCTTCATAAGGCGTACACTGCTTCGCCACCCCCTTTCCTCTGCTTTCTGTAGGGTTCATTCCGCCGTGGGGTTTGATGGATGTTGAGCGGTTGACATGGCGGCGACGAAAATTTTTGTTTCGCTCGACAACCGGAGGTTTGTCAACACGGATCGCAATTGCAGTCGTCGCGGTGGTGACTTGCGGTGTCTGGGTAGGGTTCCCAAGATGTTGGAGTTGTCGTGATGGGGAGGGTTGTAGTGTGCATGGGATTAAGTGCGGCAAGCGTCGTGGCCATGACCGCAATAGGGCCATGGGCATTGGCGTGTTTGATTTTTGCGATTTTGTTGGGGCTGTGTAGATTTTGGCTTTTGCGATTTTCTTTGTTTCTTAATTCTTTCTTCTCTTCCCAAGGCTGCAGCCCAACCACTTTCTATTTCTATTTTTTCCTGCTTCCCTTCCATCCTCATGGGCCTGCAGCCCAACCGCCCAGACCCAGGCGAGCGAGCAACTGTTTTCCTTTGTACGCTCACGCTCACACTTACATCGTAGAGGCTATATCTCGCTTATAGCGAGTCTTACTTTGGTCTCGCTTGAAGCGCGTCTATAGTTTCGGGCCGCCCATTTTGCACTAAAATAAATACACTAGAGGAAAAGGCTCACGCAGGAATCAATCCCACGACGTCCTAGCTGTAGCATTGCACTGCTAGCCACCTGTCCACTATCGGGTCCATGTTAGAAGGTCAACCTTGTTAAAGAAAAAAGTGTTGGGTTTCCACTGGTTTTGGGGTTTTTTGTTTTTCTTTTTTCACCGTTTTTCTTCGTTTATTTTCTCTATTTTACTGGTTTTTTATTTTCTTTGGTTTTCTTTGTTTCTTTTTGTTTTTCACTAGCATCTTTCTTTTCTTCAGTTTCTTCGCTTTTGTTTTCCCCTCATTTTTAATTTGTTTTCTTTTGTTTTATCTCAGGTTCTCATTGTCTTTTATACACATTTTTGATATATATATCTAGTACATTTTTTTCTAATATACATGTTTATGAATACACGGTCAACAGTTTTCAATATACAGTTAACATTTTTTAAACGAGAAATCTAAACACCTGCCGACTGGCAGTTTACAACAGGCGCGTACGATCCGGTGACCGCTCGATCCAATTATTTTTCCAGTCTCCCGCGCAACAATTGCTCGACCGCTCGATCCGCTTATCGGTCGATCCATTTTTTTTTCCAGTCTCCCACGCAACAATTGCTCGATCTAGGTTTTTTTCAGTCTCGCGTGTGGAAAAGAAAAAAATGGCGCTAGCAAGAATCGAACCTAGAACCTGTTGATTGAGGTCGTAGCACACCAACCAACTGAGCTAACTCTCTCTTCTAATTTTACACAAAGATTACATGTTTTTATAACTTATTAAATGAGTGGAAAGGAAAAACAACTCAATCTGTTTTTCTCAGGCGACAAAACCGGGAACTTGTGTGTAAATAGCATGGTATTTGACGCATGCGGACCTAGTAAATTATGATGCAAAGACGGTGATAACTTATGGGTAAATAGCACGATTATGCATAGTAGACTTGATAATTTACATATAAATACCATTGGTAATTTTGACCCGGAAAACAATATTGAAACATATGCCGATAACTTCTGTCTAAAGAACAGGATAATATACACATCAATTTTGTGTAAATAACACAGTAATTTACGCACGATCGGACAATATAACAAACAACCGTGGTCACACAATAGAGCCGGTAACTTTTGACTGGGGAAAAATTTAGTGGAAAAACAAACCCCGGTAACTTTTGTGTAAATATGATATTAATATACGGAACAATAAAGCCGATAACTCACATACAAACACTACGGTAATTCTTTTAACCCCAGAATGAAAGTTGTTGAAAACAATACCCCCGGTAACTTTTGTGCAAATATCATGGTAATATAAGAAAAACAAATATGATAACTCGCGTACAAGCACCATGGTAACCATTTGACCCAAGGAAAAATATTGAAAAACAACCCCTGATAAATTATGTGTAAATAGGATGGTAGTATACACACAACAAAGCTGATAACCCACGTATGAACACCGTGGTACCTCCTTTGACCCTAGGATAAAAGTTGTTGGAAATCATACCCCGGTAATTTCTGTGCAAATAACATGATAATATACACACAACATAGCTGATAACTTTGACTGTGAAAATTTTCTCTTTGGAAAATATTACTTCGATAACTGTTGTGTAAATGACATGATAATTTATGCACTGCAGCCCTGATAATTTAAAAACAAATATGACGGTAATATTTCAACGCGAGGGGTGCTTGAAACGTACCCTAATAATTAGTATGTAAATAGTATGATAATTTATGTACCGCTGTCATGATAACTTATGTACAAACACCACGATAACGTTGACCTAGTTTTTTTTTAAAAAAACATCTCTTGATAACTTTTGTGTAAATATCATGATTTTTACAGACTGCAAAGTATAATAATTTTATACAACACCCAGCCGTATCTTTGACCCAAGAAAAAATATTTAAAATATTCCCTGGTAACTTATGTATAAAAAGCATGATAAGTTACACACCAAATGGTTGATAACTTTTGTACCCTCGCAAAAAAAACTTGTGTACCCTGGCATGCTTTTTACAATGAAGTTACCATGATATGTCAACAATTTTTACTACGTTAAAATTACCATGATGTTGTAAATATTAAGAGAGCAGCCGGGCCATCTATATAGGATAAAAAATATAAAAGAAAAGAAAGAAAAATTATTCGTTTCCAGGTCACGCTAAGTAGCAGTACCAATACTATCTAACCTTAATCTATTCATTGGCTCCATCTAGACCGGGTGGTTGTGAACTACTGTGGTCTACCAAGAGGTGGTGGGTTCGATTCCAACTTGTGCAATTCTTTTAATTGCGCTAGAAGAAAGAAAAAAGATGCGGTGGATCGATTCCCATATAGAGAGAAGCGGATCGTAGGTGGGTGGAATCGTCCGGATCTGTCGCTAACAACCAGTCGACTGGTCGTTAGCACAGTCCTTTTTTAAATGCTTGATACATTTTGGTAGTACCTGATTAACATTTTTTAATACAGGGTCAATAATTTTTGTACACACTTTACAAAAAAAATACAAATCCTTGATTAAGATTTTAGAAATATGAGTTTAACATTTTTTAACACAGGGTCAACATTTTTACTATGAACATTTAACTTTTTCAAATGCTTGATTAATATTTTCGGAATATTGGTCAATATTTTTTCTGTACACATTTAACATTTTTCGTATGCTTGATTAGCATTTTTCAATACAAGTTTAGAAGTTTCTTAATACATGGTCAACATTTTTGTATACACATTTAACGATTTCTAAATTCTTATTTAACATTTTTAAATACTTGTTAAAAACTCAAATGCTTGGATTAATATTTTTAAAATAAATGATCATCTTTTTTTACACATGTTATATTTTTTGTATACATTTATAGTATACATGAGAAACTTTTTCTATATGTACATTTAACATTTTTCAAATGCCTGTTTAGCATTTTTTAAAATGTTTATGTACATTTTAGATACGTTGGAGATGTATCAATATGTTGAGGGTTTTTTTTGTTCATTTTGGTGCAAGTTTTATTACAAGCCTCTTACAAACCGAAGCTTCTCTCATAAGCCTCGTGGTTCCGATAGGGAAACATGTCTCTTTTGTGGGCGAAAAGATAATCACTGCTTCCTTGTATTTTCTTGTACATGCAACATGGAACGACAGGATATCTATGCTGAAATTTAAAATTATACAGGGTTTGTTTGACCTTTTTATACACTAATTGAGTTTCCTAAGCATTTAATGTCCATAATTCAAATCTAAACTACAAATACATGCTCCAATTCACTAAAATGGCTAGAAAAATTATACACGTGTCCTTGGGTGCATGTTTAGGTCCCATGCAAGGAATGTGAATGAATTACACCGTACCGGCGTCCTGGCTCGTCCTCAAACATTTGAAATCTCGGTTTTTAAATCCACTTAAATCCAAAACTCACCAAAAATTCATGAAAGTTGGCTAGGTGTCACGTCATGGTACATATATGACGTGGTAAAAACATTGTCCAATTTGGGCCAAGCTTTAGTACAAACCTCTTACAAACCAGAGCCCTGTCGCAAGAACCCTCGTGGTTTCGATTCGGAAACGTGTCCCCTTGTGGGTGAAAGGATAATCGCTCCCTCTTTTAGCCTTGTATTTTCTTCTACACGTAACATGGAGCAACAGGAGATTCGCGCTGAACTTTGAAATTATTCAGGGTTCATTTGACCTTTTTATTCATTAATTGAGTTTTATAGGAATGTCCATAATTCAAATCCGAACTACAAATACGTGCTCCAGTGCACCAAAATGGCAAGAAAAAATGTACACGTGTCCTTGGGTGCATGTTTAGGTCCCATGGAAGGAATGAGAATGAATTCAACCGTCTCGGCATCCTGGCTCGGCCACAAACATTGCAATCTCGATTTTGAAATCTCCGTAAATCTGAAACTCACTAGAAAATCATGAAACTTGGCATGGTGTCACTACATGGCACATATATGTCGCGATAAAATAATTGTACAATTTGGGCCAAGCTATATTACGAGCCTCTTACAAACCGAAGCTTCTCGCAACCCTCGTGGATCCGGTAGGAAAACATGCCCCTCTTGTGGGCGAAACAATAATCGCTGCCTCTTCTTGCCTTGAACTCTCGTGCTGAAATTTGAAACTGTTCTTGGTTCGTTTGGCCATTTTATATAATAATTGAGTTTTCTAGGCATTTAATGTAGTCCATAATTCAAATTTGAACTACAAGCACATGCTCCAGTGAAGCAAAATGGGTGGAAAATCATACATGTGTCATTGGGTGCATGTTTGAAGGAATGAGAATGAATTATAAACTTCTCGTCGTCCTGAAACATTGAGAATCTTGGTTTTTAAATCCGAGTAAATCGAAAACTCACCCAAAAAACATGAAACTTGGCATGCTTTCATGACATGGCACATATATGCCATGGTAAAAAATCGTCCAGTTTGAGAGCACACATTAATAGCCAACGAAGTCCTTTTGAAACAAATAGCTGGCACGTTAATATCGCAAACATTTGTATTATATGAACCATGTGTTCCCATAACCATTTGAGTGCGGCCACGTGTCCCTCTTTTCTTTTGGAATAGTACTACCTCTATCCTCGTTCATTGGTCATCTTTGTATTTTGTGCCAAAATTTAACCATACTCAGTGACGTGCGTGTAGCTGTTTGATTAGATGTGACAAGCGCGAGAAGTCTGCCATGCAGGCTCGACGGGACGCGTGCGAGCAGTCCGCCGCACAGGCTCGACGGGACACATGCATCCTGTCCACCTTGCAGCCTTGACGGGACACGTGCGAGCAGCAAGGCCACCCATGCTCACTAGCAAGCGAGCTCTTTGACCTCCATCCACCAGCCGCCCGCCTCGCTCACAACTTCTCCATTAGTGGTGGCCTAGCCGCTATTTACCACGTGGTTAATTAAAACACCTGGACAGAGGGTGTTTGCTTGTGATCCCATGGCCCTCTCAACGTTAGCACTTGCTTTGTTCGTGTTTTCAACTCATATTCTGGCCTAATTTAAAATGCCACAAAGGACAACGGATAATACGATGACAAATAAAATGGTAATGGATAATGCGACGACAAATTTACAATGGCGCGGATAATAATTGTCTTACATATTTCGGATAATTTAGAATGCCACATGCGGCAAAGCCCGGAAACACGGGGGCAAGAGAAGAAGGAAATCGCATACAACGATCTGGGTCGTTACTTTCTCTACTCCTCGATGGATCACCGAGCGATAACATCCTCCAGCTCCTTCTTCAATTCCTCACGACTTTGCTTGAAAGCAGCCACAGATTCCTCCACCTCCCGCTCGCGCTGGATCCGGAGCTTTCTCAAGTCACCCATTAGTTCCTCGACGACTGCTGTCAGCGTCATCCCTGAGGCACTGCTCTGCTCATGCAACATCTTGCAGTCGGCGGCCTCCTCCTTCTTGGCGAGTGCCTTGAGGAGCTTCGCATTGTCACCCATGAGTTGCTCGACGAGGCCTGTCGCCTTCTCAACCGAGGCATCGTTGATCTCGAGCAGCTTCATCAAGCCATCGACCAGCTCTTGCTGCTTAATGAGGCCAGCGAGAATGTTGCTGCCGCCGGCCAAGGACTTCAGCAACGCCAGCTCATCGCGATTGCCGACACGGCGAGTGCGCTTGTGAGAGCCCTCGCGTGCCGGTGAGAGCTCGTTCGAGGGCTTCGTGGTGCGCCGAGACATCTCTGTTGCAGCTGCCGCATGGCGATGGGACCTCATTAGTGCTTCTGCGACCTTGGTCTTTGCTCCCTGGTTATATGTCCACCGAAAACTCCGGTCATGGCGGAACGACTTGCCAGGAAAGACCAGTTTTGTGGGTGATGAGGAGAGGAGTTGTGAAGTAATTTTGAGTGGGTAGTTTTTATAGCCCGGTGCTAACTGTGAACACATATTGGTTTGATTGGTGTGAACATATTTGCAATTACTTGTTGCATTGTAATCTGCAATGTGATGAGAAACAAGGTCAAAATTTATTGATGGTTCTGGGCCTACAAAGCCCGTTTCTGTTGTTCTGGCTCATCGCAAACTGTCGGGAGGATAGACCCCGGGTAGCTTCATCCACACTAAACAACATTTCGAGACATCGGGTCAATCCATGCCCCTCAGGCCAACAGGTCTCACGGCTAACTTCCAGAGCCGGCTGGTGCCACATGGCCGGCTCCCAGAAGATGGCGCGCTCCGAGAAGACGGCGCGGGTATGGGACGGTTTCTAGTAGACGGCCCGCCCCCTCCCTTGGAGTCTGAGCCCAACCAAGCGACAAGCTGGGGCGTGGCTACAATGCGCCATGCCTCCCCCGAATCCCGGCACGCATGACTACAGTAAGCGCCGCCAGGCGGCCGCGGACCCTCCCGGTGAGGCACTATAGAAATGGCGCGCCCGACACAGCCTCCATCAGCACAGATGTCGCTATAGTGAAGAGTAGTTGATGGGGCCTGTAGGTAGCGAGCCCCACTAGTTGGCTGGTTCCTTGGCAGCCGGCGGGGCCCACCAGAGGCTGGCCCCAGCAGCCGACGGGGAACCCGACCACCATAGACACTAATAGCCGGGACCTACCACCCGACCACATTACCATTGTACCCTTGGGGGGTTGGCCAATAAAACCCCCCAAGCCTCACCCATGCAAAGGGTTTCAACCCCATTCGACACACACCAAAGCTAGGGAGCAAAGAGAGCTAGCCTTGCCCTTCTTCCTTCTCCAGCCAAACAGCTCTGGGAGCACCCTTGTACTCTTTGTGATATAGTGATCATGCGGAGACCCTGTAGAGCAGGAGTAGGGGTTTCATCTCTTAGGAGAGCCCTGAACCTGGGTACATCTCGTGTCTGTCCGAGCTTGTGCTCACTCCCGCTTCCAGGACCCGATGACGTACTTCTCGCCCCATCCATGATAAGCCACCCCCTGGCATCTGACATGAGATTACCACGACAGTTGGCGCCCATCGTGTGGCCATCCGCGATGTCGGTCGGAGACACATTCTGAACGGGAAGCTTGTTCCTTTCCGGTGAGCATGTCGCGGCTGGTGCGAGCAGCCAACCAGATGCGCCCGCCCGCGCTAGCCTCAGCGCGTCGCCTGCTGAGGAGGCCGCCTACCTCGTGAACGACCTCGATGAACTCTTCGGAAAGCTCTCCCTCACCGTCACGGCCACCACCGATGACTTCCCCAGCAACGTGGAGGTCGTCGACGGTCCGCTCCCTCGTGCCGCCAGCGACGCCCCTGTTCCGACGCTGTCATCATCGCGGAGGTGATGGTCATTGGCGACAGCCAAAACGCTGGCGGATCCAACCAGGATCCGTTGGAGGCGGCCATACACGCTCTAGCGATTCCTGCTCGCGCCGATGCCAGCTAGGAGGAGGTGGAGGAGTTCCGCGCCAAGCTCTTCGACAGTGCCACTCAGCGCGAGATCGACCGCGTGGTCGATGAGATGCCGGCTGCGGCTGAGCCTAGCCGGGCCGGCGCCATCCGGCAACGTGGCACTGTGATCGCCAGCATGCTGGGAATCGAACACTCCGTCTACGAGACCCCGATGCAAAATATGTGTGTCGCCCAGGCAGCCGCAGACGAGCTCAAGCACCTGGAGGGCAAGGAGATGCGCGACCAAATGGAGCGCCTCCAGGAGCTCATCAACACTGCGAACGTGCAACAGGACATGGGCAATCGCATGGTGGGAGCTGCTACAGTCGGCCCTGGGACTTCATCGACACCATCAGGAGCAGCCGGCTCCAGCCCGCCGCTTCGCAACCCGACCACCCTAGTGCCAGTTGTCGTCTTCATAGTGGTGGAAGCACCGTCTTGGGCGCAGCCCATCCGCGACTTTCTGGTGAGCCGCGTGCTACCAGCCAACAAAGTATTAGCTGGACAGATCCAACACCGGGCAGGAGCCTACACCATCATCAACGGCGAGCTCGCCAGGCGCAGCGCGACTGGTGTCTTCCAGCGTTGCATGGAGCCAGAGAAGGGTATAGAGATCCTCGGAGACATTCATCAAGGTGAATATGGCCACCATGCTGCCTCCAGGGTTCTTGTCGCCAAGGCCTTCCACCATGGTTTTTTCTGGCCGGCTGCTTTGGATGACGCTAAAGAGTTGGTCCGGAAGTGAAAAGGGTGCCAGAAGTTCAACACCAAGCAGCACCAAGCGGCTTCCGCCCTCAAGACCCTCCCCATCACTTGGCCGTTTGCCGTGTGGGGTTTGGACATGGTGGGCCATTCAAGACAGCAAGCGGCGGCATGACTCACCTGCTGGTGGTCGTGGACAAGTTTACCAAGTGGATCGAAGCCAGGCCTATGAAATTCAAAAGCTAAATGCCCTGACAGCCGTCACGTTCATCGCCGACATCACCGTCTGGTACGGCATCCCCCACAGCATCATCACCAACAAATGGCACCAACTTCGCCAAAGACGCCTTGGCCCATTTCTGCGCAAACCAGGGCATCCGACTGGACCTAGCATCTGTTTCCCACCCGCAGTCAAACGGCCAGGTGGAGCATGCAAATGGCCTCATCCTGTCCGGCATCGAGCCCTGACTGGTCGAGCCGCTGGAGCGCTTGGCCGGCTGCTAGATCGAGGAGCTGCCGACCATCCTTTGGAGCCTTTGGACCTCACCCAACAGATCAATCGGCTTCACACCCTTCTTCCTCGTGTACGGGGCCGAGGCAATCATCCCAGCGAATATCGAGTTCGAGTCGCCTCGTGTCACCATGTACATAGGGGCGGAATCAAAGGAGGCACGAGAAGACGACATTGATCTGCTGGAAGAGGCCCGGCTGCTGGCACTCAACCAGTCCGCCATCTACCGGCAGAGCCTGTGCTACTACCACAACAAGAAGGTCAAGTTGCATGCATTTTGCGAAGGCGACCTCGTGCTTCGCCTGATCCAGCGATCAGCCGGCCAGCACAAGCTCCTAGCTCCTTGGGAAGGCCCCTTCATAATCAGTAAGGCCCTGGGCAATGACTCATACTACCTCATCGACGCACAAAAACCCAGGGCATGCAAGCGAAGCACAACCGGCGAAGAGACGGAGCGGCCATGGAACGCGAACTTGCTCCATTCGTTTCACAGTTAAAGCGAGCGTATGTACCACACTGCCTTTTGTATTAAGTAAAGACCTCAGGTCCCCCGAGATGCACTTGAGGGCTACCTTTTTATCTATGAGATAAGCTTCTGCTATCATTTAAGTTTTTTATATTCTTGCCCCGTCCGGGTCCAGCCAACCAGCCAGGGGCTCGCCGCCTTGGCTTAAGTTAGCACCACCCGAGCCGACTAGTAGTGTGCCGACGCCAAAGCCCTCTCTTGACCCGACCACAACTCTCAGCGTGACTGTCCGGCTGGCAAGAGCTAAAGGCTGGAAATGCTATCCACGCGAAAAATGACTAAGGAAAATGTTGACTCTAGCCAAGCCGACCCTTTGCCTCCCTCGTCCGGCTGCTAAGCAGCCGGCAGGCCGGCTTCTCGCTTGACTAGCTACGCTCGAATGGCTGAAGTAACTTTCCCGTTCTAAATGGCCAAGCCCCTCACCTGGCCACAGACCGCAACGCGGCTGTCCGGCTGGCAGGAAGGCGGCAAATGAAAAAGCCAAAGAGAGCAAAAAGCAAACTCAAGCTAGAACCCGGTAACACATGCAAGAATGTGGGGATTAAAACTTTATACATTGCAAAACCGGCCCAAGGCCAGATTCATCAAGTTTGAAATTACACCCCCAATGGGTGGAGCTGCGCATAACTAACATCATTTCAAGCACGAGACAGAGAAACTTAAAAACAAAAGATAAAGGCCATCTAGGCGGACGACTCCTCGGGCTGCCTGGACTGTTCGGTAGTGGGCGTAGCTCCGGCTGGCAGGGCCTACGGCTACTGGGTCTGGGCCTGGTTGTCGGCGGCGGCTGATGTGGTCTCTGACTGGTCGCCAGTCGGTGCCTGGTCGGGCCGAGTCCGGCTGGTCGCTCCGCCGTCTAGTGCGACATAGCTACTGTCCTTGTCCTCGTCGTCCTCATAGCCCTCGTCGCTGGAGGAGATCTCCTCCGCCGAGTCCTCCCCGTCCTACGGGTTCAGACCGAACCAGGACGGGGGCACTACGACGCTGTTGTCTCCCCGCTCCGGGACAAAGATGCCGACATCGGCAAGAGCCGACGCGCGGATGGCGATGTCCTCGCACTCCACTGCCAGCTCCGGCGGCGCCTCCTGGCGGAAGGTAGCCAGCTGCGCCAGGCGCACGCCGGGGTACCAGGACTTGACGAATTCCAGCGCCTTCATTGCGCCGGACCGTGCCGTGTAGCTCTTCCAGGCTTCGAGCCGGTCTGCCACCACCTCCAGCCAGTCAGCTGTTCGACTGGGAGTCCACGGGATCCGAGCCCCCATCCACAAGCCCTCCAAGACCTGTGAGCCGGCGCGCTGAAGCCGACGGAGCAGGCGGCGCGTTGGCTCGAGGCGCATCCGGATGGCCGTGAGCTATTTACCCAAGGTTCGAGGCCGTTCCTGGGCGATCTCCTTGCCCTTGCGCCTGCACTCCTCGTGCTGGGCCTCGATAGCCATGCAGGCGGCGTCGGAGTGGCCCGGGAGGAAATCTATTCAAAAGAAGACAAAGGTTTTCGAAGACGGCGTCCAACAACAACCGACGGCTAGTAGTCGGCAACAAAAAAGAAAGGGACGCACTATCGAGCAGGTCCTCGATCATAGTGTAGCCGTCCTGGAGGATCTTCTCCATCTCGGCCTAGTCCGAGTGATGGGTCTCGAACTCGGACGTGAGGTGCTCCTCATCCGCCTTCAGCTGCCGGACCTTTTGCGCGTGCCGCTCGGCCTGCTCCGCCAGCTCCTTCTCTAGCTGGTCGCGCGCCGTGGCCGCCTGGTCGCGCTCCTGCCCCACAACCCAGAGCTGGGCCTCGAGCTCGACCATGCGCTCCCTCAGCAGGGCGGCAGCCGCTGCAAAAAAGGAAGCAAGCAAGAGTCGTCACCATCTACTTCAACAAAAACAAGATCAAGCAGTCGGATCCGGCCCGACTGCTCAGCAGTCGCCCCGAATCTCGGGGGCTACACCCAGTGGGTACGCTGGCAATCCCCCACTAGAAGCCGGCTTACGTACTTTGGCTCTGAGCCAGATTAGTAGTCCGGGTGGTGAGCGTCCAGTTCTACGTATTGTAGGCAGCCGCCCGCATGTTGTGGTAGTCCTGCAATAAAAGCAGCATTTCAGCAAACAACAAGAACACCTTTGAGTTCCAATCCGCCTGCTCAGCAGCTGGCTCAGAACCCAGGGGCTACACCCAGTGGGTGCATTGGCGCGCCCCCACGGAAAATTACAAGACGAAAAAAGCAAAAGCAAGACGCACGTACCCGGATGGACGACCGCAGCGTCAGTAGCTCTTCTCTCGCCTTTAGGAGAGTAGCATTGTAGGCGAGGAACTGGTCCTCCATGCCCCGCACCGCCAGGTTCAGGGTGGCTGGGCCGACCCCTGCCACCCAACCTGAAGGAGCAGCGCTTGTGGCCCCGGCGCTGGCCCCCCGCGAGCTCAAGGCCGTGGCCTCCACCCGCCTTGGCTCCGAGGTCGCCTGTGTCATACGCGGGTGCACAGGAACGCACGCCACCAAGGCCCGGCTCACCGCCTGCCCAGCACCGGCTGGTGGTGCCTCCGACTGGCTGGGTTAGCCGCCTCCTTGCCCTCCAGCGTCCAGCGCGTGTTGGACCTCCCGTCCCTCCGGGATGGCGGTGTTGGGGACCAACAACTCCGGCACCGACCGCTCAACCTCAGTGGCTCTAGGCGGCCTCTGGTTCTCCGCCCTCTGCGCCTCTGGCTGCTCGAGGACGACGGTCTCCGGGACCCTGTTGCCAGCCGGATCCACCATGACGCTAGCGTCGGCCTCCGCCTGTGCCTTGGTCACCGCCTCCGCCTCTGCCCTCGCCACGGCCAAGGCCTCTGCCTGTGCCGCCTCCTCCGCCTGGGCATCGGCTCGCGCCTTCCTCACAGCCTCTCGCTCCTCGCGCGCCTCCTGCGCATTCCTCGCCATCGCCTCTCAAATGGCGGCGGCCGGGTCCGTGCGTCGGGCCTCCTCTGAGCCGCCTGCTGGATCCATTAGTGAGGCGGACGGATCCCGCGTGGTGGCGCAGGCCACCCTCTTCAGCAAGAAAGCAAAAATGAGAAAACCCCAAGGGAGAAGAAAAATATGAAGTCAGGGTGGCAAGCGTGCTTACCCCGACATGAACGGCATGGGCTCGGGCCCCTTCCGAGCGGCGGGCACCTTCAGGGCCTCTTTCCGCCTGGTCGCGTCCGCCTGTTTGGCCTTCTTCGCCGGGTGGCTGCCAAACCTCCCCGCAAGGCGGCACTTCTGTCCGCCGGGTGCAGCAGCCGGCCACGGTGTTGGAGGGCCGGCTCCTATCCCTGCGCCTCCGCCAGGTCGGCGCCGCTCCTCCTCATCCTCGTCGCCGTCCGGCCAAGACCGGATATCGTCAACTCCTCCTCCGCCTCCTGAAGAGCCGCCTGCTCCGTTGCTGCCTCCTCCGGTGGCCTCATCCTCACCGCCTTCGTCCATGGCGGCCGCCCCTAGCTCAGGGTCGCCCGCGTCGCTCTCCTCGCAGTCCGGAATCCGCTGCCGGTCCGCACTCGGCCCGCCTTGGCCTAGGAAGCACTGCCACAAGGTCGGCTGGTCAGGACGGAGAAAGAAAAAGAGCAATATAAGTAAAGTAGTCGGACCTAGTACTTACTGTTGGAGGTGGGCTGGCCCGACTGTAGGGCTCCTTCCCAATGTGCCGCTCCTCCTCGCTGAGCTTGCAGTTGGAGAAGTAGTTCACATGCCCGACCACCTCCACCTCTGGCATCTCCTTGGTGGACATCCGGCATGGGTCTCGGCGGCCGCTCATCTCGCTGATGAGATGCGGCCGAAGTTGGAGAGGCAACACCCGGCGCATGACGAAGCCGACCAGCAAGTCGACCGACTTGAGCCCCTCCTGGTCCATCATCTCTTGCAGCCGGGCGAGGACGCTGATGATGTGGGCTAGTAGGCGCTTGGGCGGTTGTTGTTGCCAGTTGCCCCGCGGCTTGGCAGGCGGCCTAGGCACGAAGGGCGGCAGGTTGATGCAGTCGTTGACCCAGTGGAGATTCCGGACATAGAAGTACGACCTCTTCTAGAGCTTGGCTGACTCATGCAGAGGAATGGCTGGGAAGCGCGTGCCGCCTCCAGAGCGCCTCACGACAATGCACGCCCCACACTGGGCCGTCTCATCCTTCACCGACGTGCCCAGCTTGAGGTAGAAGAATCTACCCCAGAGCTCGATCGTGGGCAAGTCGCCAAGTACCCCTCGGAGAAGCTGACGAAGGCCGCCATGAGCACCACCGTGTTGGGGGTGAGGTGATGCGGCTGGAGGCGGTAGAAGTCGAGGAAGTCCCGGAAGAAACTGCTGGCCGGGAGCCGGAACCCGCGGAGGAAATGTGTGCGAAAGACTAGAACTCACCGAGATATGGCCGCCGTGAGATCTCCCGCTCGGGAGGGCGACACATGCCCACGTTGTCGGCGTGGGGAAGCCTCCTCGTCGTGCGAAGGAAGTCAATATGGTCTCCATACACGTTGGAGCCTAACCAACCGCTCTTTGCCATGGCATGAGGACGGCTCGGAGAGGCTTGAAGACGACGGCAACAAACGACGCTGCGGAAGCGCGAGGCGACTGAGGTGGAGCGGTTGCTGCGACGGAGCGGTAGCTGCGACGAGGCGGCAGCAGCTGAGAAGCAGCGGTCACAACAGTGCAGCGACAGTGAGAGGTAGAAGAGGGCGAAGGAGGGGGAGCGCGTGCGTTGTGCCGCCCCTCCTCCTCCTTCCCCCCTATTTATAGCTGGCTTGGCGAAGCTAAGGTGAAGTGGTGGCGTGGGATTAACTGCGCCCCATGCCCCGCGTGCCCCATGTATTCCGCGCGGTAAAAGCGCATTAACAGCGCCACAGAAGGGCAACCGTCGCCCTCGGCCGCAGCAAATCCGCGCGCGGGGCGAGGCCCTGTAGTGGCGAGGCCTAGTCTACGGTGATGTCCCATCGCACGCGTGGGCTAGCAAGTCGGCGTGGCGTGCGTGTGGCGGGTGGCGCCCCTCCAGCTCCCGCATTGTCGATTCGAATTCCACCAAGCGGCCGCAGCTGCGGCCGGCTCTTAGCATCCGGCCCCTCCCATCCAGATGGAGCAGAAGGCGGAAGATCCCTCGAAGGGGAAACTGCTGAGGCACTACGGCGCCTGGACGTAGAACCTCACCAGCTTCGGGGACTACTGTCGGGGGATAGACCCCGGGTAGCTTCATTCACACTAAACAAAATTTCAAGACATCGGGGCAAGCCATGCCCCTTCGGCCGACAGGTCTCACGGCCGGCTTCCAGAGCCGGCTTGTGCCACATGGCCGGCTCCCAGAAGACGACGCGCTCCCAGAAGACGGCGCACTCCCAGAAGACAGCGCGCTCCTAGAAGGCGGCAAGGGCACATGTCAGTTTCTTGCAGACGGCCCGCCCCCTCCCTTGGAGTCTGAACCCGACCAAGCGACAAGCTGGGGCGTGGCTACAGTGCGCCATGCCTCCCCCGAATCCCGGCATGCATGGATACAGTAAGCGCCGCCAGGCGGCCGCCGACCCGCCCGGCGCGGCACTGTAGCCATGGCGCGCCCGACACGGCCTCCTTCAGCACGGACGTCGCTACAGTGAAGAGTCTTCGATGGGGCCCGTAGGCGGTGGGCCCTGAAGGAAATATGCCCTAGAGGCAATAATAAAGTTATTATTTATTTCCTCATATCATGATAAATGTTTATTATTCATGCTAGAATTGTATTAACCGGAAACATAATAATGTGTGAATATATAGACAAACAGTGTGTCACTAGTATGCCTCTACTTGACTAGCTTGTTAATCAAAGATGGTTATGTTTCCTAACCATGAACAAGGAGTTGTTATTTGATTAACAAGGTCACATCATTAGTTGAATGATCTGATTGACATGACCCATTCCATTAGCTTAGCACACGATGGTTTAGTATGTTGCTATTGCTTCCTTCATGACTTATACATGTTCCTATGACTATGAGATTATGCAACTCCCGTTTACCGGAGGAACACTTTGTGTGCTACCAAACGTCACAACGTAACTGGGTGATTATAAAGGTGCTCTACAGGTGTCTCCGAAGGTACTTGTTGGGTTGGCGTATTTCGAGATTAGGATTTGTCACTCCGAATGTCGGAGAGGTATCTCTGGGCCCTCTCGGTAATACACATCACTTAAGCCTTGCAAGCATTTCAACTAAAGAGTTAGTTGTGAGATGATGTATTACGGAACGAGTGAAGAGACTTGCCGGTAACGAGATTGAACTAGGTATTGGATACCGACGATCGAATCTCGGGCAAGTAACATACCGATGACAAAGGAACAACGATGTTGTTGTGCGGTCCGACCGATAAAGATCTTCGTAGAATATGTAGGAACCAATATGGGCATCCAGGACCCGCTATTGGTTATTGACCGAGACGTGTCTCGGTCATGTCTACATTGTTCTCGAACCGTAGGGTCCGCACGCTTAAGGTTTCGATGATGCTTATATTATGAGTTTATGTATTTTGATGTACCAAGGTTGTTCGAGTCCGGATATGATCACGGACATGACGAGGAGTCTCGAAATGGCCGAGACATAAAGATTGATATATTGGACGGATATATTTGGACACCGGAAAGGTTCCGGAGAAGTTTGGAGCTCCGGAGGGTTACCGGAACCCCCCGGGAGGTATATGGGCATTATTGGGCCCATGTAGGAGGAAGGGAGAAGGAACAAGGGAGGGGGGCGCGCCCCCCCAGCCCAATCCGAATTGGGGAAGGGGGCCGGCCCCCCCTTTCCTTTCTCCTTCCCCCTCTTCCTAATACTACTACTAGTACTATTTCCTACTACTAGTACTCTTTCCTTCCCCCTCCAAATAAGATAAGGAAAAGGGGGGGAAACCTACTTGGAGTAGGTTTCCCCCCCATGGCGCGCCCCTTGGCCGGCCACCTCCTCCCTCCCTCCTTTATATACGGGGTAGGGGGCACCCTAGGACACACAAGTTGATCCTTGATATCGCTCCTTAGCCGTGTGCGTGCCCCCTCCACGATATTACACCTCGGTCATATTGTAGCGGTGCTTAGGCGAAGCCTGCGCGACAGAGAACATCAAGATCGCCATCTTGCCGTCGTCTCGACGGAAATCCCCTCGAACCTCTCTGGATTGGAGATCGAGGGAGCGCCATCGAGCTGTACGCGTGTCAAGAACTCGGAGGTGCCGAGTAACGGTGCTTGGATCGGTTGGACCGGAGGACGACGACTACTTCCTCTACGCCAGTCAACGCTTCCGCTTCGGTCTCACGAGGGTACGAGACAACACTCTCCCCTCTCGTTGCTATGCATCACCATGATCTTGCGTGTGCGTAGGAATTTTTTTGAAATTACTACGCTCCCCAACAAAGGGCATCCGAGCCTAGGTTTTATGGTTTGATGTTATATGCACGAGTAGAACACAAGTGAGTTGTGGGCGATATAAGTCATATTGCTTACCAAAGATGTCATACTTTGGTTCGGCGGTATTGTTGGATGAAGCGGCCGGACCGACATTACGCCAGACGCTTACGCGAGACTGGTTTACCGCCATGCTTTGCACACAGTGACTAGCGGTGTCGGTTTCTCAACTTTAGTTGAACCGAGTGTGGCTACGCCCGTCCTTGCGAAGGTTAAAACAGCATCAACTTGACAAACTATCGCTGTGGTTTTGATGCGTAGGTGAGATTGGTTCTTGCTTAAGCCCGTAGCAGCCACGTAAAAATTGCAACAACAAAGTAGAGGACGCCTAACTTGTTTTTGCAGGCATGTTGTGATGTGATATGGCCAAGACATGATGCTATATTTTATTGTATGAGATGATCATGTTTTGTAACCGAGGTTATCGGCAACTGGCAGGAGCCATATGGTTGTCGCTTTATTGTATGAAATGCAAACGCCCTGTAATTGCTTTACTTTATCACTAAGCGGTAGCGATAGTCGTAGAAGCAATAGATGGCGTAAACGACAAACGATGCTACGATGGAGATCAAGGTGTCGCGCCGGTGACGATGGTGGTCATGATGGTGCTTCAGAGATGGAGATCACAAGCACAAGAAGATGATGGCCATATCATATCACTTATATTGATTGCATGTGATGTTTATCCTTTATGCATCTTATCTTGCTTTGATTGACGGTAGCATTTTAAGATGATCTCGCTCTAAAATTATCAAGTAGTGTTCTCCCTGAGTATGCACCGTTGCCAAAGTTCGTCGTGCCCAGACACCACGTGATGATCGGGTGTGATAAGCTCTCACGTCCATCTACAACGGGTGCAAGCCAGTTTTGCACACGCAGAATACTCAGTTATACTTGACGAGCCTAGCATATGCAGATATGGCCTCGAACACGGAGACCGAAAGGTCGAACGTGAATCATATAGTAGATATGATCAACATAAGATGTTCACCATTGAAAACTACTCCATCTCACGTGATGATCGGTTATGGTTTAGTTGATTTGGATCACGTGATCACTTAGATGACTAGAGAGATGTCTGCCTAAGTGGGAGTTCTTAAGTAATATGATTAATTGAACTTAAATTTATCATGAACTTAGTACCGATAGTATCTTGCTTGTCTATGTTGTTTGTAGATAGATGGCCCGTCTGTTATTCCGCTCAATTTTAATGCGTTCCTTGAGAAAGCTAAGTTGAAAGATGATGGTAGCAACTATGCGGATCGGGTCCGTAACTGAGGATTATCCTCATTGCTGCACGTAACAATTACGCCCCGAAGCACCGCTGGGTGCCAGAACCCGCTGCTGATGCAACCGACAATGTTAAGAACGTCTGCGAGCAAAGTGATGACTAATCGATAGTTCAATGTGCCATGCTTTACGGCTTAGAACCGGGACTTCAACGACGCTTTTGAACGTCATGGAGCATATGAGATGTTTCAGAGTTGAAGTTGATATTCCGAAGAATGCCCGGATTGAGAGATATGAAGTCTCCAATAAGTTCTATAGCTGCAAGATGGAGGAGAATAGTTCTGTCGGAGCACATACTCAAGATGTCCGGGTATTGTAATCACTTGATTCAACTAGGAGTTACTCTTCCGGATGATAGCGTCATTGACAGAATTCTCCAATCACTTCCACCAAGCTACAAGAGCTTCGTGATGAACTATAATATGCAAGGGATGGATAAGACGATTCCCGATCTCTTCGCAATGCTAAAGGCTGCGGAGGTAGAAATCAAGAGGGAGCATCAAGTGTTGATGGTTAACAAAATCACTAGTTTCAAGAAAAAGGGCAAAGGGAAGAAGAAGGGGAACTTCAAGAAGAACAGCAAACAAGTTGCTGCTCAAGAGAAGAAACACAAGTCTGGACCTAAGCCTGAAATCGAGTGCTTCTATCGCAAGCGATCGTCATTGAAGCGGAACTGCCCCAAGTATTTGGCGGATAAGAAGGATGGCAAGGTGAACAAAGGTATATGTGATATACATGTTATTGATGTGTACCTTACTAGAGCTCGCAGAGCACCGGGTATTTGATACTGGTTCTTGCTAATATTTGTAACTCAAACAGGACTACGGATTGCTTAACACCGCAAAGGACGAGGTGACGATGCGCGTGGGAAACGGTTCCAAAGTCGATGTGATCACGGTCGGCACGCTACCTCCACATCTACCTTCGGATTAGTATTAGACCTAAATAATTGTTATTTGGTGCCGCGTTGAGCATGAACATTATATCTGGATCTTGTTTGATGCGAGACGGTTATTCATTTAAATCGAGAATAATGGTTGTTCTATTTATATGAGTAATATCTTTTATGGTCATGCACCCTTGAAGAGTGGTCTATTTTTGATGAATCTCGATAGTAGTGATACACATATTCATAGTGTTGAAGCCAAAAGATGCAGAGTTGATAATGATAGTGCAACTTATTTGTGGCACTGCCATTTAGGTCATATCGGTATAAAGCGCATGAAGAAACTCCATGTTGATGGACTTTTGGAACCACTTGATTATGAATCACTTGGTACTTGCGAACCATGCCTCATGGGCAAGATGACCAAAACACCGTTCTCCGGTACTATGGAGAGAGCAACAGATTTGTTGGAAATCATACATACAGATGTATGTGGTCCAATGAATGTTGAGGCTCGTGGCGGATATCATTATTTTCTCACCTTCACAGATGATTTAAGCAGATATGGGTATATCTACTTAATGAAACATAAGTCTGAAACATTTGAAAAGTTCAAAGAGTTTCAGAGTGAAGTTGAAAATCATCGTAACAAGAAAATAAAGTTTCTACGATCTGATCGTGGAGGAGAATATTTGAGTTACGAGTTTGGTCTACACTTAAAACAATGTGGAATAGTTTCGCAACTCACGCCACCCGGAACACCACAGCGTAATGGTGTGTCCGAACGTCGTAATCGTACTTTACTTGATATGGTGCGATCTATGATGTCCCTTACAGATTTACCGCTATCGTTTTGGAGTTATGCTCTAGCGACAGCCACATTCACGTTAAATAGGGCACCATCGAAATCCGTTGAGACGACACCTTATGAACTATGGTTTGGCAAGAAACCAAAGTTGTCGTTTCTTAAAGTTTGGGGTTGCGATGCTTATGTGAAAAAGCTTCAACCTGATAAGCTCGAACCCAAATCGGAGAAATGTGTCTTCATAGGATACCCAAAGGAGACAGTTGGGTACACCTTCTATCACAGATCCGAAGGCAAGACTTTCGTTGCTAAGAATGGATCCTTTCTAGAGAAGGAGTTTCTCTCGAAAGAAGTGAGTGGGAGGAAAGTAGAACTTGATGAGGTAACTGTACCTACTCCCTTGTTGGAAAATAATACATCACAGGAACCGGTTTCTGTGACGTCAAAACCAACTAGTGAGGAAGTTGATGATGATGATCATAGAACTTCAGATCAAGTTATTACAGAACCTCGTAGGTCGAACAGAATAAGATCCGCACCAGAGTGGTACGATAATCCTGTTCTGGAAGTCATGCTACTAGATCATGATGAACCTACGAACTATGAAGAAGCGATGGTGAGCCCAGATTCCGCAAAATGGCTTGAAGCCATGAAATCTGAGATGGGATCCATGTATGATAACAAAGTATGGACTTTGGTTGACTTTCCCGATGGTCGGCAAGCAATTGAGAATAAATGGATCTTCAAGAAGAAGACTAACGCTGACGGTAATGTTACTGTCTACAAGGCTCGACTTGTTGCAAAAGGTTTTCGACAAGTTCAAGGGGTTGACTACGATGAGACCTTCTCACCCGTAGCGATTCTTAAGTCCGTCCGAATCATGTTAGCAATTGCCGCATTTTATGATTATGAAATTTGGCAAATGGATGTAAAAACTGCATTCCTGAATGGATTTCTGGAAGAAGAGTTGTATATGATGCAACCGAAGGTTTTATCGATCCAAAGGAGCTAACAAAGTGTGCAAGCTCCAACGTTCCATTTATGGACTGGTGCAAGCCTCTTGGAGTTGGAATAAACGTTTTGATAGTGTGATCAAAGCATTTGGATTTATACAGACTTTTGGAGAAGCCTGTATTTACAAGAAAGTGAGTGGGAGCTCTGTAGCATTTCTAATATTATATGTGGATGACATATTATTGATTGGAAATGATATAGAATTTCTGGATAGCATAAAGGGATACTTGAATAAAAGTTTTTCAATGAAAGACCTCGGTGAAGCTGCTTACATATTGGGCATTAAGATCTATAGAGATAGATCAAGACGCTTAATTGGACTTTCACAAAGCACATACCTTGACAAAGTTTTGAAGAAGTTCAAAATGGATCAAGCAAAGAAAGGGTTCTTGCCTCAGATTGCAAGGTGTGAAGTTGAGTAAGACTCAAAGTCCGACCACCGCAGAAGATAGAGAGAAAATGAAAGGTGTTCCCTATGCTTCAGCCATAGGCTCTATCATGTATGCAATGCTGTGTACCAGACCTGATGTGTGCCTTGCTATAAGTCTAGCAGGGAGGTACCAAAGTAATCCAGGAGTGGATCACTGGACAGCGGTCAAGAACATCCCAAATACCGAAAAGGACTAAGGATATGTTTCTCGATATGGAGGTGACAAAGAGCTCATCGTAAATGGTTACGTTGATGCAAGCTTTGACACTGATCCGGACGATTCTAAATCGCAAACCGGATACGTGTTTACATTAAACGGTGGAGCTGTCAGTTGGTGCAGTTCAAAGCAAAGCGTCGTGGCGGGATCTACATGTGAAGCGGAATACATAGCTGCTTCGAAGCAGCCAATGAAGGAGTCTCGATGAAGGAGTTCATATCCGATCTAGGTGTCATACCTAGTGCATCGGGTCCAATGAAAATCTTTTGTGACAATATCGAGCGATTGCCTTAGCGAAGAATCCAGATTTCACAAAAGAACTAAGCACATCAAGAGACGCTTCAATTCCATCCGGATCTAGTCCGGTGGGAGACATAGAGATTTGCAAGATACATACGGATCTGAATGTTGCGACCCGCTGACTAAGCCTCTTCCACGAGCAAAACATGATCAACACCAAGACTCCATGGGTGTTAGAATCATTACTGTAATCTAGATTATTGACTCTAGTGCAAGTGGGAGATCAAGGAAATATGCCCTAGAGGCAATAATAAAGTTATTATTTATTTCCTCATATCATGATAAATGTTTATTATTCATGCTAGAATTGTATTAACCGGAAACATAATACATGTGTGAATATATAGACAAACAAAGGTGTCACTAGTATGCCTCTACTTGACTAGCTTGTTAATCAAAGATGGTTATGTTTCCTAACCATGAACAAGGAGTTGTTATTTGATTAACAAGGTCACATCATTAGTTGAATGATCTGATTGACATGACCCATTCCGTTAGCTTAGCACACGATCGCTTAGTATGTTGCTATTGCTTCCTTCATGACTTATACATGTTCCTATGACTATGAGATTATGCAACTCCGCTTACGGAGGAACACTTTGTGTGCTACCAAACGTCACAACGAATCGGGTGATTATAAAGGTGCTCTACAGTGTCTCCGAAGGTACTTGTTGGGTTAGCGATTTCGAGATTAGGATTTGTCACTCCAATGTCGGAGAGGTATCTCTGGGCCCTCTCGGTAATACACATCACTTAAGCCTTGCAAGCATTTCAACTAAAGAGTTAGTTGTGAGATGATGTATTACTTAAACGAGTAAAGAGACTTGCGATGTAACGAGATTGAACTAGGTATTGGATACCGACGATCGAATCTCGGGCAAGTAACATACCGATGACAAAGGGAACAACGTATGTTGTTGTGCGGTCTGACCGATAAAGATCTTCGTAGAATATGTAGGAACCAATATGGGCATCCAGGTCCTGCTATTGGTTATTGACCGGAGACGTGTCTCGGTCATGTCTACATTGTTCTCGAACCATAGGGTCCGCACGCTTAAGGTTTCGATGACAGTTATATTATGAGTTTATGTATTTTGATGTACCGACGGTTGTTCGGAGTCCCGGATATGATCACGGACATGACGAGGAGTCTCGAAATGGTCGAGACATAAAGATTGATATATTGGACGGATATATTTGGACACCGGAAAGGTTCCGGAGAAGTTTGGAGCTCCGGAGGGTTACCGAACCCCGGAGGTATATGGGCCTTATTGGGCCCATGTAGGAGGAAGGAGAAGGAACAAGGAGGGGCGCGCCCCAGCCCAATCCGACTTGGGGAAGGGGCCGCCCCCTTTCCTTTCTCCTTCCCCACTTCCTAATACTACTACTAGTACTATTTCCTACTACTAGTACTCTTTCCTTCCCTCCAAATAAGATAAGAAAAGGGGGAACCTACTTGGAGTAGGTTTCCTCCCCATGGCGCGCCCCTTGGCCGGCCACCTCCTCCCTCCATCCTTTATATACGGGGTAGGGGGCACCCTAGGACACACAAGTTGATCCTTGAGATCGCTCCTTAGCCGTGTGCGGTGCCCCTCCACGATATTACACCTCGGTCATATTGTAGCGGTGCTTAGGCGAAGCCTCGCGACAGAGAACATCAAGATCGTCACCACGCCATCGTCTTGATGAACTCCCCTCGAACCTCTCTCGGATTGGAGATCGAGGAGTGTCATCGAGCTGTACGCGTGTCAAGAACTCCTGAGGTGCCGGAGTAACGGTGCTTGGATCGGTTGGACCAGAGGACGACGACTACTTCCTCTACGCCAGTCAACGCTTCGCTTCGGTCACGAGGGTGCGTAGACAACACTCTCCCCTCTCGTTGTTATGCATCACCATGATCTTGCGTGTGCGTAGGATTTTTTTTTTGAAATTACTACGTTCCCCAACAGGCCCCACCAGTCAGCCAGTTCCTCGGCAGCCGGTGAGGCCCACCAGAGGCAGGCCCCAACAGCCCGCAGAGAACCCGGCCACCATAGACACTGACAGCCGGTACCTACCACCCGGCCACATTACCATTGTACCCCTGGGGGTTGGCCTATAAAACCCCCCAGGTCTGACCCATGCAAAGGGTTCCAACCCCATTCCACACACACCACATCTAGGCAGAGAAGAGAGCTAGCCTTGCCCTTCTTCCTCTTCTAGCCAAATAGCTCTAGGAGCACCCTTGTACTCTTTGTGATATAGTTATCATGCGGAGACCCCGCAGAGCAGGAGTAGGGGTTTCATCTCTTACGAGAGCCCTGAACCTGGGTACATCTCGTGTCCGTCTGAGCTTGTGCTCACTCCTGCTGCCAGGACCCTACTACGTACTTCTGGCCCCATCCATGATAAGCCACCCCTGGCATCTGACGTGAGATTACCACGACACAAACAATTCTTATGGATCAACCGTATGCCACGCATCGGAAGGCCGAAATGTGGGCCCGTATTCTCAGATGTACGTGTACATGTCTGCCCACTATCACGCACGGTCAAGATATCACCATCGTCTTTGATGGATGCACCGTCGTGCCTCCCACGGGGTGCCAGAAGGTTGACCATGTGGTTTCTCGCTGTTGAGGCGGCCGCGGCATGCTTTGGTCATCTTTGAGGCAGCCGCGACGCACTATGCTCGCGTCCGTCCGCGCGTTTTTTTGCCATTGAGGCGTCCGCGACGCGGTCCGCTCTGCCATCCCTGCGCGTGCTCTGCTCGCCGTTGAGGCAAATTCACAATGACAACGGTTAATAATTGTCTTACATATTCAGGATAATTTAAAATGCCACATGCGACAATGCCGAAAACACTCATGACCTACATATGCATACAATTATAATAAAATGTAGGCTAAAAGATTGAGCTGGCGACCTTCCGACGACGGTCTTCTCAGACTCCATGATCAGCCTAGCACCCTTGCAGCCGTTCATTCCAAGTGTCCTGACCCGCCTCCGCCTACGGAGCTGCTGGTGCTGGGAGGCTCCTAGGGCTGCTGGGCCTCTTCCAGAAGATCTTGACGGCGTGCAATCGCACGCATGATATCTCCACGGAACCGCTCCTTTTCCATTTTTCTGGCCTGGTAGCAAATTTCATCCATCACCTACATCGTCGAGATATCATGTTGGCGATGTTCTACTTTGTCGAGGACGTCAACCTGATGTCTACTATACAACCTTCTTCTTGTAGACGTTGTTGGGCCTGCAAGTGCACATGTTTGTAGGACAGTAGCAAATTTCCCTCAAGTGGATGACCTAAGGTTTATCAATCCGTAGGAGGCGTAGGATGAAGATGGTCTCTCTCAAGCAACCCTGCAACCAAATAACAAAGAGTCTCTTGTGTCCCCAACACACCCAATACAATGGCAAATTGTATAGGTGCACTAGTTCGGCGAAGAGATGGTGATACAAGTGCAAAATAGATAGTAGATATAGGTTTTTGTAATCTGAAATAATAAAAACAGCAAGGTAACAAGTGGTAAAAGTGAGCGTAAACGGTATTGCAATGGTAGGAAACAAGGCCTAGGGTTCATACTTTCACTAGTGCAAGTTCTCTCAACAATAATAACATAGATATATAATATGACAAGCCCTCAACATGCAACAAAGAGTCACTCCAAAGCCACTAATAGCGGAGAACAAATGTAGAGATTATGGTAGGGTACGAAACCACCTCAAAGTTATCCTTTCTGTCCTATCTATTCAAGAGTTCGTAGTAAAATAACATAATGCTATTGTTTCCGCACGATCCATCATAGAGTTCATACTAGAATAACACCTTAAGATACAAATCAACCAAAACCCTAATGTCACCTAGATACTCCATTGTCACCTCAAGTATCCGTGGGCATGATTATATGATATGCATCACACAATCTCAGATTCATCCAATCAACATAAAAGTACTTCAAAGAGTGCCCCAAAGTTTCTACCGGAGAGTCAAGAACGTGTGCCAACCCCTATGCATAGGTTCCCAATGTCACAAAACCCGCAAGTTGATCACCAAAACATACATCAAGTGGCACCTGATATCCCATTGTCACCACAGATAAGACTCAATCCGATAAGATAACTTCAAAGGGGAAGCTCAATTCATCACAAGAGAGTAGAGGGAGAGAAACATCATAAGATCCAACTACAATAGCAAAGCTCGGGATACATCAAGATCGTGCCATAGAGGAACACGAGAGAGAACACGAGAGAGAGAGAGAGAGATCAAACACATAGCTACTGGTACACACCCTCAGCCCCAATGGTGAACTACTCCCTCCTCATCATGGATAGCGCCGGGATGATGAAGATGGCCACCGGTGATGGGATCCCCCTCCGGCAGGGCGCCGGAACGGGCTCCCGAGAGGTTTTTGGTGGCTACAGAGGCTTGCGGCGGCGGAACTCCCGATCTATCTTCTGTTCTAGAAGTTTTAGGGTACGTAGGTATATATGGGTGAAGGGGGTACGTCGGTGGAGCTACGGGGGCCCCACAAGCACTACTAGGGAAAAGCCTATACACAAAATCTTACTAGTAGCGAGGGTTAAAAACCCTCGCTACTGCTACTTACTAGTAGCGCAGGTTTTTAAACCTCGCTACTACTAAGTTGATAGCAGTAGCGCAGGCTTTTAACCCTCGCTACTACTAAGCGGTCTCTACCGTGCCCCCCGGGACATGCCATAGTAGTAGCGTGGGTTTTTAACCCTCGCTACTACTAAGTTGATAGCAGTAGTGCTGGTTTTTAGCCCTCGCTACTACTAAGTCGATAGCAGTAGCGCTGGTTTTTAGCCATAGTAGTAGCGAGGGTAAAACCCGCCACTACTAAGGGCATCTCCACTGCTCGGCCCCAGCGACTAAATTGAGCATCCTGGGCGTGCGGCGCTAGTTCGCCCTCGGGGCGAGCTAGCTCTCAACACGCACCCACGCCGCCCCCCTGTGACGCGTAAATTTAAACTTGGTCGTTCCCGCTCTCAAAAGTCGCCGCAAATCCGGCGATCAAGCGTAGTCTGGCGTTACAAAAAAACAGAGCGCCGCCGCCTCTGCAGGTCGGTTCACTCGGCAGGTTGGTCCTGTGTTGGCGGAGTCGGCGCAGCGAGCTCGGGCGGTATCGGAGCTGCCGGTGTTGACTGCGTCGGCGCTGCATCGACACTGCTGGCGGCGATGTAGAGGCTTCGCTTCGGGCTTGGCGTCCGTGTGGCCGTGGGCGTCGTCGGCGCTGCCGGCGCTAAGGTCGGCAGCTTGTTCAGATGAGGCCGCTGCACTGTGTACCACGCCTTGAGCTTCGTCGTTGCTCGAGCATGTCCGCCGCCCATCGTGAAAGCCATGTCGGTGTTCCTCTTCTTCACGGCGACGTTCGTCCGGAGCAGGTCGAGCTTGATGGCTTTGTTCTTCATGTCGCCGCTGAGGTCCACTACCTCGTCCTGGGTGGCGAACCCGGGAGACGAGGCGGCCGCGGCCGATCCTGTCATGATGATGTCGTCCATGTCGGCTCCCGTGTCGTTGGTGTCGCCGAGGTGCGAGAAGGGTAGCGGACCACGGTAGAGATGGGGCGTCGGTGTGGTCGCGTAGGCGGCGGGCGGCGAGTAGTTGTATGGAGGGTACCGCGCCGACGGCGGGGCGGCGGCGCGCGCCAGAAGCGGATGACCATGGGGGAAGGTCACGTTTGGGTTGAACCCGCCGTGCGCGTCGCCTTCGGCGTAGCCGGGCGATGATGCACCCCATGGAGATCCGGCGCCTTGCTGTCCCTAGGGCGCGTGCTGGGCATGGCTGACGACGGGTGGATTCATCCCCGCCTCGACCGACGAGGAAGACGCCGCATTGTCGCGGGCCTTCTTGGCTATGGCCCTGTTCCGCCTGTCGGCGGCGACTGCTTCTCGCCGCTAAACTTCCACCCTCCACTCGGGGTTCGACAGGCCTGGTGGCTTGATGGCGGCGCCCTCGCTTCTCTCGCTTCGTTGGGTCACGGCGCGATCGCGGTCGCCGCCACAAGAAGCATGGAGTACTTCTTCGCGGCATGGCGGCGGAAGGCGAGCGGGTTTGGCGGAGAAAGGGGAGAATGGCGGAGGAAGCCGAGCGAAGCGGAGAGAAGCGAGAAAGCGCCAAGAAAACGGGCGGAAAAGGCCCTTGGTCGCGGCCCGATGAGGGCCCACGCGCTTTTTTCGCTGGCGCTGCCTCCCAAGCGCCTCAGGCGCCGGGTTCGCCTGGGTCCACCAAGACCAGTTTTGGCCCGAGCCGACAAAAACGGCTTCGGGCGCGATCGGGCCTTTTTTGGCCGTGCCAAGAAAATCGCTGAGGGAGGGCCTGTTGGGGGCTCGGCTGGAGATGCCCTAAAGGTCCCATTTTCAAACTCTACCCCCCCCTCCCCCGTGGATCGCCTTTTCAATTTTTTTTTAAAAAGAAAATGATGAAAATGTCAAAAAAATAAAAGAAAATAAGTTTCCCATGTGATATGTGGTCTAGTTGTTGGGAAAATTTTGACTTTATTTGCAAAATCTCTCGAGAATCTGTAAAAATGGGCATAACTTTTGCATACTAACTCGGATGAAAAAGTTTTTTATATGAAAAATCATCTACTCGAAAAGTTACATCCAAATTTAATCGGGGGAACCTTGTTAAACATTTTCAAAATCCTCAAAAACCCAACAGAAAAAAAGTTATGGGGCTTTTAAGATCTGGAGGCAAAAAAATTCATCAAATTTCAGGTTTTTTTATTTTTGTTAAATCTGGTCAAACTATGGTCAAACTAATTATTCAAGAATATTTGTATTACTAAATAATTATTTTAGTTTTTTTTGAATTTTGGTCAAATCTGGTCAAACTATGGTCAAACTGTGGTCAAATCTGGTCAAACTATGATCAAACTAATTATTCAAGAAATATTAGTGTTACTAATTTTTTAGAACAATAGTTTCAAACTCAAATAGTGAAATGTGTGACTTCATGCTCAAGCTAAATTCCTGAGGTTAATTGGATTGACATCTTACTATTGTCAGGAAAACAACAAGTGCGGACTTGGAAATGAGGGAGAATAGAACCCGAAAGTTAAGCGTGCTCAGGCTGGAGTAGTTATAGGATGAGTGACCGTCCGGGAAGTTAGATGATTTGGAATGATGAGGGGTGATTAGAGATTAAATTGAGCAGCGATGAGGGGTGATTAGAGATTTGAGGTTAAAATAATTCAGAAATTTGAAAATTAGGGGGGAAAATCGAATTTATTTTTTGAAAAAATTCAAAAAAAATCCGAGATTAGAGATTAGTAGTAGCTCGGGTTTTTACCCACGCTACTACTAAAGGACGTAGTAGTAGCGCGGGTGGCACCCGCGCTACTGATATACGTTAGCTATAGCGCCTTATTAGTAGCGCGGGCCCCCGCGCTACTAATAGGCCCAAAACCCGCGCTGCTGCTAGGCTTTTCCCTAGTAGTGAAGGTAGGGGGCGCGCCCGGGGGTGGGGGGGTGGGCGTGCCCAAGCTCCGGGAGATGTTCAAGGATCTGTGGGGAGTGAAGACGGGGGGAGAGAAGACGGGGCATCCAGCCACGCACGTCGTCAATGCCAGCGCCGACCCTTCCCCCAATCGGTACCCCTTCTTTGTCGACTATTTCTCATGCGGGCTCTGTCCCCCCTTTTCTAATTTCTTCAAGGATATCATGCATACCTATGGCTTCCGTCTTCTGGATTTCACCCCCAAATGCCGTGGCGTGCATGGCCCTCTTTGCACATCTCTGCGAGGGCTTCGTCGGGGTGCACCCTAGCACGACGCTCTTCCGCCATTACTTCTCCCCTCAGATCCAAAAAGGGGGCGCCATTGCTGGCTGTGTCGCGTAGATCCCGAGGGCCAAGGGGGCGTACCCGGACGGCGCCACGAAGGAGAGGTGGGAAGAATGGCGGGGCCGATGGTGCTGGATTGAGGAGGAGGACCCGCCAGTATTCCGCGAGGTTTGCCAGGAGGTGCCGGTCCATGGGGGCGATTGGGGCGACGTCGACACCGATGACGCGAAGCTTACGGTCGCTGCCACCAGGATCCTTCGGCTCACCCAGGCCGGGCTTACCCTCGAGATGATCGGGGCGGACTTCATCCGCCGCCGAATTGCCCCTCTGCACGACAATGGGAGGCCGGCCTGGCTCTTTGTGAACACCGCCGACATCATGAGGCTCCGCCCCGGCCTCGACAACAACCTGACGGTGCTGAGGCACGCCCATCTGTGCCAACGGATCTTCCAGCTCGAGGTTAACGACGAGGGCGAGGTCGAGCGGTCTAGCAAGCTTGCCAGGGCCACCGCGAAGGCCGGCAAGGTCGACAAGGAGCCCGTTTTCAAGCTGCCGGCGGGAGTACGTCCTGCTGAGCAACAACTCTCACCGGAACGAGATCATTGCCATGATGCCGCTCTTCAACGCGCATGGCCTTGACCCGAACTGGGTTGAGCCGGACGGGCTGGTGGTGCAGGAGTTCTTCGACACCTTGCATGAGGTGTACGTCACTACCGAGCTGCGACTTATCCATGACACCTCTCCGGTGGAGCTGGACTACATTGCCACTAGGGTGGAGGAGGCGAGGCTTGCCGAGGCGGAGGCGAAGCTCGTCTAGGAGGCTGGCAGCACCGGCAGCGTGGTGGGCAAGGCTGCGGCGGAGGCAAAGGAGGGGGAGCTCGCCCGGTGGGCAGCAGCCGCTGGGGAGGCCAGCGGCGCCGACACCGGGGCTCCCCTCATTGAGGACGCTGCCGACGGGTCGTCGGAGGAGGGCGAGGGGGCGAAGACCGCGACTGTCGATCCTCCAATCACCGGAAAAGGGCGGGTCATGCGGCAGGCCATCTCTGGCGAGCCGGTCCGCCTCGACCGTGCCGCGCAGCTGCGGCAAGCCAAGGAAGCGCCCGTGCGCCAGACGAGGGCGGTGGCGATGAAGAAAACGGCGAAAGCCGTGGCATCGAAGAAGAAGACATCTGCTTCTTCGTCGTCCAAGCGCGCCCGGACGCCATCGCCTCCCCCCTCACCGGCGAACATCGGCGCGGGGGATTGCGTTTGACTTCGGGCCTCTCAGCCCGGAGAGAAAAAGGAAAGCAACAAAGGAGGAGGAGGAAGAGAACAAAGAGTAAGCTTCTGCTTTCCTCCCTCATTCCTTACACTTCCCCTGATGGCGTTGCTCACTTGTCTTCATCTTGCAGGGATGTGGAGACGCTGGCCCAGAGGATAAAGAGGGCCAGGATTTCGGCGAGTGGCCAGCCCCCGACAGGCACCTCGAGTACGCCACTAGTGGTGTCGAGCAGCCCGGACAGCAGCCCCCAGCCCAGCCCCCAGTGTGAGTCCATCACCCATCCTTTGTCAACGTGCATAATGAACGACGCTTTGGTACTAATCCTGTCGTGGATGTAGGAGGGGAGCAACACCAAGGGGAACCGCACCCTGTCCAGGAGACAGGAGGGCCCCCCTATCTCCTAGGCCCCCTGGTGGGCCTCCGGTGTCCATCTTCTGCTATATCATCGCTTTTACCCTGGAAAAAAATCATGGGCAAGCTTATAGGACGAAACTCCGCCGCCACGAGGCGGAACCTTGGCGGAATCAATCTAGGGCTCCGGCGGAGCTGTTCTGCCGGGGACACTTCCCTCCGGGAGGGGGAAATCATCACCAACGATCTTCTCATTGGGAGGGGGTCAATCTCCATCAACATCTTCACCAGCACCATCTCCTCTCAAAACCCTAGTTCATCTCTTGTATCCAATCTTGTATCAAAAGCCACAAATTGGTACCTGTGGGTTGCTAGTACTATTGATTATTCCTTGTAGTTGATGCTAATTGGTTTACTTGGTGGAAGATCATATGTTCAGATCCTTTATGCATATTATTTCCCCTCTGATTATGAACATGAATATGCTTTGTGAGTAGTTATGTTTGTTCCTGAGGACATGGGTGAAGTCTTGCTATTAGTAGTCATGTGAATTTGGTATTCATTCGATATTTTGATGAGATGTATGTTTTCTTTTCCTCTAGTTGTTATGTGAACGTCGACTACATGACACTTCACCATTATTTGGGCCTAGAGGAAGGCATGGGGAAGTAATAAGTAGATGATGGGTTGCTAGAGTGACAGAAGCTTAAACCCTAGTTTATGCGTTGCTTCGTTAGGGGCTGATATGGATCCATATGTTTAATGAAGTGGTTAGGTTTACCTTAGTACTTCTTTTGTAGTTGCGGACGCTTGCAATAGGGGTTAATCATAAGTGGGATGCTTGTCCAAGTTAGGGCAGTACCCAAGTACCGGTCCACCCACATATCAAATTATCAAAGTACCGAACGCGAATCATATGAACGTGATGAAAACTAGCTTGACGATAATTCCCATGTGTCCTCGGGAGCTCCTTTATCATTATTAGAAATTGTCCAGGCTTATCCTTTGCTACATAAAGGATTGGGCCACCTTGCTGCACTTTATATACTTTATTTACTTGTTACTCATTACTATTTATCTTATCACAAAACTATCTATCACCTACAATTTCAGTGCTTGCAGAGAAAATCTTACTGAAAACCGCTTATCATTTCCTTCTGCTCCTCGTTGGGTTCGACACTCTTACTTATCGAAAGGACTATGATTGATCCCCTACACTTGTGGGTCATCAAGACTCTTTTCTGGCGCCATTTCCAGGGAGTGTAGCGCTTTTGGTGAGTTGAACTTGGTAAGGAAACATTTATATAGTGTGCTGAAATTTTCTGTTACTTGTCACTATGGAAACTAATCCTTTGAGGGGCTTGTTTGGGGTATCTTCACTCCAACCAGAAGAGCCAAGAGTTTCTCCTCAACCTACTGAACTTTATGAAAATATTCACTTTGAGATTCCTTCGGGTATGATAGAGAATATGCTAGCTAATCCATTTGTAGGAGATGGAACATTGCATCCAGATTTACACCTTATCTTTGTGGATGAAGTTTGTGGATTATTTAAGCTTGCAGGTATTCCCGATGATGTTGTCAAAAGGAAGGTCTTCCCTTTATCTTTGAAGGGAGATACATTGACATGGTATAGGCTATGTGATGATACGAGATCTTGGAATTATAAGCGATTGAAGTTGGAATTTCACCAGAAGTTCTATCCTATGCATCTTGTTCATCATGATCGTAATTACATATATAATTTCTAGCCTCGCGAAGGAGAAAGAATCTCTCAAGCTTGGGGGATACTTAAGTCAATGTTATATTCATGCCCCAATCATGAGCTCTCTCAGGAAATGATTATTCAGAACTTCTATGCTTGGCTTTCTCTTGATAATCGCAACCTGCTCGATACTTCTTGTGCTGGTTCTTATATGCTGAAGACTATTGATTTCAAATGGGACTTATTGGAAATAACTAAATGCAACTCTGAAGATTGGGGTTCCGACGATGGTAAGGAGTCAGGTATGACACCTAAGTTCGATTGTGTTAAATCTTTTATGGATACCGATGCTTTCCGTGGATTTAGCGCTAAGTATGGACTTGACTTTGAGATAGTAGTTTCTTTATGTGAATCTTTTGCTACTCACGTTGATCTCCCTAAAGAGAAGTGGTTTAAATATAATCCTCCTGTTGAAGTGAAAGTAGTTGCACCTATTACAGTCGAAGAAAAGACTATTACCTATAGTGATCCTATTGTTCCTACTGCTTATGTTGAAAAACCTCCTTTTCCTGTTAGGATAAAGGATCATGCTAAAGCTTCGACTGTTGTTCGTAAGAGTAATACTAGGACTTATACACCTCCTGAGCAAATTAATGTTGAACCTAGTATTGCTATGGTTAAAGATCTCTTGGATGAGGATTTAGATGGGCATGTTATTTCTTTCTGTGGTGAGACTGCCAATATTGCTAGACCTGATACTAAGACACGTAGACTTGTCGTAGGCATGCCTGTTATTTCTGTTAAAATAGGAGATCATTGTTATCATGGCTTATGTGATATGGATGCTAGTTCTAGTGCAATACCTTATACCTTGTATCAAGAAATTATGCATGACATTGCACCCATTGAATTAGAAGACATTGATGTTACTATTAAGCTTGCTAATAGGGATACCATTAAACCCTTTGGGATTGTTAGAGATGTTGAAGTTTTGTGTGGGAAGGTTAAATACCCTGCTGATTTTCTTGTTCTTGGTTCCCCACAAGATGATTTTTGTCCCATTATTTTTGGTAGACCCTTCTTGAATACGGCTAGTGCTAAGATTAATTGTGAAAAGAATATTGTCACTTTTGGCATAGATGGTATGCCTCATGAGTTTAATTTTGCTAAGTTTAGTAGACAACCTCGTGATAGGGAACCACCTAGTATAAGGATGAGATTATTGGTCTTGCTTCCATTGTTGTTCCTCCAACTGATCCGTTAGAACAATATTTGCTAGACCATGAAAACGATATGTTTATGAAGGCAAGGGAGGAAATAGATGAAGTGTTCCTTAAACAGGAACCTGTGCTGAAACATAACCTTCCCATTGAAATTCTTGGGGATCCCCCTCCACCCAAGGGTGATCCCGTGTTTGAACTCAAACCATTACCTGATAATCTTAAGTATGCTTATCTTGATGAAAAAGAAATATATCATGTTATTATTAGTGCTAACCTTTCAGAGAAAGAAGAAGAGAGATTATTGAAAACTCTGAAGAAGCACCGAGATGCTATTGGATATACTCTGGATGATCTTAAGGGTGTTAGTCCCACGTTATGCCAACACAAAATTACATTGGAGGACGATGCCAAACCAGTTAGAGATCCTCAACGACGACTAAATCCCAAGATGAAGGAAGTGGTAAGAAAGGAGATACTAAAGCTCCTTGAGGCAGGTATTATTTATCCCGTTGCTGATAGTGAATGGGTAAGCCCTGTTCATTGTGTTCCTTAAAAGGGAGGTATTACCGTTGTTCCTAATGATAAAGGTGAATTGATCCCGCAAAGAATTATTACAGGTTATAGGATGGTAATTGATTTCCTTAAGTTAAATGAAGCTACTAACAAAGATCATTACCCTTTACCTTTTATTGATCAAATGTTAGAAAGACTATCCAAACACACACATTTCTGCTTTCTAGATGGTTATTCTGGTTTCTCTCAGATATTTGTGTCAGCAAAGGATCAATCTAAAACTACTTTTACTTGCCCTTTTGGTACTTTTGCTTATAGACGTGTGCCTTTTGGTTTATGTAATGCACCTGCTGCCTTTCAAAGATGCATGATGGATATATTCTTGATTTTTGTGAAAAGATTTGTGAGGTATTCATGGATGACTTCTCCATCTATGGATCCTCTTTTGATGATTGTTTGAGCAACCTTGATTGAATTTTGCAGAGATGTGAAGACACTAGTCTCATCTTGAATTGGGAAAAGTGTCACTTTATGGTTAATGAAGGCATTGTCTTGGAGCACAAGATCTCCGAGAGAGGTATTGAAGTTGATAAAGCCGAAGTTGATGCTATTGAAAAGATGCCATGTCCCAAGGACATAAAAGGTATAAGAAGTTTCCTTGGTCACGCCGGTTTTTATATGAGGTTCATTAAGGACTTTTCTAAAATCTCTAGGCCTTTGACTAATTTATTGCAAAAAGATATTCCTTTTGTCTAATGATGATTGTGTAGAAGCATTTGAAGTACTTAAGAAAGCTTTGATCACTGCACCTATTGTTCAGCCACCTGATTGGAATTTACCTTTTGAAATTATGTGCGATGCTAGTGATTATGCTATAGGTGTTATTCTAGGGCAAAGAGTCGATAAGAAATTGAATGTTATCCAGTATGCTAGTAAGACTCTTAATACTGCCCAGAGAAATTATGCTACTACTGAAAAAGAGTTCTTAGCAGTTGTGTTTGCATGTGATAATTTAGACCTTATATTGTTGATTCCAAAGTTACTATTCACACTGATCATGCTGCTATTAAATATCTTATGGAAAAGAAAGATGCTAAGCCTAGACTCATTAGATGGGTTCTCTTGCTCCAAGAATTTGACTTGCATATTATTGATAGAAAAGGAGCTGAGAACCTCGTTGCAGATAACTTGTCTAGGTTAGAGAATGTTCTTGATGACACACTGCCTATTAATGATAGCTTTCCTGATGAACAATTAGCGGTCGTCAATGCTTCTCGTACTGCTCCTTGGTATGCTGATTATGCTAATAACATTGTTGCTAAATATATACAGCCTAGTTTCACATACCAGCAAAAGAAAAAGTTCTTTTATGATTTAAGACATTACTTCTGGGATGATCCACACCTTTATAAAGAAGGAGTAGATGGTGCTATTAGACGTTGTGTGCCTGGGCATGAACAGGAATAGATTCTACATAAGTGTCACTCTGAATCTTATGGAGGACACCACGCTGGAGATAGAACTGCACATAAGGTACTACAATCTGGTTTTTATTGGCCTACTCTCTACAAAGATGCTCGTAAGTTTGTCTTTTCTTGTGATGAATGTCAAAGAATAGGTAACATCAGTAGATGTCAAGAAATGCCTATGAATTACTCTCTGGTTATTGAACCATTTGATGTTTGGGGCTTTGATTATATGGGACCTTTTCCTGCCTCTAATGGTTATACACATATTTTAGTTGTTGTTGATTATGTTACTAAGTGGGTAGAAGCTATTCCAACTAGTAGTGCTGATCATAACACTTCTATTAAAATGCTTAAAGAAGTTATTTTTCCAAGGTTTGGAGTCCCTAGATATCTTATGACTGATGGTGGTTCACATTTCATTCATGGTGCTTTCCGTAAGATGCTTGCTAAGTATGATGTCAATCATAGAATATCATCTCCTTATCATCCGCAGTCTAGTGGTCAAGTAGAGTTGAGCAATAGAGAGCTCAAATTAATTTTGCAAACGACTGTGAATAGATCTAGAAAGAATTGGTCCAAAAAACTTGATGATGCATTATGGGCCTATAGAACTACATACAGAAATCCTATGGGTATGTCTCCTTATAAGATGGTTTATGGAAAAGCATGTCATTTACCTCTTGAACTTGAACATAAGGCATATTGGGCTATTAAAGAGCTCTACTATGATTTCAAACTTGCTGGTGAGAAGAGGTTGTTTGATATTAGCTCACTTGATGAATGGAGAACCCAAGCCTATGAGAATGCCAAGCTTTTCAAAGAAAAAGTCAAACGCTGGCATGATAAGAGGATACAAAAGCGTGAGTTTAATGTAGGAGATTATGTGTTATTATTCAACTCTCGTTTAAGATTTTTTGCAGGAAAACTTCTCTCAAAATGGGAAGGCCCCTACGTTATCGAGGAGGTCTATCATTCTGGTGCTATAAAAATCAACAACTTTGAAGGCACAAGTCCAAGGGTGGTAAACGGTCAAAGAATTAAACACTATATTTCAGGTAATCCTATCAATGTCGAAACTAATACTATTGACACCGTAACCCCTGAGGAATACATAAGGGACACTTTCCAGAACGTTCCAGACTCCGAAAAGGTATATGTATGTGGTACGGTAAGTAAACCGACTCCAAAACAACTCTAATGGCAAGTTTTATCAGTTTTGGATTATTTAAGAATTTTAGGAAGAGAGAAGTAGTCCAAAAGGGACACAAGGCTCCCATGAGAGTGGAGGCCCCCCCTATAGGGCGCGCCCCCTATCTCGTGGGCACCTCGTGTGCCTCCCGGACTCCGTTTTCTTGCACGTTACATATTGGTCGATAAAAATTCATTATATATACTTTCGAAGGTTTTGATCACCATATCACACAAATATCCTCTGTTTTCATTTCGAGCTGTTCCTGTTGCAGAATAAACCAAGATGTCTTCTCAAGAGTCAGTCGGGGAGAGCCGGGTGTCTCATCCAACACCTGGTCCAGGAGCAAATAGCGATGCTTATCGCTTTGGACCATCAATGGAGGATGAGATGGAGGCTGATTTGAAAAGGATAGACGCCATGGAAGAAGATGAAGAAGTTACCTCTCGTCTTCAAGCAGAATTCACTATGGGGGAACTACCTAGCCTGGCAATCCCTGCTTCGGTCACTCCTTCCAACTTTAGATTTCTTTATTATGAAAATATGAAAAAGAGTTTCACTTGTTCTCCAGAATCTACGCAGCATCCTTGGGTAAAAGGAGCTTTGGCCGTTACGGGCAAGCTCCGTAAAGAAATTATGGACCTCAAACAACAAGTCAACAAGCTCGAGGAGGAGAACCGTATCCTGAAGGGCATCATCGCCAAGAAGATCATAACACCAACCATGAAGAAGGAGAAACAATCACATGGGTATGGGCACTCCCCTTGGCAACTGCCAAGCTTGGGGAAATGCCCCGGTATCGTATCACCATCACACTCCTATCTTTACCACTTTATTTAGTTCGATCCTTTTAGTAGTATATTGATCTAGTAGTTTGAAGTTTTGATATCAAGTAGTTTGAGTTTTGCTTTGTGATCTCTTTTTGTAATCGAGTCCGTGAGCTATCTATAATAAAGATTAGTGTTGAGTCAAGGGGTTTGCTATGAGCTATGATCGTGAGAAAGTAGAAAGAATAAAAGAGTCCATATTGATCTTATGGATAGTGATGACTTCACACATAGAAAGTATGAGGCATAAAAATTGTTGAGAGTTGATAAACTTAGCTTGCTCATCATATGCAATTAATAGGAAGTGATAAGGAAAGAGGGGTTCACATATAAATATATTATCTTGGACACCTTTTATAATTGGGAGCACTCATTAAGTATGACATGCTAAAAGAGTTGACGTTGGACAAGCAAGAGAATGTAATGGTTTATGTTTTCCGACATCTCAGTTAAAGTATATTGTCATTGACCTTATAAACATGTTGAGCTTGCCTTTCCCCCTCATGCTAGCCAAATTCCTTGCACCAAGTAGAGATACTACTTGTGCTTCCAAATACCCTTAAACCCAGTTTTGCCATGAGAGTCCACCATACCTACCTATGGATTGAGTAAGATCCTTCAAGTAAGTTGTCATGTTGCAAGCAATAAAAATTGCCATCTAAATATGTATGACTTATTAGTGCAGAGAAAATAAGCTTTGTACGAACTTGTTGTGGAAGTAATAAAAGCGACGGACTGCATAATAAAGGTCCACATACAAGGGGCAATATAAAGTGACGTTCTTTTGCATTAAGATTTTGTGCATCAACCCTAAACGCACATGACAACCTCTACCTCCCTCTGCGAAGGGCCTATCTTTTACTTTATGTTTTTTACTTTATGCTTGAGTCAAGGTGATTCTCACCTTTCCCTTTTTCATTTTATCCTTTGGCAAGCTCCTCGTGTTTGAAAGATCATGATATATATATCCAATTGGATGTAAGTTAGCATGGGTTATTATTGTTGACATTACCTAAAGGTGAATACGTTGGGAGGCAACACAATAAGCCCCTATCTTTCTTAGTGTCCGGCTGAAACTCCATAACCACAAGTATTGCGTGAGTGTTAGCAATTATAGAAGACTACAAGATAGTTGAGTATGTGAGCTTGCTGAAAAGCTCTATTGTTGACTCTTTCTGATGTTACGATAATTGCAATTGCTTCAATGACTGAGATTATAGTTTGTTAGTTCCCAATGAAGTTTTTGAACCATACTTGACATTGTGAATTGCTTGTCACTTGAGCATAGGAAATCATATGAAAAAATATATATTTGTTGTTGTTATTAGAATGATCATGATGCCCTGATGTCCATATTTTATTTTTATCGACACCTCTATCTCTAAACATGTGGACATATTTTTCGATTTTGGCTTCCGCTTGAGGACAAGCGAGGTCTAAGCTTGGGGGAGTTGATACGTCCATTTTGCATCATGCTTTTATATCAATATTTATTGCATTATGGGCTGTTATTACACTTTATATCTCAATACTTATGGCTATTCTATCTTATTTTACAAGGTTTACCATGAAGAGGGGGAATGCCAGCAGCTGGAATTTTGGCTGGAAAAGGAGCAAACGTTGGAAACCTATTCTGCACAGCTCCAAAAGTCCTGAAACTCCACGAAACAACTTTTTGGATTTAATAAGAATTTTTGAGCGAAAGAAATACACCAGGGGGCTCACACCCTGTCCAGGAGACAGGAGGGCGCCCCCTATAGGGCGCGCCGCCCTATCTCCTAGGCCCCCTGGTGGGCCTCCGGAGTCCATCTTCTGCTATATCATCGCTTTTACCCTGGAAAATATCGTGGGCAAGCTTACGGGACGAAACTCCGCCGCCACGAGGCGGAACCTTGGCGGAATCAATCTAGGGCTCCGACGGAGCTGTTCTGCCGGGGACACTTCCCTCCGGGAGGGGGAAATCATCACCAACGTTATCACTAATGATCCTCTCATCGGGAGGGGGTCAATCTCCATCAACATCTTCACCAGCACCATCTCTTCTCAAAACCCTAGTTCATCTCTTGTATCCAATCTTGTATCAAAACCACAAATTGGTACCTGTGGGTTGCTAGTAGTGTTGATTACTCCTTGTAGTTGATGCTAATTGGTTTACTTGGTGGAAGATCATATGTTCAGATCCTTTATGCATATTATTACCCCTCTGATTATGAACATGAATATGCTTTGTGAGTACTTACGTTTGTTCCTAAGAACATGGGTGAAGTTGCTATTAGTAGTCATGTGAATTTGGTATTCGTTCGATATTTTGATGAGACGTATGTTGTCTTTTCCTCTAGTGGTGTTATGTGAACGTCGACTACATGACACTTCACCATTATTTGGGCCTAGAGGAAGGCATGGGGAAGTAATAAGTAGATGATGGGTTGCTAGAGTGACAGAAGCTTAAACGCTAGTTTATGCGTTGCTTCGTTAGGGCCTGATATGGATCCATATGTTTAATGTTGTGGTTAGGTTTACCTTAATACTTCTTTTGTAGTTACGGACGCTTGCAAGAGGGGTTAATCGTAAGTGGGATGCTTGTCCAAGTTAGGGCAGTACCCAAGTACCGGTCCACCCACATATCAAATTATCAAAGTATCGAACGCGAATCATATGAACGTGATGAAAACTAGCTTGACGATAATTCCCATGTGTCCTCGGGAGCTCCTTTATCATTATTAGAAATTGTCCAGGCTTATTCTTTGCTACATAAAGGATTGGGCCACCTTGCTGCACTTTATTTACTTTATTTACTTGTTACTCGTTACTATTTATCTTATCACAAAACTATCTATCACCTACAATTTCAGTGCTTGCAGAGAAAATCTTACTGAAAACCACTTATCATTTCCTTCTGCTCCTCGTTGGGTTCGACACTCTTACTTATCAAAAGGACTATGATTGAACCCCTACACTTGTGGGTCATTAGCTCCCAGGAGGAGCAGCTGCTCCAGGCCATGGGTGCCAGCTTCCGGAAGCTTCAGGCGCTCCTGTGCGCCCGTCTGGACAAGGCCAAGTCCAGGACGGCGATGGTGGAGAAGGCAGAGGCGGACTTTTGAGGGCGCATCACCGAGGCGCAGGACTGGTTCCGCCAGGACCAGGACGAGCTGAAGGCCGCCCAGGGCGAACGGGCCAACCATGAGGTGGAGCTCGCCCTGAAGCCAACCGACATCGCGAAGGCCCAGGAGACGGCGAAGAAATTGGCCGACGAAGCCGAAGCCGCTCGGACCCAGCACGAGGCCGCACTGAAAACCCAGGAAGAGGACCTTGCCGCGCGCGAGGATAAGCTTGCCGCCACGCTCCGCGGCAAGGACGAAGAGGTGGGCAAGCTCGTCATGCAGCGGACCCAAGAGCTGCAGTAGAGGCATCATGAAGCACTCAATGCCCAGGCTCAGGTCTACGACGGCAAGGTGTAGGAGCTGGAGGGGCAAGCTTTAAAGCTGGCCCAGGAGAGGGACTTGCTCAACGGCACCCTGACGGAGGCGCAAGGCGCGGCCATCAGCAAGGCCGGAGAACTCTCCGATGCCAACAACTCCATCAGAGACCTCAAGCAGAAGCTAGGAGATCTTGAGAAGATGCTATCGCAGGCCAGAACCCGGGAGGGGATCCTGACCAAGGAGCTGGAGACGGAGAAGCAGATGCTGATGAATGAGACCGCCAACCTCAAGGACCACGAGGCGGGGAGAAGCATTGGCTCGAATGCCTTGCCGTCGTTGCAAACTCGGCCACCGATCAGCTGGCCATTATGGGGATGCCGGAGATGAGGTATGCCCCAAAAGCGAGCCTGATCCCCAATGCTAACCTGACCATATACTTTGAGAAGGTCGTCGGTGCCCTGAGGCGACTTCATTCCAACCGGGTGGCCTCCATGGCCGAAGAATCCCAGATACTCTTCCGGGGGACCATGACTAGGGTGCTCACCAAGATTGCGCACTGGCACCCAGACCTCGACTTCGAAGCTGTGATGAAGAGCTTGCCAGAGGATGCCGACATCGCGGCGCTCAATGAGCATATCCAGCCCATCCTCAGCCGCATCGACAAATCAAGAGGTTGGAGGGCCAGCGCCGGGACTAGGCACCCCGTTTTCCGTCACCGCTGCAGGTTCATGACCAACACAATGCTATCTTTAGTTAGAACCACGGCGACAATTTGTATAATATAACTCTGCAGTACCCCTGAAATTATGCATGTTATTTTCCTGTTCGATTTTCCTTTTTATGTCCACCCCATGTCGATCGGGTAGGCTTGCCGGCACGTAAACCCAGGGCGGTGCTTTGAGGACGGATCCTTATTAGCCTGCTGGGTATGCTTGTTGTTGGGCGAAGCACTTTACCACCCTTGGCGCGGGCGCTCCATCTGTCGAGCTTGACTCGAGTCAGAACCGAGAGCGTTGCTGATGGCGAAAGGCTACCCTGCCGCTCTCGACGCGGTCGTTCGAACAGTTGAGTAGACTCGAAACAGAACAAGGGCATTGCCGATTGCAAGAGGGCCCCTCTGCGTACATGCTCTCCATACATAGGCCGAACCGTCGAGGATAATAACCTTATATCTAAAGAGAAAAAACTTAAAATTCAGCATGACTTAGCTCTCTTGTTGCCGCCTCGGCGTCCTTCACGCCAACGGGCAGCGCTGCCTTCTCCGCAGGAGCTGTGGCGATGATGAACTGCTAGGCCTACCACTAGGCCCAATTCTCACAATTGCGCATCCCCCTATCTATCGCGCCAAAGATGTCAGTGGGAAACGACACCTATGGGATCACTGGAATCCCTACTATGGTTGCGGGGCGCGGGGATCATGGGAAGAGTGGGACTAGTAGACAGCACAAAGGGGATTTACCCAGGTTCGGGTCGCAAAGATGCGTAAAACCCTATGATCCCGCTTTGGTGGATGTATTTAGTGTTCTTGAGCTCTTGAACTAGCTCTAGGTGCTGCTAGGTTTGAAAGAGCCAAATCCTTTTCCAGTGCGCCGTGGGCCTCCTTTTATAGTCTAAAGGGGCTGCCACAGTGGCACACAGGAGGTGGAAAGTGCTACAGCACTGTGAGCTTATCGCTGGTATTACAGGAGAAAGTGCATTTAATGCGAGGCTTAGGTGTCCCTTCACTTTATCTGGGACGGGAGTGAGGCCCGTCCCGTCCGTCTCCGCTCCTCCTTGCTTCGACACGCGCCCTGGCCAGCAATGCATGCGGTGCCATGTAGGCAGGCAGGCAGCTGAGGTGCCGCGGTGGTGGAGCCTCCACGAAGGGCTGCATGTTGCCACGCAAGTGTCTACCCAGCTGGTTGGGTCAGTAGCTGCATGCGAACGGCGGTGGAGACTTGGCTGGCGTGGGCCTGGCAGTGGCCCTGCTGGCGCACTTGGCGAGGGCCTTGCCAGGTGGCCCGGCAAGGGTCTTGCCGCGGCACGCCGTAATCCTCGGCAAGGACCTTGCCGGGGGTCTCGTGGGCTTCCTCGGCAAGAACCCTGTCGAGGATTGTTGCCTTCCTATCCTCATTTGATCTTGACTATTCTTTGTCTTCACAAAGATCTGCATGCCACCACGGAGGTGCCTCCCGAGCCCTGTCCCAATGCGTCTATCTAGTGTTGGTGGGCTCAAAGGTGGCTTGCTTAGCTGGTGTGGGCGAGCTGCCCCGGCAAGGGTCTTGCCGAGGCCGCTGAGGCTGCCCTGGCAAGGGCTCTTGCCGGGGAAACCTGCTTCGTCCATCCGATCTTTGTGGCATTGGTCCTTGTCGTTGCTTTGTTTGTCTTGAGGCTTCGGCTTCTCTCCGGCTTCCTTTCCTGCCCTGTTATGCGTGGCCGCGGCGGGTGGCTCTGACTGCCCGTGCACAAGTAAAGGGGTCAAAAGCAGAGTCTCTACTTTTGTACACCGACACTTTACTAGGATCATAGAGTTACAAAGTCATTTATAAGGGGATCTTGGTTGAATATTAAGCAATACATAGGGTCACAGAGCAACGATGTCATGCTAGTTTAGAAAAATGTTAGATCTCCATATACATGGTTAGATCAAGGATGCGGTGAGAAATTTGCAATGCTAGCTTACACTTTATATAACCACCATAGGATAATGCTACTGATTGCACATGAAGTAATGCAAGTAACTAAATGGAGTAAGCTTCTGTTTCTTTGAGAAAAATGGAGTGAGTAGCTATAGGTGATTTACAAAAATCCTAATGTTACACATAACCATTTATGAGAAGATATTGGTCAAACTTTTGGTTGGATGTACTACAATCTCAAGCTAATAAATGAAATAACTAGCTATGAGTTATTTGTACAAATCTTAAAATTATATACAATCATTTATGAGAAGATATTAATTGGTTAAAAGTTTGGTTGGATGAACCCGTCCAATAAACTTGGACGGGCGGAGTACGACCATAGTAGTACACTCATAATACAAGTGTGTAGTATAATCCTGAGCTAATAAATGGCGTAAATAGCTATGAGTGATTTTCAAAGATCTTCACATTACACACGATCATTTATGAGAAGATTATTTAGCATTATGCACAATCATTTATGAGAAGATTTTTGGTTAAACATTAGGTTGGATGAACCCGTCCAATAAACCCGGACGGAGAGTGTATGATAGTAGTAGTACAGTCATACTATAGGTGCGTAGTACAATCTTGAGCCAATAAATGAGTAACTAGCCAGGAGTTATTTGCAAGAATCTTAAAATTACATCCAATCATTTAGGAGAAGATGTTAGTTAAACATGCATGAGGGAGGGGCGATGACTATGAGAACATATTGGTTAAGCGTCATAGGTGCACAGTAGGATCCTCGCAACCCACAAGCCACACACGGTTACGAGGAGGGTAGTTCAGGTGGTGTTGTGAACTGAGAAGAAGAAGCCCTGGTAGGGCGGTTGTCGGAATCGATGCTTCGTGGGGCTCAACGGTCTTGGGGTCGAGCTCGGCTTCGACACGACGACGAGGACTTCAAGGCCGAGTTTGAGGACTTCGACGCCGACTCCGGGTACTTCGACTTGGATCGCGGGCATGGTGCGATATCTACGGAGGATGAAAATGACGAGGTTGTCGAGATCAACCCGTTAGCTGCGAAGAGATCCGTCTCAAAAGGTGTTAATCTGCTCGTTTTATAAACTTTTGTGATTGACCACTGTAGAAGCTAAGATATTGTGTGATTGGTTTAGATTCCTTGGGTAGGAAAAGAAATTGTGTGGGGTTGGTGTTGGAAGGCTTTAGTTGTTGGTGTTAGGGCATCTTGAATGTTGAGCCACTAATCAGAACATCCGTGAATGCGTACGGACACATCCAAAGACCCGGATATGGGAGCTGGTCCTCCAACCCTATTCCTCAGATGTCCGCCTCTATTAACTTAAAAAATAGTAATGGCCTTGTATCAAATATCAATGGTGCTCCACCATATACAATGATTTCTATATTGTGAGAGCTGCAACCCAATTCACTTCCGCCAAATAACCATTGAGAGCTGCAGCTCTTCTGCCAAATAGCTTGTTAGAGATGCAAACCTTCCGCCAAAGAGAACCTAACAGAAATCAAACTGGTTTCTAAGTTATTTTGACCACTCCTTCCATGAAAAAGCAATGGGCTTTAACCAAATAGCAGCGGCCTTCCTCCAACGCAAACAGAGAGGAGAGAGGTTGTGGCATGAGATATATCGTGGCTTTTGATTAGCAAGGCAAACACTCGAACTTCTCGAAATCTTCCCTTGCTTTTGCATCTGATTTGTGGTAATTCGGGGCTGGATGCGTCCACGGACATATGCGGCTCCACGGTTGGATGATAAAAATTGGATGGAGGCATTACATTCGTTTTGAGGGACATCATTGGAGATTTCCTGTCACCTGTTTGTTTAGGGATTTTGGGTTGGAATGGATTGGATGTTAGGAAGTGAATTGGTTCAGGGCTAGGCCTTTTTCATTTCTCAGCCATGTTTCCTTGAACTGATTAGGCTGCTAGGTTCGTTTCACCACTGTTCCTGCAGAGAATCAATTTTGGTTGCTAGGTTGTTGATACTGTGATTTATATTTTTTGTGACCTTTGATGGAGATTCATACGTTTACTATTTATTGTCAAATGGGTTTGAAAATCTACAGAGGGACGAATTTCTCTATTTTTTATTGAGGTCTCGGCCTTTTGGATTCTTTCCTTGTTTTAGATGGTTGTAGGTTTGAATGGGGATTTTTCTATACTTGGTTCAGTCGTCCGTCTGAAGGATTGTTTTGGTAAGTGTTGAGTCCTACTAGAAAACAATCCTTGGTTCTACATCACCGATAATGGGATTTTTTTCACGGGGTCGATAAAGGGATTTATAGATCAATAATTACAAAATGATGGCAAATGTCTATATCATGTCCATAAGTTGTAATTTAATTTATTTAATTTATTTTGTGGGTGGCAGATGCTTTCACCGCAACGTGAAGAGGATTGAACCCATGATGGTCCAATGTTCATAACAATTGTGATATTATACATATGAATTCAAGTACATGATGAAATCAATTACTTTTTGTGAGGCAAGCTTATCTATATTCATCTCTGTTAGCATTGACATTGATCTTGCATTGTAGATGACTTGAGCACCAGGACTAGTGCTGGTTTTGATGGCTCCGCACAAAGGCCACAAAAAAGGAAGAGAAAAAACCAATTCAAAGGCATCCGACAGCGCCCCTGGGGTAAGTGGGCTGCTGAAATCAGAGATCCTATTAAGGGTGCCCGTGTTTGGCTTGGTACTTTCAACAGTGCTGAAGAAGCTGCAAGAGCTTATGATGTTGAAGCACGTAGGATCCGTGGAAACAAGGCCAAGCTTAACTTTCCAGATGAACCAATAATTCCTCAGAAGCACCGTGCTCTCCATGTTATTCCTAAAGTACCAAAGCCAAGCACAACACAAGAACATAGTTTCATACCAGCAGTCAAGAACCTTGCCAACCGAAATGATTTCGTCTACCCATCTGCTGACTTCACATCAACGCAACCACTTGTTCAGCTTGACAACATGCCATTTGTTCCTGCAGCGAGCTCTGTTACCCCTGTTGAAGTTGCTCCTATGAATATGTACTATGACCGGAGAAGTAATACCTTTGGATGTTCTAAGTTGGGCCGAGAGTATTACACCAAGACTCCTGATATATCATGCATTGCTCCCATTTCAACCATTGCTGAAGGAGAAGGATTCGCGCCTATCAAGAGTAACACCAACAACTTAGTGGTGCCTCCAGTTATGGAGAATAATGGTGTCAATTTAGAACCTTGGATGAGATATCTTATGGATGATAGCGTGGATGAGCTGATTAATAGCCTATTGAATTTTGATGTGCCTCGGGATGTCGTTGGCAACATGGACTTTGGAGCTTCGATGACATGCCCGTCTGTGGTCAATTTTTCTAAGAGAATCAAACCCTATATATCGGGAAAAAGGGTAAGCCTTCCAATTTGGATGTTCAGTCCCAGTTGATAATGTTTTCATTACTCTTAATTTATTGTTTCGCGTTTCAGGAATAAGACAATGGATGATTTAGAAGCACCATATTGCCTCCTTCGACTAGCATACATTTCTATTAAAGCTTAGAAGCAAAAAAAGTTGCATCTTGAATCTCTATTGTAATCGACCCATTCCCTAGTTGACTATCACATTCTGGCAACCATTTATGAGTCCGATGAACCGTTGTATTGTCTTTTGCCAACTTTTATGTCATCGCTGCCATTTCTAAATGTGAACAACATGTATTCGTGTCTAGTTTGCTTGAATCTATGCAGTTCTTCTCATTTCCTTTTGTTCTAGATGTTTATTTATATTTTGGAAATAATAATAGCTTATAAGCCACCATGTTTATATAAGCCAACTAGCATATATTGATTTTTAATACTTGGCTTATATTGAATTTGGTGTCAAGTTTGCTTTAATCTGTGCACTTAAATCAACTTTTTCCTAGTTCTGGAGTCTCTATTGAAGCTTAGAAGTAGAAGAAGTTGAATCTTGAGTCTCTATTGTAATCGACCCATTCCCTAGTTGAACATCGCTGTCTGGCAGCCATTTATGAGTCTGATGAACCATTGTCTTGTCTTTTGACAACTTTTATGTCATCGCTGCCATTTCTAAATGTGAACAACATGAATTCGTGTCTAGTTTGCTTGAATCTGTGTGGTTCTTCTCATTTTCTTTCGTTCTAGATGTTTATTTATATTTTGGAAATAATAGTAGCTTATAAGCCACCATGTTTATATAAGCCGACTAGCATATATTGATTTTTAATACTTGGCTTATGTTGAATTTGGTGTCAAGTTTGCTTTAAACTGTGCACTTGATCGACTTTTTCCTAGTTCCGGAGTACCAGATATACTAATCTTCGAAAATAGATGTGTATGTGTGATCATACGGAGTCATTCCTACTACATGTAGTTGTTCTCACTGATGTAGTTTCTTAAACAAACATTTAGTGTACCTAGTTCATGATTTGATGGCTATGTTGCATTTCAGTGCAGTCTTGATTTATGTCTATAACTTCACCTACATTCTATGCATTTTACTGTCTGCTACTTGTAAGCTGCGCTCGAATATGCATTTTACTGTCTAGTACTTGTAAACTGCGTTGGAACTTTCCCCGATGAGGAGGGGAGACACAACACAATAGAGATAAGGATTTCCCTCGGTGAGAGCCAAGGTTATGGAACCAATAGGAGAACCAAGCAAATTCCCTTCAACAACACCTACACACACAAAAGCAAATACTTGCACCCAACACAGGCAAGAGGGTTGTCAATCCCCTTGAACTTGTTACTTGCAAGGATTAATTCTGATAGTGATAGATAGATAAATAAATTGCGAAACAAAATAAAAGTAAATAAATCGCACCAAGGTATTTCTGGTTTTTATAATATGTAAAAGTAGACCCGGGGGCCATAGTTTTCACTAGAGGCTTCTCTCTTGAACAAATAGCATACGATGGGTAAACAAATCACTGTTGGCCAATTGCTAGAAAAGCACATAGTTACGATGTTATTCGTGGCAATGATCATACATATAGGCATCATGTATGTGACAACTAGACCGAATCTTGCCTGCATCTACTACTATTACTCCACCAATTGACCGCTATCCAGCATGCATCTATGGTATTAAGTTCATGACAAACAGAGTAACGCTTTAAGCAAGATGACATGATGTAGACAAAGTAAACTCGAGCAATATGAATAAACCCCATCGTTTTATCCTTAGTAGCAACAATACTGACGGTGTCCTGGACTAGGGTGTGCCAATCTAGTCGAAAAGTAGTCCCCGAGCTGGGCTAGTGGACCCGTATTCTCAATAAGGAAGACTCCAGAAGATGTACGCCTAGATGGGTTAAAGACCATATCTGCCGAAGACTGGATGTACGCTCCAAGATATTCCTTGCCGCCTCCATGTGATGCTTAGATACCGATTATGTAACCCTAGATGCCCTACCTGGCGTGTATATAAGCCAAAGGGTTTAGCCCATAGAGGGGCCGAATCACAATTATGTTCTCCTAGCCCTAGAGGTAGAACACAACTCACGATCTCGAGTTAGATCAACTCTTTACTTGATACATCTTCATGAGTATAAACAAGAGCAGGACATAGGGTTTTACCTCCATCAAGAGGTCCCGAACTTGGGTAAACGCCATCTCTATTCTTCCCATTACCACCGATCCGAGATCAATGGCTTGGGACCCCCTACCCCGAGTTCTATCAGTTTTGACACTAATGCTAGTGCTCTCACCGAGAGTTCCGCTGTTTGATCGCTAGAAAGAGCGATGGGTCATTTGCAGATCAACCGCGGCACCAGCCACAAAGACGTTTATGTCCCGTCCAACTTTTTGTATTAGAAAGCATGATCTTCTACACCGACTCAACGGTCCATCTGGTCTTTCTTGATAACTACGTGTTGGGTCGGATCATGACCTTCTGAGGCCTGGAGTACACAGCATAGTCCCGCGGCGAGCTTGTCACATCAGGCTGGATGGCCGGGTTGAGGGTTTATGAAACATCGTAGGCTCGACTCTAGAACCGATCTCCTTCCAGGACATCAGATCGGGCCCCTTAGCACCACCAGAGGCGCCTAGCACGAAGGTCCCAGGCGGATCTTGATCACCCACAAGTATATGGGATCACAAAAATTTTCGAGTGTAGAGTATTCAGCGCAAATTAATAGATTCGACACAAGGGGAGCCAAAGAATATTTGCAACTATTAGTAGCTGAGTTGCCAATTCAACCACACCTGGACATTAACTATCTGCAGCAAAGTGATCAATATCAAGGTTATATGAAATTTCGATAATAGTAGCAGCAACAATAGTAACGATAACAGTGATAGAAGTGATTTTGTAGCAGTAACGATAGCAGTAGCAGAAGTAGGAACTTAGCAAGAACAATGTAAGGTAAATTCATAGGCATTGGATCGGTGATTCTTTGGAGGATATTCATCATGAGATAGTCATAACCTAGGGCGATACGGCACTAGCTCTAGTTCATAAATATAATGTAGGCATGTATTCCGTAAATAGTCATACGTGCTTATGGAAAGAACTTGTATGGCATCTTTTGTCCTACCCTCCCGTGGCAGCGGGGTCCTATTGGAAACTAAGGGATATTAAGGCCTCCTTTTAAGAGAGAACCGGAACAAAGCATTAACACATGGTGAATACCTGAACTCCACAAACTACGGTCATCACCAGGAGTGGTCCCTACTATTGTCACTCCGGTGTTGCCTCATCATAACACGTAGTAGGTGACTATAACTTGCAAGATCGGATTTAGAACATGGATATAATGATGATAACATAAAAGGTTCAGATCTGAAATCATGGCACCCATGCCCAAAGTGACATTCATTAAGCATGCCAAAGTCATAGCAACATCAATCTCAGAACATAGTTGATACTAGGGATTAGGCCCTAACAAAACTAACTCGATTACATGATGAATCTCATCCAACTCCTCACCGACCAGTGAGTCTACGAAGGAATTACTCACTCCTAGTGGGGAGCATCATGGAATTGGCGATGGAGAAGTGTTGGTGATGATGAAGATCAAAGATCCCCCTCTTCGGAGCCCCAAATGGACTCCAGATCTGGCCTCCATGTGAAGAACAGGAGATGGCGGAGGCTCTGTCTCGTGAAACATGACAATTCTTTCTCCTTGATTTCTAGAAAAATGGGATTTTGTAGCGTCAGTTTCAGGGTCTGTGGGAACACCAGGTGGGGACAATCCACTTGGGCGCACCCTGGTGGGTTGTGCCCATCCAGGTGCCCCCCTCTGGTGGTTCTTGGCTCCAGAGATTCTCTTTTAATGTATAAAAAATCCTCACAAAGTTTCGTTCCATTCCGAGAACGTTTATTTCTACACAAAAACAACACCATGGTAGTTCTACTGAAAACAACGTTAGTCTGGGTTAGTTTCATTCAAATCATGCAAATTAGAGTCCAAAACAAGAGGAAAGGAAAAGTAGATACGATGGAGACATATCAACTCCCCCAAGCTTAAACCTTTGCTTGTCCTCAAGCAATTCAGTTGATAAACTGAAAGTGAAAAAGAAAAACTTTTACGAACTCTTTTGCTCTTGTTTCATAAATAAGCTTAAACAGCACACAGGTTTTGAGCAAAGATTATAACTAACCATGTTAACAATAACTCTTAAAAATTATATTAACTCATATCACTGACATAATCAACTAGCGAGCAATAATAAGATATCTCAAGCAGCAACACGTTGTCAAAACAACCATGATATAATATGACAATAGTGGTATGTCGCTAGCCCTTTCTGAGACCGCAAAACATAAATGCAGAGCACCCCCAAAGTTCAAGCGGTGACTAAACATTGTAATTCATGGTACAAAATATCCAGTCATGATGCACCCAACATTAGCTATACACAATGCATCAAGATGACAAAGAAGCTCTCGTGTTCGACGCTTATTTGAGAAGGTGATGACACAACATAAAAAGTAAATAGATAGTCCCTTAGCAGAGGGAAGCAGTGATTTGCAGAGGTGCCAGAGCTCAAGTTTTTAAAACGAAGGTAAATGAAATTTTGAGACACGCACCCTTATTGTTTTATTCGCGACCATCAGTTATCAATATCTTCCATGCTAAACAAATTAGTAGCAGTTCCCAAGCGGTAAAGTAAAGGTTTTTGCTCCATAGGAGTTTTTGTTTGACTATTGATAAGTTCTTTTTGCAATTTGGGACTGGGAATCCCTGTTACCGCTCTTTTCTTGTGCAATGGTGAGTGAATAAACACCCAACCTGAGAATAACCCGCTTTGCATGGAAGATACCAACTACCTCTTGTCGCTCTATGAACAATCCAGGCACAAAAGGATATTTATTTGAAGTTTTTAGAGGTGGCACATGCAAATTTACATAGGACGTCAGAGTAATACCGCATATACATAGGTATGGTGGACTCATCTGGAATAACTTGGGTTTCAGGTTTTTTATGTACAAGCAGAATTCCCACTTACTACAGGCGAAGGCTAGCAAATAGGTTGAGAAGCGGCCATCTAGAGAGCAACAATGGTCATGAACATGCATTGTGCATAAGTAACATTGGATACTAGCATGATTAGGATATGAACATAAATATCATAGAGGCTACGTTGGTTTTGATTCAACTACATGCATGAACATGTGCCAAGTCAAGCCACTCAAACATTTAGAGGAGGATATCATATCATCATACTACATCACAATCATTTTAATGCAATGTTGACATCCAAGATAAATCGTTATCCACTCCTAGCTACTTATGCATGGCATGAGAAACTATAATCTCTAATTGTCATTGCAAACATGTTTGATCATAATAGGCTAAATCATGGATACTAGGTTAAACATATTTACAAAAATAGAACAAGTCGAGTTTATACCCGTTTCTCTCTGCCATGACCAGTTTATCGAATATCGTCATTATTGCCTTTCACTTGGACGACCGAACAATTTGAAAATAATAATAGTTCAAGAGTGTCCTGGACTAAGCTGGAATCTGCAAACATTTTATCCAAAAGGAGAAGACAAGGTAATATTGGTTTTTCGTTAAATCTACAATAATGCAAATGAGAGCCACTCAACATTTTCATCGTGGTCTTTTCCTCGGTATGACTCAAAAATAAAAAGAAAAGAAATTGAGAGAAACATACCGAAATATTTTTGGAGTTTTTGGTTTTTCGTCAATAAGCAAATGAAAAGAGAAAAGCAAAAATGAGAAAAACTATTTACACGGGAAAGCTCCCAACAAGTAAAAGAAGAATAAGGAAATCTTTTTGGGTTTTATTTTTAGTGCTACAGCAATTTAAACTTGGAAAAAAAATAAAAAACAAGCAAGAAACATATTTTTCGATTTTCTCAAAGTTTTTCAAACACACAAGAAGAAAGCGAGAAAATAAATCTAACATGGATGATACAATGAAAAAGTGTGAACACCGACAACTGGAATGAAATCTGTGAACATGAATGTAATGTCAGTGGAAATATGTACTCTCACAAGCTTAGGATTTTGGGCTAACTTGGCAATTAGTCAGTAGCCTGCGTAATGGTTGGGGTGGTAGCTCACGGAGGCTCTCGGTGAGGATGCCTCAGCCCGTTGTGCGGCCACAACCGCTGCATTATGAGCTCGGGCCTCGCTCTCTAGGACATAATATCTTCCCCGGTTGTGAGCATTAAAGAGAGCAGGTGCAGGCAAATATGTGTCCACCACGGAGTCCTTATTAAACATCAAATTACAAGTGAAATTATGAGGATCTCCTTTAAGAATCTTATGGCATTTCATAGCATCAAAGTCTAGGTACTGCGTGGGTAAAATAGGATCATAGGGCAAAGGTGAAACACCCAGTCCACTTGCTAAGCATGTGGCATAAATTCCACCATAAAAATATCCACTACCAGCGTTGTGTTTTAACCTAAGTGCAACAATTGCTCCAAGATTATAACTTCTATGATCGTTGAGAGCGGTGTGTATGAGGCTCAGATTAAGAGCACAAAGTGTACTACAATCTTGGTTGCCTGCAATACATTTTCCATTAAATAATGAGAAGTACTGAATTACAGGAAAATGAATGCTCTTTATTCTACCTTGCGTCACTCCCGTAGTCTCATCATAGAAAAGACTAGTCCAAAATATTTTGAACTCGGACCTCGGTGGTTGATCGAGCGAACCCCAGAATGGGATTTTGCAGAGGTGAGCAAACCTTTCTAAAGATATGTCAAATGGATTTTCATAGAGTGTAAATGACACCCTAGACACATGGGCAAGGAATTTAAATCCTTTGATAAATGATTCAGTGAGGATGAGGCGTTGGTCGCACTTATCTGAAATGTAGGGACCGAGATCGGCATTGTGAACATATTGATCCAATTCCTCCTTAATGCCCACGCTCACCATATAATTGTTGCATGGCCATAAGCATGTTTTGGTGGTGGCACTTCGAATGGAACTTTCACTTGGTTCAACATAAGACCGACGAGCGGAGCTGCTGCTAGAAGATGTCTCCCATGATGTCCTCCTTGAAGAACTCCTTCCAAAGAAGTTCATAATGTTCGCGTACAATTTTCTGAAAAAGTTTCTTTCACAAAAAATTCGCCAACAAAACTTCATAAGAATGATAGCAACTACTCATAAGGATATATAGAGGCCAAAGCAAGCATTCAAACTACTTAGGACTCTAAGAATTCAACATGTAAACTCATCTATAGAAGCACCTGGAGTAGCTAATTATTCAAAATATAGACCACCAAAGCAAAAACTAATTGGAAACATGGAGGAGTCACATAGCAAGCGACAAATCCCTGAAATAGTTTCGGGAATGGAGCTTCGAGCGAAGAGATCAAAACCCGTGGTTTCGGGAGAAAGAACGCGCGCGCGAGAGAGAGAGAGTGATGGTGATTTTTTCTAGATGAATGTGGTGATGTGGGAAGAAGAAGTAAGTGAGGGGGGCCACGTGGGGATCACAACCCACCAGTGCGCGCCTGGGGGTCCTGGCGCGCCTAGGTGGGTTGTGCCCACCTGGTGCACCTCCCTCTGGTATTATTTGCAGCAGAATTCAGAAATATTCAGAAAAAGTCGTATTAAAATTTCAGAGCATTATGAGAACTTTAATTTTTTTGGTCATTTTTCATTGCATGAAAAAAATATCAAAAAATAGATAAAGCATGGCATTTTATTTTATTTAACTAAGAAAAACATAAAACAAAAGCTAGGGATAGAAGTTAGTGTTCACTAAATTCATCAACTTTATACCTCTCAAAAATGATCCATTAATAAGGTTGATCAAGTCTTATTAACAACCACTTTTGATTAGCATGAAACCGAATAACTTTCATAAATCACTAAGTTACCTCAATGGGGATATGAATGTCCCCAACAATAAGCATTTCATATTTATTTTTAACAGTAGGTAGAGGTAGTTGAAGACTTCCAATAGTGATTGTCAGAGATTTTTCAATAACATTAATATCATTCACTTGGAATTTTTTCTTCGGAAAGTGCACCATATGCTCATTACCATTGATATGAAAAGGGACCTTGGTTTTATTGGAATTAATAATAGTCGCTGCAGTATTCAAGAAGGGTCTACCAAGGATAATCGACATGTTGTCATCCTCGGGCATCTCAAGTATAACAAAGTCAAAATAGTAACATTAGCACCAACAACTGGCACATCCTCACAAATACCGATAGGTATGGCGGTTGATTTGTCAGCCATTTGCAAAGATATTTCAGTAGGTGTGAGTTTAATCAAATCAAGTCTTTTATATAAAGAGAAAGGCATAACACTAACACCAGCTCCCAAATCACATAAAGCAGTTTTCACTTAATTTCTTTTAATGGAGCAAGGTATAGTTGGTATTCCTGGATCTCCAATTTTTTTAGGTCTCCATCTTTAAAAGTATAGTTAGCAAGCATAGTGGAGATTTCAGCTTCACTACAAGAAATATGTCAATTAGTGACCTTGTGTCAGTTGCCCTGGAAGAATTGGTCATAGATCTATGACCATTTCAGACAAATTGGTCAAAAGCTGTTCGGGGGGCTCCAAACCCTAAACTATAACGACCATTTTGATAAGAAAGGTCGTAATTTCCTTACACGAAATGGTCATAAAGCAGATAGCACAAGTCCGCCGCCTTATTTCTAGCTGATCATGACCAATATAGATGGTCATAACCTTGTAAATTGTGGTGGGTTGCTATGACTAGGCGCCACCTCATCAGTTCTGCCTATGTGTCATCTCCATGTGGCAGTTTTTGCCCTAGGTTATGAAGGGAACCTATATTTCTGTCATTCCCTAAATTCCCAAAAAATCTCATAAATTCTTTGGGTCATATCTTCTTCAAATATGTAAAAAACCTTCCTTGCCTAGTTCAAAAATAATTCAAAAATATTCATTTTCCTATTCTGTTCAGAAAAACACTTTGTGAAGGAAGTACCACTTTGGCATGTCCAAATGGTATCCATTTTCTACAGTGCTTTCCTATGCCCAAATAACCATCCTCCACCAAATGCCAGCTCAATCCATTCATTATTTTGAGCTTAGCTTCAACATTCGTATTTATGTCCAGTGTGGTACTTTGCAAAGCAAGTACCACCTAGGCTTCTCCTTTTGAGCTGAAAATTTGTGAAGACGGTCTTCTTAGTAACTGATCATCCTCAACCAAAACTCATGCCCATTAGCCATGTGCATTTCCCGTACTGCTAATCAAACACTTGGCTACTTATTCATGTTTGAGCATCGATCGGTCTCCTCGTGAGAATCTTATGTTGTAATTTTCTTCCTAGCACCTACTTGGAGAGTGCCCAAACCACTAGACATGCCTAGGCCGCCCAGAACAGATGGCAACGCCACGGTCACGCTGTGACCACGCGGCAGGCATGCGAGTTTACGCGCTCTAGAGTTGGGGCCCTCGGCCACCGTCCAAACCTCGACGTATCGCCACCAAATCATGTATTTATGATTAAATAGGTACTTATGTAACTAGAAAAGATTTTTGGAAAAAAATAAATAGTAAACTATGAGGCAGCTGCAGTTAAAATTTGACCCGCTTCCTACTTAATCGGTGAGAATTTGTCTTTTTCACCAGAGGTGGATCAAAACTTTTGACACCCAACCATTTTGTCAATTGTGCATTAAATATGGCCTAGTATTTTTGAAAATTGATTTGGTCCAATTTTGCAACAAATATATGGTAGGTCCTTCACAAAAAAAACCTCATTTCGGGCACTCAAAAAATGGAAAATGATTTTTCCGTGCAAAGAAAATGAAAACTCCCTTAGGCAACATTGTTTGGAATTCCAAGATGCACCCTTGTGCATAGTATGATATCATTTGAACAAACTATGCCATGAATGTGGCCATAAGATTGATCATTTGGCTTGAAAGCCGTGAATCTTCACGCATGATAGCTCATTTCTGAGAACACTTTTTTAAAATAATTGTCGTATTACAAGTTTATAATTTTTGCTGGTAACTTGGCCACATATGATGAAACAATGCGAAGGTTTTCTAATTTTTTGATTTTTTTGAATTTTTTATGCCCGTTTCAAAATGCGATCAAAACGGCGGGAATGACCGTTCCTAGCTAGTGGTTGAATCTTGGAAAACTTTTGATGTTTCTCTGATTAAATAGATACTTATGTACCTAGAAATTATTTAAAAAAATAAAGAGCAAACTACGAGGCAACTACAGTTCAAATTTGACCCGCTTGTAGTTGAATCGGCGGGAATTTGTCTTTTTCATGAGAGGTGGATCAAAACTTTTGGCACTCAACCATTTGGTCAATTGTGTATTAAGTATGTCCTAATATTTTAGAAAATTGATTTGTTCCAGTTTTGCAACAAATATATGGTAGGTCCTTCACAAAGAAACCTCATTTCGGGCACTCAGAAAATGGAAAATGCATTTTCCGTGCAAAGAAAATGAAAACTCCCTTAGGCAACATTGTTTGGAATTCCGAGATGCACCCTTTTGCACAATATGAGATCATTTGAACAAACTATGCCATGAATGTGGCCATAAGATTGATCATTTGGCTTGAAAGCCATGAATCTTCACGCATGATAGCTCATTTCTGAGAACACTTTTTTAAAATAATTGTCGTATTACAAGTTTATTGTTTTTTCTGGAAACTTGGTCACATATGTTGACACAATGCGGAGGTTTTCCAAATTTTTTATTTTTTTGAATTTTTTATGCCCGTTTCGAAATGCGCTCAAAACGGCGGGCTTGACCGTTCCTAGCTAGTGGTTGAAGTTTGGAGAACTTTTGGTGTTTCTCTGATTAAATAGATACTTATGTACCTAGAATGATTTTTAGAAAAAAATAAAGAGCAAACTACGAGGCAGCTACAGTTCAAATTTGACCCGCTTCCAGCTGAATCGGCGGGAATTTGTCTTTTTCACGAGAGGTGGATCAAAACTTTTGGCACCCTACCATTTGGTCAATTGTGCATTAAATATGTCCTAATATTTTTGAAAATTGATTTGGTCCAATTTTGCAACAAATATATGGTAGGTCCTTCACAAAAAAAACCCTCATTTCGGGCACTCGGAAAACGGAAAATGCATTTTCCGTGCAAAGAAAATGAGAACTCCCTTAGGCAAGATTGTTTGGAATTCCGAGATGCACCCTTGTGCACAATATGAGATCATTTGAACAAACTATGCCATGAATGTGGCCATAAGGTTGATCATTTGGCTTGAAAGCCATGAATCTTCACGCATGATAGCTCATTTCTGAGAACAATTTTTTAAAATAATTGTCGTGTTACAAGTTTATTTATTTTTCTGTCGACTTGATCATATATAATAACACAATGCGAAGGTTTTCCAATTTTTTATTTTTTTATTTTTCATGTCCGTTTCAAAATGCGGTCAAAACGGCGGGCGTGACCGTTCGTAGCTAGTGGTTGAATCTTGGAATTTTTTTGGTGTTTCTCTGATTAAATAGATGCTTATGTACCTATAAATGATGTTTGGAAAAAATAAAGAGCAAACTATGAGGCAGCTGCAGTTCAAATTTGACTTGCTTCCAGCTGAATCGACGGAATTTTATCTTTTTCACCAGAGGTGGATCAAATCCTTTGACACCCAACCATTTGGTCAATTGTACATCAAATATGGCCTACTATTTTAGAAAATTGATTTGGTCCAATTTTGCAACAAATATTTGGTAGGTCCTTCACAAAAAAACTCCTTTTGGGCACTCGGAAAATGGAAAATGGTTATTTTTCGCAAAGAAAATGAAAAGCCCCCAAATCAACATTGTTTGTCATCCCTACATACACACATGTGCAAAATATTGATTTGTTTGAATAAACTATAAGAGGTTAATATGTTAAATGTTTATGCTGAATAAGAGGTTAAAAACTATAAGAGAAACAAAAGAAAAAGAAACAAAATTATATAAGCTTAACTTTGATTGGTGGAATCAGGTGTGACCTGCATTGATGACATGGCAAACATCTATCCATCCGTACATCCGTCCGTCCATCCTAGCCCTCCTCTCTCTCTCTCTCTCTCTCTCTCTCTCTCTCTCTCTCTCTCTCTCTCTCTCTCTCTCTCTCTCTCTCTCTCTCTCTCAGCAAACCCCTCTCTCAACCCTAGCGCTTGCAGCCGCCTCCGCTCCCGATCCAGATCAGCCACCCACCTCCATCTCCCCTCGCCGCCAGTCTGCACCCTCTCCTCCCTCCCCTCCCTTTCCCCCACCTTTGCCGCCCATCCACCACTGCCGACCTCGTCTCCGCCATCCCCCTCCCCTCGCCTTCATCCCCCATATCCACTAGTCCAGGCGAGGCCATGGCGTCCCCCTACTCCTCCATGATTCATTCCCCTCCTCTGCCGCCGCCACCCAACCTCTCTCCCTCTCTATCCCGCACCACCACCGCCACAGCCGGCGGCGCCAGCCAATCTCTCTCCCGTGCCGCCGCCGACCGCTTCCCCATCCGCGACGTCGCCTCCTTCTTCATGCCGGTAGGGAAGCCACCCTGCTCCGCGTGCGTGCTTATTCTCGGTCAATGACGCGGCTGTGCCCTTTGTCGCCTCTCTTCCTCGTCCGGTGCCGGCCATATAAGAGACGTCGGACTCCTGCCGTCATCCGTTCGCACCTGAACGCCGGAGGTACTCCCGGATCTCGGCCCTCAGATTTCTCTCCCCGCTCCCTTCCCCTTGACAAAGTTCCTCATAATTGATTCGATCCTGCAGTGCAGGGGTTTATTCGTTCGTTCGTTGTTGCTGCTCCAGGCGGCTCTATCAACCAGTACAAGACCATGAGGTGTGCTGCTCCAGGCAGAGTCTGGCCTTGCGCTGAAGCTGCTAAACTCCAAGGTCTCTGCTTCCTTCTTCAACCCCCGGGATCCTGAGTGGACCATGTGAGAGCTTTCAGGTAAAAATGGTAGCAAGTATGCTAGCTTGATCGGCAACGAAAAGGAAGATCATCTCTAAATCACATGCATTGTGTAGCTCTGAAGCTCCTAAGTTATGAGTAAACATGAGACCTAAGTGTTATTGTGAATATGGTTAGTTCATAATGTTTGCTGAAAACTTGAATGCTGGCTTTACATATTTACAACAACAAGAGCAAACAGAGTTTGTAAAAGTTTTTCTTTATCACTTTCAGTTTGTCAACTGAATTGCTTGAGGACACGCAAAGGTTTAAGATTGAGGGAGTTGATACGTCTCTATCGTATCTACTTTTCCAAACACTTTTGCCCTTGTTTTGGACTCTAACTTGCATGATTTGAATGAAACTAACCCGGACTGACGTTGTTTTCAGCAGAACTGCCATGGTGTTACTTGTGTGCAGAAATAAAAAGTTCTTGGAATGACCTGAAAATCCACGGAGGAACTTTTCAGAAAATATAAAAAATACTGGCAAAAGAATCAAGGCCAGGGGGGCCACACCCTGTCCACGAGGGTGGGGGGCGCGCCCCCTCCCCTGGATGCGCCCCCCTGCCTCGTGGGCCCCCTGGATGTCCACCGACCTCAACTCCAACTCTATATATTTGCTTTCGCGGAGAAAAAAATCAGAGAGAAAGTTTCATCGCGTTTTACGATACGGAGCCGCTGCCAAGCCCTAATCTCTCTCGGGAGGGCTGATCTGGAGTCCGTTCGGGGCTCCGGAGAGGGGGATTCTTCACCGTCGTCATCATTAACCATCCTCCATCACCAATTTCATGATGCTCACCGCCATGCGTGAGTAATTCCATCGTAGGCTTGCTGGACGGTGATGGGTTGGATGAGATTTACCATGTAAGGGTTTGATCCCTAGTATCCACTATGTTCTGAGATTGATGTTGCTATGACTTTGCTATGCTTAATTCTTGTCACTAGGGCCCGAGTGCCATGATTTCAGATCTGAACCTATTATGTTTTCATGAATATATGTGAGTTCTTGATCCTATCTTGCAAGTCTATAGTCACCTATTATGTGTTACGATCCGAGAACCCCGAAGTGACAATAATTGGGATACTTCTCGGTGATGACTGTAGTTTGAGGAGTTCATGTATTCACTAAGTGCTAATGCTTTGGTCGAGTTCTCCATTAAAAGGTGGCCTTAATATCCCTTAGTTACCATTAGGACCCCGCTGCCACGGGAGGGTAGGAAAAAAGATGTCATGCAAGTTCTTTTCCATAAGCATGTATGACTATATTCGGAATACATTCCTACATTCATTGATGAACTGGACCTAGTTCTGTGTCACCCTATATTATAACTATTACATGAGGAATCGCATCTGACATAATTATCCATCACTGATCCAATGCCTACGAGCTTTTCACATATTTTGCTTTGCTTATTTACTTTACCTTTGCTACTATTACAATTACTACAAAACTGCTATCGTTACTTTTGCTACTGTTACCATTACTATCATACTACTTTGCTGCAGATACTAAGTTATCCTGGTGTGGTTGAATTGACAACTCAACTGCTAATACTTGAGAATATTCTTTGGCTCCCCTTGTGTCCAATCAATAAATTTGGGTTGAATACTCTACCCTCAAAAACTGTTGCGATCCCCTATACTTGTGGGTTATCATGCACGCCTCTACATTGACCAGTATGTACGTACACGTTCGCGACCAGAATGACAACACTACGTATGCTTCGACCAGGTGGGTCCTGACTGTCAGGCACTTATTTGCGTGCGAAGATGTAGCTGGTGGGTCCCAGCAGCCACGGGGGCGAATCATTTTTTTGCCCGTAATATGGACGCACTTCCTTGCGTGCGAAGATGTAGCTGGCGGGTCCCAGTAGTCAGGGGGAAACATTTTTTCGCGAAATACGGCGGCCTGTCCGGTGGGTCCCTGCTGTCAGGTGGAGGAATCATTATTTTCCGCGTAATAAGGAGGCACTTCCTTGCTGCGGCCGTGGACACAGCTGTCAGTCTCTCCACGTACATTACTCTTCCGATGGAAATCGTTCCTTGACCACGTTGACCATGCCGCGCCGAGAGCACCAGGACGGTGAACAACGGCGAGGCCTAGGAAGGGGACGGCGCGGAGCCGGGGAAGACACGGAAGTGGATGCCCATGCAGAGAGGAGTACGAGGGTTCACTTGTTCGACTGCGGTGTGAGGCTGCCATCACCGCAGAATAACAGGGGGTGTGGGTGAGTACAGAGATGGCCTGGCCAGCGGTGGGAGTAGTAGGGTGCGGTGAGGCCTCCGGGGCATCACAGCCGGCCACGGGAGGCAGGAGCACGTAGCACGACCGACGCTGGTTTGGGCAGCTAGAGCAAGAAGACCAGAGGTTGAAGAAACACTACGGCCGTTGGATGGAAACTGTACGGTCACTGGAGCTAGAATCGTTCATATTGACTAAGTTTACAAAGCCCTGCATTCCCATCAACTTAGTAGGCCCACAAGTAAGCCTCCCACTATGGTGGGTCCCAGCTAGCAGGGGGGTATTCATTTTTTGTGCGTAATAAGGAGGCACTTCCTTGCATGCGAAGATATAGCTGGTGGGTCTGACCTGTCAGCGGGTGGAACATTTTTTTGCGAAATACAGAGGACCTTCCGGTGGGTCCCAGCTATCAGGTGGAGGAATCATTATTTTGCGCGTAATAAGGAGGCATTTCCTTGCGTGCGGCCGTGGACCCAGCTGTCAGGCTCTCCACATATAGTCTACTTCCGATGGATGTCGTTCGTTGACCACTCCGCGTCGAGCGCATCCAAGGTGGTGGACGGCGGCGAGGCCCCGAACAGCAACGAGCCGGAGATGGGAAGACATAGGAGTAGAGTCGTAGACGGGAAGGTGTACAAGGGTTAACTGTTTCTGTTGTAGTGTGGTTCGGCAGTCGGTGGAGAAGACCAGGAGGTATGGAGGGATAGAGGGATGGCCTGGCCAACGGTGGGGTAGCGCTTCACATCGAAGCATGCTAAGCAGAGCTGCTAGCAGCAGGAGGTGGGAGCAGGTGGTCCCGGCGGTGCTGGAGGAAGAAGACGAGAAACTGAAGATGGATGCCGGTCGTTGGATGTAAATCCAACGGCTAGCGATGTCTGAATCATTTGTTTACTAAGTTGACAAAGACTTGCGTTGGCTTCGACCTATTGGCCCACATTTCAGCCTCCAAAAATGTGGCACGTATTCAACCCATTTTTCAGAATTTACTGTCAATTTGATCTTTTTTTAAATTAGAGTACATTAGCTAGGCTGGGTGAACAAATAATGTAGTGTCCATGCAGCTCATTTATTTTTTTCTTAAAAAATTACAGGCCATTTGCACTTTCTTGAAATACACGATTTTGCTGGGCTGATTCTAATTATAATGTTGGGTTGGGCGCAGCAATGTTATCAAAAAATAAACAGGGGCTGAGCATTTTGTTATAAATATATTTAAATAATAAGTGATTTATTATTACATTGATCCTTAAATCTTACCAAGCTTTTGTACACAATCACCAGGATTTTCGTTGCCAAAAAAAATCCAGAATTTTATTGTTAAGAAAATATTTTTATAAGTTAATAAGATGTGGGATATTGTTTTCTTACATATGTAAGTATCTGTTAAATATATAATGACAATAACAATAATATATAATAACATATAACATAATTTAAATATATATAATATAGTTAGAAGGGAAACATAAATTGGACCAGGCGTTCCTATTCTTATATAGAAAAATAGAACAGACCTATGAGTTTTCTTCAAAAAAAAATAAATAAATTAGGCTACCGATGTTTCAGGAAAAATAAAACATCGGATGGGAGGTCCATAGGCCGGTCGATACATGACAACCCTCAATAAAATACAAATCGGCATGTTGTGGGCTACACATGTTAAAAAAGAAAGCCTAGACGGGGCAGCCCAAAACCCAGCTGATACTTCCTGCCCCAGTGATAATAAATGACATCTGCCAGCTCCGCGGCTTCGTTGTGAATTTATCACCTATAGTAACTACGTTGAAGCACCTAAAAAATGTAACTATGTTGACAAACCCGTGGACCCCAAGCAGCAAATACTGACAACCCTAAGCTTCTCTGACAATTCACAACCTGCCCGACTATTGGGCAGGGGAGATAGTCCCCTCCTATTCCTCGGCGGCAGACAGCCGCCCCGTGAGACGATGTGAACGGTGAGAGAGAGGATGGTAGGGAAGCATTGTCGGGCCAAGTGCTTTTCTCCTCTTGCAGTTGGGTTCCGTCGACGAAGACTCCACCGGCTCGCTCTCGCACGACACCCTCACAAACGATACCCCGTAGATGCTCGATCCTTCAATCTCTGGTGGATGCTCCATCTGGGATCGATATATACTCCCACCACCGCTCCCTCACGATCGGATTCGATGAATCTGTTTGCTCCATGGCCTAGAGGAGCAACTCTATGTACTCCCGCGCGACTCCCATCGGGAGTATCACCGCCTTTTCACTCTATTGCAGATATTTGGCCATGGATGTCGCCGTCACCGCTAGTTGGTCCTTGTCAAACCAAGACTATATCTCCAACATCCTAGCTAGCTTCACAGGGTCGCCGTCTGTGATCCTCATGTGTCGGTTGTACTCCTCCATCGATCTACTTCTCCACAACACCTTCACTCGCCGGCGGTGGTTTTTGAATGGAAGAGAGGAGCAGCGTTGGTTTCGGATCAGAATGGGAGAGGAGCTACGCTGGTTTTGGATTGGGACAGGAGAGGAGGGGCAGTGGTTTGGAAATGGAAGAGGAGAGGAGCGGCGCTGGATTTAGATTGGAACAGGAGAGGAGCGGCGGTGGTTTAAGAGGAGAGGAGCAGCGCTGGTCTTGGAAGTATTTTTTTTGTTTTGCGTATTTCGGGTCAAAGTTTGACCACGTACTGTATTTGACAAGCAAAATGTGAATGCATGTAACCAAAAATTCTATCGTTTGGTTCGTATCTGAATGTACTTTAAAATTATATTATTTTTCCAACGTATAACATATATTTTATTTGTGAAAATCATGGTTAATTATGACCCAGAATAAAAGGAAGACTAGTTAATGTGGGGTCGCTTTCTTAATTGAAGGGTAAATTGATTTTGATTTTGATCCAGTCATAGCATGCCGGCCCTCTCTTCCAATTCTAAATCGCTGCCGCACGCTCCTCTCTCTCTTCTCCATTCCAAAACCACCTCCTCTCCTCTCCATCATCTCCATTCCAAAACCACCGTCTCGCCTCTCCCTCTTCTCCATTGCAAAACCACCCCTCTCCTCTCCATCATCTCCATTCCAAGACCACCGTCTCGCCTCTCCCTCTTCTCTATTTCAAGACCATCATCTCTCCTCCCATCTTCCAAAGCTAGCACCGGACCACTCAAAAGGACATCTATGGAGAGGATGCAGCAGCGAATCAGGCAGATCGCTGGCAGCGACCAGGCAAAGTTAGCCAGGTTGAAGGAGATCCTTACTTGGTACAATGAGTGGGTGATTTCAAGGACGGTGAGGGCCATGTGGCAATGTATGTGAAAGAGCGAGACGACGGCGATGAGGGCGGCGATGTACTCCTCGGCGGCAGTCAGGCCGCAGTCCTTTGAGTTCATCGAGTATGTCCTCTAGGCGATGGAGCAGACAGATTCACCCGAGGAAAAAGTCAGGTGGAGGTGGTGGGCGTACAGGTCGAAGGTCGAGCACCCAAAGGATAACCAATCGATCGAGTACGATGTGCCGTTCATGAGGGTGCAGAGCCAGCCAGAGCCACAGGAGTATTCGTTCTCCCATCGGAAGAGGCGGCGGGATGGCGCGACATCGCTTCCCTGCTGTTCTCCAGGGTTCCCTCGACGCTCGCCTCATTTCAATGGCGGTGGTAGGGTTTAAGGTAAGCTTTGCACTAACCTAATCTTCCATCTGCTCATGCTTACATCAGTGTGACAGCTAATGAAAATCATGCTTACAATCAGTCTCCGAGTACTACGCCAATCACCCTAAAATAGCTCTGGACCTTTGGGTCAAAGTTGTGACACTGTGTACAAATAAAAAAAATAGATTGGTGCTTCTTTCGAAAAAGAGTACTCCCTAGAAAATTGCCAATATAAGCTACTAGTATTTGGTTAGAGGATTTGCTGCCGAGAAAGATCCGTCCACAGAGAGCGCCACACATCCCACTGGTGGTGGTGGATGCCAATGCGTGCATGGAGCATGGTTGGTGTCGGTAATTTTTACTTGACACACCTTGCACTCTGCATATATGACGGTTCCATCTGTACATTTGTGCAGTTCCACCAAAATGCAGCTGAGTAACCCTGTTTGCACAGATAATGAAAAAGTGTGATTACATTATAGTGCACTAGTTGCTGAAACATACACTAATAAATAGAAGAAAATATTGCGATAGTATCATAGTATGCCATGCTAGGAGGGCGAGATGGGCCCTGCAACGCCTCATACGGTACGCCTCATACTGGAAATCGACCCAAGTCTCCCCGATACACCTTCTGCCAGTGATGAATATCAGTGTACAGCGGTAGTACAAGGAGGGGCCTTGAGACATTCCAATCTCTATTTTTGTGTAGATCAACTAAATTTAAGCACCCCGGTTTGCAGAAATGCTTAAACATTAACAATGGGACTAGTGGATGAAACATATACTAATAAAGAGAAGCACTTTCTTTATCTACCTCGGAAATGATAGAGAGGACACTCGCTCTATTTTAACTGTATTATTACTTCATTTTATCAGTGACACTAGGGTCGAGCAGGTGGCAAACGAGGTGTACCATGCGTTGCAAGGATGGAGGCCGGGCGTGCTTAGACTGGGATGCTGAAGTTGGCTCTTTCAGTCCCTATCTTCCCCTGATGTTTCTGTTGTAGCATTTGGGTTGTAATCCAAACTTAGTCGAGCTGGTGCTGCGTCCCCTTACCTGCCTAGCTTATGTGGCGAACTTGTCTCCTGCTAGTACTAAGTCCGTTCTAGTAGTAGTTGCATAACTGCCTGTTTACACTGAGATGTTGTCGGATAATGGTTCTCTATGGTTGTGTTTCTTTAATGAAATCGGAGGAAACCCGCTCTTTTGATATATAAAATTAATCAGTGGAACTAGCGGTGCCAAAACATTGCCTCAAATTAATAGTGCCACTAGATTAAGGTGCAAAATAATAACATTACTACTTTACCATGGCAGTGCCAAAATAGTACCACAAGAGCAGACTCAACATGCATGATCTTTGGCAAATGGTCAGACCAAAAAGGAAAATACCTCGTGATGGGAACCATATCTGCAGTCAACGCCATCGTAGAAGGGATGACACCAGTCACCAACATGGATGATTCAATTCATGGGACCTTTTGGTGCAGTTCACCTAAAATGAAGCAATGTCCCATGGGCTAGCAGCTTCTTCTTTTTCTTTAAGCAAAGGGCTCCAGCCCCGGTTCCATTTCCATTAGAAAACGAAACCCACAGAGCTTCTTCTTCATTAGTTGCAATAAAATTGAGCAACATCAAGGTTGGTTGTGAAGCTCCTAGAATGTTCAACTATAACTTGGGTATCATTTGTGTAGTTCAACTAAGATCAAGCATGAAATGTATATCTCTTTTTGCATAAAAAAAGGTAGAAAGGAGGGTGACTAACAAGTGACGAAACATACAACAAATGAAAAGAAGCATGTTCCTTATCTGAATGGCAATCCTAAAAGGACAGTAGCAATTTCTAAAGCAGCAACATTGCTAGATATTAGGGTGGGCATTAGGATTAACTAGAACATATGCCCGTGCGTTGCAACGGGAGAGATGTTTCTTTGGAGAAGCAATGGGGGAGATAATTGATGTGTCCACCAAAAATGATCTGCATAGCGGTGCAATGGACAAAGGAGTTGTGGTCTTCTCATGGGTCATGTTTGTTCCGCGAGATCTTGATAGTGGTGGCGTTAGTCGGCGTGGTGGCAACCATCCAACTCGTGCCTTTTTTTCCTTGGGGTCCGCCTCTGTCTAGGGGTTGTGTCTGCCTCCTCATTTCGTGGCTATGCGGTGACCTTCGGAGCAGAGTTGCTTCGACCATTCTTTCTTACGATGGCATAACCAGATGGATTACTAATTGTAGCGCATAAATCCCATTTCATTAGCATATTTAGCGCATAACCAGACACCAATGTCCCTTCTCCATTAGGGTTTATTCTCTTTGATTATTTTAGCGCTCGTGTGCCCACAATTTTTTGATTTGAGCCAAACCAATATATTCTCTTTTATTGGCCCAAGAAAAAAAAGCTCCCTCGAACCACCCAGTAGGGGAGCGCGGCTGAGGCATAATACAACCTATGTGACAAAGCAATTTGTTTCTTGGGCCAACTGCGTGGGGGCTACTATATGACGCTAGTTGCGTAAAATAGCGCATGAGATGCACATTGGTAGGCGTCAGGATGACCTGTGTTAGTAAGGCACGAAAAAAATCAAAAAAATTATGAGTTTAGGGTTCAAAATCATGCCCTCAAAGACCCGACTACGTTCTGCTAGCCACTCAATAACATGAACATGTTTTGAATTTGTGATTTTTTTTGAAAAATGAAACATATTTTGAACATTCAGAACAATTTTTTAAAATGTGTTTCTTGACATTATTCTGAATTTGCGAACATTTCACTAAAACAAGAATACTGTTAGTATTGGAACATTCTTTAAATTCTTTTTTTTACAAAAATCTCGAACAACTTTGGAAAACACAAAGAAAAAATTGAACATTGTTTGAAAAATCTATACCAGTTTTTGAATGAGAACAAAGATTTAAGATTCTGAACATTTTTCAAAACGGTATATATTTAAAAATCCCGAACATTTTTTTGAAATAGAATTTTTTGATATTATGAACTTTTATGAAAATTTTTAATTTACGAAAAAAAGGGAGAAAGAGAAATAAACTTGAAAAAAGACAAAAGAATAGGAAAGAAAAATAGACAGAAATGAAAAAATAAAAATAGAAACATAACATAGAACAAAAAAAACAAAACGGTTCATCCCAGCTCGGACACACTGTGCGAAGTTGCGACTATTTTGGAATGGGAACAAATATTTGATGTTCAGAACATTTTTCAAAATGGAATAAAATTTATAATTCTGAACATTTTCTAAAAAAAATCAAAATTTTATCATATTATGAACTTTTTGAAAATATTGAATTTAAGAAAAAAGGAAAAAAAAACCTTGAATGGAATAAAGACCAAAGAGGAAAAGAAAGAAATGAAAAAGAAAAATAGAAACATAACATAGAACAAAAAAACAAAACGGTTCATCCCAGCTCAGACGCCCTGTGCGAATTTGCGACTATTTTGGAATGGGAACAAATATTTAGTGTTCTTAACGTTTTTCAAAATGGAATATAATTTATAATTCTGAACATTTTTTAAAAAATTCAAAATTTTATCATATTATGAAAATTTTGAATTTACGAAAAAAGGGAAAAAACTTGAAAGGAATAAAGACCAAAGAGGAAGAGAAAGAAACGAAAAAGAAAAGTAGAAACATCACACAAAAAAAAAGGGCCAGCCCAGGTTGCGCCCTCGTGGGAATTTGCGCCTATCTAACGCTTGGGCCCACAAATAGTGTTTTCCCAACTACATGGACACGAAAATTACTGGGCTGGCTTTCCTATGCCACACTTCGAGGGGGCCCATGTACGTAATCTGGCGTTTTCCGTTTCTAGTAGACAAACGGACACAACTTTAGTACCACCTCGATTAGAAAAAAAATCTTTTTCAATGGTGAACGGTTGAAAAAAATCGGAAGAACGCACCTTGCTTTATTAGTAGCCTTTTATAATAACATGAACATGTTTTGAATTTGTGATTTTTTTTTTAAAATGAAACATATTTCGAACATTCAGAACAATTTTTGAAAATGTGTTTCTTGACATTATTCTGAATTTGCGAACTTTTCACTAAAACAAGAATATTTTTTGTATTGGTACATTCTTTAAATTCTTTTTTTACAAAAATCTCGAACAACTTTGGAAAACACAAAGAAAAATTGAACATTGTTTGAAAATCTAAACCAGTTTTTGAATGAGAACAAAGATTAACATTCTGAACATTTTTAAAAACGGTATTTATTTTAAAATCCTGAACATTTTTATAAATAATTGTTTTGATATTATGAACTTTTATGAAAAATTTTAATTTACGAAAAAAAGTGAGAAAGATAAATAAACTTGAAAAAAAGATAAAAGAATAGGAAAGAAAAATAGACAAAAATGGAAAAAGAAAAAATAGAAACATAACATAGAACAAAAAAACAAAACGGTTCATCCCAGCTCGGACGCACTGTGCGAAGTTGCGAATATTTTGGAATGGGAACAAATATTTGATGTTCTGAACATTTTTCAAAATGGAATAAAATTTATAATTCTGAACATTTTCTAAAAAATTCAAAATTTTCTCATATGATGAACTTTTTGAAAATTTTGAATTTACTAAAAAAGGAAAAAAAAACCTTGAACAGAATAAAGACCAACGAGGAAGAGAAAGAAACGAAAAAGAAAAATGGATTCATCACACAAATCAAAAAAAAGGGCCAGCCCAGGTTGCGCCCCTGTGCGAATTTGCGACTATCTAACGGTCGCGGCGACAAATAGGGTTTTACCAACTACATGGACACGAAAATAACTGGGTTGGCTTTCCTATGGCACACTTCGAGGGGCCATGTACGTAATCTGGCGTTTTCCTTTTGTAATAGACAAACGGACACAACTTTAGTACCACCTCGATTAGAAAAATATCTTTTCAATGGTGAACGGATGACAAAATAGGAGAAACACACATTGCTTTATTAGTAGGGGTATAGATATAGATATATATTTTCAAAATGGTATATATTTTAAAATCCCAATATTTTTTAGAAATAGAATTTTTTTGATATTATGAACTTTTATGAAAATTTTGAATTTAAGAAAAAAAAGTGAGAAAGAAAAATAAACTTGAAAAAAAGACAAAATAATAGAAAGAAAAATAGACAGAAATTGGAAAAGAAAAATAGAAACATAACATAGAACAAAAAAAAACAAAACGGTTCATCCCAGCTCGGACACACTGTGCGAAGTTGCGACTATTTTGGAATGGGAACAAATATTTGATGTTCAGAACATTTTTCAAAATGGAATAAAATTTATAATTCTGAACATTTTCTAAAAAAAATCAAAATTTTATCATATTATGAACTTTTTGAAAATATTGAATTTACGAAAAAAGGAAAAAAAACCTTGAATGGAATAAAGACCAAAGAGGAAAAGAAAGAAATGAAAAAGAAAAATAGAAACATAACATAGAACAAAAAAACAAAACGGTTCATCCCAGCTCAGACGCCCTGTGCGAATTTGCGACTATTTTGGAATGGGAACAAATATTTAGTGCTCTTAACGTTTTTCAAAATGGAATATAATTTATAATTCTGAACATTTTTTAAAAAATTCAGAATTTTATCATATTATGAAAATTTTGAATTTACGAAAAAAGGGAAAAAACTTGAAAGGAATAAAGACCAAAGAGGAAGAGAAAGAAACGAAAAAGAAAAGTAGAAACATCACACAAAAAAAAAAGGGCCAGCCCAGGTTGCGCCCTCGTGGGAATTTGCGCCTATCTAACGCTTGGGCCCACAAATAGTGTTTTCCCAACTACATGGACACGAAAATAACTGGGCTGGCTTTCCTATGCCACACTTCGAGGGGGCCCATGTACGTAATCTGGCGTTTTCCGTTTCTAGTAGACAAACGGACACAACTTTAGTACCACCTCGATTAGAAAAAAAATCTTTTTCAATGGTGAACGGTTGAAAAAAATCGGAAGAACGCACCTTGCTTTATTAGTAGCCTTTTATAATAACATGAACATGTTTTGAATTTGTGATTTTTTTTAAAAATGAAACATATTTCGAACATTCAGAACAATTTTTGAAAATGTGTTTCTTGACATTATTCTGAATTTGCGAACTTTTCACTAAAACAAGAATATTTTTCGTATTGGTACATTCTTTAAATTCTTTTTTTACAAAAATCTCGAACAACTTTGGAAAACACAAAGAAAAATTGAACATTGTTTGAAAATCTAAACCAGTTTTTGAATGAGAACAAAGATTAACATTCTGAACATTTTTAAAAACGGTATTTATTTTAAAATCCTGAACATTTTTATAAATAATTTTTTTTGATATTATGATCTTTTATGAAAAATTTTAATTTACGAAAAAAAGTGAGAAAGATAAATAAACTTGAAAAAAAGATAAAAGAATAGGAAAGAAAAATAGACAAAAATGGAAAAAGAAAAATAGAAACATAACATAGAACAAAAAAACAAAACGGTTCATCCCAGCTCGGACGCACTGTGCGAAGTTGCGAATATTTTGGAATGGGAACAAATATTTGATGTTCTGAACATTATTCAAAATGGAATAAAATTTATAATTCTGAACATTTTCTAAAAAATTCAAAATTTTCTCATATGATGAACTTTTTGAAAATTTTGAATTTACTAAAAAAGGAAAAAAAAAACCTTGAACAGAATAAAGACCAACGAGGAAGAGAAAGAAACGAAAAAGAAAAATGGATTCATCACACAAATCAAAAAAAAGGGCCAGCCCAGGTTGCGCCCCTGTGCGAATTTGCAACTACCTAACGCTTGCGGCGACAAATAGGGTTTTACCAACTACATGGACACGAAAATAACTGGGCTGGCTTTCCTATGGCACACTTCGAGGGGCCCATGTACGTAATCTGGCGTTTTCCTTTTGTAATAGACAAACGGACACAACTTTAGTACCACCTCGATTAGAAAAATATCTTTTCAATGGTGAACGGATGACAAAATAGGAGAAACACACATTGCTTTATTAGTAGGGGTATAGATATAGATATATATTTTCAAAATGGTATATATTTTAAAAACCCGAATATTTTTTAGAAATAGAATTTTTTTGATATTATGAACTTTTATGAAAATTTTGAATTTAAGAAAAAAAGTGAGAAAGAAAAATAAACTTGAAAAAAAGACAAAATAGTAGAAAGAAAAATAGACAGAAATTGGAAAAGAAAAATAGAAACATAACATAGAACAAAAAAAACAAAACGGTTCATCCCAGCTTGGACGCCCTGTGCAAATTTGAGACTATTTTGGAATGGGAACAAATATTTAATGTTCTTAACATTTTTCAAAATGGAATGCAATTTACATTTCTGAACATTTTTTAAAAAATTCAAAATTTTATCATATTATGAACTTTTTGAAACTTTTGAATTTACAAAAAAAGGGAAAAAACTTGAAAGGAATAAAGACCTAAGAGGAAGAGAAAGACACAAAAAAGAAAAATAGAAACATCACACAAAACAAAAAAAAGGGCCAGCCCAGTTTGCGCCCTTGTGCGAATTTGCCACTATCTAACGCTCGCGGCGACAAATAGGGTTTCCCCAACTACATGGACACGAAAATAACTGGGCTGGCTTTCCTATGCCACACTTCGAGGGGCCCATTTACGTAATCTGGCATTTTCCTTTTGTAATAGACAAACGGACACAACTTTAGTACCACCTCGAGTAGAAAAAAATCTTTTCGATGGTGAACGGATGAAAAAATCGGAGAAATGCACCTTGCTTTATTAATAGGTATAGACTATGACAACCGTTAAATACGACATTACTTTAATGGTGCCATTGCTTCATTTTACGAGCAACATTACATTAACAACTGCTACAGAGTCGATATTTGGGTGCGGGACCAGGACAGTTGCATTTCTAACGAAAAGAAGCAACTTATCTTAATGGGAAATTTAGCCGGACATGAAAAAAGTGCCATTGATTCATATTACTGGAAGCATTACATTGAAAACAACATTGGTTTAACGTGTCCTTACTTTTAAAAGTGCGACTGCTATATTTTACCAGTGGCATTACATAAGAGTGGCTCGGGGCAACAAACATCAGAATAGGATATCTGGGTTGGTCCCATTTTTGTTCGGTATAGCCACCTTATACTATGTGAGGCTAGCAAATCTAGTGCTGGACTTACTCTGTTGACTTGTCCCCTAGTCCCCACTTTCTTTCCTTTTTCAACCAATAGATCGGGTTTATATTGAGTTTGTACTGCGTTTCCCTTTATTTCTCTATTAGACCTAGAGACAAGTTGGATAGCCAGTCTTTGTTGCTTTTCGCCCCCATTATTTCCTCTTTCGACCAAGTCCTAGATTCAGGTAACAAATCTTCCCCCACCCCACCCCCTTTCTTCCTTATTTGAACCAAGTAGTAATAGATTTGAGTGCATGAACTAGTTTTTCCCCTTAACAGTAAAAATTTAGGTGGCTTTCGAACAGTCGATCGATCCTATCTACGAGGGGGCCTGAGAAATAGTAAAAGATACAAATGCAGTGACGTCAGGAGCTCGGGAAGTAGAGCAAGGCCGGTTTCGAATGAAGTTATACCTGAGGGTTGCCGGGATGTCGCTAGGCGGGCGGCGGGAGGCCAGATCTGCCCACACTACGACAGCAAGGAAGAAGGGGCCGGAGGCCCTCCCTAGCCAGCGGTGCTTGGGAGAGAACGACAAGCCACGCTGATCGGGACGCGCCGGTAGTGGGTAAGAGTCGTCGCCGAGGACGACCGCGTGAACGTTGCACCTTCTCACCTTCCCCGGCGGAGAGGATCCGGTTGGATCTTTGACCAGCGGTGAGGAGAGAGAGAGAGAGAGTGGACACCACTGTCGTGTTTAGATCTGGAGAGGACGAGACAGTGTGAAGAGAGCAACACTAGCAAGCAAGCGCAGAGGCTCCTGCCTATATAGTGGAGTACTAGTTTTCTTTTGTCTACCGGAGCCGGCTTGACCACGTCAATGACTGTCAAGAAGTCTTTATGCACGTGCCTCGGAGGTGCAGTTGTCATCATTTTGATCTGAAGCACCGGATTATAACATATAACACGAAAAAATGCCACATGAGAAGAAATGATAAGCTCACTGCCCAAAGGAGACAACATGAATTCCGACGGACAAACTAGACGAGGATCAAAGCTCAAATTAAAGATAAACTCGTAGAAAAGGGGTCCATCGATAGATGCCCTAACATAGCTGGCTGGACCTATATGGAAGCCGAGTAGTCTTCGTGCATGTGCCCCCAATGACTAGCCCCTTGGAGGAACTCAGTTGTCGCTGTTTAACCCTCGCAGTGATCCGAAGCACATGCCACCTAATTTTGCGAGATGACAAGAAACCTCTTTTAGATTTCTCACCAGAACTACAGCCCTGTACAACACAACATGCATGATATGTAGACGATAGCCAATCCAGGCATGTCTGCTGGAGTCTGGTCACATGCATGGATGAACTGATCTTCCGTGTCTTGTAGGGATCGTCCAGGCACTAACGTCTATACAACACTTCTCTAGTACTATCGCTCATCTCTCTCTTTTATTAACTCACCCGACTTGCGGGGCCGGGGAGTGTGCCTATGTTCGGTTCTCAATTGCGGTCCCACATGTGTGCGCAAACGCAAGATGATGCACGTTCATTCGGAGAGCGGCGTGCCAGACTGACTGACCGTCTAGGGTGTGACGCGAATGCGACGGGCGTGCTGTATACTCCGTATATGTGTAACGCAATTTTATTGAGGCTTTGCTCCATGGTGCAATCTATGGATACAAAATTAGTATACTGTACTATTTAAAAGTCGAGGGCGGGGCTTTTCCTGCGCGGCAGCTGAGGGAGTCCTGGATTAAGGGGTCCTCGGACAGCCGGACTATATGCATGGGCCGGACTGTTAGGCTATGAAGATACAAGACAGAAGGCTTCTTCCCGTGTCCGGATGGGACTCTCCTTTGCGTGGAAGGCAAGCTTGGTGATTTGGATATGTAGATTCCTTTCTCTGTAACCGACTTTGTGTAACCCTAGTCCCCTCCGGTGTCTATATAAACCGGAGGGTTTAGTCCGTAGGGGCAACAACAATCATAATCTGATAGGCTAGACTTCTAGGGTTTTAGCCATTACAATCTCGTGGTAGATCAACTCTTGTAATACTCATATTCATCAAGATCAATCAAGCAGGAAGTAGGGTATTACCTCGATAGAGAGGGCCCAAACCTGGGTAAGCATTGTGTCCCCCGCCTCCTATTACCATCAGCCTTAGACGCACAGTTCGGGACCCCCTATCTGAGATCTGCCGATTTTGACACCGGCATTGGTGCTTTCATTGAGAGTTCCGTTGCGTCGTCACCAGAAGGGCTTGATGGCTCCATCAATCATCTACAACAATGCAGTCCAGGGGGAGATTCTCCTCCCCGGACAGATCTTCGTATTCGGCGGCTTCGCACTGCGGGCCAACTCGCTTGGCCATCTAGAGCAGATCGATAGCTATGCCCCTGGCCATCAGGTCAGATTTGGAAGCCTCAATTTTGTGGCTGATATCTGTGGAGACTTGATCTTCGACGGATTCGAGCCCATGATGGTCGTCTCCTGCCACCACGATAAACATGACCTAAATCTGTCATCTTGCCGCGCTCAGGAGATAGCGCCCGTAACCGCTTTGGCCCTAGATCCGGAGCAGACCGCGCCGTCCGAGGACTGGAAGCTCAACCCCGCCACGGAAACCGTAGACTCTGCGGCGTTCGAGCCGCACACGGACCCAACATTGAGTTGGGCTTGTGTCACCGGAACCTCGGATTCTTCTCCGGCCATAGATTCTGGACCACGTGCATCAGCGTCCATCGAACCTGATTGGGTGCCGATCTTGGAGTTCAGCTCCGCGGACATCTTCCAGCACTCACCTCTAGGTGATGTGTTAAACTCATTGAAATCCCTCTCCTTGTGGGGGGACTCTCAGCCAAACTACGTCCGGCTCAAATGGGAAGCGGACGACGAAGAACTTCGTTTCCCACCAACCGCCCACTTTATAGCCACTGTCGATGACTTAACCAACATGCTTGATTACGACTCCGAAGACATCGACGGTATGGACGATGATGCCGGAGAGGAGATGAAACCACCGCCTACAAGGCGTTGGACAATCACCTCCCTGTATGACATATACATGGTGGATACACCCAAAGAAAACAACGGCGACAATGAAAATCCATTCGAGGATAAACCTCCTGAGATACAGCCAAAGCGCGGACGTCAGCGGCGCCGCTCTAAGCCACGCCGTGGTAAAAACAGCAACACCGTCACAGGAGAAGACAACACTCCGGAAGATGCCGAAGACAATGAAGACCCCGTTGGGCCAACCTCCGAACAGGGGGAACGGGAGGATGGGCGAGTCAGCCCCAATGAACAAGCCATGAATGAAGACTCGGAAGACAGTAACTACCGTCCACTCTTCGAGGACGAAGTGAGCCTCGGCAACGAAGACTTTATCGTGCTTGAGGAGCCCGTCGAGCAGGAGCGCTTTAAGCGCCGACTAATAGCCACTGCAAGGTTCCTGAAACAGATGTAGCAGTAGCTTCAGGCTGATCAAGATCTGCTCAATGAAAGATGGACTGATGTCCTGGCAGCTGAGGAATATGGCCTCGAGCGCCCAACCAAAAGCTACCCGAAGCGCAAACTGTTACCACAGTTTGATGACGAGGCGCTGGAGCCAGTCCTACCAATGCATAATGCGGCTGACCGGCCACCATGTGGCCGAGACAAAATGGCACCTCGAGCCGAACACCTGCCCGCACTACCTCGCCATACAAACGGAAATACAACAGCTCGGGGATACACACATGACCTGCGACGTGACTTGGAAAATAGAGCAGGTCAGACAAGATCAATCTATGGATCGCGGGGGCGTGCCCTGATGCGCGACGATGGCCATCCGGCTGAATGTGACAAACATAACCATGTCCGGGCCGAAAACCGCAGACGAACTCCATCCGAGCTACATCACGACTTGTCCCGATATAGAGGCGCCGCACACCCCCTTTGCTTCACTGACGAAGTAATGGAACATGAATTCCCAGAAGGATTTAAACCCGTGAACATCGAATCATATGATGGCTCAACAGACCCCGCAGTATGGATTGAGTATTTTCTTCTCCATATTCACACGGCCCGCGGTGATGATCTTCACGCCATCAAATACCTCCCGCTCAAACTCAAGGGACCAGCCAAGTACTGGTTGAACAGTCTGCCCGAAAAATCCATTTGCAGCTAGGAGGACTTGGAGGATGCCTTCCTTGACAACTTTCAAGGCACATACGTCCGACCTCCGGATGCCGACGACTTAAGTCACATAGTTCAACAGCCCAGAGAGTCAGCCAGTAAATTCTGGACTAGGTTCTTAACTAAAAAGAACCAGATCGTCGACTGTCCGGATGCTGAAGCCCTAGCGGCCTTTAAACATAGCATCCGAGATGAATGGCTCGCCTGACACCTCGGCCAAGAAAAGCCGAAGTCCATGGCGGCCCTCACGGCACTTATGACCCGCTTTTGTGCGGGCGAAGGTAGTTGGCTAGCCCGTAGCAATAACAACACAAGCGAACCTGGCACTTCTGAAGCCAGAAACAGCAACGGCAAGCCCCGACACAACAGACACAAGTGTCGAAGCAATGGCAACAACGCCGAAGACAAGGCGGTCAATGCCGAATTCAGTGGCTCTAAATCCGGTTAGCGGAAGAAGCCATATAAAAGAAATAATCTGGGCCCGTCCAGTTTGGACCGCATACTAGATCGACCATGCCAAATTCCACGACACTCCTGATAAACCAGCAAATCATGCCAACAGAGAGTGTTGGTTTTTAAATAGGCCGACAAGTTAAACACCGAGAACAAGGAGAAGGGGTTGCAAAGCGAGGATGATGACAAGAAACCCCGGCCACCGAACACAGGGAGACAGAAGAAATCCCCCCCCCCCCAGGTCAAATGGTGAACATGATATACATTGCCCATATCCCCAAGAGGGAACTCAAGCGCACACTCAGGGACGTTTATGCGATAGAGCCAGTCGCCCCAAAGTTCAACCCATGGTCGTCCTGTCCGATGACATTCGATTGCATGGACCATCTGACCAGTATCCGTCATGGAAGTTCAGCCGCACTGGTCCTTGACCCAATCATTGATGGATTCCACCTTACGCGAGTCCTCATGGATGGTGGCAGGAGCCTGAACCTGCTCTATCAGGATACAATGCGCAAAATGGGTATCGATCCCTCAAGGATCAAGCTCACAAAAACCATCTTTAAAGGTGTCATATCAGGTGTAGAGGCCTGCTGTACGGGCTCAATCACACTGGAAGTGGTCTTCGGATCCCCGGATAATTTCCGAAGCGAAGAATTGATCTTCGATATAGTCCCCTTCCGCAGTGGCTATCACGCACTACTCGGACGAACCACATTTGCTCGATTCAATGCAGTGCCGCACTACGCTTACCTCAAGCTCAAGATGCCCGGGCAATGCAGCGTTATAACAGTCAATGGAAACACGGAGCGCTCCCTCTGTACCGAGGAGCACACCACGGCCCTTGCAGCAGAAGTACAGATCAACCTTTTCAGGCATAACCACAATTCAGCGGCCAAGCTCCCGCACACTGTCAAACGAGTCTGAACTACTCCGCAGCAGGATGGTCCAGTTCATCAAGAGCTTGACTAGCAATTCGGCCTCCATCCGAGTCCCAACCAAACAGCGGCATTTGTACCACGCGTACATAACTTCGCACTCAAAATACCATGGGCACAAATGGAGGCAGAGCTAGACCGTGGTCCACAATACGACTCAACCACTCCTGGACCCGCATACTTTTACTATTTCTTTTTCTTTTCAGGTTTCTTTTTCTCCCAGGCTTTTTCCTGATAACCTGATCATCGGACCTATCAAGGGACGAATACACCAAGAAGGCAAGAAGATTTGACATACAAGGGAACGCCCAGGTGGTCTCTGCTAACGATCGTTATACCTGTTTTAAAAACCCGCACGCAGATCGTGGCATGTCAAATAGCCCTATTTTGCTTATCGCATTATTTGTACAAATACTCCTTGACGTATTAGCCAAAATACAATGGAATATAATTTGTGGCTCAATATTTGCAGCGTCAGCTTATTACTTGATTTTTTTCCTTTTCTTTATATTCTTATCAATTGCGCCCGTACACTCTGGTACGCCATAATTTGCTAGGGGCTTTATCACACCCCACAATACGGCAATAAAGTTCGAACACTTTTACAGTACAATTCGGCACCCTGAACTTATAGCATTATATGCATCGGCTCCGAATCATGTATTTGGTCAATAGTTGGGTTGCCCGGCTCCTGTGCTTACTACCTTACGTTCTGCTATATTGGCTTGGGTAGTACAGGGAGAACTACTGTGATTGTGTCCCGGTTCTTCCGGATGAGCACCTCAGTAGAGAAAGTGGAAAACTGACTGTCATGATGCGGCGAGAGCCGGTCAGCTGTTCGAGAGGTTGCAAATCTTTAGCTATTTTTTTTGTATTATGAGATGAATCGGTTTTTATCCGATCAGGCGTGTATAGCGCCCCAAGTTCGGACTTCCAAACACTAGAGGTTGCGCCTAAATCTTTCTTGTCAAACTCCTATGGCTAAGTGAGAGTAATAAAGCTGCATAGTCCGATTGCCTGGTTCGTTGCGCTAAACACCTCCTTAAAGGACCAAAACCTTGGATAAAGAGTGTTGAGATTTATCCTGAACAGCCCCATACTACCTATGTGAGGGCAGAAGCCGACGACTGGCCAATTCTCAGATTTAACAAAACGGCCGCACAGGAGGTAAAATTTTAAATAAAAGACATTATATTACATAACAGATCTGTTTCATAGTACACGACAGGATAACATGAGTGTATTCATGGGAATATGATATCCTTAGCACATTGCTCCGCCACAAGGCAAGATCCCTACAGTACACTGTCAAAATACAGTTCGGGCGTGCAGTGCTCCTTGCCCGCGGGCAGTCCTCGGTCATCAGCTTCGTGGCGTCCATCTTCGCCCAGTGCATCTTGGCACGGGCGAAGGCCAGTCGCGCGCCTTCGATGCAGACCGACCGCTTGATGGCATCAAGCCGAGGGCAGGCACTGACAAGCCGCTTCACGAGTCCGAAGTAGCTGCTGGGAATGGCTTCGATAGGCCATAGCTGGATTATCAAATCCTTCATGGCTAGTTCGGCCGCCCTATGCAGCTCGATGAGCTGTTTCAGTTGATCGCTAAAGGGCACCGGATGTTCTGGCGCAAGGTATTGCGACCAAAACAGCTTCTCCATAGAGCTCTCCTCTTCGGCTCGATAGAATTCCATAGCATCTGAAACGTTGCGCGGCAAATCCGCAAACGCCCCTGGAGAACTCCAAATCCCGGTTAGTAAGAGGAACCTTTCCTTTGCATATCTGCTCTGCATAATAAAAGCTTAGCCGCCGCGATTTTCTTGGCCGCCTGGATCTCCTGGAGGGCGCCCTGGGCTTCAGCTCGGGCATTGTGTGCGCTCTGGCGGGCCTTGGCAAGTTCGGACTCTTGATCCTTAAAGTCGCACTCCAAGGACTCACACTACTTGACGGCGTCCTGGAGCTCTTGCTGGACCTCACTGATCCAGGCCTCATGCTTCTCGCGTGTGGCCCGTTCCTTGGCCGCTTTGTCCTCGGCCTCGGCCAGTGCCTTCTTGAGGGCCTCTACTTCGGTCGTTACCCCTAATAAGTATCATGGCACTTTAGTCAGCATGAATCATTCATCTTTCCTAAATATATACAAAGGTTACTGCATACCTTGAATGTCCTCCAGGTGCTTCTTCACGCGGACGAGCCCTTCCTCGGCCCGCTCCAGACTCTGCTTCAGTCCGGAGACTTCCACAATGTGAGAGGTCGTAGCTAGCAGTGACGCCTGCTTGTTCACATAGACATTTTAGATTAGTTTCCTGCAAAAGTTATTTGATCCTCTGTCCGGCATGTCTTTTCGAACACTGGACAATTTCTCAGGGGCTACTATCTATACGGTGACATTATTTTTACAATTACATTACTTACCTCAAAGCCTGTTAGAAGGCTAGTGCAGGCTTCGGCCAGTCCGCTTTTTGCGGACTGGATCCTCTCAATCACCGTACCCATAAGGGTACGGTGTGCCTCGACAATCGAAGCGCCTCGCGGCGCTTCCAGCAAAGTGTCCGGTGCCTCTAGATGGACAGAGGTCACCAGCGGAATATGCACGCCCCCTTATTTCGAAAAGGGGTACTTGCCTGATTCCGGAACTGTATGGGTCTCCGGAATTATATTCGGTTGGGGGCCGAATTGGATACGGCTCCCATCGTCAGTATCCATGGCGGTTTGATCCCCCATGTGTCCGGCAGCCGAGGCTTCACCCTCCGGCACCTCCCTGACGGTCTCTGGATTCTCTCTCGGGCCAGGGATCCTACGGGACGACGCCTCGGCGCCATCCAGGTCCCTGGGTGAGGAGGCCGATGGAAGGGTCCCACTGTCCATCGCCGCCGGGTCTAGTGAATCCTCTGAAGATAAGGACCGCTTCAGGTTGGACCGAGCTGAACTACAAATGCATAATTTAGCACATTAAAACAATGAAGTAAAGAGGCCGGATACATAAACGTGCCTGTACACTTACGATTTGGCCAGGGGCTTGTCCTTGGGCTCCCGCTCCCAGCTGCTGTCGGTGGCCGCTGCGGAGCTGTCCGAAAGGGAAGCTTTCCCTTCTTTGACGCCTCGGACTCCAGATGCATGGAGGCCGTCCTCTTCTTTCTCTGCCCCCCCCTCCCGCCCCGCAGGGGGGAAATGGGTTTCTTCTTCTTCCTCCTCCTCTTCCTCGTCGTCTTCGGCGGCGGAGGAGTGAGCCTCCACTACAAGAAATATGTCAACTAGTGACCTTCTCTAAGTGACCCTGGAAGAATTGGTCATAGATCTATGACCATTTTAGACCAATTGGTCAGAAGCTGTTCGGGGGGCTCCAAACCCTAAACCATTGCGACCATTTTGGTTAGAAAGGTCGTAATTTCCTTACATGAAATGGTCATAAAGCAAACAGTGCTGGTCCGCTGCCTTATTTCTAGTTGTTAACGACCAATATAGATGGTCATAGCCTTGTAGATTGTGGTGGGTTGTGATGACTAGGTGCCATCTCATCAGTTTTTCCTATGTGTCATGTCCATGTGTCAATTTTTGTCTTAGGTTGTGAAGCAACCTATATTTCTGTTATTCCAAAAATTCCGAAAAAATTCTCATAAATTGTTTGGATCATATCTTAATCAAATATGTCAAAAACATTCCTTACCTAGTTCAAAAATAACTCAACAATATTCATTTTCCTATTCTGTTCAGAGCAGCACTTTGTGAAGGAAGTACCACTTTGGCATGTCCAAATGGTATCCATTTTCTACAGTGCTTTCCCATGCCCAAATAACCATCCTCCACCAAATTCCAGCTCAATCCATTCATTATTTTGAGCCCAGCTTCAACATTCATATTTATGTCCAGCGTGGTACTTTGCAAAGCAAGTACCACCTAGGGTCCTCCTTTTGAGCTGAAAATTTGTGAAGACGGTCTTCTTAGTAACTGATCGTCCTCAGCCAAAGCTCACGCACATTAGCCATGTGCATTTCCCATACCGCTAATCAAACACTTGGCTGCTTATTCATGTTTGAGCATCGATGGGTCTCCTCGTGAGAATCTTATGTTTGTTATTTTCTTCCTAGCACTTACCTAGGGAGTGTCCAACCCACTATACATGCCTAGGCCGTCCAGAACACATGGCAACGCCACGGTCACGCGGTGACCATGCGGCGGGCATGCGAGTTTACGCGCTCTAGAGTTGGGGCCCTCGGCCACCCTCCAAACCTCGACGTATCGCCACCGAACCATGTATTTATGATTAAATAGTTACTTATGTAACTAGAAATGATTTTTGGAAAAAATAAATAGCAAACTATAAGGTAGCTGCAGTTCAAATTTGACCCGCTTCCTACTGAATCGGCAGGAATTTGTCTTTTTCACCATAGGTGGATCAAAACTTTTGACACCCAACCATTTTATCAATTGTGCATTATATATGGCCTAGTATTTTATAAAATTGATTAGGTCCAATTTTGCAACAAATATATGGTAGGTCCTTCACAAAAAAACTCATTTTGGGCACTCGAAAAAATGGAAAATGAATTTTTCGTGCAAAGAAAATGAAAACTTCTTAGGCAACATTGTTTTTCATTCCAAGATGCATCCTTGTGCATGATATGAGGTCATTTGAACAAACTATGCCATGAATGTGGCTATAAGATTGGTCATTTGGCTTGAAAGCCATGAATCTTCACACATGATAGCTCATTTCTAAGAACATTTTTTTAAAATAATTACTGTATTACAAGTTTATTATTTTTTCTGGAAACTTGGTCACATATAATGACACAATGCGGAGGTTTTCCAATTTTTTGATTTTTTTTATTTTTTATGCCCTTTTCAAAATGCGGTCAAACCGGCTGGAATGACCGTTCCAAGCTAGTGGTTGAATCTTGGAATTTTTTTGGTGTTTCTATGATTAAATAGATACTTATGTACCTAGAAATGATTTTTGGCAAAAATAAAGAGCAAACTACGAGGTAGCTACAGTTCAAATTTGACCCGCTTCCTACTAAATCGACGGGAATTTGTCTTTTTCACCACAGGTGGATCAAAACTTTTTACACCCAACCATTTGGATAATTGTGCATTAAATATGTCCTAGTATTTTATAAAATTGATTTGATACAATTTTGCAACAAATATATGGTAGGCCCTTCACAAAAAACCTCATTTCGGGCTCTCGAAAAATGGAAAATGAATTTTCCGTGCAAAGAAAATGAAAACTTCCTTAGCCAACATTGTTTGCCATTCCAAGATGCCCCCTTGTGCACTATATGAGATCATTTGAACAAACTATGCCATGAATGTGTCCATAAAATTGATCATTTGGCTTGAAAAGCCATGAATCTTCACGCATGATACCTCATTTCTGAGAACACTTTTTTAAAATAATTGTCGTATTACAAGTTTATAATTTTTGCTGGTAACTTGGCCACATATGATGAAACAATGCGAAGGTTTTCCAATTTTTTGATTTTTTTTGATTTTTTATGCCCGTTTCAAAATGCGGTCAAAACAGCGGGAATAACCGTTCCTAGCTAGTTGTTGAATCTTGGAATTTTTTTGGTGATTCTTTGATTAAATAGATACCTATGTACCTAGAAATGATTTTTGTAAAAAATAAAGAGCAAACTACGAGGTAGCTACAGTTCAAATTTGACTTGCTTCCTATTGAATCGGCGGGAATTTGTCTTTTTCACGAGAGGTGGATCAAAACTTTTTACACCCAACCATTTGGTCAATTGTGCATTAAATATGGCCTAGTATTTTAGAAAATTGATTTGGTCCAATTTTGCAACAAATATATGGTAGGTCCTACACAAAAGAACTCATTTCGGGCACTCGAAAAAATGGAAAATGAATTTTTCGTCCAAAGAAAATGGAAACTTCCTTAGGCAACATTGTTTGCCATTACAAGATGCCCCCTTGTACACGATATGAGATCATTTGAACAAACTATGCCATGAATGTGGCCATAAGATTGGTCATTGGCTTGAAAGCCATGAATCTTCACACATGATAGCTCATTTCTAAGAACACTTTTTTAAAATAATTACAGTATTACAAGTTTATCATTTTTTCTGGAAACTTGGTCACATATAATGACACAATGCGGAGGTTTTCCAATTTTTTAATTTTTTTAAATTTTTTATGCCCTTTTCAAAATGCGGTCAAAACGGCAGGAATGACCATTCCTAGCTCGTGGTTGAATCTTGGAATTATTTTGGTGTTTCTCTGATTAAATAGATACTTATGTACCTCGAAATGATTTTTGGAAAAAATAAAGAGCAAACTACGAGGTAGCTAAAGTTCAAATTTGACCCGCTTCCTACTGAATCGGCGGAATTTGTCTATTTCACCAGAGGTGGATCAAAACTTTTTACACCCAACCATTTGGTCAATTGTGCATTAAATATGGCCTAGTATTTTAGAAAATTGATTTGGTCCAATTTTGCAACAAATATATGGTAGGTCCTTCACAAAAAAACTCATTTTGGGCACTCGAAAAAATGGAAAATGAATTTTTCGTCCAAAGAAAATGAAAACTTCCTTAGGCAACATTGTTTGCCATTACAAGATGCCCCCTTGTGCACGATATGAGATCATTTGAACAAACTATGCCATGAATGTGGCCATAAGATTGATCATTTGACTTGAAAGCCATGAATCTTCACACATGATAGCTCATTTCTGATAATACTTTTAAAAGAATTGCCGTATTACAAGTTTATTATTTTTCATGGTAACTTGGTCACATATAATGACACAATGCTAAGGTTTTACAATTTTTTGATTTTTTTTGAATTTTCTATGCCCATTTCAAAATGCGGTCAAAACGACGGGCTTGACCGTTCCTAGCTAGTTGTTGAATCTTGGAAACCTTTTGATGTTTCTTTGATTAAATAGATATTTATGTATCTAGAAATGATTTTTGGAAAAAATAAAGAGCAAATTATGAGGCAGCTACAGTTCAAATTTGACCCGCTTCCTGCTAAATCAGTGGAAATTTGTCTTTTTACCAGAGCTTGATCAAGGCTTTTGACACCCAACCATTTGGTCAATTGTGCATTAAACATGGCCTAGTATTTTAGAAAATTGATTTGGTCCAATTTTAAAACAAATATATGGTAGGTCCTTAAAAAAAACTCATTTCGGGCACACAAAAAATGGAAAATGAATTTTCCGTGCAAAGAAAATCAAAACTCCCTTAGGCAACATTGTTTGCCATTTCAAGATGCACCCTTGTGCACAATATGAGATCATTTTTTTGAATTTTTCTTGTGAAAAACTAGAAGAGAAACAAAAGAATGCTTAGGTAGATTTTTTTGGAACATAATTTGTCTTTTTGATGAGAGGTGGATCGAAAGCATTTTACATGTTAAGATTTCATCCACTGTACATAAAATCCAGTCTTATAGTTTTGGAAAATAGTGTGGTGCCATTTTCAAACAAATATTTGGTAGATTCTTCACAAAAACAGAATTTTCTCACTCCAAAAATAGAAAATGATTTTTTCCTAGAACTCATTTATCAAAACATTTTATAAAGATATTTGTCTTATTCCAATTCCAAGTTTGTTAGTTTTCCTAAAAACTAGGTCACATTTGCTGACATAATGAGAATGTTTTTTTGAATTTCTCATATCACAAAATTGTTTATAGGATTCAATACCTTACTTTTAGTCGATTACGACCAACTTAGATGGTCATAACGTGTACTGGGTTCTGATTGGTCCATAAACATGTCACGCTGATCGTGCCTCCAACACCGTCGGATGCTCCCGGATCCGACGGCAGCCCTTTCTCCCTTACCCCCTCTTTGTCTAAAAAACTACCTCACCCTCTCACCCCAGGAAGCCCGGTCCACAGACCTGCACGCGAACCCTAGCGCTCCCACCGCCGCTCCAGATCCAGATCCGCCACCCACCTCCCTCTCCCCTCGCCGCCGGTCTGCACCCTCCCCTCCCCTCCCTCTCCACCGCCGACTTCATCTCCGCCATCCCCCTATCCTTCATCCCCCATATCCACTGGTCCAGGTGAGGCCATGGCGTCCCTCCTCCTCCTCCGCGATTCATTCCCCTCCTCTGTCGCCGCCACCCGACCTCTCTCCCTCTCTCTCCCGCACCACCACCGCCACGGCCAGCGGCGCCACCGCCAACCGCTTCCCCATCCACGACGTAGCCTCCTTCTCCACGCTGGTAGGGGAGCCACCCTGCTCCACGTGCGGTCCCGGAGTCCTTACTCGCCACCTTCCACTGCAGGGCCACCGCGCTTGTCCCACCTTCCACCCCGTTTGGCTCCTTCGGCTCCGCCCCGACCTCGCCATCTTCTCCACTTCAACCACGATGCGACAAGCGCATCCAGGCCGTGCGGGCGAGACGGCGGCCGGATCCACGATGGCGAGGACACGCAGCGGTCCCCGCCGGCCAAATCAGGTCCGTCTCCTCCCAGAGCTGAGTCATTTTACTAACGATTTGCCTCGCACGACCGCGACCTCTGACCCCTTCTCATTGATTTGCTCGGGCGGCCGCCTCTCCCACCATCGACGGCGCGTGCTCAATGCCGAGATCCGTCGCGCCAAGGCCAAGCTCCTCGAGGAGGATCCACCCAAGCTACACGCCGGCCACGGCCCCCACCACCAGCGAATCTTCTCCAGCCCCGTATGTCCCCACCAGCGAAGGCGACGTCCTCACGCGGATTTGCGTTCTCCTCCCAAAGCAGCCATTCCCGATGCCGGTAACTCCCTCCTCTCCTCTCTCTCTATCTCTCATAACTTCAGATAGATTCATTTCATAGATCAATAAGGCCTACTGATTCTGAATTCCAATCCTTCCCTTGGTTACATACAGCCTCCAAGTCTAGGGTGATGAAGCTCCTTCTCCTCAACCACGCCTGAAACGCCTCGTCCAGGTCCAGGGTGGGTACCAATCCCTTCTCCCTCCCCTATCCTCCTTTTCTTCTTCTTTTACTTTTCTTCATTAATTCATCTCCTCCATCATCTGGTGTATTATACCATCTTGTCTGCTTGTATTGTGTCAAGGAAATCAAGGCCATGTGGAAGAGAGAAGAGGTCCATGGAGAAAATGCTCTGCTCCACCTCCAACCCACCCTGCCTGCTACTACAGAAACAGGATGCCATGGAAGGTCTTCTTTTTTATGTTCGGTCCTGCTTGTGCTTGTATTCAAGCAGCCATGTGTGTATAAAAAATGTTCAGTCTGCAGCAGTCACATGATATGTCTGTCTACTACACGGTTTGATCGTTTCTAAAATAGTGCTAGTTGTTTAGTCTCGTCAGTTTAACAAAAAGCAAAAAGTATTGTGATGCTTTACTGAATTGTAGATTGTCGCGGATGAATCTAGCTTGTTGGTTTCAGACTGAATTGTAGATGGTAGCGGGATAATCTATAATTTAGATCGAATGCTACTATAAATCGTTTTCAGATTCTCTGTCGATAGTGATTGATACAGTGAAATCTCTTCATGAACAATTGTGCGTATGCATGTGTGCCCTTAATGTGGATTGTGATTGATACAGTGATTTTGCATGCGGGTAAAAGTTTGGGATCCAAGTTTGCGTGGTTCTGAACTTCGAGCAACACTTAGAGGGCATACCAGGTAGAAAATGTCATCAAAATCACTCAAATGGAATTGTCAGCTGTGTGAACATTGAATTTAAACTTAATTTTATATCCTATATCATGGTTGGGTGTATAGTAATCTGACTAACTAATTACAATTGTTCATCCGAGACACTATATAATGCAAGCAAATAGTTGGCTTTTCTCAGTATACATGTTCAAGCATGCATCATTATTACTGTTATTTGGAGAGTCTTTTGCGTAATGCAACTTGAACCATCTTGCAAATGCATGGGCGTGGGGTTGCATGTAATAGTTGCACACCCTATATCTGCCCTTTCAAGCATGGCCCCTTTATGTCTAAAGGTCTGTTATATGAACCAAGGAATGTGATGCCCTTTTTTCCTTTTCCTTTTTTGGCCGAGCATTGGATGAATTCTACACTTGCTTTCATACGATGAAAAAAGAATGCATTCACAGTAGTGGTTATCATCACACTAGTCATAGACCTTCAAGTACTTTTGATTGGTCTTTTGTCTTTCGAGCAGCATCTTAGAGTATTCAGGGTCGTAACTTGCCATGCTGATTTGGCTACTCAAATACAGTCTAGATTAACTGGTGCCACTTAAATTCTTGCAGGACAGTTTGAGCTATTAGTTTAGATCATGGCAAAATAGTTTTTGGAGCTAATGATCATTTCTAGAATAAGCAAGCTTTTAAGCTTCTGGAAGAACTGAAGGGCCATGATGCACGGGTTAGCTTCTGTGCCGGTGAAGCTTCGTGCTGATGATGGCTTCCAAAGGTACCCTCCGTAAGCATTTCGCTGCTGCTTCATCATTCTTCTTCAGTTTCTGTGCCAAGCTGTCAGCTAGTCTAATTCAGATTCGGTGTCGGTAAGTTTGAACTGAGGACGTAGCACTGCGTGTAGTTGCTCCCACGAGTAGTTTATTTTAGCTAATTAATTTTGCATTGACCCTAACTTACCGTACATCGTAAGCTTAGGCTGTTCATGTGTGCACGCGGTTGAGATTCCATTGATTCACTCAGCATGATCACTCTCATCCACAAGTATCAATCACTCTTCTGATTAGTATTTCAGTCCCGGTAGTGTACCTACACAGCCTTGCTATTAACTGCTCTGACTGAATTAATTGATTGATAGCCTTGTTGTACCTACACAAGCTAGCAGCGAATTAAAATTTGTACTAAATTAATTGATGTACCTAGAGGAAATAAACAGTAAACTAGAGACCCAGATCATTGTTGGGAATGCTGGTGATTGTCACTGTGTGAGTAAAGTTTCTTATTGCCTTGTGTCAATAGACCCACTGATCTGAAGTCAGTCCTTAATGTGTGGATGGTTGTGCTGTTTTGCAGGTTGGCAGCAAGGTGTTTGAGATGGTCTCCCTGTTGGTGCATGAGGAAGAGGAAGTGAAGTCATTGATTTGTCCACCGAGGAAGAGGAAGCGTGAGGAAGCGTGAAGTCTTTGATCTGTCCAGAGGGTAAGTCCTCGGTCTGTCCCACTCTTCCTTTGCTATGTGATTGTGACCTCCATGTGTTATCTACTTATCTGGACACTTTGGTTCATATACTATTCTTGTGATTTTCCAATGCTATGTCAAGAAATGAATCCGTAACCTTTAATGAATTCAATGTATGATTGTGATGAGAACCAATGAATGAATGATATCATACCAACTTGTTTTTGCCCTTGATCACTATCATTTGTGGTAGCTCCTAAGCAACATGATCTTTTTCTTGCTCCGAGTTCCTAAGTGTGGTGTTGTACTTTTGTTAACTAGATGGACCAATTTTTAAATTTGGTGAACATTAGTAGCTTAGTTGTGCTGGATTGATGTCCTGCTAGCTGCTACTGTTAATTGTTACTACCATGATGTTGACACTGCTTAGAATAAGTTCCACGCCTAAATTCTAGTAGTATTTATTGTCAAAAGCATGATTGTGTTGTGAGCCATCAATTTCTCGGAGTCTTCTTAGAACTTGTTGGTATTTACTTTTTCCATGCCCTCATGCTTTAGGATTGACACCTAGCTGCTTGTGTATTTGTTTATTATTCCGTTCAATATTCTTTTCCTAATTGTTGTATGTTCGACGATATTGCTTTCATTCTGAATTCACAGCCATGATAATGATCATTTCCTGTCTTTTACAGGAGCTCTATGCTCAAGAAGTTGGAAAAAGGGAACGCTTCATCTTTGTAGCTAATTATATGTTCCTGGATGATGTAAATGGCTGTTATATACCTCACAGCAGCACTTTTGTAGTTTTTCTAAATTCCTGGATGATGTGAACTATGGCATGATTGTAATATGTATAATATACTCATTTTGGTCGTCATTTCTGAAAATTAGTGTGATCGGGGCTCTCTTGACCAAAATACTGGTTATTTATTGCTGGTACTTTATTGTTGATATGTTGGAAATGAAAAAAATACTATTTGGGTCCTAAAAAGGCCACAAATCAAACAATTCAGGAAAAATGGACAAAATTACTAAAAGAATCAATTGTGAAAAGGCGATGGGCAAGAAAATAAAAAGGCTTAGGCCCAAAAACGAAATAGATCACAAAAAGGCGATGACCCATGAAATAAAAAGGCTAAAATGTTGGGCTAGGCCCATGTAGCTACCAAAAGTTAATAGAAAAAGTATATGTTAAAAAGGATGAATTAATGGGCTTGGCCCATGTAGAACACTAGTTGGACCGGTCTGAATCATACCAACGACCAATTCAATTGGTCGCAATTTTGCCACGTTAGCTTGCCACATTGGATCCGACGTGGCCTGGGCAGACAACCAGTGACCAAAACAAAAGGTCATGGGTTCAACGACCTTCTGTTTTGGTCGTAAACATCAATGACCTTATCCCGAAGAAGGTCGTTAATTTCAGTTTACGACCGCCAGCTTTTGACCTTCTGTTTTTGGTTACAAAAAGGTCACAAATGAAAAACAATGACCATTCAGTGACCAATAGTCAAGGTCACAAGTTGACATATTTCTTGTAGTGCTTGGCGTCTTCGGACGTCGCGTCCAAAGTACCCTTGCAACGGAGACCGCCTCGGGTCCCCTTGGCCTTCTTCTCCGGCACCTGATAAGGCGCTGGAACCAGCATCTTAGTCAGAAGTGGGATTTCTAGGCCTTCAGGCAACGGAGCCGGACAGTTACTCCGCTCCGCCATCTCTATCCAGACCTGAAAAAATTGATAGGGAGGCTTAGATGCCTTCCTCTAGTATGCAAGTAAAGGGTATACCTTGAAAACATGAAAGAACTTACCAGATTAGCAGGGTGAGTTGAGTCATGCCCACGATCCTCGGTCGTGAGCGGCGGCGCTTCGTTGGCGTTGAAGAGCACCTTCCGGATGTCTTCGTGCGTCGTGCCAAAGAGCTCTAGTAGGGTCTGGTGCTTGGCCGGATCGAACTCCCATAGATGGCAAGTCCGGGTTGGCACGGAAGGATCCGGCGAACAAGCATCACCTGGATCACGTTGACGAGCTTGATTCTCTTGTTTATCATGTTCTGAATGCGCGTATGGAGCGCCGTCAGCTCGTCCGAGGAAGACCAGGTCAGGCCTTTCTCTTGCCAGGAAGTGAGCCGCATTGGGACTCCAGACCGGAATGCGGGAGCCACTGCCCAGTTGGTGCCATGCGGCTCTGTGATGTAAAACCACCCCGACTGCTGATAATCCCCAAGTGCAGGGAATCATCGTAGCAATTCCCAAAGGGTGAAGTGATAAGTATGGAGTGTCGAACCCACAAGGAGCCAAAGGTAAGATCAATATTCTCTCAAGCCCTATCTGCCACTGATACTACTCTACGTGCACCGAACGTTTGCTTCCAACTAGAAACAAGAAATAAAACAGTGTTGTGGGTATAAAGAGGATAACTTTGTATGATATCGGAGAGCTAAATATAAAAGTAGGTACTGGTATCATAAAGTAAGAATATATTACTAAATAATATAAATAGCGAGTGTGGAATGATGATGGATTGGTGTGCGGAATTGTCCTAGGCAATTGTTAACAAGACCAATAGTCATCATTGCAATTTCATATGAGGGAGAGGCATAAGCTAACATACTTTCTCTACTTGGATCATATGCACTTATGATTGGAACTCTAGCAAGCGTCCGCAACTACTAAAGATCATTAAGGTAAAACCCAACCATAGCATTAAAGCATCAAGTCCTCTTTATTCCCATACGCAACAACCCCCTTACTCGGGTTTGTGTTTCAGTCACTCATCAACCCACTATAAGCGAATCATGAACGTATTACAACACCCTAGAGCGGGAATCCCTCGCGCTTACGCGAAACGGAGGGCACCAAAATAAAACATACAACTCGTACCAATCTAGACTATCAATCAACCCAAGGACAAAAGATATCTACTCAAAACATCATAGGATGGCAACACATCATTGAATCATAATATGCGGCATAAAGCACCATGTTCAAGTAGGGATTACAGCGGGGGGCGGGAGAGTGGACCGCATAAAAGAGATGAGGATGGTGATGTTGATGAAGACGATCACCGCGGCGATGATTCCCCCCCCCCCCGATGGCACTCCGGTGCCACCAAGAGAGAGGAGGAGAGGTTCTCCCCCTTGTGCTTCCTCCTCCATGGCTTTCCTCCTCTGGTCCTTGGCCTTCATGGTGATGATGGCCCCTCTGAGATCCTCCTCCATGGCCTCCGCTGATGATGGACCCCTCCGGCAGGGTGCCGGAGAGGGCCTAGATTGATTTCTCGTGGCTACAGAGGCTTACAGCGGTGGAACTTTCGATCTAGGTTATTTCCCGAAGGTTTCTGTGTTTATATGAATTTTTGGCATAGGTTTCACGTTAGGGGGGGGGTCTCCGAGCTGTCCACGAGATAGGGGGGCACGCCCTAGGGGGTGCACACGCCCCCCACCCTCGTGGGCAGCCCGGGACTCTTCTGGCCCAACTCCGATGCTCCGTGGTCTTCTTTTCGTCCATAAAAAATCATCAAAAATTGGCACGTCAATTGGACTCCATTTGGTATTCTTTTTCTGTAAAACTCAAAAACAAGGAGAAAAAAGAAACTGGCACGGGCTCTAGGTTAATAGCTTAGTCCCAAAAATAATATAAAATGGCATATAAAAATCATAGATGGATAATATAATTGCATGAATACTTCATAAATTATAGATACGTTGGAGACGTATCAACTGCCACCCTTTGACAGTCTCCGCAAAGGAGCCTTCGGGCCAGGTGACATTGGGCATCTTGCCACCATGGCGCCTCCGCACTCTGCTTGCTGACCGCTCACCACCTTTGGATTTACATTGAAGGTCTTCAGCCATAGTCCAAAATGAGGTGGGATGCGGAGGAAGGCCTCGCACATGACAATAAATGTCGAGATGTTTAGGATGGAGTTGGGGGCCACATCATGGAAGTCCAGCCTGTAGTAGAACATGAGTCCATGGACGAATGGGTGGAGAGGGAATCCCAGCCCACGGACGAAGTGTGAGATGAACACCACCCTCTCCTGGGGCTCCGGGGTGGGAATGATCTATCCCTTGGCCAGAAGCCGATGGGCGATTTCCGGGGCCAAGTACCCGGCCTCCCGGAGCTTCGTGATGTCCTTCTCCTTGATGGAGGAGGCCATCCACTTGCCTCCTGCTCCGGATCTAGACATGGTTGGAGTTCTTTTTGGGCGGAGAAGGTGAGAGCTTGGGCGTTGGAGCTCGAGAATGGATGGGCAGAGGAAGGAGAAGGGTGGGTGAAAAAGGGTGAATCCTTATCCCTTTATAAAGGCAGTAAAAGTCATGTGCCTCCCCACTCGCCTTAAAACTCACCTATTCCCCAAAGGCCGTGCAGATGGCACGGTTGGGTTACCCATGCCCACATTGATGAGAATCCCGTGATAAGGGGACACAATCTCTCCTTTGACAGGACGTGCCAATAAAACCGCACCTCGAAATACGGAGCGGTAGGCTAAAAAACGGTTTGAATAATGACCAGGCAGCGGCGTGATGTCACGCTACAAAAAGTTGTGAGCGGATTGGACTCTTGAAATATTATACTCTCTACGGTTGTGTGTGGAACTTGTTTTGCAGAGCCGGACACGATTCTTGTGTTCAAAATCTACTTTGAAGTATTTGGAGAAGGAACTCGCCTTGCAATGCCGAAGACAATCTGTGCGCCGGACTCATCGTTATTGAAGCCTGGATCAGGGGCTACTAAGGGAGTCCTGGATTAAGGGGTCCTCGGACAGCTGGACTATATGCATGGGTCGGACTGTTAGGCTATGAAGATATAAGACAGAAGACTTCTTCCCGTGTCCGGATGGGACTCTCCTTTGCAAGGAAAGCAAGCTTCGCAATTCGGATATGTAGATTCCTTTCTCTGTAACCGACTTTGTGTAACCCTAGCGCCCTCCGGTGTCTATATAAACCGGAGGGTTTTAGTCCGTAGGGGCAACAACAATCATAATCTCATAGGCTAGACTTCTAGGGTTTTAGCCATTACGATCTCGTGGTAGCTCAACTCTTGTAATACTCATAGTCATCAAGATCAATCAAGCAGGAAGTAGGGTATTACCTTGATAGAGAGGGCCTGAACCTGGGTAAACATTGTGTCCCCCACCTCCTGTTACCATCAGCCTTAGACGCATAGTTCGGGACCCCCTACCTGAGATCCGCCGGTTTTGACACCGACACCGACCTCTGCAAAAATATGAACCTTAGGAATCTTGGTGGGACCGGCGGGAACAACTTGGAGGGACCAATGTGCAAGGGCTTAGGGAAAACCTCGTCCCGATGGCACTGATTGCATCAACTCAATGAGACTGAAATGAAGCAATAAGGCAACAGAGAGTTGGTCAATCCATCTCGGTGGTACCGATTGCAATTCTTGGTGGGACCTAAATAATTGCAACTAGCAACAGAGAGTTGGCAAGGCCATTTTGATGGGACCGAGATCCATATAGGTGGATCCCATTTGTTAGGGTTTGGCAGTGGCTAAGTCTAGAAGAAATCGATGGCTCCGGATAGGAAATATCAATGGGGCCGTGTTAGAAAGTAGTGTTTGGACACATTTGGATGGAGAAAGTGGTTGAGGTTTTTGGAGCAATATCACTAAGCACATTGAGCAAACGGATCATTAAGCAACACCTCATACCCTTTTAATAGTATTGGTTTTCCTATGGACTCAATGTGATCTTGCATCACTTAACCAAAAATTTAGAGTCTTGAGCTTTTGCCAAACCATGTCCTTAGCATTTTGAGGGGTCCACAATCACTAGTCCTTGACATGCCAATCATCGAACATCTTGAAATATTTAGCTTAAGTCGACATTAGTTCAGTGAGATGTATGTTGTTATGAATTACCAAAACCACCCGGGGATTAGTCGTACTTTCAGAATTTAATGATGTCTCCCTCGCAACGACGCTAGAAATAATTTCTGCTACTTGTGAGCTGCGTTGGGATTTTCCCCGAAGAGGAAGGGTGAAGCAATATAGTAGCGGAGAAGTATTTCCCTCTGTGAGAACCAAGGTTATCGAACCAGTAGGAGAACCACGCAAATTCTCGTCTTCGGCACCTACACACATAAAATCAAATACTTGCACCCAACGCGGGCAGGAGGGTTGTCAATCCCCTTGAACTCGTTACTTGCAAGGATTAAATCTCGTATTTGTCGATAGATAAAATGAAAAGTAAAATAAAAAGTATAAAGTTACAGCAAGGTACTTTTGGTTTTCGCAATATGATTAAAGTAGACCCGGGGGCCATAGTTTTCACTAGAGGCTTCTCTCTCAAAACAATAGCATACGATGGGTAGTGTTGGGCAATTGATAGAAAAGCGCATAGTTATGATGTTATTCATGGAAATGATCACACATATAGGCATCATGTGCGTGACAAGTATACTGACTCCTGCCTGCATCTACTACTATTACTCCACTGATTGACCGCCATCCGGCATGCATCTACAGTATTAAGTTCATAACAAACAGAGTAACACCTTAAGCAAGATGACATGATGTAGACAAAGTAAACTCAAGCAATATGAATAAACCTTATTGTTTTACCCTTAACAGCAACAATACAAATACGTGCCACGCTACCCCATTTGTCACGAGGTGAGGACACCACAAGATTGAACCCATTGCAAAGCACCTCTCCCACTGAAGATAAATCAATCTAGTTGGCGAAAACAAAAGGATGGACGGGAAAGAAATACAAAGCTATCATAATCATGCATAAAAAAGTTCAGAAAAGACTCGATTACTTTCAATGAATAATCTGATCATAAACCCACAATTCATCGGATCCCAACAGACACATCACAAAAGAAGATTACATCAGATAGTACTATAAGAAGATCAAGGAGAACATTGTATTGAAGATCAAAGAGAGAGAAGAAGCCATTTAGCTACTAGCTATGGACCCATAGGTCTGTGGTGAACTACTCATGCATCATCGGAAGGGCGGCAAGGTTGATGTAGAGGCCCTCTGTGATAGATTCCCCCCTCTGGTAGAGTACTGAAAAAGGCCTCCAGATGGGATCGCGAAAGATCAGAAGGTTGCGGTGGCGGAAAAAGTGTTTCGGGTAGCCCTCTGTTGGTTTCCCAATATTTGAGAATTTATAGAAGTGGAATTAGGTCAGACGGAGCCATGTGGGGCCCACAAGGCAACAGTGTGCGCCTACCCCCAGGGCGCACCCTGTTTCCTTGTTGTCTCCTTGATTCTCGTCTGGTCTCGTCCCGAAGCTTCTAGAGTCTCTCTTATCTAGAAAAAAATCATCAAAAAGTTTCGTAGAGTTTGGACTCCGTCTGGTACTCACGTTCAGGAAAACCAAAAATAAGCAAAAAAACATCAACTGACACTTGCCACTGGGTTAATAGGTTAGTTTTCAAAAATGATATAAAATAACATATAAATATATATATATAATGTCCAAGATTGATAATACAATAGCATACAACAATCAAAAAATATAGATACATTGGAGACGTATCAGATCCTAAATTGCGATTCATCATATGTGCGGCACGAAGTTGCTCCTCGAGTTGACCCCCTACGAAAAAGGCTTCACTCTTCTCAAAGCTTTTAAAGCCCCAACATGGCCTCAAAGCACAAGTGCGGGAATTGGAGGTTTATAATTTCCTCCGGACGGTTCCGAATGAAGATCAAAGTATCGTCATCGTATTGTAAGTGTGATAGCCCCTCGCACAATTGAGCTAGCCACCCCTTGGATATGCCCAGCCGCCTTAGCCTAGTCCAGAATCATAGCTAGCGCGTTGGACATGATGTGAAATAATAAATTGGAGAGCACGTCCCCCTGCCGCACCCTCTTGTGTCCCTAAAATACGGCCCTGCCTCGCCGTTAAAAGTTAATAGTAGTTTGTCCCCCTTAACATGTTGCAATATCCAGCTCATCCAAATGGGTCAAACCCCATTTTGTGGAATACTTCCTCTAAGAACTCGCATCTTACCTTATCTTTTGCCTTCTCAAAGTCGATTTTGAGGATAAACACTTCTTCTCTAGTGTGCTTTATTTTGTGTATGATCTCATGTAACACAACAACCCCCTCCAATATACCCCCCCTCCCCCCCCCCCGCGCAAATGAATGGTGTTTGATTTGGGTCAATGATCTTGTCTGCCACCCGGGTAGCCGTGATGCAAAACCCTTTGCGATCAAATGGAAGTTCACATTATAAGTGTTATTGGTCAGTACTGTCAGATGTTATCGTCCCCTTTCACCTTTGGTAGTAGCGTAAGCACCCCATAGTGCAATCTTTTAATATCAATTAGCTCTATGATGAAATCGACAGTCAGCCGGGTGATTTGAGGACCCACCTTCACCCAAAATCTTAGGTTTTTTGCATGGTAATACGTGTCTCATTCATATCATAAAGATCAAATTACAAGTCACGTAAGGACCGACATGACAAAACTGAAAAGATAGCAGAACATCTCTGAGCTTGACACCAACGCCCATCACCTGCCTCCGGCACCACGACAGCAGCCACCGAAGAAAAGAATGATGGATCACCTCCTCACCCGAGCTCGACGTGGCTCCATCGCTGATATGCAGCTTTGCGGACCTCCAAGGTGGCTCACCAAAAGTGAAGCCCTTACCGTTGAATGAATCAGACCGGGGCAACACCCTGGACACGCCATCGAACTCTAGATCTGGCACCCCACCGCGACTAAGACGTCGCGGAAGGAAACCATACCTGCCATCCACAAACCACGAACCCAGCACATGTTCCGTCTTTCAGATGTCGTCGATGCAGACCACAATCTGCATCCGCTCCTAGACTACCTCCCAAGCTCCGCGCCGATGCTGGAGCAAACGCCGGCGCAACGGCGGAGCCCGAGGACACAGGTCCACCACGAGGATGCCGCCGCCGCCACGCCATCCTTGCTTGAACAGACTGGTTTCCAAATCCATCCCCAACCATAGGACCAATGCCCTTGTCAAGGAAGGATCCGAAGAATCTTTATTCAGCGTTGTCATCGTCACCGCCGAAACAAAGACGATGAACAGCCTAAAAATCTAAACTACGAGGGAGTAAAAACAATCCACACGCGTGGATCCGGCGACCCCCCACACCACCGACGACCGAGGTCGTCGGCTGAGGGGAGCCGCCGGAGGACGGCGCTGAAAGATTGGGTCTCCTGGCGGCGGCTAGGGTTCCAGCCGCCAGGGACAGGAGGAAAACGATCGAACATGTACCTTCACCCAAAATCTTAGGTAGAAACTCACCGGAAACCCATCTGGTCCCTGTTCAGTATTCACCCGTATATCCTTTTTTAAATTGGAGGTATTCTCTGTCAGAGAGAAGGGAAAAGTCAGTGCCCAGTTCACCTTTGGTAGCAGCAACTTGTGTGGTTCCACAACAACTCATCATGTGCATCCGCATCTGTACTCAGCCACTCATGTCAGGTACATCCCAAGCTCAAAGAGAGAATACCGGGCTAGTAGTTTTGTTCCCGGTGATTCCTAGTCCTAGTTCAACTACACAACAATTTAGCACTGTCATTTGAGCATCACACATGTCGGGCAAAAGTCATTTTTCACCATGATGCTACCTACCGGTAGGTCTCACACCACCCACATTTTTTGAGATGCGTGTGAGCTATGTCCCACTTAGATGTATAACAGTACTGTTGTATCTTTTTTATTGGTCAAATCAGTGTCAGTTTGATGGGCCCAAAGGGCTAATTTTTTCGAGAAAATATGCGTATTTAGCTCTTTTATCTCTCTTCATGGCAAACAAATTCATTGATTTTATCTCATCTTAGACAATTTAATAAATCACTCCTATCTTTTTAACCAAAAATTTGTTTTTGAAACTTTTTATATATTTGGACTTTTGGCGTCAAGCCCTTTAGAACTAGACCAATTTTGGATACATTTCGATCACATTTCAATTTTGACATTTCACATTTCATATGTGAAAAAAATTTATTTCAGTAGAAAAATATGAAAGAAACCTATTTCACTACGAATATGTGAAAACAACCCTTTTCACAGAAAAGTACTTAACCCAAATATGACACTGAAAGGTCAACTTGTGAAACTAGTTTATTTGCAAAGGTGTAATAGTTTAATTCAAAATAGTGAAATGTGTTATTCCAAAAATATGCAATGGAAATAGATGCGAACTTTTGTAAAACAAGCCAGTGAAAAGTGTAATGCACCTTCTGGAAGTGACAAAAATGTTAAATTGAAATGTCAACTTGTGAAATTGAAAATTTTGAAATGTGTAATGGTTTATTTCAAAAGAGTGAAATAGGTTATTTCGGTAATATGGAATTGAAATAGATGTGATTTTTGTGAAACAAGCCAGTGGAAAGTGAAATGTAGGTTCTGAAAGTGAAAAATAATATGAAACAAAATGTCAACTAGTGAAACCAATTATTTCCAAATGTGAAATGGTTTATTTTAATTTAGTGAAATACGTTCTTTCAAAAATGTGCAATTTAAATAGATAAGATTTATATGAAACAAGCTAGTGAAAAAGTGAAATGTAAGTTCTGAAAGTGAAAAAACGACATGAAACTGAAATGTCAACTTGTGAAACTTTGGAAGAATTTTATTCATAAGATTTCAAGCGAGCAAAATATGTGAAATGTGTTTCATGAATTTTAAACTCATTTAAAATGTATCCAAAGTTGATCTTGTTTCAAAGGTCTTTGTGACATGAGTTCAATATATATAAAATGGTTTAAAATAGGAATATTTGTTTAAAAGATATGAACGATTTAAGTTGGGAAAGATAAAATAATTAAGTGGGAGCATTTGTTTGGGAGAGAGGAAAGAGATGGTGAAGTGGTTCTAATAGGTATGCTAATGAATTAATAACTGCGTAGAGATGCATGCCGGGATCGATAAAATTCTTGGTGGCACGCCGGCCATATATCTCTGCCATGAAAAATACTGTAGGTTCTAACATGTGCGTGCGTGATTCATATCCATTGATCTCCGTATCGCCGGCATCTATGTTTTTGATACGTACGTGCAGTGCAACCAAATATCTGCCATCCACTCAATGACAGCATGTAATCAGTCTCCACGGAAAACACAAAACCCCCACTCCCTCGTCCGACCGAATGAAGCGCACACGTGAGGCGTTCGACGTGAGGAAGGAGGTCTTCGCCGTCGGCAACATGTGCGGCGAGGAACGGAATTTGCTTCGCAAGCGATTCTGCGCGGAGCTCGTCGCTGTCCGTTGCCTGCTCGAGAAGGCGGATCGGTTCTTGGCCCCCGGAGCCGCCGAGGGCTGCCGCGGTGCTGCGGCGCCTTCTTCCTCGTCCGGCCTGGCCGCTCCGCCCGGCAAGGAAGAAGGGCGATTCTTGGGCGCCGAACCACGATCCGATCATGTGTCTATGAAGGCTGACAACGGCAAGGCTACCGAGTGTAGGAAGACATCTCCTCTCGCGGAGCACAAAGCGGCGCCGAAGATGACCTCGGCGGAGCGGGAACATCTTGCGTTCAGCCTGGTGGCGCTAGCGGCAGAACTATCCGACCACGCCGTCGAGCTCCTGCCGAAGCAGAGCCATGGCGGCCGACGCGAGATCGAGGTAAACGTGTGCTCCATGGAAGACGCGGCCCTGTTCGAGCTAAAGATGCACGTGGACAAGTTCGTCAAAAAGAGGGATCCGTCGCTGCCGCCGCAAGATGACAGCAAGATCGTTGAGAATGAAGACGAAAATGGCAGGCGCGTCGATATCTGCCCCGGCGTGTCTCCCGTGGTGACCGCCCCGTCGCCACTCCAACTTGAAATTCTTGAATACGCGGCCGTCTTCGATGCTACCGGACTAGTCGACAAGATGCTGTCTCCGCTGCCGCAGAAATACTTGGCGCTCGCTGAAAAGGGGGAGAAGGACTGCATCGCCGAAAAGGAGGATGATGAGGAGTACGTAGACATCTGCGGCGACGCCTCGCCGGTGGTGTTCCAGAATCTCATTGGTGCAATCAGCCACAACCCAAGCATTATCTTAAGCAGCGATTCGGAGTCGGACAATGACCCAGACATCGGGTCCGACAGTGATTCCAGTGACTCTGGTTCGGTCTCCGACAACCACTGCGATGAGAAGATCGGCACTCCATCTCCACCAGTTCTTCCCAAGGTTAGCAGCAGCCTAGCTCCATCACTTCTTTCCAATGTGATTGGCGATTCTGCACCACCATCGGAGCCAACACTGGAGGTGGTACACAATGGAGAACTGAAGAAGCTTGACACTCCAGCTCCAACAATTCTTCCCAAGGTGAATGGCCATTCTGACGGCCGTCCATCGGAGCCGGCACCGGTGATACAGAATGCAGAACCGGAGCACGTTAGCATTCTAGCTCCATCAGCTCTATGCAAAATGGTCGACGATTCTGCTGCCCAACCATTAGAGCCGGCAGTCCTTATTTACAAAGTGGTTGATTATTCTGCTCCGCCACTGGAGGCTGGACCGAAGGTGGTACAGAATGGTTTTGAAGCAGAGAAGCTTGACAGTCCAACTCCATCAGTTCGACTTCTTTCTAAGGTGAATGATGGTTCTTCCCTGCTATCATCGGAGCTGGTGCAGAATGCAGTACCAGAAAATGTCTCAGCAAAGCCTGCAACTGCGACGGCGCCTCCGGTGAGGGCAATGAGCGAGCTGATCGCCGTAGCATTGGAAAAGCGGCGGCGGGAGGAGAGGTCCCAGGCGAGGGAGAAAGCCCGTCAGGATCTGGTGCAGACGGAGAGGTCGGCCATGACCAGCCACAGGGTACACCCAGCGGACATGGAGCGGCTTGGCATCCTTGACATCGAGCACATGGTGACCCAACAAAGACGGCCTGGTGTTCCTCCCAGTCTGTTGCAGCAGCTTGGTCTCTTCCTGAGGGCTGATGAAGACGACTATGGAGAGCAGCAGCAGCAGCCGATCTCCGATCCCGGCGTTCAAGACCTGGAGGAAGGAGAGATTCAGTTCTAGGATTGCATGCTACCAGTGGCCTGCTACAGATGATGTTGACTAGCATATCATGACACAGAGCATTTGCCTATTTAATTAAACAGAACATCCGTTTTGTAAGAACTTTTCATTGACAAATCTTCTTTACAAATATCTTCAAGCTTCTCGTGTTTTCCGAGTACTATAACTTGGTTTTCTTTCAGGGGCGGATAATATCTAATGGTTATGAATTAGCACAACTAGGATGATGAAAACCAAGATGGTTTATAGCAAGGTTTTGGATCCCAGATGAAAAAAATTCTTGGGGGCAACGAAATTTTTGGTTACTGCCGTAACTGACAGATACCGAGTGGTTACCGAATAAAATTTTTCAATGAATTTTGAATCCAGAATTCCAGATAAAATTCAGTGAAAGTTCATTCAAATTCAAAAAATCGGGATATTTTGCTCAGTAAGGTGATTTCCCGAGCACCGAGATCTGCGGTAACCACCGGTGATCGAATTAGTCCAGCGGTAATTAACCAAAACCCTGGTTTATAGTGTAGATTTAGCTAATCGCTCACAATCTAGGCACTAAATTAAAGGTTATGACAAAGCAGTCTTTCCTCTGTTTGGACAAAGAAATAGGGCTAAGTGTCCCAAGTGTAGTTTCCATAATTGAAGAATCAGGGAAATAGGATGCTTTTAAAATTCTGGAGCTCAAAGTGTCTGGGTCTTGCAAAATCCTCCATACCTGTCTTGCAAGGAGTGCTAGGTTGAAGATTTCCAGATCACGAAAACCTAGACCCCCCAAGAACTTAGGCCGTGTCATCACTGCCCATGAGACCCAGCTGCATTTTCTTTCTCCTCTCTTACCCCCCCCCCCCCCGCCCCCTCCCCCAACCAAAAATTTCCTAATAAGTGAGTTTATATGCTCGCACAAACCTCATGCAATTTTGAAACATGACATCGAATATACCGGGATGGCATGGGCCACTGATTTTAATTATAAGAACATCCTTCCCTCCCGCCGAGAGAAGTTTTTCCATCCATCCCTGAATCTTGCTCCATATTCTATCCTTTAGATACTTAAAAGCCCCATTTTTTGAAGATCCAACACCAATTGACATCCCAAGATATTTATCACCGAGAGATTCATTCCGGACATTAAGCTTTAACTTTACCTCATACCTTGTGGCTTGAGAAACCCCCTTGCTAAAGATTTATCATGGTTAATTCTTTGTTTGGATGGAGGTAGTACAAGTTTAGCTAAGCACTTACAATCTGGGCACCAAAGTTTATGATAAAACAGTGTTTCCTCTATCGACAAAGAGATAGGGCGAAGGAAACAGTGGGATCAATAAGCCACTGGAAATGGATAGGCTGGCAATTTTTGCATGAGAGAAATATATATAAAAAACCATGACACTCATTTCTGAACCGTATGTTAGCTTGGAACCACAAGTGAAATCTGAAACTTTGTCTAATGTCAGGTTGTTTGTCGACTGTATTTCGTTGGGTACTAGGCTAATATGACCATTGCTAAGAGTTTTTTTTTTGGCACTCGGCAACCAACTCTTTGGCGGTTACCTTTCTTTGTCTAGTTCCTTTGTTTCTGCACTCGGCAAACAATTCGTTGTCGAGTTTTTCTTTCTGCATTGGCCAAACACTTAGTATTATTTTTGACTTTTCTTTTATTTTTCTTCTCCTTTCCATTTTATATTTCCTTTTGTACATTAATTGTTTTCCTTTTCCTTTTTATGACCTTAATTCCTACTATATGTTTTTTCATTTCATTTTCTTTTCCCCTCTCAATTTTCCCCTCTCATGATTAATTTCAACTGGTGAGATGATTTTTGTTATAAACTTAGTACCAACGCAACATGCACGCACACTCTATCTATATGAGCACCTCCGAGGGTCTGAGCAGACAGATCTTGTGAAAGATCGAGGATGTCGCCTAGAGGGGGGTGGGGGGTGAATAGGCGCTTTAAAATAATTACGGTTTAGGCTTGAAAAAATGCGGAATAAACCTAGCGGTTAATTTGTCAAGCACAGAACCTAAAACAACTAGGCTCACCTATGTGCACCAACAACTTATGCTAAGCAAGATAAGCAACTATGTGATAGCAAGATATATGACAAAGAACAATATGGCTATCACAAAGTAAAGTGCATAAGTAAAGGGCTCGGGTAAGAGATAACCGAGGCACGCGGAGACGACGATGTATCCCGAAGTTCACACCCTTGTGGATGCTAATCTCCCACTACTAGGGAAAAGCCTATACACAGAATCTTATCTGCAGCGCGCTTCAAAATACCACGCTACTGCTACTTAGCAGCAGCGCGTGTGTTCCAAACGCGCTACTGACTTGGAAGTAGCAGTAGCGCGTTTGAGGAATACAGCGCTACTGCTATAGTTGCCATGACCTTGGCCCTCCGCTAGCTATAGCAGTAGCGCGTTACAACAGAGAGCGCCATCACTATTGCGTTAGCTGTGGCGCTTTTGCCAAACGCGCTACAACTATCCCTACCTTACCCCCTCACGCCCGCCTGCCTGATTCCTCTCCTCTGCTTCCTCCCCAATTCCCGACCCGCCTCGCCACCGCCGTCTCCCCGACCCGCCTGCGCCGCCGTCTCCACCGACCCGCCTCGCCCGCCTCGGTGCCGCCGTCTCCCGACCCGCCTCCTCCGCCGTCTCCCCGACCCGCCTCGCCGCCGTCTCCCCGACCCGCCTGCCGCCGTCTCCCCGACCCGGCCGCCTGCCTCTCCCCATACCCGCCGCCTCGCCCGCGCCTCGGTGCCGCCGTCTCCCCGACCCCATCTCTCTCCCGCCCTCTGTAAGCACTCTCCTTCCGATCCCTCTCTCCCTTCTCGATCCCTCTTCTGCTTAGTATGAACCCTAGGTATTTAGTGCTAGTTAGTATGAACCCTAGGCTATTTTTAGTGCTAGTTAGTTAATTACTTAGATGGTAATTAGGGCAGTAGTTCTTAGGTACTAATTAGTTAGTAAGAATTAGGTACTAATTAGGTACTAGAATATTTTTATTTATAGTATTATTTTTAGTAAGAACTAGTTGAATTAATAGAACTAGTTAGTAAGAACTTGTTTCTATTTTTTAGTTAAAAGCAATTTTTCCCGCCTCGACGTGGGCGATGCCTATCCGCATCCTCGTCGTCGAGTCGGCGGAGGATCGACACCTGCTTGACCAGATCGGCCATGTTAGTGGATCGGGCTCCGCCGGGTGGTACTGGAGGCGCTACTACCGGGGGCGAGGTTGGTGAGGAGCCAGCTGTCGTTGACCGAACCTTGCTTGGTGGCGGTCGCGTGGGCGATGGCGATCCAGAGGCTCGAGGACTCCGGAGGTGGTGCGCCACCGTGTCGATGAGGAGGACGCGCCGTCCGTCGCTACTTGTTTGCGTTGGGCGCAGGCCGTTCTCCAATACCGGCAGGTTCTCTCGGGATCTCACCGAGCTATGATCCCGTGATGGTGCCTTCTCTGTGGGTGTCCACCGCCCGCCGCCGATACCCATCGTGTGCTAGAGTTTTAGTTGTATTAGTGATGTTATATGTATGAAACTATTCGTGATGTATTAGTGACAATATTTTGAAATGCATGAGATGATCTACTTTTGCTTATTGAATGCATGCTAATTTGAGTCCTATAAGATATTTTGAAATGTATATCTTGTGTTGCTCAATATCCAAGTGGCCGGTCATGTTTGCAGGTTACACCTCCGAGTGGCCTATGTTTTGCGGAGTGTTGATTCATTTCCGTTCCGCAAATTTCAGGCGCCGATATGTCCTATTTAGCAAAGGTCATGCCGGATTTTTCCGTGAATTTTGGCATGACTTGTGCTAGAATATATATGTAGGAAATATCGAGTGCCCCGGATTTGTGTGTTCAGTATCTTGGTAGTTGTCTTCGATCGATTTTCAATTAATGTTTTAACTATGAACATAGGAAATGTCTGACGACGAGAAGGATTTCGGTATTTGCAAATACTGCGAAGACGAGCGCGGCCTGTGCGACGGAATCTTCCTAGATGATGATAGGCGCTTCAGCATCAAGCTGGACATGAACTTCAAAGTGGATACAGTAAGTCACAACGACAAGTCTTTTTTCGTAATTAAGCATAACATCTGCTTTCATTTGCTTCAACTTATTTTTTTTTACTATTCTACTAGCGTATCCCCTGCCATGCAAGAGTTTTTGTATTGGATAAGATAGGTTTCAGTCATAGTATGGAGGAAAAGAAAGTTTACTTGAAGACCGAGCATGGTTATATTTTCCATGCGAAGTTATACAATTCAGACGACTACACCTATTTTGGATGCAAAACATGGCGAGCACTATGCAAGACTTATGCATTTGAGCCTGGTATGGTTATCACCTTTGATATTCGTCCGGAAGATGATATTGAAGGTAATACCGACATCTGGGTCAATGTGCAAATGCCTCTAGTTATACCATTATGTAAGTTTCTCAACCATATTTATGTCTTTGATATTGTTTATTCAAAATTAATTGACAACTAATTTGTATTGTCAGCTTATTTCCGTGCAAGCAAACATGTCCAGCGCTTGGTAGACAGGACCGTATATCTGTCACAGGGCTGAACTCAACTGCGAGGAGCTCACCATTATGTTTCATGGCTTGAGGATCTTGATACTGTCAAGACAAATTTTCTTCGTGCATTTAGAAATCTTAGTACTGAAAATGTGCGACCCATAGTGTTCATACTGAACTACGGTCACATCCATTTAGGAAGGATGGTAAGATTTTTACTTTTTATCCTCATTGCATCTTTTCCATACATTATTTTTGAAGCTAAACTTCATTGCTAAGTATGTTACCATACGATGTTCTTCAACAGGGACTCCCGATGAATGTTGTGCCTTATGGGATCGAGACTAAATGTGTCATGAGTATTGTCAACTTACGGCCAAGATATCCTACAGCTTACTTTAGTGCATTCAAGATTAGCGACGGATGCTTAATAGTGCAAAACTGGACCAAATATGTGTTGGGGGAGCGCAGAGAAGTACTAGGGAGCAGCAACCAGAGACGCCTTCCACGATTAGGAGACAGGTTCATCTGCATGCTTCAACTTGATCAAGGAGGAGAGCTATACATGTTTTATGTTCTTTTACCTAAGAGAGAGCAGCAGGAGTGAGTAGCAGGAGTGAGTAGCTGGCTAGAACTGAGTTTCAGGATGATGATGTGCTACACTATTACTATGATGATAAAATAGCTAGTGTTCGTGGTAATGACTATGATGTTTATTATTAGCTAGTGTTAGTGGTGATTAAATAAATAATGTTGATGGTAATGACCATGATGATGATTACATATCTTGTCTTTGGCGGATTAGATTCAAGTGGAGGCAACATGTGGTGCACATCGAAAGTACTACTAATCCAAAGTAGATCAAGTTTGGATTAGTAGTATACTTTTGACATGCACCACATATTGCCTCCACTTGAACCTAATCCACCTTCATTTAATACACTGTTATGGACATAATGATGTAAACCTCATAACATCTGGTATTGTACCAATATTTGTATGATGGCGCATAAATACACTAAAAATAAAAAAATTATAAAAAAATACTAGTAGCGATGGGTGGGAAACACGCTGCAAGTAGATAACTTAGCAGATGGCGCTGTACCAAACAAGCGCTGCAGCTATTTGTACTAGCAATGGCGCGTGTGACGCACGCGCATCGCTAAGCATTAGCTGTAGCGCCTTATTAGTAGCGCGGCCTACCGCGCTACTAGTAGGCACAAAACACGCGCTACTGCTAGGGTTTTCCCTAGTAGTGTCCGTTTGAAGCGTGGAGGCACAATGCTCCCCAAGAAGCCACTAGGGCGACCGTAATCTCCTCACGCCCTCACACAATGCAAGATGCTGTGATTCCACTAAGGGACTCTTGAGGGCAGTCACCGAACCCGTACAAATGGCGACCCTTGAGGACGGTCACTGTCGTGGTTCTAAGTCTGACAGTAGAAGTAGGGGTAGGTTAAGGAGAGGCGATGTCCTAGCTATGGAGCAGTTGTGGAGACAAAGGATGTACGAGTTCAGGCCCTTCTCGGAGGAAGTAACAGCCCTACGTCTCGGAGCCCTGAGGCGGTCGAGTGGATTATGAGTATGAGTATTACAAGAATCTGAACCCTTCTATCTGTGGAGGGGGGTGGCTTATATAGAGTGCGCCAGGACCCCAGCCAGCCCACATTATGGAGGGATTAAAGTACATTAAGCTAGGGGTACTGGTAACGCCCCTCATAAGGCGCTTTAACTACCATTAAGTCTATTCAATAGCAAACCGTTACCATGGAGTGCCTTCGATCTTCGGTGGTCGAGTGAGTCTTCATGGTCGAGTGAGTCTTCCATGGTCGAGTCATTCCAGTCTCAGTCGAGTGGATTCCTCTTTGGTCGACTGGAAGATGATCTCTTCTGCAAGTGTCCTTGGGTAGGACGTTTAGGTCAGGCCTATGACCCTACCCTAGGTACATGAATCCATCATTAGCCCCCGAATGGATTGAGGCTTGAGTGAAGGAGGGGTTGACGTTGTTTCCGACTGCTTTTGCATTCTGGCTACGTGTTGCCTCGGATCAAGATCTTCTTTGTTGATAACAAGAAACTTTCCTTCAGTCGACTTGATCCATTCTTGTTCTTTAGTCGAGTGACTTCTTTCGCTACACCTGAGTAACAGATCGCAGGAGATCTCGCGTTTGACAGACTGATCCGTCGCCCGCGGATCTCGCGGGATACGAAATTTGGGGGAGCGCGCGAAACGGAACAGACTGCGGCGCTTGGATGGGACGTAACAGGGACGCCTCGATTTTCGCGCCACTTTCTCCGCCACGTATCGCGCAGTGCAGCTGCTCGGGATATGATTGGATTGCTTGGGTCCACCTGTCATCCACTCGGAAGGGATGCTATAAATGGAACTCCCGGAGGCTGATGCACAGTATCTTGTTCTTCCTCCCCCGTTCTCTCCGTCTCCGCTCTCCACCTTCGCTGCTGCTCCCTTGCCATCTCTCACCTTGCACATTCCGCCGGCGGCCATGGGCAAAGAGAAGACGACGATGCTGGAGCGCGCAAAGAAGGCGTCGGTGGCGGAGAAGGCGTCGGCAGCCGAGAAGGCGAAGGGGAGATCCACCGGTCGTGGTGGTTCCTCGTCAAGATCCAACCTGCCGAAAGGCTGGGTCCAGGGAGACTGGATCCAGTCGACCATCAAGGAGAAGGATCTCCTCGACATGGCCAACGACGGATTGATTCCCCACGGCGCCGCGAGACTTCCTGGCCGAGAGTGGCAGCCTCAGCCAGAAGAGGGTGAGTGCGTGCTTTTGGCCACCCACATCGACCGAGGTTTTTCGTTGCCGCCGAGTGTCTTCTTTCGGGGTTTTCTGAATTTCTTCGGAGCCCAGCTCCACCATTTTACTCCAAACTCCATCGTATACCTTGCCGCGTTTGTGTCTATGTGCGAAAACTTCCTGGGTTGTCGACCGCACTGGGGTTTGTTCAAGTACATCTTCACATGTCGCTCTCAGACTGTGAAGAAGGCGAGCCCTGGAGACGAGAAGACCCAAGTAGTCCAGATGTGTGGTGGTTTAGGAGTCCAGTTGAGGAGCAAAAGCACCTTTCCAGCTATGCATTTTCCCGAGTCGGTCAGGGGTTGGCAGTCGACCTGGTTCTATTGCCGGAACGAGACGACGCCGGGGCAGTCGACTGGCCTCCCAGAATTTACCATGAGTCGAGTGAATAAACCCTCCTCCCTGAAGGTTGTTCCTGAAGAGAGGGCTGAAGTGAAGATGCTGATGGACCGCGTGGTGCAGCTGGTCAGGGACGGAGTGACTGGCATGGACCTCCTGGAGGTTTTTCTTCGGAGGCGAATCCAGCCCCTTCAGTTCCGGAGTCACTGTATGTGGTTGTATTGCGGTACTGAAGACGAGACTCGTGTCCACCCGGAGGCAGTCGACGATGCCGTAGTGGAAAGATGGATGGCTTCAATCACTGGAAACAAGGACAATCCTCGCGGATCCCGGAGGATTTCTCCGCTTGATCGTGACAGCGTTCCAGATAAGGTACACTTGTTCTGTTTTCTGTTGTATGTCTGTCGAGTGTGCTTCTGTAGCTTGGTCGACTGAATTCTGCTTTGATACTTTCAGGCTCTCACGGAGCTATACTCGATGCCCAATGGCGCCCAGATTCCGACTGAGGAGGGGGAAGCCAGCGGAGGTGAGAGCCAGGAGGAGTGGGATTCAGATGCTGCAGGAGACGACGACGACGATGATGACGATGACGAGGACGACGATGACGAGGATGAGGAGGAGGAAGTAGCACCACCGCTCTTGGAAAGGCGGTCAAAACTTGTGCACGACCCTTCGTGCGAACGCGTAAGGAATAGCGACTGCCTCGCAGTCGACCAAACGCCCTCGGACCGCTTCCCCGGTGCCGACTGAGAAGGCGCCGAAGCAACCGAAGGTAGTTCCACCGAGGACAACCAAGCCTCTGCCGAAAATGAAGGTGTCCATCCCCACCATCTCAGGGTAAGCGTTTTGCTTAAATCTTCTTGCTCTATACAAATTTTGTCTCTGATTGATACTTGAATCGGTCGACTGATTCTTTGGACTTTCAGTGCTGCGACTTCTGAAACCTCAGCTAAGGCTGACGACCATGAGATGGAAGACGCCGCCACTTCAAATCTTGGTATTATATCCTTAGTTCTTGTTCTTAGTCGACTGACTCAAGATTTCTGACTTTAACTCTTTTCTGAAGCTCCAGCCGATAACATCATCACTCTCCCTGATGACGATGATGAGGATGAGGAGCCACTGAGGGCTAGGAAGAGCAGGAAGGCATCTGCTGGCAGAGAAACCCAAGGTGCGACGGCGCCTGAGACCATCGTGACGGAAGGGGAGGGCGGCACTCGACATGCCGTGACCTTCGCGGTGCGGTGACCGGTCTCGCCCACTTCGCCGAAAGTGCTGGACAACCTTCGATCTTCACCACGCACCACGTCCCGGAGGACCAAGGCGATGCTGCTAAGGAGGCGATCCGTCAAGCAGGGATCATGATGGAGCAGGTGAAGATCGCTCGGGATGCGAGTCAAGCAGCTTACGATGCCAGCTCTGCCCTTCAGAGCAATGTTCAGGTCGACCGACCACCACCTTACTCATAGGATATGCTATCGAAACTTTTCTTTCTGAAATTTATAGCAATAGCAGTCACCCACTAGGTGTGTTGATAAAAACTCCGTGTTAGCGGGGCACGCTGAGTGCACCCGCCGGGTGTAGTCCCCATATAAGGTCGATCACTGGCGATCGGTCTTAGGCTTCATAAGTAAATATTGATCATCACTCGAATGAAACGAATATGTTTACGAGACCGTGGGGAAACGCTGAGTGCACCCACCGGTGTAGTCCCCGAGACTGTGATCGATCGCTGGCGCTGATTACAGATCAAGAAGCTCGTCGATCGGGTCGACTTTTTTTTTTTTTGGGTCGATGGTCGACTCGCCTTTAGGCTTACTAAGAATGGAACTGGTCGATCGGGTCGACTCGCTTCCTTCTCGGGTCGATCGTCGACTATGTCTTGAATAAGACCGGTGGGGGCACGCTGAGTGCACCCACCGGTGTAGTCCCCGAGACTACGGTTGAATGCTTGCATTCGACTGTAGTCTTAGAAACGCACAATTCTTCTTGATTCACTCGGAAGTGGATTATCTCTGATATTTTTGCAACTGACTCTTCGTAGAAATCTTGTGATCTTGCGGCACGCTATACTGAACTGGAGCAGAAGCATATTCAACTCGAGTTGGACTTGAAACTGGTGCAAGAGAATCTGACGAAGGCGAAGGAGGAAACCAAAGGTATGTTTGGTGAGATTTCGACGACTCTGTCCTCCCCCACTTGCTTCAGTTTTGACTTTGCTGCGATTTACAGGCAAGGTGAAGGAGGCTCAAAGGAAGAAGGAGCTTGAGCTGTCTGAGAAGATCAAGCTTGCTGATGAAAAGCTGGCCTCTGTTGCCAAGCTCGAACAGGATAACGCCGACCTGAAGACTGCTCTGGCCGCTGCCGGCAAGGATGCTGAGCGAATGAAGGCTGACAAGAAGAACCTGACCGAGAAGATCCTCCAACTGGCTGGGAAGAAGAACGAGATGGAAAGCTTCTTGGGCGGTCTTGCTAAGAAATTGTTTCTTAAGCTCGAAGGTAACCTTTTCCACTCGACCAATCCTCCCAACTGTTATATTTCCATTCGACTGTTTTCCCGACTCGGGGTTTTGTCTTTGCAGAGTTCTGCCGCAACTTCGAAGAAGAAACCAGCCAGCTGGAGACGAACCTTGACCCTGTCAACTCCCCGGTGAACGATGAAACTGCCATGAACATCTTCCGACCGAGTCAGCGTTCTGTTGCTGTTGTGGATTATCTCGCAAGACTGAAGGTGGCTACGTCCCGCATCGACTCGACGCTCTGGCCCAATGAGACACTCCAAAATGACCTTGAGTCATTAATAGCTCGACTGAACGCCGTCCCGGACCGAGTGCAAGAGTGGAAGAAATCTTTGGCTCGGTGTGGTGCGGACGTTGCCCTGTGTCTGGCGCGAGTCCATTGTAAGGAAGCTCGAGAAGATAAGTTGGCGGCTCTCCGAGTGGCCAATACCAAGAAGCACGACTTCAGAACCTTCATGGAGACTTTCATCGCTGCTGCCACGCGGATTGCGGACGGGATTGATCTTGACGAGTTCGTTGCTCCATCCAGCCCTCCACAGGAGGGGTAAAAAACTTTCTTTGACCTTAAATTTGCCTCGGTATGCCGAGTGGAGTTGTAACCGATAAAACCTTAACAGGCTTAGTGCCTGAGCACTCTCGGTTATTTTAGGTATCGACCTAAATTTGGATTGAATGTTTGGGTATGATTGCTCTTGGCTTGAATTGCTCTTTGCAGGTTAACAGCGGGATGCTGACTGCAGTCGACTTATTCCTTAGGCGAGCACGGAGCTGCAGCTAAGCCTCCGAGTGGAAGCCTGGCTTATCACTCGGTAGGATTTAAATAACTTAGGCGAGCACTGGGCTGCAGCTAAGCCTCCGAGTGGGAGGTTTGCTCTCCACTCGGTAGGATTTCTTATACCTTAGGCGAGCACTGGGCTGCAGCTAAGCCCCCGAGTGGGAGGTTTGTTCTCCACTCGGTAGGATTTCTTATACCTTAGGCGCAGCACTGGCTGCAGCTAAGCCCCGAGTGGGAGGTTTGCTCTCCACTCGGTGGGATTTCTTATACCTTAGGCGAGCACTGGCTGCAGCTAAGCCCCGAGTGAGAGGTTTGCTCTCCACTCGGTAGGATTTCTTATACCTTAGGCGAGCACTGGGCTGCAGCTAAGCCCCCGAGTGAGAGGTTTGCTCTCCACTCGGTAGGATTTCTTTTATCTTAGGCGAGCGCTGGGCTGCAGCTAAGCCCCCGAGTGGAAGTCTGGCTTACCACTCGGTAGGATTTTCAATAACTTAGGCGAGCACTGGGCTGCAGCTAAGCCCCCGAGTGGAAGTCTGGCTTACCACTCGGTAGGATTTTCAATAACTTAGGCGAGCACTGGGCTGCAGCTAAGCCCCCGAGTGGAAGTCTGGCTTACCACTCGGTAGGATTTTCAATAACTTAGGCGAGCACTGGGCTGCAGCTAAGCCCCCGAGTGGAAGTCTGGCTTACCACTCGGTAGGATTTTCAATAACTTAGGCGAGCACTGGGCTGCAGCTAAGCCCCCGAGTGGAAGTCTGGCTTACCACTCGGTAGGATTTGTAAAAAACTTAGGCGAGCACTGAGCTGCAGCTAAGCCCCCGAGTGGAAGTCTGGCTTTCCACTCGGTAGGATTTGTAAAAAACTTAGGCGGAACGGATTCGCGACTAAGCCACCCACTGGGGGAAGTGAAAATTTTACTCGACTCAAAATAAAAAGTGACAAAAATTATGAAGGAATTATGACACTATTACTTCAAAGCTCGTGAGCTACAAGAGTACTTTATTACAATTCTTCCGAGTGAAAAACTTTAAGTGTAAAACGGGCGGAGCAGATCCGCATTCCAAGCTCGGGGCTCATCGATATCGTGTTCGACATTGTAGAGACGATATGCCCCATTGTGGAGAACCTTTGTGACGATGAAGGGACCTTCCCAAGAGGGAGCAAGCTTATGTTGCTTCTGCTGATCCACCCGAAGGACCAGATCCCCTTCCTGGAAGGCTCGACCTCTCACATTTCTGGCGTACAGGCGGCGCAAGTCTTGTTGGTAAATGGTCGAGCGGATCAAAGCCATTTCCTTTTCCTCTTCCAGGAGGTCGACTGCATCCTGACGCGCTTGCTCAGCTTCTGCTTCATTATAAAGTTCAATTCGTGGAGCCTTGTGAAGGAGATCACTCGGTAAAACTGCTTCGCCCCATAGACCAGGAAAAAGGAGTTCTCCCAATGACCGATTAGGCGTGGTCCGCAGACCCCAAAGCACCAAGGAAGTTCGTCGACCCAAGCACCAGCCGCATGCTTGAGATCTCGCATCAAACGGGCTTCGCACCCTTGAGGATCAATCCATTGGCTCGTTCGGCCTGTCCATTCGACTGTGGATGGGCAACTGAAGCGTAGTCGACTCGTATGCCTTGGGAGTTGCAGAAATCCTTGAATTCTTCCGAGTCAAAATTCGACCCATTGTCCGTGATAATACTGTGCGGGACTCCATACCTGAATGTCAACTTTCTGATGAAGGAAACAGCGATACCAAAGATCAAGTTTTTGATTGGCTTAGCCTCAATCCACTTGGTGAACTTGTCGACTGCTACCAGGACATGCGTGAAGCCGCTCCGACCCGCTCGCAAGGGACCGATCATGTCCAACCCCCATACTGCGAAAGGCCAGACGAGCGGAATGGTCTTCAAGGTCGACGCAGCTTGTGTGACATATTGAGTAGAACTGGCATCCTTCGCACTTGTCCACTATTTCTTTTGCCATCTCATTTGCTCTCGGCCAGTAAAATCCAGCTCGGTATGCTTTGGCTACAATGGTCCGAGAAGATGCATGGTGACCATAGGTCCCCGAGTGGATATCATTGAGAATGACTCGACCTTCTTCTGGCGTTATGCATTTTTGTCCGACTCCCGTTGGGCTTTCTCTATATAACTGCCCATTGATAACAGTAAAGGCTTTGGATCGACGGACGATCTGTCGAGCCTCTTCCTCATCCTCTGGGAGTTCCTTTCTCAGAATATACGCAATGTATGGAATTGTCCAATCGGGAGTGACCACTAAAACCTCCATGACCAAGTCGACCACTGCCGGGACCTCAACTTCGGTCGAGTCTGTGGCACTCTTGGGTTGTGGAGCTTCCTCTGTGTAGGGATCTTCTTTGACTGACGGAGTGTGTATATGCTCCAAAAACACGCCACTCGGAATGGCTTCCCTCTTGGATCCTATCTTCGCCAGATCATCTGCTGCCTGATTTTTCAGTCGGGGGATGTGATGGAGCTCCAACCCCTCAAACTTCTTTTCCAGCTTCCTCACTGCATTGCAGTATCCAGTCATAGCCGGGCTTCTCACGTCCCACTCCTTCATCACTTGATTGACCACTAGATCTGAGTCGCCATAAACCATCAGGCGACGGACGCCGAGTGAGATGGCCATGCGCAATCCATATAAAAGGGCCTCGTACTCTGCCTCATTGTTGGAGGAATCAAAGTGAATCTGGAGCACATACTTAAGCTTATCTCCTCTGGGGGAAACCAGAACAACCCCAGCACCAGAACCATTTAGCATCTTGGAGCCGTCAAAGAACATGGTCCAATGCTCGAGTGAACTTCACCGGTTGTTGTTGTTCAATCCACTCGGCAAGGAAATCCGCTATAGCACAGGGACTTAATGGCTTTTTTGCCTCGAATCTGATATCAAGGGGAAGAAGTTCAATCGCCCACTTCGCCACTCGACCGGTTGCGTCTCTGTTATGCAAGATCTCTGATAAAGGAGCGTCGCTGACGACTGTGACAGAATGATCAGAGAAATAGTGAGCAACCTTCTTTGTGGTCATGTATATGCCATACACAAGCTTCTGATAATGAGGGTATCTCTGCTGGATGGAGTCAAAACTTCGACAAATAATACACCGGCGTTGAACTTTGAAGGCCTTTCCTTCCTCTTCCCGCCGACCGTAAGTACGAATCGACAACTTGTCCAAGGGCTGCAATGTAAAGCAACAGAGGCTCTTTGCTGATTGGAGCAGCAAGCACCGGCTGGGTGGAGAGCGAGCTTTTAGCTCGGCAAACGCTGCATCGACTTCCGAGTCCACTCGAACTTGTCGCTTTCTTCATCACCGGTAAAGAGGTAATGCCTTTTCACCGAGTCGTGAGATGAATCGACTTAAAGCGCCAAGCATCCAAGAAGCTTCGGGCGTCGTGCACTCGCGACAGACGTTTCATTCGGAGAATGGTGCCGATCTTCTCGGTTAGCGCCGATTCCTCGCTCGAAACGAAAACCGGTAATTTTCCACCAGAACCCGAATGTGCATTTTGACGGATTGAGCTTGATATCGCATCGTCGGAGGTTGGCAAATGTTTGGCGAGGTCAGCGAGCAGGTCGGAACCTTTTCGCGACTTAACGACGATATCATCCATATACGCTTCCACATTCCGACCGATCCGAGTGAGAAGACACTTCAATCATTCGCATAAATGTGGCTCCGCATTCTTGAGGCCGAATGGCATGGTGATATAGCGAAGCACCGAATGGAGTGATGAAAGCTGTTTTATTTCGTCGGGTCCATACAGACGGATCGATGATACCCGAATATGCATCTAGAAAAGACAATCTCTCACACCCGCGTCGAGTCGACAATTTGATCGATGCGGGGAGAGGAAATGATCCTTCGGCAGGCCCGATTAATGTGCTTAAAATCAATGCACATGCGGAGGAGTTATCCTTCTTGGGGACCATGACAACATTGGCGAGCCACTCGGGTGGTAAATCTCTGGATAAATCCTGCTGTCAACAATGAGCCACTTCTTCACCAATAGCCTTTCTTCTTACGGGCGGACCGCCAAGATGCTCTTTGACTGGTTTCGCTGATTTGTCGACTCGAGGCGATGCTCAGCCAGCTCCACAGAACACCCGCATGTCACCGGCTTCCATGCAAAAATGTCCCAGTTCTCACGGAGGAACTGGATGAGCGCTTCTTCCTATTTCGAGTCGAGTGTTGTGGATATGTGGGTCGGAGCTGCATCGGGGTCAGTCGGATGAATATGGACGGGCTTCGTCTCACCAGATGACTTGAATGCAGACTCTGTGGCAGGCCTCTTAGATCGTAACAAATCACTCGGATCTGCATTTTGCATGTACTCGTCGAATTCGACCGCTGACACTTGGGAGTCGGCAATCTTTGAGCCCTTCTGAAAGCACTCTTCTGCCTTCTTCCGATCGCCAGTGACAGTGATCACTCCTTTGGGTCCTGGCATTTTCAGTTTGAGGTACACGTAGCATGGTCGAGCCATGAAACGTGCATAGGCGGGCCTCCCCAAAATGGCATGATATGCACTCTGAAAATCCACAACCTCAAAGGTCAACTTTTCTTTTGCGAAGTGCTTGGAATCACCAAAACCACGCCCGGGCTATTTGGCCGAGTGAATTGGCCTTCTTTCCTGGTATGACTCGTGGAAGCTCATATTGTTTGGCGCCAATCGACATCGGAATACCCATCCCTTTCAATGTATCCTCATATAACAAATTCAGCCCATCGCCACCATCCATCAGCACTTTTGTCACCGAGTGCCTTCGACAACCGGATCGACCACTAACGCTTGCCGCCCAGGTGGCAATGTGGGTCGGGTGATCGACCGGTCGAATGTGATGGGTGTCTGGGACCACTTCACATAACTTGGCTTAACTGGGCAACCATATTCACCTCTCGATTGATGACTTTCAATCGACTTTTGCTTTCCACATCTGCGAAGATCATCGAGTGGAGTTGACATGCGGTATTCCTCCTCACCGCCCTCTTTATCTCCGCCTTGTCGGCTCCTTCTCCTTGTCCTTAGACTGTTTGCCTCAAACCGCTAGATCAGAGTCGACATCGACGAGTGGTGTGCTTCGTAAATAATGTTGCCCTCTTCATCTTTCTTCGTGTGAATATGGCATGGCATATCCATCACGTCATTTCCTTCTTTATCTTTTACTTTCTTCGGATTCCAGGATCCTTTGGGTTTCCCCTTGAACTTCCCTTGAGTGACGGCCAGGGCCTCTCCAGGAGCTGCTGGCTCGGCTTTGCGTTTCTGCTTCCGACTGGAATTGCCCTTCTCCGACTGGCTCGGCTTGTACTTGCCACTTCGGAGTCGGTCTTCTTCTTCGCCGTTGGCATATTTGCTAGCAATCTCCATCATTCTACTCAGGGTCATGTCTCCGGTTCGACCGAACTTCAGACTCAATTCTCTGTTTTTGACACCGTCCTTGAAGGCGCAAACCGCCTGATGGTCAGACACATTTTCCACAGTATTGTGCAAGGTAATCCACCTCTGAATATACTCTCGGAGAGTTTCATTGGTCTTCTGCACACAAACTTGCAGCTCTGTCAAACCAGCCGGTCGCTTGCAAGTCCCTTCAAAAGTCCTGACGAACACTCGGGACAAATCCTCCCAAGTATATATACTGCTGTGAGGTAATTGACTCAGCCATGCTCTGGCCGAGCCTTCCAACATGAGGGGCAAATGTTTCATGGCCACCTCATCATTCCCACCACCAATCTGAACAGCCACTCGGTAATCCTCAAGCCAAGTTTCAGGCTTAGATTCCCAAAGAACTTGCATACTCCAGCCGCCAATCTGAAATTGGGGAATTATGCGGCTCGACAGCCCTGCTAAAACACTCCGGACCAGAGACATGCACTCGACTGCTGGTGGGTGCATCCCTCTCGGGCCCTCCTCTATGGGCTCTGTTCCGGTCGACCAAGCCTTGCACGATAATAGACCGCGCATCAAAGCCTGGTTCTCTGGGTCGACCGAACCCTCCGCCTGTCTTGAATCGTAAATCGTCATCTTGCCGCCGAGGAGCGTGCGACCCTTCCCTCGGAGGGGAAAGGGGCATTCGACGCCTGTCGTCTCGGTCGAATCGATCTCCGAGCTGCTCTCGCCGGTTGTCGCGCCCTTCCCGCCGCGGAGGCGATCTGGGGCTGTGGGCCGACTGGACCGATGTTGTTCGCAGCGACGGATCGATGTGAATCCTGTTGCGCGATCGTGACACGGCTGAGTTCTCGTCACCGCCGCTCGGAGTAAATCTCGATCTGCTGCAAGCCTCTTCCAGCTTCGACCGGGGCGGCTGGATGGACTCTGCTATGCGAGTTGCAGCTGCTAAATTCTGAATTGGTGTGCGGTATACCTGAGTCGGCGGGAAGAGCCGACGTCGACTGGATTCAGGGAGTCGTTGCCGCGCACGCTCGTCGAGTGCTCGCTGAAGATTCTCCAGGCGAGCGCGTTCAGCCACATTGGCCAAACGTGCTTCCTCCAAGGCACGAGCCTCAGGGGTTTCTCCGGCGATGGGAGTATGTAGTGCATCCATGTTCCTGCGACGAAGATCTTCTCTCTGCAGAGAGTCGAGTGTCTCGGGCTGGTACTCCTCGTGTTCATGCACAGGGTCACCTCCTCCGGCGGCTCCACCGCCGTGGGCGAAACCGGGAGGACTGCGAGGGCCGTCGACCATGAGAATCTCCGCCGCCGGATCACTGCTATCACACTCGGATGCAGTCTCTACGGAGCCAGTCGACAGGTCGAACAGGCCGTAGAGGGATTCGTCGGGCTCGATAGCCGCGACCTGGGCGGTGGCTGTCTGGCGAGCCACTGCGTGCTTCACCCACCGCTGAAGTCTCGACCGACCAGAGCGCTTGCGCTGGTGGGAGACTGGGTGGGCGACCGATAAGGGAGTCGACCGATACGGAGTCGACGGTTGCCGCAGCAAAATGCCGCGAACACATGCGCGAAAGTGCGTCGCCCCGCGGACGGGGAGCGCCTCGATGTCAAGAGGGGCCTCCACGGAGCCATCTTGGTCGTCGGCGACAAAAGTGAGAGCACCGAGACGGATCTCGTGCCCCGCGCTCAAAACTCCAGAAGTCATCATGATGAAGGTACTCGGAAGTACTGCAACTCCTCCACAAATCGCTAAAACACCTGCCCCAAGGTGGGCGCCAACTGTCGTGGTTCTAAGTCTGACAGTAGAAGTAGGGGTAGGTTAAGGAGAGGCGATGTCCTAGCTATGGAGCAGTTGTGGAGACAAAGGATGTACGAGTTCAGGCCCTTCTCGGAGGAAGTAACAGCCCTACGTCTCGGAGCCCTGAGGCGGTCGAGTGGATTATGAGTATGAGTATTACAAGAATCTGAACCCTTCTATCTGTGGAGGGGGGTGGCTTATATAGAGTGCGCCAGGACCCCAGCCAGCCCACATTATGGAGGGATTAAAGTACATTAAGCTAGGGGGGTTACTGGTAACGCCCCTCATAAGGCGCTTTAACTACCATTAAGTCTATTCAATAGCAAACCGCTATACCATGGAGTGCCTTCGATCTTCGGTGGTCGAGTGAGTCTTCATGGTCGAGTGAGTCTTCCATGGTCGAGTCATTCCAGTCTCAGTCGAGTGGATTCCTCTTTGGTCGACTGGAAGATGATCTCTTCTGCAAGTGTCCTTGGGTAGGACGTTTAGGTCAGGCCTATGACCCTACCCTAGGTACATGAATCCATCAGTCACCGAACCCGTACACTTTGGCAACCCTTGGGGGCGGTCACCGGTACCCGTCAAATTGCTCGGGGCGATCTCCACAACCTAATTGGAGACCCCGATTCTTGCCCGGAGCTTTACACCACAATGATTGAGCTCCGAACAACACCAACCGTCTAGGGCGCCAACCCAAGAGGAACAAGCTCTAGGGTGTCCAAAACACCCAAAAGTGACAAGCTCAAGGGTACCAAACACCCAAGAGTAATAGGCTTCTCAACTTGTAACTTCCATGTATCACGTGGAGAACTCAAACCGATGCACCAAATGCAATGGCAAGGGCACACGAAGTGCCCAAGTCCTTCTCTCTCAAATCCCACCGAAGCAACTAATGCTAGGGAAGAAGATGAGAGGAAGAACAAGAAGGAGAATACCAAGAACTCCAAGATCTAGATTCAAGGGGTTCCCCTCACATAGAGGAGAAAGTGATTGGTGGAAATGTGGATCTAGATCTCCTATATCTTTTCCCTCAAAAACTAGCAAGAATCCATGGAGGGATTGAGAGTTAGCAAGCTCGAAGAAGGTCAATAATGGGGGAAGAGCACGAGCTCAAAGGATAAGGTTCATTGGGGAAGAAGACCCCCTTTTATAGGTGGGAAAAAATCCAACCGTTATGCTCACAGCCCGCACAGAGCGGTACTACCGCTCCAAGGAGCGGTACTACTGCTAGGGCGGTAGTACCTTTGAAACACAACAGCGAGGAGGCAGAAAGGCCAGAAGAACCGTCGGAGCGGTAGTACCGCATGACCTCACGGTACTACCGCTAGGGGTAGCGGTACTACTGCTAAGGGTAGTGGTACTACTGCTTGCGAGTGGTACTAAAAAAATTACATCCAGGCCTACCAACGGAGCACTTGGGACGAGTTTTTGGTCCGGAGCGGTACTACCGCTGTAGGAGCCACGGTAGTACCACTCTGGAGCGGTAGTAAAAAATTACATCCGCTCCAATTCGCGTTAGTACCGCTGCAGCCTTTTCAGAACACCAAAACTGCCACAACTTCTGCAAACGGCATCCGAATTCGATGAAACCAAGTTTGTTGGAAAGCTAGCGACAAGGGCTAACACAATCTTTAAAGAAATATCAATAAGAAGCAAATTAGAAAAGGCCAATAAGAAATGGTGAGAACCCTTCCTCAGATAAGACCGATAAAACCTCCAACACCGAAAACATCATAGAAGACGCGTGCGAACTCCGTTTTCGATGAACTCAAGCTTGTCATCAAAATGACCATAAGCTCTAAGACTCACAAAGAGAACCAAACAAGAACCAAGAAACATGATGCAAGGATGCAATGGTTTGAGCTCTCTACTAACGATACGATCAAGCTACCAACTTGAGAGCCCCCCTTGATAGTATGGCAAACGATCCTATAACCCGGTCTCCCAACTACCACCACGAGACCGGTAAAATAGGAAACCTATCAAGGGCAAACCTTTGCCTTGCACATGGTCCACTTGAGCTAGATGATGGCAATCTTGACTCCCTCAAGTTGGACCACCTTTCTTGATTGTGTTGGCTCGATGAAGACTAGATGATTGCTCCCCCATAGTTCACTATGGGTGAGCCACTCTTCGGCACATCTTCACAAGTCCATTGACACCACAATGGATGGCAAGATTCAAGCACTTGATCTCTTCATGATGCTCCACTTGAACTTGCACACGGCAATCTTGATGACGATCACCACTTGATGTGATCCTTTCCATGGGTTGTATGATATCTTCCTCTTGACGCAAGCCCATGGATATGTACCTAACCCCACATAGAACTCTCACATAGACCATGGGTTAGTACACAAATTGCAATTGACAATGCTTATACCATACCATGGGATCACTTGATCCCTCTCGGTACATCTTCTACGCTTTGTGAGTTGATCAACTTGATTCACTCTTGACTTAGTCTTGATCAGCCTTGAATCTTTGCAACTCTCTTCATTTGGATGATGTCTTGAAGGTAAATATGAATGATCACACAACCTTCTTCTTCAAGACATGCTTGCAATAAGCTCAACACTCACATGACCAATCTTTGGATAATTCCTTAATAGCACCTTGGTCAACTCATAAACTCCTTGAAACCAACACATGGACTTCAAGAAAAGCCTATGGACAAATCCTTCAAATATAACTCAAGACAACCATTAGTCCATAGAGATTGTCATAGATTGCCAAAACCAAACATGGGGGCACCGCATGTTCTTTCGTCTTGAGATAAGCAATATGGATCCTGATTATGGACACCTTGTTTTTAATTATGACTTCCTAGGAAACATTCAATAGGATTCAATTCTACGAATCGAATGTCCAACAATGATTTTCTTTCTTAAGGCTTTTTTTTTGTGGGGCTTTCTTAAGGTTGTAACACTTAAAAAATCCTATGAAATGCTTTGAATAAAAGAAACCCTAAGATGTACTCCATTCGTTCCAGAATATAAGAAACACATGCTTTTTGAGATTTAAGTTTCACCATAAATTTAACAGGTGAATATGTGGGTCATGTGTTATAAAAATTATGCCATTGAATTCATTTCGAAAGAATTTTTCAATGGTATAATTTTTTAGTGGCATGATTTATGTATGATTTGTCTAATTAGTGGTCAAAGTTAAATCTCCAAAAGTGTGTATACACTATATTCTGGAATGGAGGGAGTATGCTTTATCCCTTTGCATTTCACTAGATTCACCAAATTGGTGGTGTCAGATCAATCATGTTTGCCCGTGATTTGATGCTAAGCAATGCAAGTGAACTTCTTAAATTAAATATGTTATTGTTCCTCTTGACAATCTCGTGGCCTCGCCAAAGGTATTCTACCCATGTAGTTTCCAGCGAAGCAATTTTTTATTCAGGTAGGGCATTCATTTTTATTATTCATGGAATCATGATGAAGCATACGCTTGCTGTAATCCAGTGTCACCAGATAATTTGTTCGCACTTACATGCTTTCCTCATGCATCTACTTCTACTTCTATATAGAAGGAGGCGGTGAATGTCTATTATTGGTGATGGAAGCAAAGCGAGGCATGAAGAGGGCCTCCATGGGGGTGCTTTCATATATAATTATGGTGTACGCTAACTTCAAAATAATCCGACCTGGCTGCTGACTCTGCTCGCATCTACTCCCAGCTCTGCCATAGCTTGAGCCAACTGTTGGCTATCACTTACTTGATTTGTTCCCGATGATTCCTAATTCTTGTCGAATCTTATATTAGAACTATTGAGTACCACCATTTAAGCATTGCACTTGTTGTCTTCCTGTTTATAGAAAACAATTGTGTTTGTTTAGTTTTGGCCTCTGTTTATCTTTAAATAGAGTGGAGTAATTTTAACTATATATTGTGGACACATTCAATCCGTATCCAAACAAATAAGCCGGTCATATATATGTTGTGGACGCATGGTGCTTTAAGTGTTGTAGTTTGGATAAAGTATATATGTTGGCATTAACGAGGCATCTATGGGCATTGGTTGCCACACCTATCTCCATTCATCATATTGAAGGGCTACTGCCGTTTCTTTCCACATGTGATCCATTCATTGATGGCCTCTACATTTTGGATACATTTGTTTTCAACTTACCTAAATGTGATCCACCAGATTTTGTTTGGCTATATGGTTTTACTTGTGCGAGGCTTTAAGTTTGTAGTTTTGCTCTCCTTATTCTGTAGATATAGATTTTAAATAAGATCACTGTTTTCCTCTTCACATAGAGGGTAACTAATGATTATCTATAATGCCTGCCCAATGAAATTCCTTTAAAAGTGGTTAAATGTAAAATAAAGTTTAGCATGCAAGTGGTGAAAAAGGTTGGTCGGGCTATAGTTTATCGCGCCTCACCATTATAGATGTATATGTCAATACATCATACCTCCTTGAATGCCATGCCTTGATTCAGCTTTGGCTAAGTCCAAAGCAGACATTGTATTTAAAATGTCCTTGATTACAAATATTTGTATTTTTATCTATCTATTGCAACGCTAGACCATGATAATAGTTTTGTGTTATTACTCGAAACAACAGAGCGTGATCAATAACCCGCGCCGTTCTACTCTCTAAAGATGAAAATTGACAATGATAATGTGTTTTGGAATGTTTTGTCACAAGATTAATTGAGAAAATGCCCGAGTTTCCACTTTCATGAAAATAAAATTGGATAAAATAATACCAGTATAGTATTTTTGGAGCTTTGCAATATACATATATATGCATGTGAGGCTGTCTATCCTTCACCAAATTGCATCTAAGCACATTATAATTTAGTTGTGGTCGGTTTGCATAGTGAGCCCATAACCATGGTAAGATCCAAAGTACATATGGGCAAGAACATAAATCTGAACTCGTGTATTATTCGAATACAACACTCTTTAAACAACTCAGAATAAAACAAATATAATACCAATCAAATTAAGAATCTTTTAACATTCTTTGATCCGAGAATCAAGAAGGAGTGCGAAAAATCATCACATAAGTCGAGGAGAAATGGTATTAACCAGTTAAGTTTACAAGTTCAATCTAAGGAGCATGTTTTTATCATTATGCCGGACTTCTTGTCCAATCTTTCAACAACAAAACTATGAGAGACGGGAAGCACCCCATTGCCATTTTTTGCCAGCATATGCTTATGAATAAGCTTAGATGCAAAAGGTTGCAACCGGAGACACTTTAGTGACCGTTTCCGTACCCCAAGTGTCTTTGCATGGTAGCCATTTTTTACTCAAGAATTGTTATGTGTAATTTTTATATGCTTTTATGCTGCTAATACCACGTCTAGTATGTGTACTAGATTGCTCTGTCCTTCAATTCTGGGAGTTCTAGTACGTCTGTGTTAATCATTGATATAAGTGAGCCATATATCTTACTTTTGCATGCAAGATTAAGTATATCAATTGAATTTAGATTATCAAAATACTTGTAGAACTTTTGAAGTACATGCTTTCTAATAATGAGTATTCTGAAACCCCATAATTTACTCACATGTTATTGTCAGGAAAATTGATTGAATCCTGGATGTTTCTGCTAATTATGCTAACATACCTTACAGAACTCGGCCGAAGATAAGACAAATTTAGTACTATTTGAGGGGTGGGGGCAAGAGCCCAGTGATATATCACATGTATACCTCTGTAAAATTGAGGGCTTATTCTCCTCCTCAGTCTATATTTGATCATATTTTAGTTCCATTTTGGTTCACCTTCCTAACCTGCTCATAGATGTGCCATGATCCAAAATTTAACTAGGCAAAGACCAGGCACTGCGAATGCATATCATCCATAACCCACATGTTCTAATTGGCGCAAAACAAAATAAGAAGAATGCTAGTTAGATTAACACTGTTCAAACACGTGGACGATTTGCCAATAAAGTTGGAATCGAGAAATTAATGCAAAAGCGCCAGAGTTTGGAATTCAATGATCGAAGAAGGTCGAGTCAAAAAGTTTCATGGTGTTGCTTTTTTTTTCTATCGAACGACTTCTGATTTAACTTAACTATGTGTTGGGGAAACGGGAGGGTTGTAAATAATTTTGCTCATCAAAAATTTCTCATCCAATGTGGAAATGCTCAGTTGGCCTAGAATCAACACCATCCCTTTTTCCTATACAAAGCAACAAGCTCCAAATTTCACTATCAACATAATGGAACATAACATCCAATTAAATAAAACCAACAATAAAATATGGCAAGTTAAATATAGTTCAACAGACCAAGTACGAACTCCGGTTGTTGCAAATTAAAAGTATAGCTAGAATGGTAGTTCCCACTCCAGAAGGCTAAGAAACTAGCCAAAAAGATCACCACAGCCCATTATATATACAACCATTTGAGCACTCACCAACAAAAGAAGCTAGCAACAGATGCAGCTTCGACTCCATCTATTTCACCTGGCATGTCCTTTGCATGTTGGTAAAATGACACAATCTGGTTTAAACATTACATGCTTTGATGATATTCCAAAGGCCTCTCAAACCAGGAGTGTGATATACGAATGCCTTCCATGCGCCTTAAGTTCACCCTTTTCCTATCTTTACTCTAAAGGACATACATAGAAAGTTACCTTTAATTGGGTGAATACAGCTATACATATAACATGGTGAGTTGGAAAGAGAGGCCAGTCCTCCTTCCTTGGTTATATATCCTTGTTGATCCCCACCTATCTAGATGCACAATGCGGCAATAAAGATCTGAAGGATGTGCTCCGGTGGCCACTTGCATGGGCCACAAATGGATAACGTCCTCAAAGAACACAATCCGGCCCATAACAAGTCCATATACAGAGAACGGTCCTTCGCCAAAGATATCTGGCGAGAAGCATTCTTTTCTTTCTTGATGTCATAAGTCATGCCACTATTTATCCATGCGCTAACAAGAATTAGTGAATATGGAAACAAACAGATTGATTAATGGAAAAACATTCAAGACTAACTAACAACAAGCAAAAACCAAGAAGAAAATGAGCACCGTACCTAGGAGGAACTAGCTACTCCGATCCTTGTATGTAAGTACTCCAGATGCTTGTTTTCCGAGTTAGATATCGTTGCATCTCTGTTGTACTCCTCTGGTTCTTTTTGGCAAACGTTCCAAATCTGCCAAGCTGCTTCTTCAACTTCCTCTGGTTCTTTTTACCAAACGTTCCAAATTTGCCAAGCTGCTTCTTCAACTTCCTCTCGTTTCTTTTACCAAACGTTCCAAATCTGCCAAGCTGCTTCTTCAACTTCCTCTTGTTCTGGTTCGTTTGAGTGTACCAAAAAAACAAGCTCTGCTATTTGCCAGTTTGTTGTCTCTTACGTTTCTATATAGTAACGTTCAAGCCAATCCTTTTTCTCTTGTATATTTCGCAAGAATTATACAAGAAGCAAGTAGTACATGCTTGCTAGAGACAAGCAAATGGAACTGGTAATTAACATATCCATCCATTCATTCATAGGCATGAATACTCAAACAAGGACAAACTAGATAGAGATGTGATGAACAAGTCCTTAACTTAGATCACCAACTAGTAGATCAAAACATTTGGATTTACTGCATCTTTCAAAGACATAGCAAACAATATTTCTCATCAACCTTATATATACATTAATTTGCTGACCTTCACATTTATCGACATGCCCATAACAATGCTGCTACTGTTTGTGGCTTTGAAAATAACAACAATCCTGTACAATGAGATCAAACATCCTTGAAACAAGATGCCGTAGTGCTCCAGCTTCTGAGATATCAGCAGGCTCAGGCTATCGGCAGCGTTGATGGCGGGCCTGGAGTAGGACAAAATATGCCATGTAACATGGTATTGGGATGAATTACAGTGTGATGAAAATGGCATCATGCTATGCAATTGTTCCGGATGCTTCCTAGTCCTATGTTGTGTTTAATCATCTTTGGGGTGCATCAATTCTCTGTGTTTATCTAAGGAAACTTTTCTTGTCCGTGTCTTTGGGCTCCTTACGGCGCTTGCACACACACATATATGTAGTCCTAGAAGGCTCACAAAAAGCACATGCATGACCTGACTTTCCTTTTACGATCAACCATTGGAGTTCGAGTCAGGATAGTAATATTGCTTGTTTGTTTGGAAGTCGATGAATTGGACAACTAATGCATTGAATTGTGAGCAATAAAACAACATTTCTTGGGTTTTCAGTACCATGCATTAATTTAAGCCACGTGGCTAGTAAAATCCATTGATTATCAAGGATGTGCCGGTGCAGCTAGCCCATGCGCAGTCCTGAGGCATGTCTAGTCGATCTTTCAGAAAGGGTTAACTCTTCAAAATATTCTCTGTGAAGAGGTAACCGCACAGAGACAAACTACTATCCGGTTAACTCCACGTTAACTTCCAATCCTCCCTCCTCTCTCTCTCTCTCAAACTACTATCCAGTTAACTCCACTTTAACTTCCAATCCTCTCTCTCTCTCTCTCTCTCTCAAACTACTATCCGGTTAACTCCACGTTAACTTCCAATCCTCTCTCTCTCTCTCTCTCTCTCTCTCTCTTGGTCACACTAAATTCTCAGCAAAACATCCCTCCTCCTAACTCCCACCTAGGGCGCCTCCTCCTCCTGTCCCTGGCATCTTCCCAATCTGGTGGCAGGCGTGCGGTGTCTAGTCAACCCGCCGTGACCCGGCCGCGTATGTAAAGACACACATAATGCTACACGTACTCGAGGCTTCGGGGATTTTACAGGCTGGTCGAGAAACACTCCAACGTGGCAGTTTCTGGTTGGCTACCAGCCGGGCAAATGGAACCCTTATGAAATCAAGCAGAGCTTAGTAGATTTTTATTTAAATGTTATTTTTATAACAAATTTTGAAAATGTATGCCCTAATTCGGAAAATCAAAACCATGACCCCGTCGGCCTCACTCAGACCGAAGACGTCTTTGGTCATGCTTAGGCTGAGGTTGTTAAGTTATGGACTTCGATCCTTTATTCCTCATAATCACAATCTCAACCAAACCTTTTACTATTCTTGACAATTTGAATCGTTTTATTTACTTGCTTGCAATTATCACTTTAAACCACAAATAAAGTACATTAATACTTGTAACTAGCAAGGCTAGTAAGGTTGACGCCCTTACTAGGATTGAAGTGTCTTAGTTATGTGCAAGTACTCACCATTGGCAGCAAGTCAAGGCTCCGCGAGTTAATATATTGGTTCTCAATGGAGGAAAAGCTTACTTCATAGTGCAAGCTGTTTCACTTCGAAGCCCAACAACTGTGTCCATGATATAATTAACATAAAATAAGAAAATATGTCCTTAAGTTCCCAAGAATCGTGTAGCACAAACAAGCCAGGCACAAAGGTGCAAAAATGCATGATATGGCATACAAAAGGAGAAAACACAAATACTAGAGATAAGGGAAACTAGCTAGCAAGATTATTCATGACATATGGAGAGAGAGGTTTTCGAGGAGTTTGGTTATGACTGTTTGTTAAACTTCCCGAGAAGTACTACTACGACCTCCCTCCCTCCCTCCCTCCCTCCTCAAATCACGCCATGTACAGTAGTTTATAGGATGGTTGATTAGGCCGGTTGGTTGAGGTTCCTAAATAAGAGGCTACTAGTACTCCCTTCCTCCCTCAAATAACTCCAGGTTTTCCATACCTCGGTGGATTTGTTTCCTATCTTCGTCACATTTGTTGTGAATCACGGCATCCCTAATTAATCATCTCACTTCTCTCTCTCCTAACAAACTTGGGTAGCAGGAAGATTCCGCATGCTTGCACTCCTACTATATAAAGTGCAGACTGAGGCTAGGCTGAGGCTTGCTTGTCGGCTATCTATATATGCAGCAGCTGGTTGGGGGATGTTGCGCATTTGCTTTGAATCAGACTGCAAGGACCTCATTATCGCACTATAAAGCTCCGACGGTGATCTCACTCCGCAAGGTATCCTTTAATTACTTGGGTGCAGTGGCCATGAGCTTGCCTCAATGAGGAGCAAAGCAGTGGTCATGTACCCACATGATATGTTGTACGATGTAAGTGTCTGCTTGACTAATGGAATCGTGGAGTTCCATTTCAAATAAAAAGAAAAGAAGTCACTGACAAACAAGCGTATCAATCATGCATTCATGCATCCATGCCACCAGCTAATTGATATACAAATACATTAGGGAAAAGAGTATAGAACACTTATATAACAGATAGATACTACGTACACACAAATATTCAATGCTGTGATCCAAATAAGAAATGGAGATGATTAGAACAACCTAGCCACCTAGATCACAAAATAGTTAAGATAACACAGATCAATATGAGCTTCCTTGTCCACGGTAACAGCGTTGAAATCAGGCCTCAGCTTCCATGTCCAACACAACATCAGCAACACCACCGGCTGATGGCTGCTTCAAACTGGCTGATGGTTGCCAGCCAAATGACAACACCGGCTGCTGGCTGCTTGCAACTGGCTGATGGTTGCCAGCCAAATATACACCAGGTAAAGGTATACATAGCCTGCAGTTTCTTTTCATAGTGGTAAATTGAAACATAGTGGTAAACTGAAAGAAGTTAGTTGCTTTCCAAAAATCATCACCAGTCACGATGATTTTCAAGCACCAGTCATATCAACAATCATTCATTAGTCAGCCGACTTATTGGCATCACAATTCACAAGTTACCAACCAAATGATGTCTCAAAAATCATTAGCCAGCCAAATAAATGAGCGAGCTGACATTCAATCTTTCATGGAGAAAAAAGAACATTTAACACCAATCCAATATGTTTGCTACTTCTTGACATTGACTAAACCTACTCCCCCTGCCGCACAATACAATCCATATCCAAATACAAAATTTACTACAGTATGTATGTACCACTCCCTGAGACAAGACCAACATCACCAGCTAATCGATCCAAATTTTACAAACTCCCAGGACCAAGACCAACAACATCACCATTCGACCGACACCCAACGCAAAAGGAAAAATAAACATCCATATTTTACAAACTCCCGAGACCAAGACCAACATCACCCATCAACCAACACTAAAGGGAAAATAAACAAGGGACATGTGCAAGTGCTGGCATCAGGTACACCATTACATCAGTGAAAGTGCACCACTTGCCGACTCCACCATATGATCATCCTTTTTCACAGCATTTCCTAACATTTGCGCTTTAACCTTTTCTTCAAATTTCTCGCCAAGTCCTTCTGCACGGCAAATGTAATCCACAGAGTCAGAAACCGAAGCAAATTCACAAACTAAATGTTTTATAGTGAGTGACATAGAAAATGGACAATTAGAACAGATACCCACTAGTAAAAACAAGTTGCCGAAATCCATGCATGCATCTTGAAGCTTTCTTTTATGATTTTTGAGCACCTGGTATCGTTCCCCTCCCGAGTCGCCCCGCGCGCGACCGGGAGGAAACCCTAGCCGCCGTCGGCCGGGTGCCCCCTCCTTCTTCCCTCGCCGCCGCCAGGGCGCGCGCCAGCGGTCTGGTCGCCGCCGGCGGCGGGAGTCTCGTCCTCGCGTCGAGCTCGGGGCGGGCCAAGGCTGGCGAGTCGGGGTGCCCCGCTTGACGGCAGGCGTGGCAGCGCAGCAGCGCCGGTGCAAGGGCGGCGGCGTGACGGGCGCGTGTGGGGGTGTGCTTGGGGCGGATGTGGTGGCGGCTGGGCCGGATCTGGCCCCCCGGGCGGCGCGGGCCGTGGGGCGGCGTGGCTGCGGGCGGCCTCCTCTGCCTTGGCCGTCCTTGCTAGGGGAGGTGGCGGCGCAGGTGTGGTGGTGTGTGCGGCGGCGCTGGTGGTGCGTCCGGTGCGCTGGCTGATCTGGTGGCTGCGTGCCCGGCGGATTCAACGCCTGGAGTCCGGCAGGCGGCGCGGGATGGGCAGTGGCCTGGTGTGGCTGCTGCTCCGGCCGTGGACGGTTCCACGGTAGCTTGGCAAGTCGGCTGCGGCAACGGCCGACATGTTTCGGGTCGGTTCGTTCATAGGCGGCATGCGGCGGCCTTCGATTCCTCTCCCCGTCGCCCGCGCACCAATTCCGTCGAAGGACTGGGCTTTTCCCAACCGTGGTCCATCGCCCGTCTCACGCCCCGCAGCAGGACCGCGCCCGTCTCGCGCCCGGCAGCAGGACCGTGCCTGTATCGCGCCCGGCAGCAGGACCGCGCCCGTCTCGCGCCCGACAGCAGGACGGGCCGATGGCGGCCGGTTGGGGGCAGCTCAGGGGTGCGAAAGGCGGGGCTTTTTCACCCGTCTCTATAGGTGGCGTGGCGCTGGGTAACTGGTGTGGTGGCGTCGAGGTCTTGGATGCCTAGGCGGCGGCCCTGGTGGTGGTGTCGCGGTGCTCATGGGCAAAGCCCGTGCCTTGGTGCTGCCCTGTGACCATGGTCGTGAGGGCGGCATGGTCGCCGGGGTGTGGTGTTCGGTGGCGGTGAGTATTGGCCGGGGTGAAAACCTGTTCTATCTTCGGACGGACCGACGGCGGCGAAGCTCGTTCCATTTCTGAAGGCGTCGTCGCGGCCATCATTGCCCGTCGTGTTGCTCCAGGGAAAACTCTGACTCTCGGGTCGGGCGGTGGCGGCGCTCCGGTGTCGTATCCTTCCTGAAGGCACTGCCTTGGAACCCACGGTTCGTCATATGCGGCTTCATCTCTTCGCGGTGGCGTGTTCACGGTCAAGTACCCGGCTGCTCTTGTAGTGCTTGGGTTGGTGTTGCTGCGCTCAGCGCTTATGTATCTTGCCTTGGGTGTGTGCGTGTGTTGTGGTGGCGTGTGTTTGTATCGGGTTGTTGTTGGTCGATGCTTTATATATAAAGCGGGGCGAAAGCCTTTTTCGGTAACAAGTTGCCATTGCACAAAAGCACACGATGCACCCAGGTTCTGTCGTACACGAGCAGATTATCTAGTAACACGTGCATTTTAATCTCCTGTGGACAAACAATCGAACAACTCAAACCAAATCAAACTTATTTCCCAGTTCCCACAATGTCAAACAAGCTTCAACTTGTGAGAAATCATTCCAAGGAAGCGAATAAATAGGACACCAACTCAGGTACTATGAATTACAGAGCAAAGTGCTAGCCTGCCAGGACATCGCTGGTAACAATATCATCAACACTACAATTACTTCTTCACCATGTCTTTCTTGGCAAATAAGAAAACAAGTCCATGAACTAGTTCCAAAAGCATGTAATAGATTATCTAATAACATATGCATTTTAATCTCCTCTGGACAAGAAATCAACGACTTGATGGCCGTCAAGAACCACAACTGGCCATGGCTCAATGACCGAACCATCTCATGGCATAGGGAGAGGGCCCAGGTACTCACCAGAACCAAAGATGAGGCAGAGGTAGTGGTCGAGTAGTAGATGAAGCAGACCAGGAACTTTCTCAGGGCCCGGTACAAGGAGGACCTGGTAACAAAGGAGCTTACCACGGATCCGAAGACCAGGGCGCTCGTGCTTGTTTTGGTAAAAAATACACCCCCGCGTAATTAGCTCCATATGGTTGCATTCTAATTAATCCCCAATATTTCTAAATGGTTCACGTTCCTTCCGCAGGACACTAAAAGCAGTAGCGCGGGGTCGTCTCAGAGCTCCCCTTTCGACACCCCTTTAAATAGGGCGTTGAACGTAATGAAAAACAAGGATAGGCTCAGTAAGCCGCCGTCAGCTGGTCGTGTGGCCGGCAAAGGCTTGTCCACAAAATGGTCGTCATACTATACCGCTGGTGGGAGAAAGGAGAAAAAGACCAGCTAGGAAAGCCAGTCACACGAGGTTGAAGCACTCAAGGCACAAGTGGCGCGGATTCCGGAGATTGTCCAAGAGCAAGTGCAACAACAACTGGGAACGACGCTCACCGCCATGGTGCCTATGTTGATTCATGGGCTGACGACGTGGATTGCGGGCGGCCAACAGGGGCCTCCCCTGGTTCCCAGCTTCACGGCCAGCAACTCGCACAACGCGCAGGCGGCGCCATTGGTGTCTCCGGCGGAGGCGGTATTCGTGTCTCCGGCACCGGCATGGGCATTGGAGCTTAATGCACCCGGATGTACGCCGGCCGGCACCTCGCCAGAAGCGGCCCTCCGCTCGATTACACGCCGCTGTTGGCAGTGCCTCGACATTAGCCGAGCTCGACAGCATCATGGTAACTAAGCCTTTCGGCCGATGACTTCATCTCCTTGCCTTTGACTGGGTATCCCTGACGCCCTACATGTTTTCGCAGGGCGCCGCCGACGTTCCTTGCACTCTCCTGCACTTCATGGGCAGCGAGTTGGTCGCTGTCGCCAAGGGCAGAATCGTTCAACCGGGCAACCCCATGTTCCACGGTAATCCGATGCCACCCACCTTGTATAGGGTTGAACTGGTTCGGGTGCTGCCAGGCTGCGACGAGCTGTTACCTCCGATTCGACCCGCTGGGGCTAACGAAGAAGATGAGATGACCCTCAGCGCCTGCGTAAGATGGCCCCTGCTTTGGCCGAAGAGCCAGATTCGTTTGGGGGTGGGGGACACCACCTGGCAAGAACGCCGCAACTCTACCGGACATGCCGGACATCCCTATGGCACAGGACCCGGACATGCATATGGCACAGGATCCGGACGACGACGACAACGACGACGGTACATTTACCAACGTTGATAAGTACTTTGCCGAACATGGGTACGCTGACGAGTTCTACGGGCCTCCTTCTCAAGAACACAACCAAGACGACCGCGATCTAGCTGGTACAGCGGAGAAATCCAATTGCAACAGGCGTCGTCTGGCGTTTAGTTCTCAGGAGACGCCTCCAGCTTCCGCCTTCACCGAGCCTCAGATAGCTGAGGTGCGAAATATTATTAGCCCCAACATGCTCAAGAAGGAGGTCTGTGAGCAGAACTCGGTCCCATTACAACAGATCAAGAAGAAGGGACGAAAACGGAAGACTAACAAGGGTGCCGGTGCAAGCCAGCCGGCACCGAGTACGATCCGTGCTCAGGACGGGCCACCTTCACCTAAGGATATCTCGAGGAGGGTGCATGTGGCGGGTAGGGCGATGCTACCGCCAAACATGCTCAATGCTGCAACCGGTGCTATGCGGAGTCTGCATGACAGTGTTCTTTCTTTGGAGAAGCGGCGTCTCTCCCACAATGATGTGGCATACCCGGTATTCATGGCCAAGGTGCCAGAGGGCAAGGGCTTTGTGGATGGCTCCATCGGGGGTACGATCGTCCTGCGGTTTGATGACATCTTTGCTATGTTTAACCTTCATCCGCTGCACTACACCTTCGTTCGGCTGTTTTCACTGAGTATGGAGATGCGGATTATTCGAGACAAGACCCCAGACATCGTGATAGTCGACCCCTTCTACATGTGTGCCAAGATCTTGGGCAGCGCTGGGGACCGGCAAGTCGCGAGTTCACACCTCGAAGGTGTCATTCTGGCAAACCCAGATAAGGATAACTTCCTCGTGCCTTAATTTTCCGAGTAAGTCATTCCCTCACCGCCCCGTAACATATGATTTCTTAGATTTCGATCGTTCTTTTTTTTCTAACATTCCGTGTTCTGTGCAGTGACACACATTGCACACTCATCCTCTTAAGCCCGAAATATTCCACGGCCACGTATTTCGGCCCGGACCGTGACTCCAAGATAGACTACACAAATATTAAGAAAGTTCTTGATGATGCTCTCCCCGGCTACGCCAAATCTGGAGGCACCTTTAAGAAGCCAGTTCGTAGGTACGACAGGCACGTGTTCACCCACAACACGATGTTCCCCTGCGTCAAGCAGCCGCCTGGCGGTCAGAAGGATGCCTACTACGCCCTCCATCACATGCGGGCGATCGTACGGGACCATAATCACCTTCTGCTACCAAATAATGTCAAAGATTGGGCCGCAAGCTTGGCAGCAATCCAGGACGCGAACCTCCGACAAGAATTCTTTCTCATCCAGTCGGAGTTTGTAGAAATCATCCATCAAGATGTCCTTCATACCTCGGGGCAGTTCTACCTCAGATATCAACCGTCCAACAGTGAGATAGACACAACGCTACAAATGCAGGCTGACAACGCCCGCGACTTCATGACCATCATGAAAGACGGCGACTTCATCCACGCTCCGGTCCCATGAGTCGAGTCGAAAGTAGTGATGCTATTTGTAGTTCTGAAACATCGATTAGCTCATGTTGTAATTAAACTTTAATGAACTTGTATGTCTCTTTGGTTTGGACAGTCGTTCAACTTAGATGTAATCGATGCTATTTATTAGTAGGACCATGAATCGTGTTATTAATGTCTTGCTTTTCTCTTCCGATCCTTTTGTTGCATACTTATATATTGCTTATGTATTGTCTGTTGTTTGGCTTGTGCATAGAGATGCCGTCGTATGTCGTGTACAAGGGTAAGGTTCCCGGAGTCTACGACGACTAGGAGTGTCGGAGATAGGTTCACCGTTTCAGCGGTAACAGTTACAAAGGGTACACCACTAGGGCGAAGGCGGAATCTAGATACGCCCGCTATCTAGCGGGAGAGAGGAGGGAGCATTGGAGGAACCGGATGAAGGCCAGTTTCATCGCGATGATGCTCATAGTGATGACCGCAGCTCTCTTCTATGTGATGGTAGTTTAGATGAACGATATCGACTTGTAATGTGAAGACAAACTCGCTACTCGTGGCCTCCGAGACTTGTAATGTTCTGTCTTTGTTCGGTCTTTTGAATTCGGAGACTAATATGATGAATTGTATTCGGAGACTAATCTTCTATTGTATTCGATGAATCTGTTGTTGATGTGTGGTGCTATCTATATTCTGTCCAATAATACATTTTGTAACCCGTGCAAAAATCAGAAAAGTAAAACAAAACCTAATATTCATACTAATGGCGCATCACCACAAAGTGCGCCATTAGTATGCCTAAGGATACTAATGGCGCATCACCCTACAGTGCGCCATTAGTATGTCAAAGGATACTAATGGCGCATCATACCACAGTGCGCCATTAGTATGCCAAAGCACCGGGTAAATATGGCCCCCTGGGAGGCATACTAATGGCGCACCGTGGGCTATACTAATGGCGCACCTGTGGTGCGCCATTAGTATACCAGATACTAATGGCGCACCACAGGTGCGCCATTAGTAAAAAATACTAGTGGCGTGGTACTAGTGGCGCACCAGTAGTGCGCCATTAGTAGGCAAAACTGGTGCGCCACTAGTAGCCCTTTTCCTAGTAGTGGCAGGGCAGCACGGCGACGGCGTCGGAGGCAGGGACGGCGCGGCGACGGCGTTGGAGGCAGGGGCGGCGAGGGCGCCGGCGCGTGGGGGTGGTCCGCGGGCAGGGGCTCGGCCGCGTGGCAGAGGCGACGACAGCGACGGCGACGAGGAACAACGCTGGGGCGTCGGGCGGCGAAGACGAACTGAAAGAAAATTTTCACAAATTGGCTAGATATATTGCTGACTTCGCCTGTTAACTCCGTTATGGAGTTGCCAATCTTATTCAAGTTGAATTCCTGGGAAACATATACCCACACCCGAGTGTAGTCTTCGAACTGTGGGTCATTGAATACCAGTTGTGCCATGGTTGTCTTGCCAATGCCTCCAATGCCATATTGGTAGGATGACCATTTCTTCTGTGACGCTCTTAGATTAAATAGACAATATTTTTTGTTTTTCCTTTGTCCTTCCAATGATTGCTTGTTCCACATCTGATGATGTTTCCCTGCTAGGCATTTGCTGCACAGTACGGTTAGAGCTATATGTCATGGTACTGGAATAATGTCCATGTTCAATTGTTGTATTGTTCAGTTCAGCCACCATCATCTCCAACGTATTAGTCTCTGTGCTCATGGGACCAATTGTCGTACACGCGGAGCACATCTGCCATCTGGAACAACTTTTTATGTGTAAGTTACATGGAGAAGACCAGTATAATTATCACGACCATGATTTCATATTCTAGTAAAGTTTCCAGGATGATTATGCTATATCTGTGTATGCTAAGTTACTGTTAGATTGCTCTTCACAAAATGTGCAAACTGCCAGAGGAAAAGGTTACAATACCACATGTTCGAATAAAAATATATACAAGAATGGCAATGCACATACCGAGACAACCAACCAACACCATTACATGAACAAGGCCATAGCCTTGAACGCTAAGGACGGATGAATGATGCATGACATGAATGAAGTGGAAACAAGGTGACATGCTTACGGAAAATCCTCATATGCAGCTGCTGCTTTCCACCCTCACCTCGTCCACTCTGGCAGTGCCCACAAAACACTCATGTCCACAGCTCGCTTGGCTCTCTTCCACCCACTCTACTCTACCAGCCACCGAGCAACACCTCCCTGACTTTCCTCTCTCTCCTGCAATCTCCGGCAACCACTGTAGCCGGCTCTGGCAGTGTCAAGTCAGGGCGCCGCTGTTGGTGTTTGCCCTTGGCTCGGCAATGCTCTGCAGCACTAGATCAAATTTGCCGGAAGATCATGAGCATATCACAAATGCACAGACACTCAAACTACTGTTTGGACAAAGAAATAGGGCGAAGGAAACAGTGGGATCAAGAGGCCACTGGAAATGGAGAGACTGACCATTTTTGCATGAGAGCAAAAAAAATTAACCACGGCACTCAAACTACTCATTATCTCATTCTAATATGAATCTGTATGCATTTCCTTCCAATCTCTGAACTAATGATTGTGTCCAGCTAGTAAGTGATATCGTCTCGGAAAGAGAAATAATATCGTGGTTCTTTCCAAGCGAAATGTTGCACTGCGGTAGTGCCCATCAGTAAAATTGAAGGGCTACTACCATTTATCGAATGCACTCATCTTAAGCAGTTCCTGAATTGAAGGGCTAGCTAGCTATCATTGAACCCCTAGAACGACAGCAAATCGAGGCATGAAGAGGGGTTCCAGGCGGATGGTTCAGCAGCAACACATCATCCACACAACCAGGAAACAATCCAAGGTCTGAAGCGTTCGCTCGCATCTTCCCAGATGAACGTTATGAGATCTCAAGGTGTAGTTATAGGCAGTCATACAGTGCAAGTTGTTTTGTTCCCCATGATTCCTAGTCCTAGTTGGGTTGCACAACTATCCGAGCGTATCATTGTAGCATCGCCACGCTTAGAACAAATGGTTGTTTTTCTTTGAGTTTTCGTAGCTCCTTCCATTTAAATATGGTCGACTGGTTTTAGAAGGTGCACACATAAATATCCACATAGATATGTTGTGGACCCTGATGCCATGAGTGACGTCGCCTTTGTAAAATTCTTGGTGACATCGGTGCCACACATATAGGCATTTCTTTGGCACGCGTATAGAAGGAATGACGAATGCGTTTGGTTTATTGTAGCAACTCACTTGGTCCCATGTTGATGCAGTAAAGTGATCATCCAACCTCAAAATTTTCAAGTTTGGTTGGTAACGCTACATGTGACGAGAAAGTTTCTAGGCGTTGTTGTGTATTGTTTCTCATAGTGTATATATGTTGCCCTATGGTGTTAGCACGCCTCACCGCCTTCAACGGCGATGGTCACTTTGCCACACTATTCAAATCAAAGCAACAATTCTATTCAACTTCAAAATGCTTTGTCAAACATTCTTAGTAGTCACTTTTTGCTCAAGTGTTTTCACAATTGTATCATGAGTAAATGCAACGACAATCATTTAACCTATTTTGTACGTGCATTTTATTTTCTGGAAATGGAGGCAAAGATTTGCCTCATCCATTAATTAACAAGAAGGTAATTGTCTGGATAATTAACAAAAACCCGGCAAAAACCGTCACAATATGTTGAACGATACATACAAAGATACTCCATACACCACACTGTGAATAATGTCTCGTCTATGTAGCACAAGTTGCGGTACGATCAAATACATATGTTCAGGTACGCCCCGACAAGGAGCATCCTACGAATGACGTGCATTCTAGTAACATATGTTCAAAACAAGTTCAAATAGCGTCATACAGACTGGTGCAAACTAATAACACTAGAGTGTATACATACGAGGCCCTCATCTGAAATCTAATACCTCCACCATGCTATGAACATAAAAAATGTAGCTCAAAAGAATGGTGCTTGGCTACTAGTTGTTGATTATTTCAGCTGAATTCAGACATATGCATCTTTGGGCTCTTCCACTGAACTTTGTATAGAAGTACTTATTCCATTCCCCTATACAAGCACATTTCATATTTTTATATCTAACTTTGACCATAAATTTTACAAAAAAAAGTGAATTATATGCCATAAAAAGTACTTCATTTGATTCACATTCCAAAGAACTTTTCGATGATATTTTTTTGATGACATATAATTCATATTGTGTTGACCAAAATTATAAGTTAAAACTTGATACGGAAAACGAAGTCACCTTGTATACGAAAATGAAGGGAGTAACTGTTTCTAAAACAGATGGGTTTTACTGACTAAAAAAGAAGCACCAGGTGCATACAAGCACAATAAGTAACACGAACGCACAGACACACAACTAAACACGCCGGCAAACAGTAAAGTTATATAGGAAAAACGCTATACCTTAGCGAGGGAAAAGAAAAGAAAAACTTGACGTGATCAACAAACTACAACAATGACCATATCTGCACCAACCATCTTTTGACACCACAAAGATGACGAGGTTCCACAACAATAACACCATCAGGAAGGGAACGATGCTCAAGTGTCGCCCTCGCCGGATCCAACCACTAAAGGACAAATTATAGGTTTTCATCCTAAAGAACAAGTCTGAGTCTATCCAAGCAATGCTTTCAACAAGGCCACGACACAAAATATCACCATTGTCAGGTATAACCAACTCGGTTCAGACCCAAGATTTTCACCCGAGAGCTCGAGACCAGATACTTGAGAAGCACCACTAAATATAGTTAATCATGTGTTTTCGCCACCACTTTTCCATGATCCAAGCAGCTATAAGGTAGCACAGTCTTGATGTGCTGGCGCAACCACCACCGCTGCACAACCATATTCTCTGCGTCAAACAGTCATCCGTAGCACCGTCGAATGCAAACTGGCCGTAGTGAGAGATGCCAAAACTCACAAAGGAGTCTTCTAGCTGCATCCCACGACCTCACCAGTACAATTCACGGGCAACAACCATCAGATCTGAAGAGAGGAACCGTCACAAACACTCTTCAGTGCCACCGCAAACCACCGCTCGACCAGCTGGTTGGTGGATCGCGACTAAGTGCAACGCGCTGGTGACACTTATTCCAAATTGCCTTCACGCAGCTGTGCTTCTAACGGTTGCAGCGACTGATTTTAGATCCTTGCCATGCGGCTGTGCTTAGTTGCAGCGGAATTTTGTAACACCCCACTGCCGCTGCAATTTTTGCCCGGATGCTCAGAGATGAAGTCCAGCCTTTCATCCTGTGCATTCCACTAACCACAAGTTAATATGGTTCTATGAAAAGAATAATTTTGGTCTCCATGGTAAGGAAGACATGCCTCATTGATCCATCGCACCTCGTGCTCTTTTTTAAACCGCTCTGACTCCTCAAACGTATGAGAATACCCCTCTTTTAATTTTTATAGCTGAATATGGATCTAGAAAATGTTAAACAATGTCAGTTTGAACATGATTACATAATGAAATATCTGTTTTTACAAGATAATTTCCACCGTTGATTCACTAAGATGAAGAATGAGCTGTTGCACTCAAGTCGAAGGAAACATGAAAATCATCGAACTTGATTGCCTGACCGAGCATTGCAGCTAGAGTCTCGGTCCGGCGATGTCATCGTGGTTGTCGCTGCGTCGCCGTTAATGCTGCTGGTGTTCTTTTTTGTTTACGGATGATAATCTAGACCTTTGTAAGAGGCATGTGGGTGATAGGGAGTGAACTTGTATAGCGGAACTGCGTTTGTGCAATTTTGGACACGTTTTTCTTTTGATTTATATATTTTGTCCGACACAGCCTTTCTACAGTTTTCCCACTTCTGAAATGAAAAGATAGAGCACTTGCCATTCGGATCAGAAATAATAATTATCAAGCATTCAACCAAAAGAAAGTAGTTTCCATAGATCATTCTTCTGTTCACAGGGAGCATTGGTCTTCTAACTGCCTTCCTTGTGTGATTTGGCAACAACTCACCATGTGCAGTAATTTGCGAATATTTGAGGGTCTAGAATCTGTGCTCGCATCTGGATCATCCCTAGCTCAAGGCAGTAATACGCAGCTAGCTATTTTGCTCCCGATTATTCTTAGTCCTAGTTCAACTGCACAACTACTTGGCAATATCATTTTAGCAGTGTAGATTAGTAGCGTTCACTTGAGTTCTTGTGGCACCTTCTCCCCGTTAAATATGGTGGACTCATTTGAGTAGGTGTACAAATAAACGTCCACATAGATAGGTTGTGAACCCATTGTGCCACTACCATAAGTGTGGTTGGTTGGGGGTAAAGTTCTTAGTGACATCAATGGTAAACATATAGGCATTTCTCTGCGGCCGCAAATATTTCCTCACATGTGCTACAATCGTGTGTTTTAGATACATAGAAAGTAACCAATATCATCCGCTAGCTATTTAATGGGGCAGTAAGTTTCACCAGCTAGATGTTCAGAACTAATAAAGTACTCTTTCAATCTAGTAGGCGAAGATCTCGCGCTCAGGAATAGCTAGATAATTCTGCCTTTCAATTTAGAAACTTTTTTTAGATGAAATGCATCACACTACCAGAATCGACCCCCATGCCGACGGCCATAGCCCTGATTCACGTCGGGACAGGTGATGCGGAGCATCCCTCGACCATCCCCATGGACGTCACACCGCAAGCACGGAGAGGACCTATGACGAGAGCTCGCGCACGCACCGTCGAAACCAAGGTGAACTCTTTCCTCTTCGGGTTTCTTTCGGTTTCACACGGGAGTCGGATTCTACCTCATATGGAAACTCTATGCACTCGTAGGTACCAAGAACAAGACCGTGAAGAGGCGAGGACGGAGGCACAAGCACATGAAGAGAAGAAGGAGGGAGAAGAGCGAGGGAAGCGCGAAGCTACGAAGAAGAAGGGTGAAGAGGGAGAACCCCTGAGCCTCCCGGGTGCCCGGCCAGGAAGGCCCCGGGTGACCGGCCCCTTGCTGGCGCTGGCGGTGGCCGCCCGGGTGCCCAGCCAAATGGCATCGGGTGCCCGGCCCCGCAGCTGGGAGCAGCCCAGCCTGCCCGGGTGCCCGGGCCACCAACCCCGGGTGCCGGTCCCTCCCAGCCCAGCCCAGCCCACTCCGGTGCCCGCCCCATCGCCCGGGTGCCCGGGCCACCTCCAGCTGCCCAAGATGCCCGGTGCCGGGCTTTGAGGCCCTAGGTGCCCGGCCGAAGCCGCCCAGCCCCCTGCACCGACCCCGGGTGCCCGGGCCTGAGTCCCCCGGGTGCCCGCACCACTCCGAGGCCTGTGTGCCACTTTTGGGATTTGGTCCCTTTTATCCCCCTCTTCCTCTTATTTCGTCCCTAAACTATATAAGGGAATCCCCTAGCTCATTTGGAGGATAGCAAAGTATTTGATAGACATTTGTGAGCTTTGCTCCATGGATCCACTCCACTAGGAGATCAAGACCTCCTCTTGGAGTGACCAAACATCAAGACCTCCTCCTTGGGGAAGGATCCCCATCATAGGATCATCAAGCCCTCATCTCCTTCATAGGATTTGGGATGAAATCTACCATGTATCTTATTTCCCTTTGATTGTTCATGTACCTTGTGGATCTTGTGTGTTTGTTAGTCTAGTGGATGTGTGATTTGGACTTGTTCTTGAGTGTTCCTCTTGTTTTCCCTCTTGTGTTCATCTTGTTCTTGGGGATTCCCCCTCCAATTCGTGAAAGATCTTCACTTAGGGTTCCACGCTACAACATCTTGGTATCATGAGCCATGGTTTCTCACGAAATTGGAGCCCCCCTCTTTATTTTCTAGCCTAATTTTGTGTGTTCTTCCCCAATTTCGAAAATTCCCCACCAAAATAGCCCCAATTTTTTTTGTGATTTGTTAGTTTGATGAGATTTTGTTGGATTTGATCCATGGATTTGCTTGGTTTCAAGTGGATCTAGCCTTTCCCCCATCCATCTACACCTTTCCCTCCATGAAATCCACCAATTTCTTGCATCTTCTCACGAATTTCCGCCCAAATCCGTCACCCCCGGGCATCCGGACCTCAAACCCCGGGCACCCGGACCCCACAAGATCCTCGCTGACCCCGGGTGCCCGCACCCCGAGCCCCGGGCACCCGCACCCCCGGGCTGTTTGCCCCTGCCCACCCCGGGCACCCGCACCTCCCACCCCGGGTGCCCGCACCCTCCCGAAACAGCCCACTTCCACTCACCATTTCGGCCATAACTTTCACCTCCGGAGTCCGATTTTGACGTTCTTTAGCTCATTGAGTAGCTATTGACATCCCCCATCCATCTAGATAGGTTCCAACATCATTTGACTCCATAAAAAATTTGGCATTTTGGCATCTTTGCATAGGCCATCCACCATATCATCCGCAAAACCATCTTCTCTTTCCGCAACTTAACCCATTTTCGATCCATATAGCATTTGTGGTTGCTTGAGTGGTGACTTGAGTCTCCTAAGGTGTTTAGGCTACTTAGGGACGGTTGCTTCGTCATCAACCACCACCACCACTTCCGCATTGCTAACACCGGAACCACCAACGCATTCTGCCACCACCATTTGACATTTGCCTTTGGAGATTTTGAGTTCGCGGTTTTTTACCGTTTCCTAAGGTGTTTCGGCTACTTAGGGACGGGTCTACATCATCTTGGTATCTACATCAAGAACACCGCCACTCATCATTGCCGCGAGGTCGTCATCGACATCGACCACTTCACCATTTTGACAACCTAACCGTAAGCAAGAACGGTAACCTCCATATCACTTTGGTGTCGGGGTATCCCATCATTGTACATTCTTTCCATTACATTGTTAACCCCCTAGCCCATTTTGCATCACTTGCCTATCGAGACTAGCCATTTGAGTATTGCCGGCAACGTTACTTGTGCACATTAGTGATCCATACCTTCCATTGCATACCTACCATATCATATTGGTGTCATCTTGGTATCATCATATCATCCCTTGTGTCACAAGATCGTTCCCGCATATACACAATTGCTATCTTGGTTTGTGCATTTCGCATAAGTGGCCATATCAAACAAAAAGAATAAGCTTTTAAGCAAAAGGAAAAGAGAGCAAGGAGCTTGTAAGCAAGAGACATAGCATCATACCATTGCACATAAGGTTGTCATATCCTATAATCTTGGATCATCTTGAGAGGAACATCGGGAACATCATACACATAGCATTCTTGGGATCGAAAGCTCATACATTTTGCATCTTATAGGTTGTGCACAAGTGTCGTATCCACCTATTGAGCAATCGTGCTAGCGTCTCTCTTGAGTTGTGCAACACGAGCGTTTTCCGTGGATTCCACATTTTGTGCTCATTCCTTGGTTGCACGACCCCACTTATCTATCATGTGTGTGTTTCCGTGTGCCACATATTGCTATTGGTCTACTTGTTTCACATGTGAATTTGTGAATCTTTTCCAACATTATTGACTCTTGCTAACATTTGCATCAAATTTTTGTGACACTATCCTCACCGAGATCCACTATAAGCTTTACTTGATAGGTGTGAGTGAACAAGTCCGGTACCAATTCCACTATTCTTTCATCTCACATTGAGTGAAACGGGATACATCCTCAACTTTGGGAAAAGGTAACTTGGTATTGTTTATCTCATTTCCTACTCACCTCTACTCGAGTCTTGTGATGGATAGGCAAGGCATTTCATCTCCGGTCTTCCACGACAACGACGGCATGAACAACTACATCACCAAAATGCCCATCTTCGGACTACAACGAGCAACATGAGGCATTGAGCGACTCACCGCCGACATGCATCAACTTGAAGCACGGACAAGAGACTACCTCGACACCAAGTTGGCCGAACAAAGGGATCAAGTACGAGACATGATGGCCAACTACAAGTCTTCTTCCCCTTCATCATCTTCAAGGCGGCGACGCTCAAGTGGCCAATCTTCTGGACATCATCGAGCTCAAGCACTACAACACCATCAAGATGAAGATGCTCGCGATGCGTACAAGAGAAGACCGCGAGACAAGCACCACCAAGACGGAGCTACGACTACTACCACCACTTCGGCATCTTCGCCAAGTGTTTTCAAGGCATCTTCGCCTTTCGATGTTGTGCCATCTTCGTCCTTCATCCACGACGAGAGCGATGATGTGCCATCTTCGGCCTTCATCCACGGTGACGATGACGAGATGGTTGAGCATGGGATTTTCCCTTCAACCACGGCGACGTATGATGACTTGAGTGACTTGTGCCACCATATTGAGAATGAGAGTGACTACACCCACTACTAGGGAAAAGCCTATAAACAGAATCTTATCTGCAGCGCGCTTCAAAATACCACGCTACTGCTACTTAGCAGCAGTGCGTGTCTGCCAAACGCGCTATTGACTTAGAAGTAGCGCGTTTGAGGCATACAGCGCTACTGCTATAGTTGCCATGACCTTGGTGCCCCGCTAGCTATAGCAGTAGCGCGTTGTCTTGAGCGCCATCGCTATTTATGTTAGCTGTGGCGCTTTTGCCAAACGCGCTACAACTATACCTACCTTATCCCCACGGAGGACCGGCCCTCTCACTCACACTCTCACTCTGCTTGACATGACAACCGTGTCGTCGTCGTCGCCGCCGCCGTTAAATCGTCCGCCGAGGTACTCCTCCTTCCGTCCCTCCTCCATCCTCCTCGCACATCCTCCCCTCCTCTGCCGCCCTCCTCCTCCGCCGCCCTCCTCCATCCTGCCTGCCGCCCTCCTCCTCCTCCGCCAAGAGCCCGCCTCCCACCGCCTCGACCTCGCCTAGCTACCTCTTCGCCGGCCCCCACCCCTGCCACTAGTTAGTACTAGATTTAGTAGTAGATGTTAATTTAGGGTTAGCTAGTACTAGATGTTAATTTAGTAGTAGTAGATGTTAATTTAGCTTAGTTAGTACTAGATTTTTAGTAGTAGTAGTGGTAGTTGAACTACTTTAGTTGTAGTTGAACTAGTTTAGTAAGTAAATTAATAAACTAGTTGAACTAGTTGAATTAACAGAACTAATCTATTTTTAGTAAGATAATTAATATAACTAGTTGAACTACTTTATTTTTAGAAAGAACTAGTTTTTTTCTATTTATAGTAAGTTTATATTTAGTAAGAACTAGTTGAATTAATAAAACTAGTTGAACATGTTTTGTTGCTAGTGATAACTTATATGGTTTCAGGTGACCTCCGTCGTCCCCGTCACTGACCCCCTCCGACATCCCCGCCGTCATCCCAATCACCGACGTACCACCTCCGACATCGAGGTGAGACCAGCCAAATATCCTTGTATATCTTGTGTTGTTGCTCAAATAGGATATGTGGTTGCCCAAGTGGCCGTTCATGTTCAGTTTACATCTCCGAGTGGCCTATGTTTTGTCGGAGTGTTGATTAATTTCCGTTCGCAAATTTCAGGCGCCGATATGTCCTTTTTAGCAAAGGTCATGCCGGATTTTGTCGTGAATTCGACATGACTTGTGCTAGAATATGTACAAGTTTAATCTTTGAATTATGATTGTAGGAAATGTCGTACTTTCGGACGACGACGGTCTCATGGGGAGTGTAGCTGGTGCCACGACGATCGAGGTATGTGCGACAGGTTCGTTTGGTCGGGCGACGATCGCCGCTTCAGCATTAAGCTCGAGGAGACCTGCGATGTTCATACGGCATGCATAGCATTTACAATAGTTTTTTTCTCCATTAAGCATGACTTCAACTATTTCAACGTCTAATTTTCATATTTTACAATTCGACTAGCTTATCCCATGCCATGCAAGACGCTATGTCTTGGAGAGGATGGGTTTTGAAGACCATGGAAATTTTGAAACAAAGAAAATACACCTAAGGACCCATCATGATATGGATTTTGAAGTAAATCTGTATAACGCTCAGAGCGTAACCCATTTTGGTTGCCAAAATTGGGAAGCACTTTGCAAAATGTATGGTTTTGATGAGGGTATGATTATCACCATGGATCTTGGTGATCCTGACAGCGAGGAAGACAATATGGACATTTGGGTCCTTGTTGATACGCTGCCGATTGTACCGCTATGTGAGTTTATCAAACATAGTTATTAACTAATTTATATTCTTTATTTCAAAATAGTTGATAGCTTATTTCCATTGACAGCTTATTTTGATTCTTCAAAGACTGTATGCGGAAGATGGTAGATAAAACCCACTACAATCAAGGCACCCAATTAACATATAAGGAGAAAAATCATCGATCACATTTTGTACTCTTCTTGAGAATTACAATGCCTATTATCGAACTCCTCCAAATTATGGTGAATACGTGCCACTAGTGCATGTGTTGAACAACGATAACTTCTCCGGAGATACCTGGTAAGATTTTTTACTATTACGACATTCGTGCATTTTTGCATACTTCTAAAACTAGTACATCATTGCTAACTACAAAGTTATTATTATGTTTTTCAACAGAAACTCCCGATGGATTGTGTGCCTCATCCGATGTGTCTGCATGGTCGCCTCTCGATTCTGAACATACCGCCAGTAATCTAGGGAGCTCACCTGCATATCGGATTTCTAAAACCGTGAACACATGATCATTAGAGAATGGAAGAAATGTATGGACATTCGCAAGGAGGTTCTTGGAAGTAACATTCAGCGAAAGGCAAGAATGGGAGACAGGCTAATCTCCATTCTCCATAATGGAGAGTCAGGGCTATCTTGTTTTTGTTATTTTACCTTAGAACATGTAGTAGGTCTTAATCGAATGTAATAGGTCCTATGAGGTACGATATGTTTATTATGTGGTAATGTGTTAGAGTTGATAATGATGATCTTGAGGAGGTGTTATGTGATGTCAATGATGAAAACGATGATATTGAGGAGGTGTTATATGACAATGATGTATTATGATGCTAAGTTGTTAATGATATGATGATGATGATGATATTATTATATCATTGGGTGAAAGAATCATGATTAGTTTCAAGTGGATGGACATCCACTTGAAACTAGTCCACGTTCTTTCACCCCATGATGTAATAACTCATTATGATGTAAAACAATCTCTAAATTCCTGTTGTATGAAAACTTGTGTAAAGGTGTATGAATACAACATGAAATAGAAAAGAAATAAAATACTAAATAGTAGTAGTAGCGGGTTAGGAGAAGCGCTACTACTAATTAACATAGCGATGTTATAAAGAACCGCTGCTAGTAAGTCAATTTAGCGATGGCGTCGTCAAGCAGCTATTGCTAAGCATTAGTCAGAGCGCTTATCGATGGCGCTTGTGCCCGCGCTACTGATAGGCCTAAAACCCGCGCTGCTGCTAGGCTTTTCCCTAGTAGTGACCACTAGCCCCATATATGACGAGTTGCCCTTCCCATGTGAGGAGAGCCACCACCACCACCACTTGAGTGATTTGAGTGACTCCACCATATGTGACATTCAGTGCACCTACCTTGAGGGAGTGAGTGAGCCACCACCACATGGAGAGAGTGAGGTAGTCGATAGGGTACGTGAGGCCATTTGCATTTCTAACAACTTGACCTCTACCTCTATCGTGTCTACTCATTTGGTGCTAGGTCCCATATATGATGATGCGCCGATTCACGACGACTATGTCCTCCCTTTGGACAAGACGATGGCCATGGTGGAATATGATGCACCCCCCACATGGTCCCATCAAGTTGATGATGATGACCACCATTTGGTCTTTGCCACCTCACCTACACCACATGAGTGGAATGAGAAAGGTAACATAGGTGAAGGTGATGCTCTTCTCCCACTAGTGGACGTTCTTGACATTGATTGCTTGCATGATGTTGATCCACCTATTACCATGCTTCATGCTAGTATGATTTCCCCATGCGATGATTTGCCCATTTATGATGAGTACGATGATTCTCATGTGGAGTCTATGTGACACTCCAAAAAAATTTATTTGGTTTTCAGCAAAAACTTTGTTGGATTTGAAGAGGGTCATTTAAAATTCTTCCAAAAACCTCTCTCTCAATTTTTTTTCCCTTGGCAAGGATTTTATTTTTGATATCCTCTTCAACCCTGGTATTTGGTTATTAAAAACCTTTCTTCTGTTTGACCCCTTCTCAAATTTATTCTTGGGATTTATTTTCTTTTAAAAAGAAAACCCTAGTAATTTTGGAACTTCTCTTTTGTTGAAACCACTCATGATTTTACCATGCCTCATATGGTAAAACCTCCCAAAAACCCTCCTTCCACTTTGGGGCAACCCATATATTCTGTCCCAACAAGTCCAACTCATTTTTGGATTTTATTTCATTTATTTCTTTCCCCAAAACAATTATGTCCATTATTTTGAACCTAGGTGATTTGCAAAGCAAGTACCTAAATGTCTTTGAGTTTTGATCTCAAACCAACTCCTCTGGATGGTCCTTGGTAACCACAACCTAGAACCATCAAGATCCACTCTTCTTAATTTCAAATTTTTCAAATTTCAGTCTCTGCAAGTTTGGACCAGATTTGTCAAATTTGGTGAAATTCATATCTCCTCTTCTCCAAAAATTCCACCAAAATTCAGGCAGCCCCCAGATGCAATGAGAGGCCACCCCACCAAAGATCAGCTCAAGGAGAACCTCTCACATACCAAAATCATTCTGTCGAACACCTGGCCAGCACTGTTACTATGCACTTTCAGAGAAATTCAGAAAGTTCAGAGAAGTTCAGTGTCGCTTCTTTGTCAGAGAGTTGTCACCTATCAACTGTGCGCCCTGGCGCGTTGCGCACGGCCTCTCCTCCCTAGCCAGAACCCCGCACGCTCCCTTGGACGGGTGCAGGCCTTGGTGGCGGCGAGCATCGCCGGCATTGGCAGCTTCTGCGGAGGCCGAGCCACCCGTCGCGGCCAGCGAGGGCCTGAGCCAGCTCGCTACGCCGTCCAGCGCCGCTCAACTCTTCCTAGCTCTCCGCGTGGCTCATGCATGCCAGCGCACCCTCGCAGCACTGTCGCCGTGGCCCGGCAAGCACAGGGCACGCCCTCTGCCGCCGACGGGCCCATGCCGCCCCGTTCTGCCGAAGCCACCCAGCATGCCAAATCCAGCCAAGGCTAGATGCTAAACGGAGCCCGTGGACCTCCACGTCGATGATCAACCTCCTAATCTCCCCGACCAATCACTGCGTCGCCGTAACCATCACCGGAGAACTCCGTTCACGGCCACCGCGTCGGACCTCCTATAAAAAGGGGCCCCGAGCTCGCCCTCGAGCACACACCACCTCTGCTACTCACCAACACCCCGCTAGGCCACTTTGAGGACCTCGAGGAGGTCTCCTCCCCCGACTCCGGCCGCCCCGTTCAACCTCGGCCACCACCTCGATTTACTCCGGTGAGGCCCTCCCCGATGCCCAAATCTCGTCAGCAATCTCCTCGAGCACCCAGAGAGCTAACCCCAGCTTCAATTTGGTCTCCGCAGCACTCCCCCGCGAGATACATCTCCACCCGAGCCGCCGTCCGCCGGAGCAAGGGCTGCCGTCGACGTAGTGCTCACCGGCGACCACCACCACCACCCTCCGACGCGGAAGGACGCACTGAGCACGGAGGTACCACCCGATCCTCCTGCCTCGCCGTGGATCGCCGCCGGCGACCACCGCAGCTCTCGGGCGCCGACGAGCACCGTTCCTCGTTTGAATTTTCAAACCTGACAGGAGGGACCCGCCTGTCAGTCTCTCATTTCTTTTTAAACCAACCGTTTTCTGAAAGCGTACTCTGGCAAATACGCTTTCTAATCCGAATCGTTTTCTGGACTTTTCTGTTCAGCCCCCTGGGAAGTTTCTGTTTCATTACAGAAAGGTCCCTGGATTAAAACCCTTATAACTTTTAAACAGAAAAGGATTTTTGAGTGATTCTTTTTCCGTCCTCTTTAAAATTTTATCTAGTTTTTTATCAGTTCTATTTGAAAAATATTTGGAATACTTTTGTACACCTCACGGTATTTACGATAGTGCGTGTATTTCTATATACCGTTGATACCGAAGGAGGTGACGGAGCCGCAAACTTCACCGAGCTAGGCTCCGACTACTCCGAACCAGGCAAGCATGTTTGAACTTCTGATATGATGAGTGTCTTGGCATGGTTTGCATTGAGTAGTTTCATGGCATGTTTATGAGCATCTCGATGAATGTCATATTACATGCATAGATGAGGCAAGTGAGTTTCGAAAATTCATGAGTTGTTGAGTATGAAATTGCATGGCCATGTGATGGCATGAGGATGGGTAAGATGGAAGTGTTGTAGCATGCCAGTCTTATGCCAGACTATTTGACTTCAGTGTCAACATGAATCAGTCCAATTCCTGTCCATTTTCCCTTCCCGTACTACCACATGTTTTCCGCAAGGGATATGGCTTAGTAAGTTGCAAACCACTTTCCTGGTACACACCAAATCGAGAGGCCGGGTTGAGGGTTCCATGGCCCTGGATTAAAGCCTATCATCCGGTCAGGGGGCATGGGTGTTTCCGGTTGGGACCGAGAGGGGGGCACCCCTTAGAGCGCGCGTATATAAATTTGATCCCATGCTATTCGAGATTGTGATCTCCCCGTCTCAAAGTTTTTCTTGAACGCTGCCTAGGGTGATTCCTGGCATCGTGAGGTGGAATGGGTGTGTACCTGTTAGATGTGTTTTCTTCCGAAATACCATAAACGGAACTAGTCCTTCGTGACTACGGAAATCCGTTGGCTGTGGACATTTTAGTACAAACTCTGCAGAGTCAAAAATCCTTGAATTATCTTATCCATGTCCAAGTACTGTGTTCATCTTATTCTGTCAAGTGTTAGTCTCGGTGACAAAAATTCCGGTGTACCACATGAGTGTTAAAGTCCGGTTAAAGGTTTATTCCTGTGGATGGACTAACCCGTTTATTACTATGTGTTGAATATTTCTCATGAGTATTATACTTTGTGAGTTTAATAATGAATTTAAGACCTTTCTGCGATGTCGCTCAGACGTCCGACTGTGGCATATTTGTCATTTACTTTTCATATAAGCCCTTTCTGCGATGTCGCTCAGACGTCCGACTGTGGCATATTTGTCATTTACTTTTGATATAAGCCCTTTCTGCGATGTTGCTAAGACGTCCGACCGTGGCATATTTGTTATTTACTTTGGATATAAGCCCTTTCTGCGATGTCGCTCAGACGTCCGACTGTGGCACGCTTGTTATTTACTTTTGATATAAGCCCTTTCTGCGATGTCGCTCAGACGTCCGACTGTGGCATATTTGTTATTTACTTTGGATATAAGCCCTTTCTGCGATCTCGCTCAGACGTTCGACTGTGGCACGCTTGTTATTTACTTTTGATATAGGCCCTTTCTGTGATGTCGCTCAGACGTCCGACTGTGGCACGCTTGTTATTTACTTTTGATATAAGCCCTTTCTGTGATGTCGCTCCAACGTCCGACTGTGGCATGCATGTCCTTTACTTTTCAATATAAGCCCTTTATGTGGCGTTGCTTAGACGCTCGACTGCGGCATGATTTATTTATTTGTTCACCCTTCGTGGCGTCGCTTCAGACACCCGATCGGTTTTTCAGTTATTTTACTACCGTCTGACTTTCTTATTACTAAATAATGTCGTGTGAGTTCATTATTGCTCATGACGCATTCATGCATGCATTTGTTATATCTTAAGTCCGAACTGTCTTGCGAGTACTTTCAAAGTACTCACCTGGCTTGTTGATTTGGCCAGATGCTGATGAAGGCGATCTCATGGATGAAGAGTTCGATATCGAGTCCGACGCCTAGAGGAGTCCCAGTCAGTCCCGTGCGACCCTGAATTTGGTCACTGTGTTATATCCGCTTCCGCTACCCAAAATAAATTCATCGAGCCTCACCTCGACGCTCGATGAGCTGCCAGTTTAGGAGTCATGTTATCCACTCCACTGTGATATTCCACCACCACTTTTATCTCGAGTCAGTAGTATGCCACCACACCATTGTGTCATATCCGCCATTATGTATAATTATTGGCGCGCTTGTAATAAATTGTTGAGCACCCCCAGCTCGACCGTGTAATATATTTAATGCTACTGGTTTACTGTATCAAGATTATGTCTACCAGTCAGGAGGATTTTTCCTCATAACTGGACTAAAAAGATCGGTTTCTCAATAAGTATTTTATTGGAAAACCGGTCGTGACAAGCTTGGTACCAGAGCCAGGCTGACTGTAGGAAGCCACTAGGCACGATCGCTAATCGGTTATTAGCATGATAAGCTAATTCTTTTTTTGCAAATGTAGTCATTTTTCTGACAGTCATCATAAATTTATGATCTGACCACTCAGAATTTTTGCCTACTTTTGTAGATGGCTGACAACAACTGCGAGTATCAGATGTTCGCCAACGAGCCTGATGGGTTCTTCAAGCTTCTCACCTTCATCGTCCTGGTCGCGACGGGGCCATCTATGCACCTAGTCTTCACACTATATCAGCACAAAGTCAACGACAGTCTGACCATGCACCAGGCCGCGATGCAATTCAAGGGAGGGCATGTTGAGTTACGCCGCTTTCGGTACTTGGGGAGAGCCATGTGTCGGTGTCAAAACCGGCGGATCTAGGGTAGGGGGTCCCGAACTGTGCGTCTAGGCAGATGGTAACAGGAGACAAGGGACACGATGTTTTACCCAGGTTCGGGCCCTCTTGATGGAGGTAAAACCCTACGTCCTGCTTGATTAATATTGATGATATGGGTAGTACAAGAGTGGATCTACCATGAGATCAAGGAGGCTAAACCCTAAAGCTACCCTATGGTATGATTGTTGTGATGTATGTTTTGTCCTACGGACTAAAGCCCTCCGGTTTATATAGACACGTAGGAGGCTAGGGTTACACAGAGTCGGTTACAATGGTAGGAGATATACATATCCGTATCGCCAAGCTTGCCTTCCACGCCAAGGAAAGTCCCATCCGGACATGGGACGGAGTCTTCAATCTTGTATCTTCATAGTCTTGGAGTCCGGCGGATGATGATAGTCCGGCTGTCCGGACACCCCCTAGTCCAGGACTCCCTCAGTAGCCCCTGAATCAGGCTTCAATGACGATAAGTCCGGCGCGCATAATGTACGGCATTGCAAGGCGGGTTCCTCCTTTGAATTATCCAGAGAAGATCATGAACACCAGGATAGTGTCCGGCTCTGCAAAATAAATTCCACATTCCACCGTAGAGAGAATAAAATGTACACAAGTCCAATCTGCTGAAGTATTATGCGGCATGACATCACACCGCTACCAAGCCTTTATTTGAATCGTTTTTTATTATACCACCTCAGCACGTTTAACGAAGCGGTTTCCTTGGCACGTCCTGTTGAAGCAGAGATCGTGTTCCCCTTATTCCGGGATTCTCATCAATACGGACGTGGGTAACCCAACCGCGCCATCGATGGTGGCGCTTGGGAGATAAGCGAGTTTTACCAGGCTGATGGGGGACGCATAGTCTCCGTCCGCCTATATATAAGGGATAAGGATTTACCTTCTCACCTACGCCTTCTTCCTCCTTTGCTTATCCATCTCCGCGCACTCAAGCTCCAACGCTCAAGCTCGCGCATCTCGCCTCGACCTTCTCCGACCTTGTCCAGAGCGGGAGGCAAATGGTTGGCCTCCACCGTTAAGGAGGAGCACATCACCAAGCTGCGCAGCGCCGGATACCTTTCCGGATACATCGCGCATCGGCTGCCCCACGAGGGGCAGCTCATCCCCACCCCCGGGCCCCATGAGAGAGTTGTTTTCCTCCCCCACTTCCTCCACGGACTGGGCTTTCCTCTTCACCCTTTCGTCCGGGGGCTCATGTTTTACTACGGCCTGGATTTCCACGATCTGGCGCCGAACTTCATCCTCAACATCTCGGCGTTTATCGTCGTGTGCGAGGCCTTCCTCTGCATCCGCCCCACTTCGCCTCTGGGCTCAAGACCTTCAACGTCAAGCGAAGGTTGTGAAGGGCACGCATAATCGAATGCTTGCAGCGCCATGTTGGGCAAGTTGCCCAACATCCTCTCGCTCGAAGGGCCTCCGTGGACTCCGTCAAGGGGTGGCAATCGGGGTGGTTCTACATCACCGAGCCACGCGAACCTACGTGGGCGGCGGCCCCTGAGTTTAGATCTGGCATCCCCACGCAGCTCACCTCCGGAAAGAGAAGGGCTTGTTGTGGGGCAATCGGAAGGAGCGACAGACTCGAGCTCAGTATCCGTAAGCTGGTGAGCAATAAGCTCGGGCTCGTCGGCGTGGTCCAAGTCATGCTCATCCGCCGGATTCTCCCATGCCAAGAACGGGCATTCAATCTGTGGGAGTTCAATCCGGAACAGCACCAGGCGCTAAGCGGGCTCTTCGACACGACGTATGAAGGCGCCTGGAGGGTGCTGTTTAAGGGCGCCGAAGCCCCCGCATCCGCGACGGAAGATCGCGGATTTCGCTCGCAGCATCCAGTTGACGAGGTAAGTGATTCAACCCCTTTACCGGACACTTGTGGTAAACAGATTGATTCTAAGAGGGTTTCAATCTCTCTTTTCCTTTGGCAGGAATGGATGGAGAAGGCCGAGCAGCTCATCTGTCCGGCTCCCATGCTAGAAGACCCAGTGAACGCCCGTCTAGCAGGGCTGCTGGTTCCGGCACCTCACGTGGTGCCGGAGAAGAAGGCCAAGAAGGTGGCCACGGGAACTCGAAAGAGTTCCCGCAATCAAGCGTCCGACGATGAGGCGGACTCCTCCCCCGAAGACGAGGAGGAGGAAGAAGACTCTCTCCCTGAGGAGGGAGAGAGGAAGAGGAAGGCTTCCCCGATAGGGGAGGCCAAAGGGTCCAAGAGGGGGAGAACTATTCCCCCGGACAGTTCCGCGAACACCATCGTTGGCGGGGAGGAGTGGCCTTCAAGGGCCAGGCCTCCGGCGAGATCGTAAGTATCCAGATCCCTGATATGCAATTTCTTTCGCGTCACCTAGTGTCCTACTAATGCCGCATACTGTCCGCAGTCCGGCCGATGATGATCTCCCCGCTTCATCGAGCGGGTCATTGGCCCCGTCGGATGTGGATTCACTTCCGACTGCCTCTACCCCCCGCGCCGATGAGGACGCTGAGGTGGGATCCTAGAGAAGGACCCATCAGGTGCAGGCTCCGGAGGCGCCGCCAGGCAGCCTCCCAGACTTTGCGCCGGACTCTACATCGGAACCTGCAGCGGTTCCAGAGTCCGGCAGGTGGCCCCTTCGAAAGAAGGGCAAGACTGTGACACCGGCGGCCTCCGTCCAACCGGAGGCGCCGGACGACTTGTTGGAGGCGCTTAAAGGCGCTTCCATCGAGGAGAACACCGCACTATCATGAGTGCGGTGATTCGAAGTTCACTTCGCCAAGAGCGGGCCGACCGGCTCGCAGCAGCCTTCTAACGAGCTTTGAGGTAAGAAGTTATAATTATGTAATGTAATACCGCATGGACGATGGCGCTGATCCTCGGTTCGGTGTTGGAAAGAAAAGCGGACCGAGGATCTAAGAAGATCTACGAGGTTGCTTAAAATATGTCAATATGGGTTTGCAGTGCTGCGCTGCTGACCTCTGCCGCCCGATCATGGAGGTCGGTCGTTGAAGCAGATCTCGGCGGTCCGAGCAAGAGCTCGCCATGCCAAGAAGCAGCTCAAGGACAAATAAGGTGAGTAACACCACTTTGAATAGTTACCTTACGTAAAAGGATTTTGGTTGCAAATAAAATTAACAAGGATAATATGGGTATTGCAGGGGCCATGAGCGAGGTGGCAGCCACGAAGGAGGCTGTGTCCGCGACCCGAGCAGGCGGCTTGAACGGGCAGAGCGAGAAAAGCAGGAGGCACGGGTGGCGGAAGTGCGGCAAGAGCTCCGTGCTCTCATGGAGAAGCATGAGAGCTTGGGCGTGACTCCAAGACTCGGAGTCCGAGCTTGCCTCGCTCTTGAAAGTGCCAAGTCCGCCAAGGCCGAGGCCCATAAGGCCCTTCAGGAGGTTGAAGATGTAAAGAAGATAACGGCGGGTAAGGCATTTTTCATGCAAAGCAAGCATGTTAATGTAAACTACCTGACACTTACCCTCATTCGGAGCTCTCCAGGGGCGTTTGCAGATCTGCCGCATAGTGTGTCCGATGCCGCCGCATTCTATCGTGGCGAGGAGGGGAGCTCGACGGAGATGGTCTTATGGTCTCAGTACGCTGAGGCCGGCCATCCGGTGCCCCCAAGCGACCAGCTGAAGCAGCTGGTCGAACTCCACAAGGTAGGTGAGGAGGCCATGAAGGGCCTTATAGTCCGGTATGGCTGGACGAGGCCATGCACTGGAGCTACCGGCGCCTCGCGGGCGGCTGGTGGATGCGTGCCCCTGGGTGGAGGTCATCAAGCGCTCCGCCTGTATCGAAGGTGCTCGTCGGGCCCTTGCCCGCACAAAGGTGCACTGGGGCAGGCTGGATGCAGAGAAGCTTCTCACTGACCCGCCGCCACCGGGCAAGGAGTATCGCACGCCCGAAATGTATTATAAAACTGTCCTGAAGGGAGCCCGCGATATTGCGGATGAGTGCCCTAGAGATGTAATTTTGAGTAAACTCGCTATGTATTATCCTGTGCGCTGAAAACTTTGTTCATATGCGCATTAAGCAACGCTTGTTTAATTTAAAATATTACCTTCTGTGCGGCCGTTTATAAAATCTGAGAGATGGCAAGTCGTTGGCTTCAGCCCCGAGCATGAATCTTTGGGGTGTTCGGGATAAACTTGAGCACTCTTGTTCCCATTTTTGGGTCCATCTAGGGAGGCGCTCAACACAACGAACAAGGCAACCAGACTTATAATGCTTGAACACTCTCACTTAGCCATAGAATTCTATAATTTTAAATTTGGCGAAGCCCTGGTATTCGAAGACCGAATCAGGGCGCTATCCACGCCTTCGTCGGACATTTATCCGGAACTTCGCTCGAAGCGGCGTGAGTCTTTAAGGACTCGAAAAGACCTCTCGAACAGCGACCAGTCTCTCGCCTTATCATGCCGGTCAGTTTTAGCTTTCTCCACTAAGGCCCTCGCCCGGCTCAACCGGGGCGCAATCGCAGTGGTTCTCCCAGTGCCACCTTAGCCGACAGAACGGAACGTAAGGCACCAAAACGTGGGAGTCGGGCAAACCCAACTATTGACCCAAGACATGATTCGGAGCCGATTCATATAATGCTATAAGTTCGGGGTGCCGCACTTGTGAAAGTGTTCGGACTTATCACACCATAATGTGGGGAACATAAGCCCCTGGTGTATTAGAACGTACCAAAATATACGGGTGCGAGATGTCCTGTAATGAACATATATATATATAAAGTAATGTAATTGCGATAAAAGTGCTGCATTATTTATTAAAGGAAGTCTGCTATGAGTGCGGTGATACAAATAGTCACGATAAGCAAGGGATTTGGACTAATTAAACATGTCCCCTCGAGGATGAGCTGCGGACTTGGTGTATATAATCGAATTTAATGCTCGTAATTGAGACCACACGAGTGTTAAATGCAGCCTTCTTTCTTCCCTGGTTGTTGCATCGTGAGTTCGGCAGGTTCACCGCCGGACAGGGCCTCTGGTTAACGGAGTCCTGTGTATACAAAGAAGGAAAATAATAAAAAAAAGAATGGGGCGCACTTGCGAGCCCCTGGTGTGGTCGAGCCGCACTCTGGGTCCATTGTGATCGTGCCCCTTCCCATGCGCCCATGGTATCTCCAAAGCGTAATGATGTACGCGGAGGGTTGTTCTTGCAATCATGCGAGGGCGGGGGTTAGGGCCGCATTGCTACGCGTGCTGTGATCGTGCCAGGTTTGTCTTGGTTGGTATTGCTTCGGGCGCGTTTTGCTTTATCCGGCCGTTTAACGGCCGGACTCGAAAATTGCCTTAAAAGGCTGCTCTATACTTCTGCCGCGAGAGCCGCTGTATGTTCCTCCGTTCGGAGGGAGTGTTCCGTATTTCCGTTGACCGTGATGACTCCACGAGGGCCTGGCATCTTGAGCTTGAGGTATGCATAATGCGGCACCGCGTTGAACTTTGCAAACGCGGTTCGTCCGAGCAGAGCGTGATAGCCGCTGCAAAATGGGACTATGTCGAAGATTAACTCTTTGCTCCGGAAATTATACGGGATCCGAAGACCACTTCCAGTGTGACTGAGCCCATACAATTGGCTTCCACACCTGGTATGACACCTTTAAAGGTTGTCTTTGTAGGTTTAATCCTTGAGGGGTCTATGCCCATCTTGCGCACTGTATCCTGATAAAGCAGGTTCAGGCTACTACCGCCGTCCATCAGGACTCTCGTGAGGTTAAATCCATCGACGATTGGGTCTAAAACCAATGCGGCGAATCCGCCATGGCGTATGCTGGTCGGATGGTCTCTTCGATCGAAAGTGATCGGACAAGAGGACCATGGATTGAACTTCGGGGCGACTGGCTCCATCGCATAGACGTCCCTTAGTGCGCGCTTCCTCTCCCTCTTGGGTATATGGGTTGCGTAGATCATGTTCACCGTCCGCACTTGTGGGGGGAAACCCTTCTGTCCTCTATTGTTCGGCGGTCGGGTCTCCTCCTCGTCGTCGCTGTTTGGCCCCTTGTCATTGTTTTCGGCAATTAACTTGCCTGCTTGCTTGAACACCCAGCAATCTCTGTTGGTGTGATTGGCTGAATTTTCGGGGGTGCCATGTATCTGGCATAAGCGGTCGAGTATTCGGTCCAAGTTGGACGGACCCGGAGTGGTTCTTTTAAATGGCTTCTTCCGCTGACCGGGTTTAGAGCCTCGGAATCCGGCGTTGACTGCCGTATCCTCCTTATCGTCGCCGTTAATGTGGCGTTTGTTTTTGTTTCGACGTGACCTGCTGTTGTGGTCCTTAGTATCCAAACTGCCAGAATTTTTATTGAGGCTGTTGCTGCGAGCTAGCCAGATGTCCTCTCCCACACAGAAGCGGGTCATGAGTGATGTGAGTGCTGCCATGGATTTCGGCTTTTCCTGTCCCAGGTGCCGGGCTAGCCACTCGTCGCGGATGTTATGTTTGAAGGCTGCGAGGGCCTCTGCATCCGGACAGTCGACGATTTGGTTTTTCTTTGTCAAGAACCGTGTCCAGAATTGTCTGGCCGATTCCTCTGGCTGCTGAATTATGTGGCTTACGCCATCGGCGTCTGGTGGCCGCACATACGTGCCCTAGAAATTGTCGAGGAATGCGGCTTCTAGGTCTTCCCAACACCCAATTGACTCTGCGGGCAAGCTGTTAAGCCAATGCTGAGCTAGTCCTTTAAGCTTGAGTGGGAGGTACTTGATGGCGTGGAGATCGTCGCCGCAGGCCATATGGATGTGATGGAGATAATCTTCAATCCAAACCCCGAGGTCTGTTGTGCCGTCGTAGGATTCGATGTTTACGGGTTTAAACCCTTCAGGGATTTGATGATCCATTACTTCGTCAGTGAAGCATAGTGGGTGTGCGGCGCCTCTATATTGAGCAATATCACGACACAGCTCGAGAGAGCGTTGTCTGCTGTATTCGGCCCGGCCGGGGTTATTGTATCCGGCGCGACGGTATTCGTCGTGGGTCGTGGGGCGCCCTCGTGATCCGTAGATGGATCTGGATTGTCTTGCTTTGTCCTCCAATACGTCTCGCAAGTCCGGCGCTTTCCCTCTTGGCTTTGTACTTTTGGAGCGATGCCGGGGTACGGTCTTTGTGGGGGGTCTGGATGCCTCTCTGTCGCGACCACGGGGTGGTCGGTCGGCCGTATCGTGCGCTGGTGATGAAGTTATGTATGCTTCCTCCTCTAATCGGGGGAGCAACATGCGTCTGGGGTAGCTTTTGGAGGGGCGTTCGAGTTTAAACTCTTCAGCCGCGAGGACCTTGGTCCATCGATCGGCCAGCAGGTCCTGATCAGCTTGAAGCTGCTGCTGCTTTTTTTAGGCTATTTGCCGTGGCGATAAGCCTGCGTTTAAAACGCTCTTGTTTGACGGGATCCTCGGGCACGACGAATTCGTCGTCGTTGAGGCTTGCCTCGTCTTCGGAGGGAGGTATATAGTTATAATCCTCGACCTCTTCGTCTGCCGTCCTCTCGTGGGGGCTTGCTTCTGCGTCCTCCAGCGCTGAGCCTTGCTGGAGGGGATTATCTTCGGCACTCTCTGGGGTATTATTATCTCCTGTGCTGGAATCTCCATTCTTGCTGTGGCGGGATTTAGAGTGGCGCCGCTGACGCCGGCGCTTGGGCTGTTTCTTTAAGGAATCTGCCTCCGCTACTTCTTCGCCGTCCCCGTCCTTTGGGGTGTCCACCATGTATATGTCGTATGGCTAGGTGGTCTTCGAGTGCCCTGTAGGCGCTGGTTCCTGTTCGTCTCCGACATCGTCATCCATAGTGTCGATGTCTTCGGAGTCGTAGTCTAGCATGTCGGTAAGATCGTCGACAGTGGCTACCAAGTGGGTGGTGGGTGGGCTCTGAATTTCTTTGTCGTCCGTATCCCAACCATCCTGGCCATAGTCCGGCCAGGACTCTCCCGATAGCGAGAGATGCTTTAGCGAATTTAGGATGTCGCCAAAGGGCGAGTATTGGAAGATGTCCGTGGCGGTGAACTCCATAACCGGCGCCCAATCCGATTCGATTGGCAGGGGCGCGGGAGGTCCGGAGTCCGGCGAGGGGTCCGGCACCTCGGAATCACGAGTTTCGCGAGGGACAAGGTTAGTGTTCGGCTCCATCGCCGTGGAAGTTGAAGCCCCCGAGGTGGTGTCCGTCCACCGATCCTCGATCTGGGCGATCGGCTCTGGACTAAGGGCCGAAGCGGATTCGCATGCGGCCATCAAGGCACTATTCGGCGGCAGAGCTAGATCATGCCCATCACAACAGTGCGGCGCACTTGGCTTTGGCTCGAGCCCGTCGAAGATTAAGTCCCCGTGGATGTCGGCTGTGAACTTTAGGCTTCCGAATCTGACCTGATGGCCAGGGGCATAGCTTTCGATCTGCTCCAGATGGCCAAGAGAATTAGCCCGCAGTGCGAAGCCGCCGAATATGAAGATCTGTCCGGGGAGAAAAGTCTCACCCTGGACTGCGTGGTTGATCGAAGGTGCCATCGAGCCTATCTGTGACGACATAGAGGAACTCTCAATGAAAGCACCAATGTCGGTGTCAAAACCGGCGGATCTCGGGTAGGGGGTCCTGAACTGTGCGTCTAGGCGGATGGTAACAGGAGACAAGGGACACGATGTTTTACCTGTGTTCGGCCCTCTTGATGGAGGTAAAACCCTACGTCCTGCTTGATTAATATTGATGATATGGGTAGTACAAGAGTGGATCTACCACGAGATCAAGGAGGCTAAACCCTAAAGCTAGCCTATGGTATGATATTTGTGATGTATGTTGTGTCCTACGGACTAAAGCCCTCCGGTTTATATAGACACCAGAGGAGGCTAGGGTTACACAGAGTCGGTTACAATGGTAGGAGATCTACATATCCGTATCGCCAAGCTTGCCTTCCACGCCAAGGAAAGTCCCATCCGGACACGGGACGGAGTCTTCAATCTTGTATCTTCGTAGTCTTGGAGTCCGGAGGACGATGATAGTCCGGCTGTCCGGACACCCCCTACCAGGACTCCCTCACCATGCCTACGGAGAAGCATGCTATGCAGATGGCAGCCCGTGAGGCGATAGCTCATCTCAGGGATGTGCTTCCTGCAACGAAGACTCGTCGTTACCGCTACCTTCCATGCCACGTGCCATACGCCTGTCACTACGCGTTCTGTTGCCCCAGAGGAGAACGAGACGAGGCTTTTGAGATGCTTATCGAGTACCTCCGGGCTCTGGAGGCAGCCTTCGACAACCTAGTGGACGACTTCGTGGCTGCCTGCATGGACTCAGTCCATGGCTGTGCCGCCAACAGGAGGGAGCTCCTGCACACCACTCCGCCACTGACTTTCGTCTCGTCCGGAACATCTTATGCACCTACCACTCTCGCCACTGCTTGTAGCCTGCCTACCACCGAGGAATTCAACCAAGTCGTTGCGCCCACTCCAGTCCGCTCTGCACCACCCATTGCGCCCACTCCTGTTCGTGTTACTCCGCCTATGGCGCCCACTCCATCTGCTCAGCGCAGCGCTTCACGTCTGGAGCCTATTAGCGAGGAGGAGGTTGAGTCCCCAGCCTCACTGCGCCTCACCCTCGGCAGGCCAAAGGAGATCGTTAAAAATTTTCCCCGTCTTTGTGCAATTATTGATTTTTCGAATCTTTCCCCTTTCTTATGAGTTTCACAAAATATATCCCCAGAGTGAAAAATGTCTCGTCCTTGGACGCGCTCCATGCCAACTCCGCCAGAGGAAAATTATGACACACAACCAAGCAACAATTTCACACGAGGCGGTCAAGTCAACAGACGGTGAAACAACACTTTCCCAAATGTGCGCCTTTATGAGCAAAGTCAGCAACAACATCAGGAAATGATGAACCAAGTCATCAATATGGGAAATCACCATGGACAGTATTAGCAGCAATCCAAGTTATCTGAGCTACAGAAGACGCGTCCCCAAACATTTTCTCATACTGACAAACCTCTTGAGGCCGAGGACTGTCTTCGAGACATGGAAAGAAAATTAATTATTGCACAATGTTCAGACCTTGAGAAAGTACTATATGCACAGCACTATCTCAGTGGAGCAGCTGCATCATGGTGGGAAAATTTCCTACACATGCACCCCAACGAAAATAATATAACCTGGGAGGATTTCAAAGAAGGTTTTCATGGGGCGCATATTCCTAAAAGTCTTATGAAGATCAAGAAGAGAGAATTTGATGACCTCAAGCAAAGGACCATGACGGTGTTAGAATACAACAGTCAGTTTACTCTGTTGTCTCGCTATGCCAACGAGGAGCGTATGACTGAAAGCAAGAAGATGGAAAAAATCCTAGATGGTCTGGCGCCCGCACTCAAGTGCCAGCTGGTTGTGCACACCTTCCCAGATTTTAAAACGCTGGTGGATAAGGACATTACCTTGGAAAATGAGAGACGCAGCTTGGAGGATTTCCGCAAGCGAAAAAGGGACCAGACTAATCTTGCTCACAACCACCGAAGCAAGACAGATTTTCAGAAAGGTGGGACACACAAACCCATGACCAACGTCTCACGCCCAGTCAAGAATTTCCATGCAAGGGACAAGGAGTTCACATATCGCCCAGGCGTTACTTGCTACGCTTGTGGAGAAGAAGGGCACTATGCCAAGCGGGCCCCAAGCCAAGAACTTCGACCCCAAAGCCGAACAACGGTGGCAATAATTCAGCGCCCAAGCGCAACAATTTCAACCCCAATAACAACCACAGGAAGGGTCATCTGAACCACGTGACTAAGGAGGAAGCACAGAATGCCCCAGATATCGTACTCGGTACGTTCCCTGTCAACACAATACCTGCCATGGTTTTGTTTGATTCTGGAGCTTCTCACTCATTCATTTCGAAAAGTTTTGCTTTGGAAAATAATTTTTCGATGCTTCCTTTGGAAAAATCAATGATCATCAAGTCCCCTGGAATTAAGCAAGTTACCCAGAGTTACTACCAAGGTGTGATTATTTATTAGTTTGAAGGATTGAAGTTCCACGCCAACCTTATTGTGTTGGAAAATAAAGGACTGGATGTCATCTTAGGGATGGATTGGTTAACCACCAACAAAGGTTTTATTGACTGCTTCAACAGAACCGTAGTTCTCACCCACCACCACGGGAAGACAATAAAAGTTTCAGCCAAAGAGAGAAAAATATCCCGGCAACCGAGATTGAACAAAGTGGATATTTCTGAATTAAGCAAGGTTCCAGTAGTGTGTGAATTTCCAGACGTATTTCCCGAAGAACTACCAGGCATGCCACCAGACCGAGAGATGGAATTCAGCATTGAGCTAGCACCCGGAACCACCCCCATATACAAGAAACCATACAGAATGGCACCATCCGAGTTGGTAGAATTGAAGAAGCAAATAAAAGAATTACTGGACAAAGGATATATACGAGCCAGCTCCTCACCTTGGGGCTCACCAATTTTATTTGCCAAAAAGAAGGATGGAACGCTGAGATTGTGTATAGACTATCGAGCACTTAGCATGGTCACAATCAAGAACAAATATCCAATGCCACGGATAAATCATTTATTTGATCAGCTCGCTCAGGCCAAAGTATTCTCAAAAATTGACTTAAGGTTGAGATACCATCAATTAAAAGTACGAACAGAAGATATCCCCAAGACAGCCTTTACCTCCAGATACGGACTGTATGAGTTCATAGTAATGCCATTTGGACTCACGAATGCCCCCGCATATTTTGTTCACCTCATGAACAAAGTATTTATGAAATATATGGACAAGTTTGTTGTGGTATTTATCGACAATATTCTGATATACTCCAAGACACTAGAAGAGCACGCTGAACATCTCCGAATTGTACTGGGAGAACTCAGGAAACATCAATTGTACGCCAAGTTTAGCAAGTGTGAATTTTGGCTAAGGCAGGTAGGTTTTCTGGGCCACGTACTGACCCAAGAAGGTATTGCCGTAGACCCGGAAAAGGTCAAGGCCGTACTGGGCTGGAAATCACCAGCCAGCATAACGGACGTATGAAGTTTCTTGGGAATGGCAGGTTACTACCGAAGATTTATTGAAGGATTTTCCACTATAGCAAAGCCAATGACGCAGCTACTCAAGAAAGACAAGAAGTTTGAATGGACGGAAGCTTGCGAGAAAAGTTTCCAAGAACTAAAAAGGAAATGAACGACAGCACCAGTATTAATTGTGCCAGAGATACACAAGAATTTTGAGGTGTATTGTGACGCATCACGGAAGGGCCTCGGATGCGTATTGATGCAAGAAGGCAAGGTAGTCGCGTATGTTTCCAGACAACTTCGCAAACATGAGGAAAATTATCCTACTCATGACCTGGAGTTAGCAGCAGTTATTCATGCACTCAAGGAATGGAGACACTTTTTACTTGGAAATCGTTGTGAAATATACACGGACCATAAAAGTCTCAAGTATATTTTCACACAACCAGAGCTCAATTTACGGCAACGACGCTGGTTGGAATTAGTAAAGGATTATGATGTTGGAATCCACTATCATCGAGGAAAAGCGAATGTAGTGGCAGATGCTCTAAGTCAGAACCCCAGTCCGAACAATGACAGCCTACCAAACCTGAGACCTGAATTTCAGCAGGAGTTTGCTAAACTCAACTTGATGATAGTCACCGAAGGCAGTGTGTCAAATTTAGAAATACAGCCTACCCTGATAGAAAAAGTTAAAGAGGCTCAGCATGGACACCCCAGCATTGAAGGCATAAAACGGAAAGTGAGTTTGGGCAAGGCCTCAGAATTTGTTATCGATGAGCAGGGAATATTGTGGTACGGAGATAGACTTTGCGTACCAAAAATTAAGGACCTTAAACAACAAATTTTAGCTGAAGGCCACACTGCTCCGTATTCGATCCATCCAGGAGGTACAAAAATGTACAAGGATCTTCAGGAAACATTTTGGTGGCACGGTATGAAAAGGGACATAGCCACGCTCATCGCATGTTGTGACTCATGTCAATGCATCAAGGCCGAGCACCAGAAACCGGCCGGACTTTTACAACCAAATAAGATACCCGAATGGAAATGGGACGAGATTGGAATGGATTTTATTGTTGGGCTACCTCGGTCACGACACGGAAATGATGCCATATGGGTCATCACAGATAGACTGACTAAATTAAAGTAGCACACTTCATCCCCGTGAAGACAACCCACACCACTCAGAAGCTTGCCATGCTTTATCTTTCTCGTATCGTCTGCCTACATGGAATTCCAAAGACTATAATATCTGACAGGGGCACACAATTCATCTCCAGATTTTGGGATCACCTGCAACAGGCGCTGGGAACCCAACTAGCTTTCAGTACAACATACCATCCCCAGACCGATGGACAAACTGAGCGCGTAAATCAAATTCTAGAAGACATGATAAGAGCATGTGTCCTCACTTATGGAACCAGTTGGGAGGAAAGTTTGCCATACGCAGAGTTCGCATACAACAACAGTTACCAGGCCAGCCTGCAAATGGCACCATTTGAAGCCTTGTACGGACGGAGATGTCGTACCCCGCTAAATTGGTCAGAGACCGGAGACGGCCGTATCTTCGGCCCAAACATGCTCAAAGAAGCCGAGGAAAAGGTCAAGCTAATCAGGGACCGACTCAAGATAGCTCAAAGCCGACAAAAGAGTTATTACGATCAGAAACATCGTGGAATCAGTTTCGAACCCGGTGAGTTTGTGTATCTACGAGTATCTCCTATGAGGGGCCTGCAACGATTGAAGATCAAGGGAAAGCTAGCACCAAGATTCATCGGACCATTCTGTATAGTGGCACGAAGAGGCACGGTAGCCTACCAGCTAGACTTACCCGGAGAATTATCCGATATCCATGACGTGTTCCACGTCTCGCAGTTGAGGAAGTGCGTAAGCAACCCAGAAAAGCAAGTATCCCATGAAAACATCGACGTGCAACCAGACCTCACCAATCGGGAACATCCAGTAAAAATATTGGAGGAGTCTGAACAAAGGACCCGACAGAAAACCATCAAGTTTTTCAGAGTTCAGTGGAGCATACACACCGAGAGTGAAGCCACTTGGGAAAGAGAGGATTTTCTTCCGACAGAGCATCCACACTTGTTTGATGATCAGCTGAAATCTCGGGGACGAGATTTTTCCTAAGGGGGTAGATGTTGTGACACTCCAAAAAGTTTTATTTGGTTTTCAGCAAAAACTTTGTTGGATTTGAAGAAGGTCATTTAAAATTCTTCCAAAAACCTCTCTCTCCAATTTTTTCCCCTTGGCAAGGATTTTATTTTTGATATCCTCTTCAACCCTGGTATCTGGTTATTAAAAACCTTTCTTCTGTTTGACCCCTTCTCAAATTTATTCTTGGGATTTATTTTCTTTTAAAAAGAAAACCCTAGTAATTTTGGAACTTCTCTTTTGTTGAAACCACTCATGATTTTACCATGCCTCATATGGTAAAACCTCCCAAAAACCCTCCTTTTACTTTGGGGCAACCCATATATTCTGTCCCAACAAGTCCAACTCATTTTTGGATTTTATTTCATTTATTTCTTTCCCCAAAACAATTCTGTCCTTTATTTTGAACCTAGGTGATTTGCAAAGCAAGTACCTAAATGCCTTTGAGTTTTGATCTCAAACCAACTCCTCTGGATGGTCCTTGGTAACCACAACCTAGAACCATCAAGATCCACTCTTCTTCTTTTCAAATTTTTCAAATTTCAGTCTCTGCAAGTTTGGACCAGATTTGTCAAATTTGGTGAAATTCATATCTGCTCTTCTCCAAAAATTCCACCAAAATTCAGGCAGCCCCCAGATGCAATGAGAGGCCACCCCACCAAAGATCACCTCAAGGAGAACCTCTCACATACCAAAATCATTCTGTCGAACACCTGGCCAGCACTGTTACTATGCACTTTCAGAGAAATTCAGAAAGTTCAAAGAAGTTCAGAGAAGTTCAGTGTCGTTTCTTCGTCAGAGAGTTGTCACCTATCAACTTTGCGCCCTGGCGCGTTGCGCACGGCCTCTCCTCCCTGGCCAGAACCCCGCACGCTCCCTTGGACGGGTGCAGGCGTCGGTGGCGGCGAGCATCGCCGGCGTTGGCAGCTTCTGCGGAGGCCGAGCCACCCGTTGCGGCCAGCGAGGGCCTGAGCCAGCTCGCTACGCCGTCCAGCGCCGCCCAACTCTTCCTAGCTCTCCGCGTGGCTCATGCATGCCAGCGCACCCTTGCAGCACCGTCGCTGTGGCCCGGCAAGCACAGGGCACGCCCTCTCCCGCCGACGGTCCCGCGCCGCCCCGTTCTGCCGAAGCCACCCAGCACACCAAATCCAGCCAAGGCTAGATGCTAAACGGAGCCCGTGGACCTCCACGTCGATGATCAACCTCCTAATCTCCCCGACCAATCACTGCGCCGCCGTAACCATCGCCGGAGAACTCCATTCACGGCCACCGCCTCAGACCGCCTATAAAAAGGGGCCCCGAGCTCACCCTCGAGCACACACCACCTCTGCTACTCACCAACACCCCGCCAGGCCACTAGGAGGACCTCGAGGAGGTCTCCTCCCCCGACTCCGGCCGCCCCGTCCCGCCTCGGCCACCACCTCGATTCACTCTGGTGAGGCCATCCCCGACGCCCAAATCTCGTCAGCAATCTCCTCGAGCACCCAGAGAGCTAACCCCAGCTTCAATTTGGTCTCCGCAGCACTCCCCGGAGAGATCCATCTCCACCCGAGCCGCCGTCCGCCGGAGCAAGGGCCGCCGTCGACGTAGTGCTCACGGGCGACCACCACCACCACCCTCCGACGCGGAAGAACGCACTGAGCACGGAGGTACCACCCGATCCTCCTGCCTCGCCGTGGATCTCCGCCGGCGACCACCGCAGCTCTCGGGCGCCGACGAGCACCGTCTCCTCGTTTGAATTTTCAAACCTGACAGGAGGGACCCGCCTGTCAGTCTCTCATTTCTTTTTAAACGAACCGTTTTCTGGCGTGCTCGCAAATCGCTTAATCCGAATCATTTTCTGGACTTTTCTGTTCAGCCCCCTGGGAAGTTTCTATTTCATTACAGAAAGGTCCCTAGATTAAAACCCTTATAACTTTTAAACAGAAAAGGATTTTTGAGTGATTCTTTTTCTGTCCTCTTTAAAAATTTATCTAGTTTTTTATCAGTTTTATTTGAAAAATATTTGGAAAACTTTTGTACACCTCACGGTATTTACGATAGTGCGTGTATTTCTGTATACCGTAGATACCGAAGGAGGTGACGGAGCCGCAAACTTCACCGAGCTAGGCTCCGACTACCCCGAACCAGGCAAGCATGTTTGAACTTTTGATATGATGAGTGTCTTGGCATGGTTTGCATTGAGTAGTTTCATGGCATGTTTATTAGTATCTCGATGAATGTCATATTACATGCATAGATGAGGCAAGTGAGTTTCGAAAATCCATGAGTTGTTGAGTGTGAAATTGCATGGCCATGTGATGGCATGAGGATGGGCAAGATGGCAGTGTTGTAGCATGCCAGTCTTATGCCAGACTATTTGACTTCAGTGTCAACATGAATCAGTCCAGTTCCTGTCCATTTTCCCTTCCTGTACTACCACATGTTTTCCGCAAGGGATATGTCTTAGTAAGTTGCAAACCACTTTCCTGGTACACACCAAATCGAGAGGCTGGGATGAGGGTTCCATGGCCCTGGATTAAAGCCTATCACCCGGTCAGGGGGCATGGGTGTTTCCGGTTGGGACCGAGAGGGGGGACCCCTTAGAGCGCGCGTATATAAATTTGATCCCATGCTATTCGAGATTGTGATCCCCCTGTCTCAAAGTTTTTCTTGAACGCTGCCTAGGGTGATTCCTGGCATCGTGAGGTGGAATGGGTGTGTACCAGTTAGATGTGTTTTCTTCCGAAATACCATAAACAGAACTAGTCCTTCGTGAGTACGGAAATCCATTGGCTATGGACATTTTAGTACAAACTCTGCAGAGTCAAAAATCCTTGAATTATCTTATCCATGTCCAAGTACTGTGTTCATCTTATTCTGTCAAGTGTTAGTCTCGGTGACAAAAATTCCGGTGTACCACATGAGTGTTAAAGTCCGGTTAAATGTTTATTCCTGTGGATGGACTAACCCGTTTATTACTATGTGTTGAATATTTCTCATGAGTATTATACTTTGTGAGTTTAATAATGAATTTAAGCCCTTTCTGCGATGTCGCTCAGACGTCCGACTGTGGCATATTTGTCATTTACTTTTGATATAAGCTCTTTTTGCGATGTCGCTCAGACGTCCGACTGTGGCATATTTGTCATTTACTTTCGATATAAGCCCTTTATGCGATGTTGCTCAGACGTCCGACCGTGGCATATTTGTTATTTATTTTGGATATAAGCCCTGTCTGTGATGTCGCTCAGACGTCCGACTGTGGCACGCTTGTTATTTACTTTTGATATAAGCCCTTTCTGCGATGTCGCTCAGACATCCGACTGTGGCATATTTGTTATTTACTTGGGATATAAGCCCTTTCTGCGATGTCGCTCAGACGTTTGACTGTGGCACGCTTGTTATTTACTTTTGATATAAGCCCTTTCTATGATGTCGCTCAGACGTCCGACTGTGGCACGCTTGTTATTTACTTTTGATATAAGCCCTTTCTATGATGTCGCTCCGACGTCCGACTATGGCATGCATGTCCTTTACTTTTCAATATAAGCCCTTTATGTGGCATAGCTTAGACGCCCGACTGCGGCATGATTTATTTATTTGTTCACCCTTCGTGGCGTCGTTTCAGACACCCGATCGGTTTTTCAGTTATTTTACTACCGTCTGACTTTTTTTATTACTAAATAATGTCGTGCGAGTTCATTATTGCTCATGACGCATTCATGCATGCATTTGTTATATCTTAAGTCCGAACTGTCTTGCGAGTACTTTCAAAGTACTCACCTGGCTTGTTGATTTGGCCAGATGCTGACGAAGGCGATCTCATGGATGAAGAGTTCGATAGCGAGTCCGACGCCTAGAGGAGTCCTCACCAGTCCCGTGCGACCTCGGATTTGGTCATCGTGCTATATCCGCTTCGCTACCCAAAATAAATTCATCGAAGCCACCTCGACGCCGATGAGCTGCCGCTTAGGAGTCATGTTATCCACTCCACTGTGATATTCCACCACCACTTTTATCTCGAGTCCGTAGTATGCCACCACACCATTGTGTCATATCCGCCATTATGTATAATTATTGGCGCGCTTGTAATAAATTGTTGAGCACCCCCAGCTCGACCGTGTAATATATTTAATGCTACTAGTTTACTGTATCAAGATTTTGTCTACCAGTCAGGAGGATTTTTCCTCATAACTGGACTAAAAAGATTTGTTTCTCAATAAGTATTTTATTGGAAAACCGGTCGTGACAGTCTATTAGTTGTGATGCCATGTTACATAGGATTTCTTGTGACAATTCTTTAGGTCAATCATGTTTGATAATCCGCTTGACTTGTCATATGCTATGCATGAGATCCATCATATGTCATATTTGCAATCTCATCGTAGTGACTATGCATATGCCATTAAAATAAACCCAATTTGCACGTATGGCATAGATGACAAGCCCATGGTTATTGGCATTTGTTTTTCTTGTGATAATATGGATATGCTCCCTTTGCATCATTTATCTCATATGCCATGCCATGACCACCTAGCTTTGGATATGCATTGTTTTGGATGTTCTCCATTTTCTCCCTATCATGTTTGCACTATTGCTCATGAGGACACCCCATAGTTTCCTCATACATTTTAGGAGACCTTGATTCATCCTATCCATTGCATGATCTCACTACGTGTGTGCACCATATGCTCCCCATGAATAAACATGCTATTGATGTGCCATATACTTCTATGCTAAATTTGCATCCTCATTGTGTCATACACAATAACTATTCTTTCATGATGGATGACATGTTCTTATACCATGCATCTAATTTCTTTGAGCGATGCTTATCTTGTGCTAACTCACATGTGCACATACACATCATGATGGATGATGTGTACATTTACCACGCGCACAATTTCTTTGGTTTGTGTTTCTTTTGTGTAGGTACCCATGAATACTTGCCAACCTCACAATTCCATGAGTTGACAAAACGAGCTCTAGAGAGCAATGATGACTTGGGATTCCATGGAGTGTCTTTCCCACCGCTCTCTTCGCGCAAGGACTTCGCGCATTTCTTCCACATGGCTCTCACTTGGTTATGGGTTATTTACCACTTCTCACTTTATGCCCATATTGCCATGTTCACTTTGCATGATATGCTCATTCCTATGCCTTGGCCATGCATTTATGACCCATGCTTTGCATTACACATGATGACTGACTCTACTACTTGTATGTGTATTTGCAAGCTTGGTGGAGATATTGCTTGTTATTGCCATGTTTGCTATGTGCCCCACGCCCACAATGATACTATGATCTTGCTTTGTGTTCGTGCTTGCGATATGTCATGTGCATTGCCTATGCCTACTACTTGCAGACATGACATTATTGCCATAATTTCCTCTAGTGTGCTCCATCTTCGCTCCACTAGTTCACACGACTTGATTCCTATGCTTTCTCATGTTGCATCCAATTCTTGGATTACTTGGTCCTATAACATGCTTGGTTGCAACAATGTCATTACTTCACTTATGCCATGTACCATTGGTTGTCACATGATTGATTTGATTGCCTCACACATGATGAACAATTGTTCTTGCTATCGTGTTGAGTGCCACTCGATTTTCACTACACCCTATGCACATTATGCTTGGATTGTCTTGCACTTGCATGTGTTTAGTTATATCATCTTCTTGGGTGTTGTGAATGACTCTTATGCCTAGCATAGACCGTTCATTGAGAGTCTTATGCATGCTTGCTATGACATTGAGGTAGATGCTTGTTCACTTGTTCCACATATTAGCACCTTTACCTCACCCTTGCATGATTGTTTCCATGATAGATGCTTCTCCATATCATAAATTTATGTGCTTACATGCTATGCCACACTCCCTTGTCAAACCATATGCTATGCTTGATAACGACACTTTTTTGGTGAATCACCTCTTGAATGCTTGGTTTTGCTTTAATGCCAAACACATTTGTTTTTCCAAGTGTTTGTTCTACTTGCTCCTTTTGAAGGAATCACGATATGGTGCAAAATTGGAGAGTGCCCATTTCAAGCTTGACGATGATGAGTACTTGGTGGTTGTCCAATTCTACACGGCGACGCCCTCTCTTTCCCATGGTGATGAAGATCATGATCCATGGACGGATCTCTCCCAAGGGAGGGGAGATGATGCGGAGCATCCCTCGACCATCCCCATGGATGTCACACCGCAAGCACGGAGAGGACCTACGACGAGGGCTCGCACACGCACCGTCGAAACCAAGGTGAACTCTTTCCTCTTCGGGTTTCTTTCGGTTTCACACGGGAGTCGGATTCTACCTCATATGGAAACTCTATGCACTCGTAGGTACCAAGAACAAGACCGTGAAGAGGCGAGGACGGAGGCACAAGCACATGAAGAGAAGAAGGAGGGATAAGAGCGAGGGAAGGGCGAAGCTACGAAGAAGAAGGGTGAAGAGGGAGAAGCCCTGAGCCTCTTGGGTGCCCGGCCAGGAAGGCCCCGGGTGCCCGGCACCTTGCTGGCGCTCGCGGTGGCCGCCTGGGTGCCCGGCCCCGCTGTTGGGAGCAGCCCAGCCTGCTCGGGTGCCCGGGCCACCAACCCTGGGTGCCCGGCCCCTCCCCCGCGCCAGCCCAGCCCACTCGGATGCCTGCCCGCCGCCCGGGTGCCCGGGCCACCTCCATGACGGCCCAAGACGCCTGGTGTCCGGGCTTTGAGGCCCCGGGTGCGCGGCCGAAGCTGCCCAGCCCCCTGCACCGACCCCGGGTGCCCGGGCCTGAGTCCCCCGGGTGCCCGCACCCCTCCGAGGCCTGCGTGCCACTTTTGGGATTTGGTCCCTTGTATCCCCCTCTTCCTATTATTTCGTCCCTAAACTATATAAGGGCATCCTCTAGCTCATTTGGAGGATAGCAAAGTATTTGATAGACATTTGTGAGCTTTGCTCCATGGATCCACTCCACTAGGAGATCAAGACCTTCTCTTGGAGTGACCAAACATTTAGACCTCCTCCTTGGGTAAGGATCTGCATCATAGGATCATCAAGCCCTCATCTCCTTCATAGGATTTGGGATGAACTCTACCATGTATCTTATTTCCCTTTGATTGTTCATGTACCTTGTGGATCTTGTGTGTTTGTTAGTCTAGTGGATGTGTGATTTGAACTTGTTCTTGAGTGTTCCTCTTGTTTTCCCTCTTGTGTTCATCTTGTTCTTGGGGATTCCCCCTCCAATTCGCGAAAGATCTTCACTTAGGGTTCCACCCTACAACAACAGGCCTATGCCGACGGGGGGCCGTAGGCATAGGGCCGTCGGCAACATATACATCAGCGTACCCCAGAGGCCGTCGGCATAGTTCCTAGCCTAACGGTGGCTGTCGGCGGCGCCGTCAAGTGCTACCCAACCAGGAGGTGCCACGTGGCAAGGCTATGCCGGTGGCTTAGCCGTCGGCATAGCCCTGATCAGCCCAACTTTATAAATAAAGCAACCAAGCAGAATTCCACTGACACACAGACAAGTAGCCACAGCCCAAAAACGCACCAAAATAAACAAACTACTGATACATGGCTCCCAAGCCATACATGGCATGTAGGCCAGAAAATGGGGGACACAGCAGCAAGGGGACCTCCAGGTTCCATTACACTCCTGGTTGCCGGCGGGCCAGGGAAGAAGCAGTGATTACTGGACTAAACATGACCCCCCAACTTTTCATCTATTTCATGATTTCTACTTATTGCACTGGGCTATTATGCTTATATGAGGTGTTGGCTGATTAAATTGCATAGAAGGGGAGGAGCAAACAAGGAAGAAAAGCAAAAAAAAAGTACCAAAGAGCACTCATACTTTGCCCCGAATGTCAAGGTACAGGAACTCATGTGGAGTGTGATAAGCTAGAACAAAATTAATATTATTACATCTATCACTGTTAGGATTTACTTGAGTCGTTTAAGTCCACGAGTCCAGCTGTCTTTTTTCCTTTGTTATTCCATGTATGTGACTGACAGCCCTTGCATGGTGTCACGCGTTAGTTCCTTTTTTGTGTAGATGTATAAGGCTTGGTTGTGCGGTGAGCACGATGGGCCGGTAGCGTCGTGCGCGGCCTCGATCTATCAGACATGGGATGGCACATTTGTAGCAAGGGAGCGAGCTATGCGGGCATGTTCGTTACACAGGGAATAAGAAGAGAGGAAAACGGAAAACCTGCAAGTCCGTTTGCGGCAGAAATACCTTGTCTCTATGTCCGTGAGCTGTTCGTTGATCGGAGTTTGTTCGTGAGCGAGAGAGTTTTCCAATGACAGTGACAAATGGTATCAGAGCCTCGTCAGAGATCCTGTGGACATGGCCTGCAGCAAGGAGCCAGTGGACAAGGCAAAGGGCGGCACATCGGGGTCGAAAGCCGCTGCCACGCCGTTCACAATCCCCGTCCCGGTCTCCCTCGTGGCTTCATGGTCTGAGCCGCACGGCACACGACCGCGAGCTGGTAGCGCCGATGGCTCAGAGGGTGATCTGCGAGTCTAGCTCGGCAGTTGGCTGATACTCACGAAGATCAACTATAACGACTAGTCCCTATTCATGAAGGTGATGATGGAGGCGCGCGTCTACTCGGACGACTTCAAGCACGGCAACGTCGACTACCACGAGGACTAGATGGCGTTAGAGGCCATCCTTTGAGCCGTGGCTCCGGTGATGCTGGGCACGCTCGCTGTCAAGCCGATGACAAAGGCATCGTGGGACGCCATTTCCACCATCCGTGTCGGCCGTGACTGCGTGCGCGCAGCGAAGGCCCAGTCGCTCGCACGGTAATTTGAGACCATCGAATTCTTTGATGGAGAGAACCTGGACGATTTTGCGACGAGACTCGCGTCTATGATCACTAACCTTAATATCCTCGGCGAAAAGGTTACAAAGGAGAAGGTGGTGAGAAAGTTTCTACGCATGGTGCCAGACGGCGATGCTGTATGGAATGCTCAGTCAGGCGATCAGTTTTTTGGGCCCTGGAGCCGTCGAGGCCTGCCACACGGTGGTGCAACACTTTCTTCCACATCCTGCCGCCAAGGCCAAGAAGCATAGATCGGAAAGAACCAACACACGAACACAGAAGGATGAAGGCCAGATCTAAGATGATCCACCAAAGACAAATACCGACCGAATCCCACCAGATTTGCTGCACACAGACAACACACGTCCTTTGATGATGCTAGACGCACCGCCGGGATGGGAGCTAGGCAGGGAGAACATTATACCATCTTCAAGTAGCCGCCGCCGCCTTGGCTTTCTGAGGAGGACACACACTAGTAGAAAACCACCCATTAGTCCCGGTTCGTAAGGGCCTTTAGTCCCGGTTCAGGAACCAGGACTAATGGGTCGTTACTAATACCTCCACCCATTAATCCCAGTTCAAACACGAACCGAGACCAATGTGCCTCCACGTGGCCCTGTGCGCCGAGCCCAGTCAGGGGGCCTTTGGTCCCGGTTAGTGGCTCCAACCGGGACCAAAAGGCATCCACGCGTCTGCATTCCAGTGGCTGGGGTTTTGGTTTTTTTTTGAAAGGAGGGGGTTGGGGGTTTTGGGGGGTTAATTTAGGTGTTTCGTATATTGTGTTAGCTAGCTAATTAATAGAGAGAAGTGTCCTCTCTTATGTCCGTGCTTGGTCGACGCTACGTAGTATATATACATAAGTGATCGAGAGAACCATTCAGTACAGAAGTTCGTCATGCATACCGAGAGAAGTGATCGATCGACCTCTCCTTCTTCGAGAGAATGGTCGAACAACAAGTTTTTTATTGGCTACATACATGTACAATATGTATAAGATCTCTTAATTACAAACCCCTAGCATTTGAAATCAACTTCCACATGGTATTCTCCAGCTTTACTGATGACGTGTCCAAGAAAGAATCCCGCCAATTCCTCTTGAATTGCTTTCATGCGATCTGGTTCTAGGAGTTCATCCCGCATCTGCCATGTCTAATTAATTTGAAGAAGGGGGTTAATTAATACATATATATGAATGAAACTCAACAGAAATGATGGTGTAATAAAATGAAATTGTGAATATTATTGCTTACGCACTTCATATTGTCTTCTAGAGTAGCCCCGCTTGTTTTTCAAAGTCGCGTTGTGGATGAACTCGCACACGTAGTATCCACAGAAATCATTCCCTTCCTCCTGCCACAAGCACTTTACGAGAAATAGAGGTCAATCAAACTGATAATGAAGCATTATAAATGGCATTGGTGAAAGTATAGCTATAGAATCAACGGAGATGCGCAAACTAGCTAGCCACTAGTACTTACTTTGGTATACATATCGCAGCTCCTTCGGCAGTCCCGAGCTTGTGCGGTGAACTGTTTCCAAACCCTGCAAGACAAAGAAAATAATTATTATTACTTGAGATATCAGGAAATGAACAAAAGTTGCCGATATGGTGCGATAATGATCGATTGAACTAACTTGCCGAGCATTTCAGTCATGTCCGCATAGGTGTTGGGATCTTTCCGTCTCGAGTCTAAGACGGTTACTAGTCCACGCCAAGCTTAATCTCCGTAAGAATATAGTGGTACTCAAGCGCATGCATAACTCATCAATTACATTAAACTCGCTCAAGTAATAAGGGTAACCGAATATGCACACGACAGTAACACTCACGGGCCGTTGTAAGGAAAGAGTATGGTATCTTTGTTTTGATTTTTGATCAACGATTGTAGCAAGTTATCCTCGGCCTCTTCGACGTTCTTTTCAACCAGAAATATATCTATGATATTTGTGTTAATGAACCCAATATCATAAATTTCTTGTTTTTTGCACTCGACGATCTTCAATCTGCATAATATATTGAGGATAATTAATTATAAATACATGCAATGAAAGAGCCGAGCTATATATAGAGACTTAATGACAGAAATAATACTTACAGGTAGTAGCAAAAGACCATTAATTAATCGAGGGCCTTTTGATTGAAGAACTCGAAGAACTCCTCAAATGGAACACACAACAGATCATTTGAAACAAGGTCGTGCTCCTCTTTAATGTTCAGATACAAACTGTTCGTCCCCTCAGACTCTCTGCAGGTTTTCATGTACCAACTATGGAATCTTCGCATCATTGTTGTCGAGATTTTTCATCTTTGACGAGAGTCTTCCGTATCAGATCTGAATACGCCCACCTCCATGAAATCAGGAAGTGCATCGTCAGTGTAATCTTCAAGATTGCCATAACCGCCACCGCCCCGGAGGATTAGACACATTGAGCGGGGGCACGATTGCTGTGCTAGTTCGCCGAGCTGGGCAATTTTTCCCCTTTGCTCGTTGTTCTTTTGACCTTTATCACCGACAGTAGTTCCCACCACTTGGCTTGGAGATATGTCTGTTCAGTAATGCGCTCATTGTTGGTTCTCGGCGGAGACTTTGGTGGTTTCCTCAGGGGCATCGAGAGTGCGCTTTGCTTTCACCGGATCTACCTTCTCCTCCGGAGGTGGATGTCTCTTTGCTTTCACCCCTTCAAAGAACTCCTTTACGTGGGCCTGCACGATCGTATTGTTTTCCTCCTTGGTCCTCTCGTACGGTAACTTCTCTAGAGGCTTTAGAGGTGGACTGTATCTGTATTGCCTCTCTCTTCTTGTGCTGCTAGACGCTGGAGCAGACGGAGCGGCTGCGGCGTCTGTCTTCTTTCGTGCTTGCTTACGAGGCGGAGGAGAAGGACTACGACGTGCTGGAGCAGCCGGGGCGGCGGCGGGTCTCTTCCGCCCTTGCTGGCGAGGCAGAGAAGGAGGAGGTGGAGTGCCGCCACGCGCCAGAGAAGGAGGCGGAGTGCCGCCACGCGTGCCCCGATCGTCACTCGCCGGAGGAGGAGGCGGTGGAGGAGGCGGAGTGCCTTGACTCGCCGGAGGAGGAGGAGGAGGCAGAGGCGTCTAGTTCAGAAGGTTGAGGAGCTCCTTCCGCCATAGGCATGGAGTCTTCAGAGCAGAACCCCGCCTAGTCTCCCCTTCACCGGTAGGGTGCTCAAGCACAAGGTCCTCAAATCCCTCCGTTATTTCATCCACCATCACCTTAGCAAATCCTTCCGGAATCGGCTGGCAGTGATAAGTTGTGCCGGGTCCACTAGGATAAACTTGGCCAACAGCCGCCTTGACCTTCAAATTCATCCATCGCGCCATAATGTGGCAATTCTGAGACTCCGTGATACCATCCACGGGATAGCTGGCGAGAGCCATCAAGACATGCTCCGCTGAAGCAGCTCGGTGGAAGCCACGCTGCTTCTCCGCTGAGATTGCGGGTAGCTTTGGGGAAGCTTCGGCAGGTTGTTTGTTGCGATCTGCTGCTTCTCGCACTCTTCTCGCTCCTCTAGCCGCATTACCCTTTCGTGCAGCGCTTTGCATTTGGTCCTGCTCCAGCTTCTTCCTCCTCTCGTGGGTTTTGTAACCCCCTGCGTCCGGAAAACCAACCTTCCACGGAATGGAGCCTGACGTGCCTCGTGTCCGTCCAGGATGCTCGGGATTCCCAAGGGACATTGTGAGCTCGTCCTTCTCCCTGTTTGGAAGGAACGTCCCTCGCTGCGCTGCATCGATATAGTGTCGAAGGTTCTTGATGGTGTTTGCAGTTGCTCGTCCGTCCCATCGACACTTCCTCATTCTAGGTCCAAGGTTCCGCCAGCCCCGAAGAACCAAGTCCGGCAACGGTCTGGCCAGCGCATTGTCTCTGTCTCGATCCCTTTTTCAAGCAGATCATGCTCAGCCTTGGACCACTTAGGCCAGGCTTTGAGGTAGCCACCTGACCCCGTGCGATGGTGAAGCTTCTTCTTCGCAGCATTTTTCTTGTTTGTCTACGACATCTTCTTACTCTTTTCCAATGTCTTGTGGGCCACAAATGCGGGCCAGTGATCTTTGATCTTCTCATATTTGCCGATGAATTCTGGTGTCTTTTTTCTCTCGACAAACTGGTGTGCTCCATAGTGTCGAAGCCATCATAAACATAGCCCTCTTCTTCATCCAGTCCTTCCAGCTGACCATCGGTGTCGATGAGAAATGACGCAACATCATCACTTCCATTTGCGATTATGTCCCCCAACATCGCTTCTGTTTCTTCGTCTCGGGAGTGCTCCATAGTTTCTGCAAATATTTACAACATGTCAATTATTATTCAAACATGGTACAGATGGATATATATATATATATATATATATATATATATATATATATACACACACACACTAGCTAGCTAATCACAATAAGGAATCATGTTAGTGGCCTCGATGCTGCTTCTCTAGGGTTTGGGGTCGCCTCGACACAACGCTTCAAGGGTTTGGGGTGGCCTCGACGACAACACTCTTTTAACTTGATAAATTTGGGTGGCCTCGAGAGAGTTAATTTGTCGGGTAGGGGCGCGGCGGGAGGGGGTAGGAGACCAACGTCGTTTTCTCTCTAGGGTTTGGGTGTCATCGAGAGTTATCGGGGAGGGGGTATCGGTACCACCCCCTAGCTCGTGTTGAAGTTTCTTCTTTCTCCTCTATTCCTTTCTTTCTTCTTCTCCTCTTCTTTTTCTTCTTCTCCCTCGAGAAAGGAAAATAATTAAGGAAAAGAAGAAAAGAGAAAGAAGGAAGAAGGAAGAAGAAGAAAAAAAAGGAGAAGAAGAAAGGAATAGAGGAGAAAGAAGAAATTCTTCTCCTCTTCTTTTTCTTCTTTTTTCCTCTTCTTATTTATTTCTCCTCTTCTTCCTCTCGTCCTTTTCTCCTTCCTTCCTCTTCTTATTTTCCTTTTTCCTCTCATTCTTTTAGTATTGCTTGTTTTAAAAAAAATGTTCAAATAGAAAATTTTGAAAAAAAACAAAGGTTTTGCCAAATGCATTGTTCATATGAATATACAAACATTTGCATATTCTACAATAATTAATATCACCAAAAAAATCTATGAACAGAAAAAAACCTAACTTTTCTAAAATCTATCTTTTGCATATATGAAAACATTAATACACATATGAACAATAAATACATATATGAACAAAAACATGCTCTGAACAATTTTTGAACATTACATACACATAGCCACATACATACACATATACATTATATATATATATATATATATATATATATATATATATATATATATATATATATATGAACAAAAAACTAAACTAATAAAAACGAAAAAAAAGCCGCATATATATATATAGCCACATACATACATATATATATATACATTGAAGAAAAAAATTAAACTAATAAAATGAAAAAACAGAGCCGGTGCGCGGGCGGCTCACAATGTGGCGGCGCTGGGCGGGCGACGGCGATGGGGCGGGCTCTCGGCGCTGCGCAGGGTCGGGCGACGGCGACGGGCAGCCAGCGGCAATGACGGCGGGCGGACTCGGGAGGCAGGCTGGCTCGGGAGGCCGGCGACGACGACGGCGCGGGCGACGGCGACGGCGACGGAGGGCGGCGGGCGGCCTCGGGGCAGCTGGCGGCGCTGATGTGCTCGGCGTCGTCGGGGCAATCGGTGGCGATGAACTCGCAAAACTGCGGCGCTACTTATATACAAGGAGCATTGGTCCCGTTGGTGGCACCAACCGACTAATGCTCTTTAGTCCCGGTTGGTGCCACCAACCTGGACCAAAGGCCTCTTTTCGGCAGCCCAAAGGGCGGGAAGCTGCGGCCTTTAGTCCCGGTTGGTGGCACCAACCGGGACCAATGCCCCCTTTAGTCCCGATTGGTGCCACATTCTTCCTGCAGCTTGCCAGGTATATACTATCGGTGTCAAGTAAACAGTGCGTGCATGCATGGTATCCCTTGTTTGTCTGTCCTGAAAGGTTACTAAGAGCAGGCCAATCGTTGATGGTCACGAACAGCAACGCCTTTAGGTTAAATTCCTCCTGTTTGTTCTCATCCCACGTACGTACACCGTTTCCATTCCACAACTGTAAAAGTTCTTCAACTAATGGCCTTAGGTACACATCAATGTCATTGCCGGGTTGCTTAGGGCCTTGGATGAGAACTGGCATCATAATGAACTTCCGCTTCATGCACATCCAAGGAGGAAGGTTATACATACAGAGAGTCACGGGCCAGGTGCTGTGATTGCTGCTCTGCTCCCCGAAAGGATTAATGCCATCCGCGCTTAAAGTAAACCATACGTTCCTTGGCTCACTTGCAAACTCATCCCAACTTTCTCTCAATTTTTCGCCATCTGCGACCCGTCGTGGTGCTCTCAACTTCCGCCTTTCTTACGGTCCTCACTGTGCCATCGCATCAACTTGGCATGCTCTCCGTTTCGAACAGACGTTTCAACCGTGGTATTATAGGAGCATACCACATCACCTTCGCAGAACCCTCATCCCGGGGCTCGCCGTCAACATCACCAGGGTCATCTTGTCCGATCTTATACCGTAATGCACCGCATACCGGGCATGCGTTCAGATCCTTGTACGCACCATGTAGAGGATAAAGTCATTAGGGCATGCATGTATCTTCGCACCTCCAATCCTAGAGGGCATACGACCTTCTTTGCTGCGTATGTACTATCGGGCAATTCGTTATCCTTTGGAAGCTTCTTCTTCAATATTTTCAGAGCTTCTCAAATCCTTTGTCGCACAGATTCTCTGCCTTCCACGCAGCAATTCCAAAGACAAGACCGAGCTTTGTGTTGCCATCTTCGCAATTGGGGTACAACCCTTTTTTGTGGTCCTCTAGCATGCGGTCGAACTTCAGCTTCTCCTTTTGACTTTCGCATTGCGTCCTTGCATCGACAATGACCCGGCGGAGATCATCATCATCGGGCACATCGTCTGGTTCCTCTTGATCTTCAGCAGCTTCGCCCGTTGCAGCATCATCGTGCACATCGTCTGCTTCCTCTTGATCTTCAGCAGCATCACCGTATTCAGGGGGCACATAGTTGTCATCGTACTCTTCTTCTTTGCCGTCTACCATCATAACCCCTATTTCTCCGTGCCTCGTCCAAACATTATAGTGTGGCATGAAACCCTTGTAAAGCAGGTGGGTGTGGAGGATTTTCCGGTCAGAGTAAGACTTCGTATTCCCACATATAGGGCATGGACAAGACATAAAACCATTCTGCTTGTTTGCCTCAGCCACTTCGAGAAAATCATGCACGCCCTTAATGTACTCGGAGGTATGTCTTGAACCATACATCCATTGCCAGTTCATCTGCGTGCATTATATAATGAAGTGACCAAATTAATAGAAGTTCATCATCACATTAAAACCAAAGTACATACATAGTTCTCATCTAACAACATAAAGCTCTGCAGAGCATCTAAATTAATTAAACCATACACTGAAACTATGTAAAACATTTCAATGCGAAAACAAATGCGATCATAATCGCAACCAATGTAACAACTGATCCAACGGCATAATGATACCAAGCCTCGGTATGAATGGCATATTTTCTAATCTTTCTAATCTTCAAGCGCATTGCGTCCATCTTGATCTTGTGATCATCGACGACATCCGCAACATGCAACTCCAATATCATCTTCTCCTCCTCAATTTTTCTATTTTTTTCCTTCAAGAAATTGTTTTTTTCCTCAACTAAATTTAACCTCTCGACAATAGGGTCGGTTGGAATTTCCGGTTCAACAACCTCCTAGATAAATAAAATCTTTGTCACGTTGGTCGGCATAATTGTCATAAACAATAAATGAACCAATAGTTATGAAAAGATAATATATACCACATCCGAATCATAGATAGGACGAGGGCCGACGGGGGCGGATACCAAAACCATCGCACTATATAAGATGCAATAATAAAAGTAAGAAAATAATACAAGTACCTATCTAAACATACAAGTAAGAATATTTTTCCTTTCAGAAAGAAGATAAGAACAAGAGGCTCACCACGGTGGTGCCGGCGATGAGATCGGCGCGGGTGATCGACGACGGTGAAGACGGGGACGGGGCGTGACGGACCGCTAAACCTAGACAAATATTGAGGAAAATGGAGCTTGGCGGTCGAGCTTGGAGGGGAGAAAGCTTAAGTAGTGTGGCTCGGGCATTCCATCGAACACCTCGTGTGCATAGGAGGTGAGCTAGAGCACCACAAAGCTCTCCCCTCGCCGGCCACGAAAAACAGAGCACTGGGAGTGCTCTGCTCACGAGCGGGGGGTATATATATAGGCACCACCATTGGTCCCGGTTGATCGCATGAACCGGGACTAAAGGTTGGCCTTTGGTCCCGGTTCGTGCCACCAACCGGGACCAATGGTGGTGGGCCAGGAGTGAGGCCCATTGGTACCGGTTCGTCCTTCCAACCGGGTCCAAAAGGTCCAGACGAACCGGGACCAATGGCCCACGTGGCCCGGCCGGCCCCCGGGGCTCAAGAACCGGGTCCAATGCCCCCATTGGTCCTGTTCTGGATTGAACCGGGACTAATGGGCTGGGCCGGCCTGGACCATTGCCCCCTTTTCTACTAGTTACAAACCCTAAACAAACTAAAAAAACCTTAAAATGGTGTAGGAGCCCTGTCACTGTCAAGAGCTGGGATCCACCATGACTCCGTGGCCCTGAGGCCAGAGAAGACAAATCATATCGGCGGCGGCGCCATCGGGAGGCGGAAAAACCCTAGTCATGAGATGACTTTCTTGTGGACGAGGTGTGTTAATCGGTTATATATTACTTCTGTACGTAAGTTTATATGTTGAATTACATTATTTAGTTGCTTGTAGAATTTCTGCTCTACAGGTGACGTAAAGCAAGAATTGTTGCCATTTTTGGAGACGATACATATTATATGTCTCTTACTTTGGGTACGCACAAAATATAACATATTCTACACTAGCTGCACGATCAATTGATCATTTGGAGTCATTACTTTACATGTTGTCCTTATCGATGTAGTTTATTTACAATATTAGTGCGAATTCAGGTGTAATTTGGAATCCATTTTATGTTAAGGATCTCTGGAAGAATGTATTCTTCTGTCTTTCGTGACGTGAGAAGTTAAGTATAGTCTATGAAAACCATGTCTCTGAAATGGTTTTGGTGACTTGGCTGATGACACGTACACATTACAAATATGGTAGTGCACGTTGCCTCGCTCTGCCCTAGGCAAAAATGTAGTTTCCACAGGCGCTTTCTTCTATTCCCATGGATGATTGGTCTTCTGACCTTTTTCCTAATTTCCCTTTAGACCTACTTAACTAAGATGTGTAAGGCACTACGATTACTAGAGCACAGTCTGCAGCTTACACTGTATGCTATTGCTGAACACACGTACACGTCTAACTCTACTTGAAAACTAGAACATGAAGGCGCGCGTTGCCGCGCTCGTCCATTTTAATAGAAGAATAGTACAAATATCTTTTATAATTTAGATGGTACCAATATTGTAATAACTATGTGTGTTCGAAACTACAAAACCTCAAATATGAAGATGATTATTTCCTAAGTACCTTCGAGGCAATTTGCTGAATTAATGCGAGAAATCTTTTGGAGGCAGAAAGAAAATTGAATGTAAAGCGTCGTAGCATGGCCAACAGGAAAAAAAAGAAGGATATGGTTTCCGGTGTTCTCTGAAAAGTAACAGCTTCCAAGGTGATGCCAGAATCAAGGAACCTCTCGAAAGCACAAACATGAAAATCCTGCAAAATGTAACATCAGCACATAAGCTTGCCCAACAGGAGATGAATACGTGACAAGCAAGAGTTGAATATGGATAAAAGAAGAGTGGCTCTCAAAGTTGAACACGACATTGCTGTCAACAACGACCTCATAAAATGGCTTGCACCACCTAATTAATGGCCTAGCTGTAAAACATATCAAGAATTACAGTGTACTAAACATGCAATGCACCAGAACAAAAAGGCACACGCAAGGTAAATCTTTAAAGTACATGAGCATTTGATCAAATAGCTAACAAATAGTAGCACCAAACTGAGCTTATAAAACTGATCCCATGGAGATTGCTAAAGTATCAAAGGTAATTCAAGGAACAATTTCATAAAGAAAATGAGCTCACATAATGTGAAAGTAAATTCGTATATAACCAATAAAGCTAATGCATGTAAAAAAACTATGCATAATAGTACATGAATTCCAATGTTCCAAGTTAAGCTTCTGATCTTATTGATCATAAGAAGACAAATTACTCAAACCTCGCCCCTCCAGGATTGAGGAACAAAGTCAAGGAATCTGCCATACGAAACAGTACACCGACTGTTCCAACTACATCCTCCCGAGATGCTCATCACGCATCAGCACAACAAATCAACAACTTCATCCTCCCTGGAGATTATCAAGCCAGCTGAAATTATCAATAGATCAAACATAAAATCAGATATTGTAGTTCAGAATCTAATCTCTACAGCCTGTTGGTGCAGAGACGTTGTTCACGTACCTTGCTGGGTAAGCACGAAAGAAGAGGGGACGCTGATCCTGCGACATAAAAGGAGGATCAAGCGCTGGCGACTAACTACGATTTCTCTCTCTAGGTCACGATCCGCTCTGTCGAATCTACTTCCCGTCAAGGGAGGGTCGAACGAAGAGGCATCTCAGGTTCGAAACGGGGTGGGACGCGCGTTAGAACTGCGAGGGCATGGTGTCGGGCACAGGAGAAAGACAATCGGCGATGGACGCCGGCGCGCGTGGCCGCCTCAACTGCCATGAAGAAAGCTGCAGGAACGACATCTCAAAACAAAGTAAAGAAGACACCCACCATAGGCGCATTTGGAGGAAGAGTAGAGGGGCAGTGGAAGGAGCGGGCGCTTAAGCAGACGTGCTTCAGAAGCTCGCTGTCGAGACGAAGGACGGCGACGAACAGAGGAGCTTGGGGATAGGGCTTGCGCCGCCGCTCGGGGATAGAGGAAGAGACCTGGACGACCTGCCTGCTTTGTATGTTGGGCTGAACCTGGGCCTTCTATCTTTACAGCCGGATTGCTGACGGAAACGGCAGCTAAATCTGCGGAGCAGCGGCCCGTCAAACGGCGCTAAATACGTGCGTAACGACCTTGATGACTGAGCAAATCCAGCACATTCGTACACATGATCCGACGGCTTAGAGCATCAAATCATTGTGGAGGCTCCTAGCTAGCTCCGTCTTACTGTTTTACAATACAGTAAGAAATAGAATGATTATATGAGATTGCAGCAAATCGACACATGGAGAGGGATTCCACTCGTGTGGTTCAGCATGTTGCACTCAGACGCATGGAGAGAGATTGCACATGGAGAGATATTGCAACACGTCGTATTCTGAGTTTGCATCTGCACTCAGACGCAAATGTCAGGCAGATCCGTAGCTCGTAGGGAGAATACCATGCTAGTTATTTTGTTCCCGGTGATTCCTAATCCTACTTCAACAACACAAATATTTAGCACTATCATTTGAGCATCGCATGTTGGTTGTGTGCATCCTATGATGCAGGCCCGTGTAATCCCCTTTTTGAGAAAAAGATAAATTTGAGCATCGCTTGTTAGTTGTGCTCCCTTGAGTTCTCGTGACCCTCTCCCTTTAAATAGGGTGAACTCACTGTTCTAAAAAAATGGTTTTGGTGAACTGGCCATTCAAAGAAAAGGGCACTCGCAAAAAAAAAGAAAAAACTTGGTGGCATATAATGGCACACCCATATATGCATTTCTCTGCCGTGAAAAATATTTACTTACATGTGCACGATTCATATCCATTGATTTCCATATCGATGGCATCTATATTTTGGATTCGTCCAGCGCAACCCAAATAGTACTACTCATCTACTGAATGACAGCACTAGTAATCAATCCGCGCACAGAAAACAGAGTCCCCTCCCTCCTCCTCATCCGATCGAATGAAGCGCGCACGGGCGGCATGTGAGGCGTTCGACGTGAGGAAGGAGGTCTTCGCCGTCGGCAAGATGTGCGGCGAGGAACGGAATTTGCTTCGCAAGCGATTCTGCGCGGAGCTCGTCGCTGTCCGTTGCCTGCTCCAGAAGGCGGATCGGTTCTTGGGCCCCGGAGCCGTCGAGGGCTGCCGCGGTGCTGCGGCGCCTTCTTCCTCGTCCGGCCTGGCCGCTCTGCCCGGCAAGGAAGAAGGGCGACCCTTATTGGGCGCCGAACCACCATCCGATGTGTCGATGAAGGCTGACGACGGCAAGAGGAGGGTGACAACTCCTCTGGAGGAGCACAAAGCGGCGCCGAAGATGACCCCGGCGGAGCGGAAACATCTTGCGTTCGGCCTGGTGGCGCTAGCGGCAGAACTGTCCGACCACGCCGTCGAGCTCCTGCCGAAGCAGAGCCATGGCGGCCGACGCGAGATCGAGGTAAACGTGTGCTCCATGGAAGACGCCGCCCTGTTCGAGCTAAAGATGCACGTGGACAAGCTCGTCAAAACGAGGGATCCGTCGCTGCCGCCGCAAGATGACAGCAAGATCGTTGAGAATGAAGACGAAAATGGCAGGCGCGTCGATATCTGCCCCGGCGTGTCTCCCGTGGTGACCGCCCGTTCGCCACTCCAACTTGAAATTCTTGAATACGCGGCCGTCTTCGATGCTACCGGACTAGTCGACAAGATGCTATCTCCGCTGCCGCAGAAATACTTGGCGCTCGCCGAGAAGGGGGAGAAGGAGTGCATCGCCGAAAAGGAGGATGATGAGGAGTACGTCGACATCTGCGGCGACGCCTCGCCGGTGGTGTTCCAGAATCTCATTGGTGCAATCAGCCACAACCCAAGCATTATCTTAAGCAGCGATTCGGAGTCGGACTCTGACCCAGACATCGGGTCTGACAGTGATTCCAGTGACTCTGGTTCGGTCTCCGACAACCACTGCGATGAGAAGATCGGCACTCCAGCTCCACCAGTTCTTCCCAAGGTTAGCAGCAGCCTAGCTCCATCAGTTCTTTCCAATGTGATTGGCGATTCTGCACCACCATCGGAGCCAACACTGGAGGTGGTACAGAATGGAGAACTGAAGAAGCTTGACACTCCAGCTCCAGCAATTCTTCCCAAGGTGATACAGAATGCAGAGCCAAAGAACATTACGAGCAATACTCCAGCTCCATCAGCTCTATGCAAAATGGTCGAAGATTCTGCTGCCCAACCATCGGAGCCGGCACTGGAGGTGGTACCTTTACGAGTTTTACAGAGTAGAGAACCAGCGGGCAAGCATAGCAGCCCAGCTCCAGAGAAGGTTAGAAGTCCGTCTCCGACAATCCTTCACAACGTGGTTGATGGTTCTGCCCCATCATTCGAGGCTGCACCGGAGGTGGTGCAGAATGGAGAAACAGAGGAGCTTGGCAGTCCAACACCATCAGTTGATCTTTCTAAGGTGAATGGTGGTTCTTCCCTGCCATCATCGAAGACTGCACCGGAGGTGGTGCAGAATGCAGAATCAGAAAAGCTCCCCGACAAGCCTCCGGCGAGGCCGATGAGCGAGCTGATCGCGGCAGCGTTGGAAAAGCGGCGGCGGGAGGAGAGGTCCCAGGCGAGGGAGAAAGCCCGGCAGGAGCTGGTGGAGATGGAGAGGTCGGCCATGACCAGCCATAGGGTACACCCAGTGGACATGGAGCAGCTTGGCATCGTTCACGTCGAGCACATGGTGACCCAACAAAGACGGCCTGGTGTTCCAACCAGCCTCTTGCAGCAGCTTGGGCTCTTCCTGAAGGCTGAAGACGATGGCGGAGAGCAGCAACTGCAACAGCCGAGCTCCGATCCCGGCGTTGAAGACCTGGAGGAAGGGGAGATTCAGTTCTAGGATTGCATGTTGGGGGAGTGGACGCACAAACCCAACACCTGGGTTCAAATCCTCACGGAGGCAAATTTAGGTTCCTATTTATTCTCGAGGACTTATTAAGGACTAAGCTCGGTGCGTAACTGAGATTAAAAATCCTAGTACTCATACTTAAAAGGTTGTATGCATCCCTAGTTGGTGCAGAGGCCGGGGAAGTGAAATTAATTAAACATAACATCCGTGACAAATCTTTACAAATATCTTCAAGCTTCTCGTGTTTTCCGAGTACTATAACTGGATTTTCTTTCGGGGTTGGATGATGTCTAAGGTTACGAATTAGCACAACTAGGATGATGAAAACAAGATGGTTTATAGCAAGGTTTTGGATCCCCGATGAAAAGAAAATTCTTGGGGGCAACGAGATTTTTGATTACCGCCATAACCAATACTCCCTCCGTTCCAAAATAATTGTCTTTCTAGCCATCTCAAATGGACTACAACATACGGATGTATGTAGACATGTTTTAGAGTGTAGATTCATTCATTTTGCTCCGTATGTAGTCACTTGTTGAAATCTCTAGAAAGACAATTATCTAGGAACGGAGGGAGTAGATACTGAGCGGTTACCGAATGAAAATTTTCAATGAATTTTGAATCCAGAATTTCAGATAAAGTTCAGTGAAAATTCATTTAAATTAAAAAAATCAGGATATTTTGCTTGGTAAGGTGATTTCCCGGGCACCGAGATCTGCGGTAACCACCGGTGATCGAATTTCTCGAGTGGTAACCAAAACTGTGGTTTATAGTGTAGATTTAGCTAACCGCTCAGAATCTGGGACTAAATTAAAGGTTATGACAAATCAGTCTTTCCTCTGTTTGGACAAAGAAATAGGGCGAAGGAAATAGTGGGATCAAGAGGCCACTGGAAATGGAGAGATTGACCATTTTTGCATGAGAGCAAAAAAATCAACAACGACCCTCAAACTACTTATTATATCATTCTAATATGAATCAGTATGCATTTCCTTCCAAACTCTGAACTAATGATTGTGTTCGGCTAGCAAGTGATATCGTCTCGAAAAAATAATATTGTGGTTCTTTTCCAAGCGAAATATTGCAGTGCGGTACTGCCCATCAGTAAAACTGAAGGGTTACTAACATTTCTCGAATGCAGTCATCTTAAGCAGTTCCTGAATTGAAGGGCTAGCTATCATCGAACCCCTAGGAACGGCAGCAAATCGAGGCATGAACAAGGGTTCCAGGCGGATGGTTCAGCAGCAACTCGTCATCCGCATCAACCTGGAAACAATCCAAGGTCTGAAGCGTTCGGTCGCATCTTCCCACAAGAACGCTATGAGATCTCAAGGTGCAGTTAGGCAGTCATACAATGCAAGTTGTTTTGTTCCGGATATGATTCCTAGTCCTAGTTGGGTTGCACAACTATTCGAGCGCATCATTGTAGCGTCGCCACGCTTGAACAAATGGTTGTGTTTCTTTGAGTTTTCGTAGCTCCTTCTTCCGTTTAAATATGGTCTAATAGTTTTAGAAGGTGCACACATAAATATCCACATAGATATGTGTTGGAGAACGTAGTAATTTCAAAAAAAATTCTACGCACACGCAAGATCATGGTGATGATATAGCAACGAGGGGAGAGTGTTGTCTACGTACCCTCGTAGACCGAAGCGGAAGCGTTGACGCAACGTAGAGGAAGTAGTCGTACGTCCTCCTGGTCTGACCGATCCAAGCACCGTTACTCCGGCACCTCCGAGTTCTTGACACACGTACAGCTCGATGACGCACCCTCGATCTCCAATCCAGTAGAGGTTCCGAGGGGGAGTTCCGTCAGCACGACGGCGTGGTGACGATCTTGATGTTTTCCTGTCGCAGGTCTTCGCCTAAGCACCGCTACAATATGACCGAGGTGTAATATCGTGGAGGGGGGCACCGCACACGGCTAAGGAACGATCAATGATCAACTTGTGTGTTCTAGGGTGCCCCCCTACCCCCGTATATAAAGGAGGGAGGGAGGAGGTGGCCGGCCCAAGGGGGGGCGCGCCATAGGGAGGAGGAAACCTACTCCAAGTAGGTTTCCCCTCTTTTTCCTTATCTTATTTGGAGGGGGAAGGAAGGAGTACTAGTAGTAGGAAGGAGTACTAGTAGTAGGAAAGGAAGAGGGGGAAGGAGAAAGGAAGGGGGCCGGCCCCTCCCCAATTCGGATTGGGCTTGGGGGGGCGCGCCCCCCTCCCTTGCTCCTTCTCCCTTCCTCCTACATGGGCCCAATAAGGCCCATATACTTCCCGGGGTTCCGTAACCTCCGGAGCTCCAGATATTCCCAAACTCTCCGGAACCTTTCCGTGTCCAAATATATCCGTCCAATATATCAATCTTTATGTCTCGACCATGTCGAGACTCCTCGTCATGTCCGTGATCACATCCGGGACTCCGAACAACCTTCGGTATCAAAATACATAAACTCATAATATAACTGTCATCGAAACCTTAAGCGTGCGGACTCTACGGTTCGAGAACAATGTAGACATGACCGAGACACGTCTCTGGTCAATAACCAATAGCGGGACCTGGATGCCCATATTGGTTCCTACATATTCTACGAAGATCTTTATCGGTCAAACCGCATAACAACATACTTTGTTCCTTTGTCATCGGTATGTTACTTGCCCGAGATTTGATCGCCGGTATCCAATACCTAGTTCAATCTCGCTACGCAAGTCTCTTTACTCGCTCAGTAATACGCCATCTCATAACTAACTCATTAGTTACATGCTTGCAAGGCTTAGGTGATGAGTATTACCGAGAGGGCCCAGAGATACCTCTCCGACAATCGGAGTGACAAATCCTAATCTCGAATTATGCCAACTCAACATGAACCTTCGGAAACACCAGAGAGCACCTTTATAATCACCCATTCGTTGCCAGACGCTTTGGTAGCACACAAAGTGTTCTTCCGTACACGGAGTTGCACAATCTCATAGTTGCGGAACTTTGTATAAGTCATGAAGAAAGCAATAGCAGTATACTAAACAATCAAGTGCTAGGCTAACAAAATGGGTCATGTCAATCACATCATTCTTCTAATGATGTGATCCCACTAATCAAATGACAACACATGTCTATGGTCAGGAAACATGACCATCTTTGATTAATGAGCTAGTCAAGTAGAGGCATACTAGTGACTATATTTTTGTCTATGTATTCACACATGTATTATGTTTCCGGTTAATACAATTCTAGCATGAATAATAAACATTTATCATGATATGAGGAAATAAATAATAACTTTATTATTGCCTCTAGGGCATATTTCCTTCAGTCTCCCACTTGCACTAGAGTCAATAATCTAGATTACATAGTAATGATTCTAACACCCATGGAGTCTTGGTGCTGATCATGTTTTGCTCATGAGAGAGGCTTAGTCAACGGGTCTGCAACATTCAGATCCGTATGTATCTTGCAAATCTCTATGTCTCCCACTTGGACTTGGTCCCGAATGGAATTGAAGCGCCTCTTGATGTGCTTGGTCCTCTTGTGAAATCTGGATTCCTTTGCCAAGGCAATTGCACCAAGATTGTCACGAAGATCTTCATTGGTCCCGATGCACTAGGTATGACACCTAGATCGGAAATGAACTCCTTCATCCGACTCCTTCATTTGTTGCTTCGTAGCAGCTATGTACTCCGCTTCACATGTAGATCCCGCCACGACGCTTTGTTTAGAACTGCACCAACTTACAGCTCCACCGCTTAATAAAAACACGATCCGGTTTGCGATTTAGAATCGTCCGGATCGGTGTCAAAGCTTGCATCGACGTAACCATTTACGACTAGCTCTTTGTCACCTCCATATACGAGAAACATATCCTTAGTCCTTTTAGGTATTTCAGATGTTCTTGACCGCTGTCCAAAGGATCCACTCCTAGATTACTTTGGTACCTTCCTGCTAAGCTTATTGCTAAGCATACGTCAGTCTGGTACACAGCATTACATACATGATAGAGCCTATGGCTGAAGCATAGGGAACATTTTTCATTTTCTCTCTATCTTCTGTTGTGGTCGGGCATTGAGTTCGACTCGACTTCACACCTTGTAGCACAGGCAAGAATCCTTTCTTTGCCTGATCCATATTGAACTTTTTCAATATTTTGTCAAGGTTTGTGCTTTGTGAAAGTCCTATTAAGCATCTTGATCTATCTCTATAGATCTTGATGCCTAATATGTAGGCAGCTTCACTGAGGTCTTTCATCGAAAAACTTTTATTCAAGTATCCCTTTATGCTATCCAGAAATTCTATATCATTTCCAATTAATAATATGTCATCAACATATAAAACTAGAAATGCTACAGAGCTCCCACTCACTTTCTTGTAAATACAGGCTTCTCCAAAAGTTTGTATAAAACCATATGCTTTGATCACACTATCAAAACGTTTATTCCAACTCCGAGATGCTTGCACCAGTCCATAAATGGAACGTTGGAGCTTGCACACTTTGTTAGCACCTTTTGGATCAACAAAACCTTCCGGCTGCATCATATATAACTCTTCTTCTAGAAATCCATTCAAGAATGCAGTCTTGACATCCATTTGCCAAATTTCATAATCATGAAATGCAGCAATAGCCAACATGATTCGGACAGACTTAAGCATCGCTACGGGTGAGAAAGTCTCATCGTAGTCAACCCCTTGAACTTGTCAAAAACCTTTCGCAACAAGTCGAGCTTTATAGACAGTAACATTACCATCAGCGTCAGTCTTCTTCTTAAAGATCCATTTATTCTCAATGGCTTGCCGATCATCGGGCAAGTCAACCAAAATCCATACTTTGTTTTCATACATGGATCCTATCTCAGATTTCATGGCCTCCAGCCATTTTGTGGAATCTGGGCTCATCATCGCTTCCTCATAGTTCGTAGGTTCATCATGGTCAAGTAACATGACTTCCAGAACAGGATTACCGTACCACTCAGTGCGGATCTTACTCGTAGACCTCGAGGTTCAGCGAAACTTGATCTGAAGTTTCATGATCAATATCATTAGCTTCCTCACTAGTTGGTGTAGTTGTCACGGGAACCGGTTCTCGTGATGAACTACCTTCCAATAAGGGAGTAGATACAGTTATCTCATCAAGTTCTACTTTCCTCCCACTCACTTCTTTCGAGAGAAATTCTTTCTCTAGAAAGGATCCATTCTTAGCAACGAATGTTTTGCCTTCGGATCTGTGATAGAAGGTGTACCCAACAGTTTCCTTTGGGTATCCTATGAAGACATATTTCTCCGATTTGGGTTCGAGCTTATCTGGTTGAAGTTTCTTCACATAAGCATCGCAGCCCCAAACTTTAAGAAACGACAACTTTGGTTTCTTGCCAAACCATAGTTCATAAGGCGTCGTCTCAACGGATTTTGATGGTGCCCTATTTAAAGTGAATGCGGCCGTCTCTAAAGCATAACCCCAAAACGATAGCGGTAAATCGGTAAGAGACATCATAGATCGCACCATATCAAGTAAAGTACGACATTTACGCTCGGACACACCATTTCTTTGTGGTGTTCGGTGGCGTGAGTTGCTAAACTATTCCGCATTGTTTCAAATGTAAACCAAACTCGTAACTCAAATATTCTCCTCCACGATCAGATCGTAGAAACTTTATTTTCTTGTTACGATGATTTTCTACTTCACTCTGAAATTCTTTGAACTTTTCAAATGTTTCATACTTGTGCTTCATTAAGTAGATATACCCATATCTGCTCAAATCATCTGTGAAGGTGAGAAAATAACGATATCCGCCACGAGCCTCAACATTCATCGGGCCACATACATCTGTATGTATGATTTCCAACAAATCTGTTGCTCTCTCCATAGTACCGGAGAACGGCATTTTAGTCATCTTGCCCATGAGGCACGGTTCGCAAGTACCAAGTGATTCATAATCAAATGATTCCAGAAGTCCATCAGTATGGAGTTTCTTCATGCGTTTTACACCGATATGACCTAAACGGCAGTGCCACAAATAAGTTGCACTATCATTATCAACTCTGCATCTTTTGGCTTCAACATTATGAATATGTGTATCACTACTATCGAGATTCAATAAAATAGACCACTCTTCAAGGGTGCATGACCATAAAAGATATTACTCATATAAATAGAACAACCATTATTCTCTGATTTAAATGAATAACCGTCTCGCATCAAACAAGATTCAGATATAATGTTCATGCTCAACGCAGCACCAAATAACAATTATTTAGGTCTAAAACTAATCCCGATGGTAGATGTAGAGGTAGCGTGCGACGGCGATCACATCGACTTTGGAACCGCTTCCCACGCGCATCGTCACCTCGTCCTGGCCGATGCTCGCTTATTCCGTAGTCCCTGCTTCGAGTTGCAAATATTAGCAATGTAACCAGATCAAATACCAGTGCTACTACGAGCTCTAGTTAGGTACACATCAATAACATGTATATCACATATACCTTTGTTCACTTTGCCATCCTTCTTATCCGCCAAATACTTGGGGCAGTTCCGCTTCAAAGGACTATCGCTTGCGGAGAAGCACTCGATTTCCAGGCTTAGGTCCAGACTTGGGTTTCTTCTCTTGAGCAGCAACTTGCTTGCCGTTCCTTTTGAAGTTCCCTTCTTCTTTCCTTTGCCCTTTTCTTGAAACTAGTGGTCTTGTTGACCATCAACACTTGATGCTCCTTCTTGATTTCTACCTCCGCTGCTTTCAAAGATCGCGAAGAGCTCGAATAGTCTTGTTCATCCCTTGCATATTATAGTTCATCACAAAGCTCTTGTAGCTTGGTGGCGATGATTGAAGAATTCTGTCAATGACACTATCATCGTGAAGATTAACTCCCGCTTGAATCAATTGATTGTTATACCCGACATTCGAGTATATGTTCACCGACGTAACTATTCTCCTCCATCTTGCAGCTATAGAACTTATTGGAGACTTCATATCTCTCAATCCGGCATTTGCTTGAAATATTAACTTCAACTCTGGAACATCTCATATGCTCCATGACGCTCAAAACGTCGTTGAAGACCCGGTTCTAAGCCGTAAAGCATGGCACACTGAACTATAGAGTAGTCATCAGCTTTGCTCGCCAGACGTTCTTAACGTCGGCGGTTGCATCAGCAGCGAGTTCGCACCCAGCGGTGCTTCCAGACGTAACTCTTCCGTGCAGCAATGACGAAAATCCTCGAATTACGGACCCAGTCCGTGTAATTGCTACCATCATCTTTCAACTTTGCTTTCTGAAGGAACGCATTAAAATTCAACGGAACAACAGCACGAGCCATCTATCTACAAACAAACATAGACAAGCAAGATACTATCAGGTACTAAGTTCATGATAAATTTAAGTTCAATTAATCATATTACTTAAGAACTCCCACTTAGACAGACATCTCTCTAGTCATCTAAGCGATCACGTGATCCAAATCAACTAAACCATAACCGATCATCACGTGAGATGGAGTAGTTTTCAATGGTGAACATCATTATGTTGATCATATCTACTATATGATTCACGCTCGACCTTTCGGTCTCCGTGTTCCGAGGCCATATCTGCATATGCTAGGCTCGTCAAGTTTAACCTGAGTATTCTGCATGTGCAAAACTGGCTTGCACCCGTTGTAGATGGACGTAGAGCTTATCACACCCGATCATCACGTGGTGTCTCGGACGATTTAACTTTGGCAACGGTGCATACTCGGGAGAACACTACTTGATAATTTTAGTGAGAGATCATCTTAAAATGCTACCGTCAATCAAAGCAAGATAAGATGCATAAAGGATAAACATCACATGCAATCAATATAAGTGATATGATATGGCCATCATCATCTTGTGCTTGTGATCTCCATCTCCGGCACACCGTCGTGATCACCATCGTCACCGGCGCGACACCTTGATCTCCATCGTAGCATCGTTGTCGTTTCGCCATCTATTGCTTCTACGACTATCGCTACCGCTTAGTGATAAAGTAAAGCAATTACAGGGCGTTTGCATTTCATACAATAAAGCGACAACCATATGGCTCCTGCCAGTTGCCGATAACTTCGGTTACAAAACATGATCATCTCATGCAATAAAATATAGCATCACGTCTTGGCCATATCACATCACAACATGCCCTGCAAAAACAAGTTAGACGTCCTCTACTTTGTTGTTGCAAATTTTACGTGGCTGCTACGGGCTTAGCAAGAACCGTTCTTACCTACGCATCAAAACCACAACGATAGTTTGTCAAATAGACTCCGTTTTAACCTTCACAAGGACCGGGCGTAACCACACTCGGTTCAACTAAAGATGGAGAAACAGACACCCGCTAGTCACCTGTGTGCAAAGCACGGCGTTAAAACCAGTCTCGCGTAAGCGTACGCGTAATGTCGGTCCGGGCCGCTTCATCCAACAATACCGCTGAACCAAAGTATGACATGCTGGTAGGCAGTATGACTTATATCGTCCACAACTCACTTGTGTTCTATTCGTGCATATAACATCAATGCATAAAACCTAGGCTCGGATGCCACTGTTGGGGAATGTAGTAATTTCAAAAAATTTCCTACGCACACGCAAGATCATGGTGATGATATAGCAACGAGGGGAGAGTGTTGTCTATGTACCCTCGTAGACCGAAGCGGAAGCATTGACGCAACGTAGAGGAAGTAGTCGTACGTCCTCCTGGTCTGACTGATCCAAGCACCGTTACTCCGGCACCTCCGAGTTCTTGACACACGTACAACTCGATGACGCACCTCGATCTCCAATCCAAGAGAGGTTCCGAGGGGAGTTCCACAAGACGACGGCGTGGTGACGATCTTGATGTTTTCTGTGCAGGCTTCGCCTAAGCACCGCTACAATATGACCGAGGTGTAATATCGTGGAGGGGGCACCGCACACGGCTAAGGAACGATCAATGATCAACTTGTGTGTTCTAGGGTGCCCCTACCCCGTATATAAAGGAGGGAGGGAGGAGGTGGCTGCCCAAGGGGGCGCGCATAGGGAGAAGGAAACCTACTCCAAGTAGGTTTCCTCTTTTCCTTATCTTATTTGGAGGGGAAGGAAGGAGTACTAGTAGTAGGAAGGAGTACTAGTAGTAGGAAAGGAAGAGGGGAAGGAGAAGGAAAGGGGCCGCCCCCTCCCCAATTCGGATTGGGCTTGGGGCGCCCCTCCCTTGCTCCTTCTCCTTCCTCCTACATGGGCCCAATAAGGCCCATATACTTCCCGGGGTTCCGTAACCTCCGGAGCTCCTAGATATTCCCAAACTCTCCGGAACCTTTCGGTGTCCAAATATATCCGTCCAATATATCAATCTTTATGTCTCGACCATTTCGAGACTCCTCGTCATGTCCGTGATCACATCCGGGACTCCTAACAACCTTCGGTACATCAAAATACATAAACTCATAATATAACTGTCATCGAAACCTTAAGCATGCGGACCCTACGGTTCGAGAACAATGTAGACATGACCGAGACACGTCTCTGGTCAATAACCAATAGCGGGACCTGGATGCCCATATTGGTTCCTACATATTCTACGAAGATCTTTATCGGTCAAACCGCATAACAACATACTTTGTTCCCTTTGTCATCGGTATGTTACTTGCCGAGATTTGATCGCCGGTATCCAATACCTAGTTCAATCTCGTTACCGCAAGTCTCTTTACTCGCTCATGTACGTCATCTCATAACTAACTCATTAGTTACATGCTTGCAAGGCTTAGGTGATGAGTATTACCGAGAGGGCCCAGAGATATCTCTCCGACAATCGGAGTGACAAATCCTAATCTCGAATTATGCCAACTCAACATGAACCTTCGGAAACACCTGTAGAGCACCTTTATAATCACCCAGTTACGTTGTGACGTTTGGTAGCACACAAAGTGTTCTTCCGGTACACGGGAGTTGCACAATCTCATAGTTGCAGGAACTTTGTATAAGTCATAAAGAAAGCAATAGCAGTATACTAAACGATCAAGTGCTAGGCTAACAAAATGGGTCATGTCAATCACATCATTCTTCTAATGATGTGATCCCATTAATCAAATGACAACACATGTCTATGGTCAGGAAACATGACCATCTTTGATTAATGAGCTAGTCAAGTAGAGGCATACTAGTGACTATATTTTTGTCTATGTATTCACACATGTATTATGTTTCCGGTTAATACAATTCTAGCATGAATAATAAACATTTATCATGATATGAGTAAATAAATAATAACTTTATTATTGCCTCTAGGGCATATTTCCTTCAATATGTTGTGGACCCTGATGCCATGAGTGACGTCACCTTTGTACAATTCTTGGTGACATCGGTGCCACACATATAGGCATTTCTTTGGCACGCGTATAGAAGGAATGACGAATGTGGTTGGTTTATTGTAGCAACTCACTTGGTCCCATGTTGATGCAGTAAAGTGATCATCGAACCTTAAAATTTTCAAGTTTGGTAGGTAACGCTACATGTGACGAGAAAGTTTCTAGGCGTTGTTGTGTATTGTTTCTCACCGTGTATATATGTTGCCCTATGGTGTTAGCACGCCTCACCGCCTTCAACGGCGATGGTCGATTTGCCACAATTCTATTCAACTTCAAAATGATTTGTCAAACATTCTTAGTAGTCACTTTATGCTCGAGTGTTTGCTCAATTGTATCATGAGTAAATGCAACGACAATCATTTAACCTATTGTGTATGTGCAATCTGTTTTCTGGAAATGGAGGCAAAGATTTGCCTGATCCATTAATTAACAAGATGGTAATTGTTTGGATAATTAACAAAAACTCGGCGAAAACCGTCACATTATGTTGAACGACACATACAAAGATACTCCATACACCACACTGTGAATAATGTCTCGTCTATGTAGCACAATTTGTGGTATGATCAAATACATATGTTCAAGGTACACCCCGACAAGGTGCGCCCTACGAATGGCGTGCATTTTAGTAACATATGTTCAAACCAAGTTCAATCGCGTCATACAGGTTGGTGCTAACTAATAATGCTAGAGTATATACATACGAGGTCCTCATGTGAAATCAAATACCTCCACCATGTTATGAACATAAAAAAAAATGCAGCTCAAAAGACTGGTGCTTGGCTACTAGTTGTTGATTATTTCAGCTGAATTCAGACACCCGCATCTTTGGCCTCTTCCATTGAACTTTGTATAGAAGTACTTACTCCATTCCCCTATACAAGGTCATTCCATATTTTTGTATCTAACTTTGACAATTAATTTGACCAACAAAAGGTGAATTATATGCCATAAAAAGTATTTCATTTGATTCACATTCCAAAGAACTTTCCGATGATATATTTTCGATGACATATACTCCCTCCATCCATATATATAGGGCCTAATACATCTTTCAGGGTTGCCTTTGCCTATTGATAAGATAATTAATATATGAGATGTATAATGTGAAAATTATATCATTAGAAGCTTCTTTCATATATGAATTTGATGGTGTGCTTTGTGTAACTTGCATGTCATTATATTATGCTCTAACATGTGGTCAAAGTTAGCCTTGAAAAATGCATTAGGCCCTTAGGCCCTATATATATGGAAAGAGGGAGTAACTCATATTGTGTTGACCAAAATTATAAGTTAAAACTTGACATGAAAAACAAAGTGAAAGGAGTAACTTTTTTGAAAATGGAAGGGTTTTATTGACACAAAATTAAAGAAGCATCAGGTGCATACAAACACAATGAGTACACATCTAGCCTCTGCAAAGTTTGGATGCACATAGCCAACACGAACGGACGCACACACACAAGTAAACACGCCGGCAAATAGTAAAGTTATATAGGACAAACGCTATGCCTTAGCGAGAGAAAAGAAAAGAAAAACTTGAAGCGATCAACAAACTACAACAACGACCATATATGTACCAACCATCTATTGAGACCACAAAGATGGCGAGGTTCCACAACAATAATGCCATCAGAAAGGGAATGATGCTCAAGTGCCACCGTTGTCGGATCCAATATCTAAAGGCCAGATTCTAGGTTTTCACCCTAAAGAACAAGTCCGAGTCTATCCAAGCAATGCTTTCAACAAGGTCACGACACAAAATATCATCATTGCCAGGTATAAGCAACTCGGGTTAGACCCAAGATTATCACCCCAGAGCTCGAGACCAGATACACTTGAGAAGCACCACTTAATATAGCCAATCATGTGTTTTCACCACCACTTTTCCATGATCCAAGCAGCTATAAGCGTAGCACAGTCTTGATGTGCTGGCGCAACCACCGCCGTTGCACAACCATATTCTCTATGTCAAACAGTCATCCGTAGCTTTCATCTCACTATCGAATGCAAACTGGCCATAGTAAGAGCCGCCAAAACTCACAAAGGAGCCTTCCAGCTGCATCCGTAGCTACAATTCACGGGCAACAACAATCAGATATGATGAGAGGAACCCTCACAAACACCCTGCGGGTGCCACCGCAAACCTTGGCTCGACTAGCCGGTTGGTGGATCGCGACTAAGTGCAACGCGCTGGTGCCACTGATTCCAAATTGCCTTCACATAGTTGTACTTCTCACGGTTGCAGTGACTGATTTTAGATCCTCAGCATGCAGCTGAGCTTAGTTGCTACGGAATTTGTAACACCCCACTGCAATTTTTGCTCGAATGTTCAAAGATGAAGTCCAGCCATTCATCCTATGCATTCCATCTGACCACAAGTTAATATGGTTCTACGAAAAGAGGAACTTTGGTCTCCATGGTAAGGAAGACATGCCTCATTGATTCGTAACACCTTGTGCTCTTTTCTAAACCGCTCTGACTCCTCAATCGTCTGAGAATACCCCTCTTCTAATTTTCATAGCTGAATATGGATCTAGAAAATGATAAACAATGTTAGTTTGAACATGATTACATAATGAAATCTCCGTTATTACAAGATGATTTCCATCGTTCATTAACTAAGATGAAGACTGAGCTGCTGCACTCAAGTAGAAGGAAACATGAAGAATAATCGAACTTGATCGCCTGACCGAGCATTGCAGCTAGAGTCTCGGTCCGGCGATGTCATCGTGATTGTCGCTGAGTCGCCGCTAACGCTGCTGGTGTTCTTTTTTGTTTACGGGTGATGATCTAGACCTTTGTAAGAGGCATGAGGGCGATAGGGAGTGAGCTTGTATAGCGGAACTGTGTTTGTGTAGTTTTGGACACGTTTTTCTTTTTGATTTCTATATGTTGTCCACCATAGCCTTTCTATAGTTTTCCCACTGCAGAAATGAAAAGACAAAACACCTGCCGTTCGGATCGGAAATAATAATCATCATCCATTCAGCCTAAAAAAGTAGTTTCCATGGAGCATTCTTCTGTTCACAGGGAGCATTGGTCTTCTGACTTCCATCCTTGTTTGCTATTGGACCAGCTTCAGGTGGTGTACTTTTGTGTTCAATCATTCAAGAACGGAGTGCAACTTACACTATATCGTGTTGTTGCACACATATCAACTTTTACTTGAAATTACAAAGGAAATAATATTTCGAGATGGACGCAAATCGACATATGGAGAGGGGTTCCACCCGTGTGATTTGGCAACAACTTATCATGTGCAATAATTTCCGAATATTTGAGGGTCTAGAATCTGTGCTCGCATCTGGATCATCCCTAGTTCAAGGCAGTAATACACAGCTAGCTATTTTGCTCCCGATGATTCTTAGTCCTAGTTCACTGCACAACTACTTGGCAATATCATTTTAGCAGTGTAGATTGGTAGCGTTCCCTTGAGTTCTTGTGGCACCTTCTCCCCGTTAAATATGGTGGACTCATTTAAGTAGGTGTACAAATAAACGTCCACATAGATAGGTTGTGAACCCATTGTGCCACTACCATAAGTGTGGTTGGTTGGGGTAAAGTTCTTAGTGACATCAATATGGTAAACATATAGGCATTTCTCTGCCACCGCACATATTTCCTCACATGTGCTACAATCGTCTATTTTAGATACATAGAAAGTAACCAAATATCATCTGGTAACTATTTAATGGGGCAGTAAGTTTCACCAGCTAGATCTTCAGAACTAATCAAGTACTCTTTCGATCTATGAGGCGAAGATCTCGTGCTCCGGGATACGTAGATAATTTCTCCTTTCAATTCAAAACCTCCTATTGTGACTACTGAGCAAACATGACCACCCCCCCCCCGCTTTTCATCTATTTCATGATTTCTACTTATTGCATGGGGCTATTATGTTTATACGAGGTGTTGGCTGATCAAATTGCATAGAAGGGGAGGAGCAAACAAGGAAGAAAAGCAGAAAAGAGCAGAATAACACTCATACTTTGCCCCGAAAGTCAGGGTACAGGAATTCACGTGGAGTGTGATAAGCTAGAACAAAATTAATATTATCACAGCTATCACTGTTAGGATTTACTTGAGTCATTTAAGTCTAGGAGTCCAGCTGTTTTTTCCTGTTATTCCATGTACATGACAGCCTTGCATGGTGTCATGCATTAGTTTTTTTCTTTTCCGTAGATGTATAAGGCTTGGTCGTGCGGTGAGCACGACGGGCTGGTAGCAACGTGAGCGGCCTCGATCCGTTAGACGTAGGATGGCACGTTTGTAGCAATGAGAGCGAGCTATACGGGCACGTTCGTTACACATGGAATAAGAAGAGAGGAAAATGGAAACGCTGCAAGTCAGTTGGCGGCACAAATACCTTGTCCCTATGTTCATGAGCTGCTCGTTATTAAGAGTTTGTTCGTGAGTGAGAGAGGTGCCCAAGAGCAACGACAAATGATATCAGAGCCTCGTCAGAGATCCTGTGGACATGGCCGGCAGCAAGGAGCCAGTGGACATGGCAAAGGACGGTGCGTCGGGGTCGAAGCGGCTGCCGTTCCGTTCACGGTCCCTGCCCCGGTCTCCCTCGCGGCTTCATGGACAGAGCCGGAGCACGGCTAGGTGGCTCAGAGGGTGATCTGCGACTCTAGCTCAGCCAGGTGGCCAATGCTCATGAAGACGAACTACAACGACCGGTCCCTGTTCATGAAGGTGATGATGGAGGCGCGCGTATATTGGGACGCCGTCAAGCACTCGGCAACCAACTCTTTGGCAATTACCTTTCTTTGTCGAGTTCCTTTGTTTCTGCACTCGGCAAACAATTCATTGTCGAGTTTTTTTTTCTGCATTTGGCAAACACTTATTATTATTTATGACTTCTCTTTTTATTTT